>OZ022263.1:151010592-151048092 GCA_963978885.1 Nemotelus pantherinus
AACTCAGTATTCGCCGATGATTATGGTAAATGCTTAGATGAATATATACATCTGAATCATATGGAAGAAGTAAATCCCCCAGATGATAATGAACGGCATTACTACATTCCTCACCATGCAGTTTTCAAGGACAGCACTACTACTAAACTACGCGTAGTATTCGACGCATCAGCAAGAACAACAAATGGCAAATCATTAAACCAAATGTTGTTAAAGGGTCCAACCATACAGCCAACTCTATATATCACACTGTTGAATTGGAGAAAGTATAAATATGCTTTAAATGCGGACATTGAAAAGATGTATCGGATGATTGAGATACACCCTGAACATCATACGTTTCAGCGCATAGTATGGCGACATCCCAAGACTGGAAGAGTTCAAGACTATCAATTAAAAACTGTAACATTTGGCACGACATCAGCACCGTATCTGGCTATAGGAACGATGCAACAATTGGGTGAAGATGAAAAAACCAACTGGCCTTTAGCATCAAAAGCAGTTTTTGAAAACTTTTATGTCGACGATGTTTTGACTGGCGCTGACACAATAGCACAAGCTATGGAGTTGCAACAGCAACTAATTCAAATGATGAAATCAGCGGGGTTCAACTTGCGAAAATGGGCAAGTAACGATAACCAATTGCTACATCACTTACCACCAGAACATGTAGAACTTCAAAACGTCTTGACCTTCGCAGATGCAGAAGCCATTAAAACGTTAGGAATCAAATGGTATCCTAAGAGCGATAATTTTGCGTTTTCATTCAAACCATTGCCGCAAGTCCAAGTCACGACAAAAAGAAGTATCTTGTCAGGAATTGCTTCATTATACGATCCTCTAGGGTGGTTGGCACCTATCATTATTGAAGCAAAACTTCTCATGCAAATGTTATGGATTACTGGAACAGACTGGGATAATATAGTATCCAAATCAGTACAAAAACACTGGGAAAATTTCATAGACAGTCTGAAACTGTTAGAAAATCTTTCAATTCCAAGATGCGTATCATATTCATCAGGTGCGCAGATTCAAATACATGGTTTTTGTGATGCATCATCAAGAGCATACGCAGCAGCCATATATATTCGTGTAGAACAAGAAAATGGTGTTACTACAACACACTTACTGACCTCCAAAACGCGGGTTGCACCAATCAAGCCGACAACAATTCCAAGACTGGAATTAAATGGCGCATTACTATTGGTACGATTAATGAAAACAGTAGTCCAAGGGATGCAACTTCAAGACATCCCAATCTATGCCTGGACTGACTCGATGATCGTACTGCATTGGATAAAGCAGCATCCATCAAGATGGAAAACTTATGTGGCCAATAGAGTAATCGAAATTCAGGACAACATAAGATTTGACAAGTGGCACCATGTGTCATCAAAGGACAACCCAGCAGATTTGGCTTCACGAGGTATCTCAACAAGCAACCTCCTCCAAAACAACTTATGGTGGTATGGACCTCAATGGCTCACCAAACCGAAAATAAATTGGCCAGAAAAAACCCAAGACATTGGTAGCACGACATTAGAAGAAAGAGAGCCAGCATTAATTACTTTGGTAACCAACATAGAAAACAACATTTTACTTCGGTATTCATCGTTTTCGCGCTTGGTTCTAGTTGTTGCGTTAATTCAACGCTTTGTATACAATTGCAAAAATGCACACACTAAAAGATCTCAAGCAATATCAACAAGAGAATTTAAGCAAGCCCAAACCACTGTAGTCAAGTTGGTACAGATGGCATCATTTCCAGAAGAATACCACAAGTTACTACAAAATCAGCCCATATCAAACAAAAGTAAACTATTAAGACTAAATCCAATAGCTGATAAAAATGGAGTAATCCGGGTAGGGGGAAGATTAAAACATGCTCTATTACCTTATGATAGAAGGCATCCAATAATCTTGCCTAAAGACCATCATGTGACGTTGCTTCTAATTGACAAAACCCACATAGAAACAATGCATGGAGGTACGTCGCTGGTTTTGAATACTATCAGAAATTCATTCTGGATATTAGATGGCAGACGGACTATAACTACAAGATTGCATCAATGTATCAGGTGCACTCGATATAGGCAAGCAGTCTCCAATCAATTAATGGGGAACTTACCGTCAGCCAGGGTTAATATAACAAAACCATTTACAAAGGTCGCAATAGATTATGCTGGACCAGTGATGACAAAATCATCAACTATTCGCAATGCCAAGATTCAAAAGGCATATTTCTGCATTTTTGTGTGCATGGCAACAACAGCTGTACACATCGAATTGGTGTCTAGTCTTTCAGCAGAAGCTTTTGTAGCGGCACTCAAACGCTTTACGGCCAGAAGAGGATTGTGCACAGACATCTATTCAGACTCCGGCACTAACTTCATTGGAGGAAAGGCACTACTAGAAAAGGACCTACAGCAAGCCATCAAAGAAGCCCAACCGTTAGCAGCGAAATACCTAACAACCAAATTCATAAACTGGCACATGAATCCTCCTGCAGCACCCCATTTTGGCGGACTCTGGGAGGCTGGAGTAAAATCTATAAAATATCACTTACGCCGAACCGTTGGCAATTCAACGCTTACATTCGAAGAATATGCCACTATTCTCGCTCAAATAGAGGCATGTTTAAACTCAAGACCATTGTGTCAAGTCAAGAACGATCCAAATGACAACTTCATCTTGACACCCGGACATTTTCTGGTTGGACAACCACTCAACGCAATACCCGAACCGATACATACTACAACCAGCATGTCATCGTCTCGTAGATGGAAGTATCTACAACACATTACACAACAATTCTGGAAATCGTGGTCTCAGGATTATTTGAATCAATTACAACATCGTCCAAAATGGTTGAAACCACTTGCCAATATTAAAAAAGGGCAAATCGTTCTATTGCGGATTGAAAACACGTCACCGACACACTGGCCAATGGGAATAATTGAAGAAGTATATCCAGGCGCAGATGGACTTGTTCGTGTAGTACGAATACGAACAGAATCAAATACTTTCACCAGACCTATCAACAAGATTTGTCAATTACCAATCAACAACTCTTAATACCAAACCATTACGTTGCTCTCGAAGTTAACATTTAATTTGGCATGTTAACGTACTAAAACCTGTGTCGTCCTAGGTAATAAGTTCAGTATTACTCAATTTCAACTCCGATATTTCAGATGTCAGCTTACGAATCCGAAGAGTTCCTACAACTTTGGGAAGATGTTCAATTGACCCCAAGTGTTTCAACAAGGCGGCTCACGGATATAGAGCCCAACAACCCTCCATCAGTACAAGCTACTGAGCCAGGTCCGTCCAATGCACCAACAAACAGCTCTAGGATTCAGGTGCTAGAAGCTATTAGCTGGAAACCTGCAGAACTCGGGCAACCAACACAGATGCAGATCACTCCACACACGCATCCAGTGTTTACTGATACCATCCACGTAAATGGAAAGATCATAAAGGATGTACAAAAGCTGCGACCGACGACAACCGTACAAGAATTTCAAGTGCGATTGGACAACTCGGTCCAAAGGTTCGTGACCAGGGAAGGCGTCGACATCTTCTTGCCGAGCAGACTATTAAAAAAAATCAATTTACAAGAAATTAAAAAGCGACGCAATAAGGAAAAAACGATAAATTTACCTGACCGATACCAGGCGGTACTGAAAGTAAGAGCGGATGACACGCTAACATTTCATCACTATCACAAGCGCGGCATACAAAAAATCCGAAATCGGTTGAATGCAAACATTCAACAGGGGGGACTATGTTGCAGCAACTTATCAACATAACCAAAAAACAATTTGTCATCACAGTTGTAATTAACTATACAGATAGTCCATTAAAATTAAAATTGTATTATAAAATAAACTAAATATCGTTTGTTTGTTTTCTTTTTTCAAACTGAAATTGGCGCCTCAAAATCATATGAGAGCTGAAATACATGAGAATCCGCCAACTTTATAGCAAAGCGAAAGTGGAGACTAGGCCGCCATTTATTGTGTGAATAAAATTATGGAACATGAAATTTTATTCAAACTCAATTAAAATTATTCAAATATTATGATATTCAGTTGATAATCAAGGAAAATTAAATTCACGAATTTCTGAGATAACAATATCAGAAGTTCAAATAATAATAACGTCAAATTTAATGATTATCATAAATGTGGAGAATTTCCCCACTCAAGATGGAGGACAGAAAAACACAATAAAAGGCAGAGCCAACTCGACAATCGTCCTATTTGCGATTAGACTCATTGAGGCAACACATTCTTTCAGGTATTGTGCCTTTAAAATGCTAATTGTTCTTTCTTTCTCTCTTCTGACTAACAGTTTCACTCGGAATTTCGAATAGGTGTAAACGCATGCCGATAAGGCTATCTTTACACAACATTCAAATTCCATCTTACTCACTTATAACTTTGACAAAACATAAGAAGTGTAGTAAGTAAGACATTAACAAATACACGTGTAGTTAAGGTTGTGTAATATTAATGTACGGTACACCCAGAAAGTACCGTTTCGTATAGTGTGTTGATATGCTATAGAATTCATAGAACACACAATATGCAAACGGTAATTTTAATCCCGTACCATTTGATATTTGTGATTGAGTGAAGTGTATTGAAATTAATATTTTAAGTTATTGTTGTATTTTTGGTTAAAAAGAATTGAATTTATTTGCAATAAAGTTTTGAATAAGGAACTAAGTGATATTTTCATACCGCTACACACCTCATTATCTTGTATTTAAGGATACAATTTTTGCGCATTGGTGCATAGGTTCAGGAACATTTTTTAGTGGTTCCATCCAGGACAATTTAGTGCACTGGTGCATAGTTTGTGAACCCACAGATATAATATCACAAGACATAGGTGTGAAATTCACAGAGGACATGGGCGTATATATGAAATAGGTCCATGATTTGTTAGAATTAAGATATCTTGAACTTTTTGGCAGCGGCGGGTACTTGATTGAATTTTGAGGCACCCATATATTTCTATGTAGAGTACATTTTTATTATAAATAAGTACTGGGAATGAAAAATTATTATGTTTTATGCTTGTTCATGGTAAATAATTGGAAATTATGAATCCTATGCTAAAAGTAAGCAAGGATTTTTTTCAAACTTTGATTTGTCATAACTTTTGAAATTTACAAAGCGTAATGTTGAAGACTGTACTGACACTCCTGAAGCACGTAAAAAAAATCCATAAAATCATCGACCCTCCTTAAAATTTTTTGCTTTTTGAATAAAAATCCAAATTACTAACAAATTTTAACCTTTGTTAATATGAAATTTTTCAAATTCCGAGTTGCACAATATCGGCAATCCATCACCAAATTACCTCTAATTTCAGCCATCGAAACTTCTGTTCACGAAAACTGACGACTGGACGATTCGATCGAGATGAAATTTACAGGACATGTTGGTATTAACTAGAACCAGGTATGATAGGAGTGATTTTGAAATACAGGCAACCCTGTGGCAGTGGTGCCATCTTAAAAATTATTATAAACTACTTTCTAGCCTATAACTTCCGATTCACCCAACAAATTTTCACAAAATTAATACATTACCTTATTTTAAGACCATTTGGTTGAAATTTGGTTGAAAAATTGAAATAGAAGCGTTAGCTATGGTAATTTGATTCACCTGAATCACGTAAATTTATTCAGCAAATTTATGTTTTTCATTAATGTTCGAAGAAGAACATTAGTATTAAAATCACTTTGGCCAAAAATTCATATTTCTATATATATATATATATATATATATATATATATATATATATATATATATATATATATATATATATATATATATATATATATATATATATATATATATATATATATATATGTATATATATATATATATATATATATATATATATATATATATATATATATATATATATATATATATATATATATATATGTATATATATGTATATATATGTATATATATGTATATATATATATATATATATATATATATATATACATATATATATATATATTTATATATATATATATATATATATATATATATATATATATATATATATATATATATATATATATATGTATGCAAAAAAGATTAAGGGATATAATATAACAAGACATAGGCGTGAAATTCACATATTACATATATATATATTGAAAAATATATATATTGAAATATATATATAGAAATATATATATATATATATATATATATATATATATATATATATATATATATATGTATATATATATATATATATATATATATATATATATATATATATATATATATATATATATATATATATATATTCACATATATATATTCACATATATATATATATATATATATATATATATATATATATATATATATATATATATATATATATATATATATATATATATATATATATATTATTGGTTGAAATTTGGTTGAAAAATTGAAATAGAATATATATTGAAATATATATATATATATTGAAATATATATATATATATATATATATATATATATATATATATATATATATATATATATATATATATATATATTTAATTTATTTACCAAACAAGGCAACATACATTAACAATTCAATATAACAACTTAACAATTACATACAATTTTTTTCCAACACATTAGAAAACAAAATACAACACAACTTTTTATTTTCGTTACTTTACTTTACTTTAATATATTTTATTTTGATTTTAGCTAAATTGATGGGCAAATTAAGTGGGATTAGGATGTTGATAGGGTCTTTAATAAGTTTGTTCTAAAAGTGTGTTTAGAGATCCCCGAAGCGTAGTTGCTGCTTATAGAGTTGAAAATTCTACAGCACCTATTTATGGGCTCGTTATATGCATAGTTAGAGTGGTGATTGAACTCCTTGAGCAGAGTTGCATACCTAGTGCGTCTTGGTTGGTCATTGAAAATAATTATGTTGGAGAGAGCTTCAACATTGACTGCACCACTTATAATATCAAAGGTTAGGCATGCACTTAGCAGTGTTCTTCTAGAAGAGAGAGGCATTAAATTAAGTAGGCTCAGTCTGGTTTTGTAAGAAGGAAGATGTTGGAGGTCTTTTGGATCATAGAGGTCCCTCAAAGCGAAAAGTAAAAACTGTTTCTGAACAGATTCTACTCTCTCACTATGTACCTCAAAAACTGGGTTCCATATTATGCAGGCATACTCCAATAGAGGACGCACTAGAGTGATATATAATGACTTGGTAACCCATATATTCTTGAACTCTTTAGCACGTCTCTTAATGAATCCGAGCTGTTTATTAGCCCTGGCAAGGATTTTGTCATAGTGGAGATTGAACCGCATCTTGTTGTCCAATACTACCCCGAGATCTATAATATGATCAACCCTATTCAATATGGTGTTGTTAAGGCAGTAAGAATACTTTTTGATAGTATTCTTACGGGAAAAGCTTATTACATGACACTTGTTAATGTTAAGATTCAAATGATTCACATTGCACCACTGTTCGAGAGATTGAAGCTTTGATTGTAGAAGAATTGCATCAGATTGCGTGTTTACGCTGTGGTAAATTTTTAAATCGTCTGCATAAAAGAGATGGGGTATACCAAGCAATGTCTCAGAGAGATCAGAAATGAAGATGTTAAAAAGCAGGGGACCTAGATGACTGCCTTACGGTACTCCAGAAGATGCGAAAACTCTTTTAGATAAGTGGCCCTGGAATTTAACAAGCTGAGTTCGATCGCGAAGATGAGACTGGAGCCAATTAAGAAGAGACCCTGATATACCAAAATTGCGAAGCTTGTATATTAGAGTTTGATGGTCAACCCGGTCGAAAGCCTTACTAAAGTCCGTATAGACTGCGTCAATTTGACTTCCTTTTTCCATTTCACAGAGCACATCCGAGACCAGGACCATGAGATTGGTAGAAGTCGATCGACCCTTACGAAATCCATGTTGTTGCTCATTTAAAAGAGGGTCGATTATGCGAGTAAGTTTTTCACAAACTAACTTCTCAAAAAGTTTGGGGATCACAGACAGAATAGCAATCCCCCGGTAGTTATCGACTGATCGTTTATCAGCACTTTTGAAAATAGGCGTAAGGTATGAAGATTTCCAGAGAGATGGAAAAACACCTATGGAGAGGGATTTATTGAAAATCATGTGCAAAGGTGTGATCAATTGGTCAGCAAATTGCACGACGAAGGAAGGAGAAACCAAATCAGGGCCTGGTCCTTTGCCGATCTTTAGTTGATGAATAGCTTCAATAATAGCCTCTTGTGTAAGAATATATATATATATATATATATATATAATTTCAACCAAATGGTCTTAAAATAAGGTAATGTATATATATATATATATATATATATATATATATATATATATATATATATATATATATATATATATATATATATATATATCTATATATATATATATATATATATATATATATATATATATATATATATAATTTCAACCAAATGGTCTTAAAATAAGGTAATGTATATATATATATATATATATATGTATATATATATATACATATATATATATATATATATATATATATATATACATATATATATATATATAATATATATATATATATATATATACATTACCTTATTTTAAGACCAGTTGGTTGAAATTATATATATATATATATATATATATATATATATATATATATATATATATATATATATATATATTTCAATATATATATTCTATTTCAATATTTCAATTTTTCAATATATATATATATATATATATATATATATATATATATATATATATATATATATATATGTATATATATATATATATATATATATATATATATATATATATATATATATATAAAAAGGTATATATATATATATATATAAAAAGGTATATATATAGGATATATATATATATAAAAAGGTACATGGTGCACAGAGGCTCAGCGGCAGGTAGCTCATCAAATGAAGAGCAGTGGAAGCACCGTTATGCAAATTGCAAGTGCTTTAAGATGTTCCCGAAAGATGGTTTACAACGCATTAAACCATATGCAACAATATGGGAACTCCAAAAATGTAAAACAGCGACCGAGAGCTCGAAAAACCACAATTAAAGAGGACTCTTTGATTTATAGAGCCGCAATCAAGAACCCTTTTAACAGTTCAACCGTTATAAAGAGGGATATTTCGTCGGAATTTGGCATTGACCTATCCTCAAGGACAATAAGACGACGGCTCAATGAAAAAAAATTGCGTGGATGCATAGCACAGCACAAGCCGCCTGTGTCAAAAAAAAAATCTAAAATCTCGAATTGCGTTTGCCCGTGACCACTTGCTAAAACCGTTGATTTTTTTGGAAAAATGTGCTTTGGAGTGACGAGTCAAAGTTTTGTCTGTTCGGATCTGACGGTAAGCGGTACGTATGGCGTCCTTCGAACATGCAGCATCATCGAAAGTACACTTTGAAGACCGTTAAGCACGGCGGTGGAAGTGTGATGGTGTGGGCTCCCTTCTCTTGGTACGGCGTATATATATATATATATATATATATATATATATATATATATATATATATATATATATATATATATATATATATATATATATATATATATATATATATATATATATATATATATATATATATAAAAATATATATATATATATATATATATATATATATATATATATATATATATATATATATATATATATATATATATATATATATATATATATATATATATATATATATTGGGTGTACAAATAAGTTTCCGGCCTTTTTAGATAGATGTCGTTAGTATCACTGTTTGCATTTTATTCAATCGGGCAACACATGTGTTTTGGAGGTTAGGTGTCAAGCTTCAATAATTACTGGTGACATTTTTTCAAAGCGTAAACTACAGTTATTTTCATGTAATTGAAAATGTCGAATTTTGTGCCAACAAAACAACATTTGCGGGAAGTTTTACTTCATTATTTTTTTTTGAAGAAAAGTGCAGCGGAAACAAATCGTTTGCTTATGGAAGTTTACGGAGAACATGCTCCATCGAAAACAACATGCAAAGATTGGTTTCAACGATTCAAAGTTGGTGATTTTGACGTAAGAGACAAAGAACGTGAAGGGAGACCGAGAAAATTTGAAGATACAGAATTGGAAGAACTGCTTGATGTGGACCCTTGTCAGACTGAAAAACAATTGGCAGAACAGTTGAATATCACCCAACAATGTGTTTCGCAACGTCTGCATGCAATGGGATTGGTTCAGAAGCTGGGAAATTGGGTGCCACACAAATTGACAGAAAGGAATATGGAACGTCGGAAAACCATGTGCGAGTTGTTGCTTCAACGACAACAAAGGAAGGGGTTTTTGCATCGGATCATCACTGGGGATGAAAAATGGATCCGGTATGACAATCCAAAGCGCAAACCAGCGTGGGGCAAGCCAGGTGAACCAGGGCCATCCACGCCAAAAGCAAATATCCATGGTTCGAAGGTAATGCTTTGTATCTGGTGGGATATGAAGGGTATCGTTTATTATGAGCTGCTAAAAGAGCGTGAAACCATTACGGGACAAGTTTATCGACGACAACTGATGGCTTTAAAGCAATCTTTAGCTGCAAAACGACCGGAATGGGACAAAAGGCACGATAAGATTATTTTGCAACACGACAACGCTAGGCCACATGTTGCTGTACCTGTCAAAAATTACTTGGACAGGCAGAACTGGGAAATTCTACCCCACCCGCCGTATTCACCAGACATTGCTCCCTCGGACTACCACTTGTTCCGGTCGATGCAATCAGCCCTGGCACAGCAGCACTTCACTTCATATGAAAACGTCAAAAAATGGGTCGATGACTGGATCGCTTCGAAACCACCAGACTTCTTCCTTCGTGGAATCCGTTTACTGCCTGAACGATGGACGAAGGTTATAGCTTCCGAAGGAGCATACTTTGAATAAAGCATTCTTTTATTTTCTACACAAACTAATTTCTTTTATTTCAGTAAAAAAGGCCGGAAACTTATTTGTACACCCAATATATATATATATATATATATATATATATATATATATATATATATATATAGAAAGAAATATGAATTTTAGGCGAAAAGAGTTTAATACTAATTTTCTTCGAAAATCATTAAAAATATGTGCACAGGCTTCATTCTAGTTACGAAATGAAAAAAATCGTTGTCTCTGTCGACGGCTACTATCTCTTTGGCAGAAAGATCTGGGTACTCTTTGAGAAGGCATCTCACGATCTCGAGAATCGTTGAATGGAGTCTTTCGATCGTTCCATTCACCTCACCCTTCTGCGGTGGCGTCAAATAAACTATTATACCTAATTCCTCGAACAGGTTGTGAATGATATTGCCGATAAAATCACCCTCGTTGTCAGAGACGAGAATCCTAGGAACCGAAAATTAGTGCAGTATGTTGAATATCTTCTGGCGAAGTTGTAAAGCAGATTTATCCTTTATACGGAAGAATTTAGCGAATTCGCTAAATTTGTCGATACATGTAATGTACTTTTCGCCCATGATTTCCCAAATGTCTTCATGCAAGATTTCCGTAGGGTATTTAGGACTAATTGTTTCTTGTAGTTCGGGTTTTGGTGGATGACGATCATACTAATTGGTGTTGCAGATTTCACAGTATTTAGTATATTTTTTTTATTAGGCTGCTCATTTTTTGGAAATAGTACCTTTCTAAAATCTGGCCCTTGTTTTCAGGGTGATTCTTGTGTGCCCTGTGGGGTTCCTTTTTCATTATTTTCAGCTTGTTATCTACTTGAGCTATATCGTCAACCACGCGCTGCGTGATCCGGAGCTTAGATTTAGAAAAATGTTTCTTATATTCCTCTTGTAGGAGCTGAATGAATATTTCGGGAATCTTGATGCAATTGATGATATTGGGAGAAAGCGTTTTCTTCAGAATTTTTGTCAGTTGCTTTTGACATCGAAAAGTTTTAGTGCTAAGTTAACCATTACATTGGATTGTTTTTGCGGGATGATTATAATTGAACAATTTTTATTTATGTTGAAAATTTTTATTTGACAAAGTGGTTTCGAAAGTATGCACTGATTCTCATCAGACAACAGCTCTCAGTGCATACTTCGCTGATGCAGTTGGAAATCATTAATTTTAATTTACGCTAGTTGTGGCAAATTTTAACAACTCCGACTTATATCCATCGGTGTAATTTACTCATAAAGGTTATTGAATTGTGATCATGGTTCCCTTCTTGTCTATAAATCAGCATAGGCAAAGTATATGGTCTCTAAAGCAGTCAAGTATGAGAGTCAGTGCATGCTTTTGTAACCACTTTGTCAAATAAAAATTTTCAATATCAATAAATTTTTTCAATTTTAATCATCCCGCAAAAACAATTCCAATTTGATTCTGCTTTCGGAGGCTTATTTCCAGTGGCGGCTCGTGTCTTTAAGACTCGGGGAAGCAGATATATTTTTCATAGTTTTCCAGAATAAACAAGTAGGAATTTCAGCGCAGCAAATACATCAAAAGTTGCATTCAATTTCCAATTGTTTGATTCAGTGACTTTCCTACTCATTATGATCACCATCAATCTCAGCAATATTTAAATGATGCAAGATTACAAATTACAATGCAACATATTGCAAATTAGAACTATTTTTTTTAATAAAAAGTGAAAATTAGTGGTCCTGGTCACCACGAATCTATAAAGTACTTTTATTTATTCAAATAGTCTAAGAGAAAAATATACCGCAGTAGATGTTCTATGGTTAAATTCAATTTTCAAGACAAAATGAATTAAACCTTCGGCAAACAACGTGAAAATAACTCCTCACCCATACAAGGTGGGGTTAGATTTACCTCATAAAGCATTTTATCTATTCTGTGTATACATATATTAAACAGAACGTGCTCAAATATTTCTTTTATACTTTGTATAAACAAGTAATAATAAAACACAAAGCATTTATTTAAAAAAATACTTTCATACCTCTTCCATAAAATCAGCTTCATGTCTTTAAGATTTAGGATTGAAATAACCTAACGTTGTATGCCGAACGTTAATACTCTTGTACTATTTAAGTGAAAAGCCACTGTCTTTCTTTAATCATTAGAATACTAACTTACGCACTTTCAGCACAAACAAACAAACAGACAAATCAAAAGAATTTCAATCTGCAGCAATAAACTCAGTAATAAATCCATTACAGAAACGAAACATACAAATAACATCTTGTGTTAAACAACGAATTCATTACAGTATTCACACATACAAATAACATCCTAAATTCATTCACCCAAACCATACCAGCTCCAAGTTCTGTAGCGAAATAGAAACCAAACAGAGTACGCTACAAATCGTGCTGCGTCCATTCACAAATATTTCTGGGCCATTTAACGGCTGAATAAGCGAGGGGTTTTTGATTTTCTCTACTCAGGAAGACGCGGTGAGCTGAGCAGCGTCCGCGCTGCTATTCGGGAACACTCATTGCGAAGTGTTTAAGACCATCGATTGCGTGATGCTTGCAATGGGGTGTATGCACACATCACGGTACGTGCATTGAGGCAAGATCACTTTAGTGTTCTGTGTAGCATAATTCAATAGGCTGCATTGAACTGAGCGTTCTGGCTTAGAATGGTACCAGATGCTTGAGGTTTTCACTCAAACGCAAGATATCCTATCGCGTTGCTGTAAAACTACTTTTAAGGCACTTTGAGAGAACTATCTCGTGTGTGAGGTAAATAGTGTTTTGAGTTTCGTAAATTTTATAATTATTGATGTTGGATGCTAATTCATATAAAATCAATTGATTTGCTTTGAATTTCAATATGTATTGTTAAGCTATTTTTCTTGTATAGGGAATATTTAGCAAGGGAAGCACTGCTTCCTTTGCGTACAACGACGAGCCGCCCCTGCTTATTTCGCAAAACAATTGAGTTTCCCGTATCAATTATTCTCTGCTTTGATAAGCTTTAGATACGATATACGTTGTCTATGCTGATTTAAAGACAAGAAGAGAGCCATGATTACAATTCAATAACCTTTACATTACATTCAATCAATCGGATTTGTTGTACACGCAAGTCTTTTTTTATTCTGGTGAAAACTATTGAACTTCATCTGCGATTAAGAATTCCGGTCTGCTTCGGTCGGCACGATTTTGAGTGATTGTATTTTACTTATATTTTAGTCTATAAGATAATCTAGCGCTGGAATCGGTGATTGATTTTGGCGGTTGATTGTATTTATCAAAATTTCCTGATGACTAGCATTTCGGACGAACTTTTTCTCTGCTTACTAGATATTCTGCGCGCTTCGGACTTTTAAGCTTTAAGATAATTCCAGCATTATATTCTATTTCAATTATTACAAGGACGCTCAGTGTGCGTCTATACACTGGCTATATATTATAATTGCAGTGAAAGTGGTAAAAGGATGATCAGTAGTCTCATGATGCGAGTATAACATTTCAAATGATATATTTTGTGTTTATATGACTACCGCCGATCGCAAGTCTAACTTGTGATATGCCGGTCCCAAGCCCGGAGAAAGGAGGAGGGTTTGAGGCAACGAGGTAGCTCTATCCTCAGAAAAATTTGCATAGTTGCAGCCTGATAGCTGAATTACACCTAAGCGTCTCCGGTCATTAGGGAGGATTAGCCACGTTGTCAGACCTGCAACTTAGTTGTGTGAACTTTGGCACGAGGCAAGTCTCCTGAAGCAGCTATCACCGAGGCCCCCCATGGAAATGGTTGAGCGATGTGCCGACAACTCATCCTTGTAAAAACTTCCTCTGTCAAAAAACCTGGAACAAAAGCCTCGGATTGGACGGAGCAACAACGACGACCACGCAAATGCACAACGGATTATTCTCTCGGAACCTGGAATGTGCGCTCCCTGAACAAACCGGGCGTCGAAAAGGCCCTCCTTTATCAGGTCGAACAGTACAAACTAAGCATTCCAGGAAACAAATTGGTTAGGCTGCGAGATCAACGATAAGAAATCACACACAATTTTTACAAGAGGCAAACCATCGGGCCGCAAGGAGTTTGGAGTAGCATTCATAGTGAATAAGCAGCTTAAGTCGCGCGTTACCGACTTCAAACCCGTAAACGAAAGGCCTGCAGACAATGGGTCCAACGTGCAACCAGAGCCAAAAAGGAGAAATATGACGAGCTACGGCGAACATCCAATAGAATAATTAGGCGTAAGAAACGGAAATACTTTGACGAGCAGTTGCCGAAAATTAATGTAAACCTAGTTAGTAAGAACACCAGACAAGCGTACAAGCTAGTAAACACTATCAAAAATGGCTATCAACCCAGGACTAGCTTCCGTAAGGACAAAGATGAAAGTATTATCAGTGACACCGAAAGTATTAGCAAACGATGGGCGTCCTACTTCGAAGAGCTTCTGAATCCGCCATCAACTATCCTGGCAGCAAAAGCTTAGCTCCATGACGATACCGTTGGTCAACCCCCATCCACACAATCCCCAACAGTAGAAGAAGTTGATCTCGTCGTGCGTTCACTGAAAAGGACCAAAGCGCCGGGCGGTGACGAGATACCAGCTGAGTTACTCAAGTCTGGTAGGGCGGGTTTATTAAGTGCGCTACATCAACTACTGCTGCGAATATGAGAGACTGAGGTGATCCCAGACGATTGGCGCAGAAGCATCATCTGTCCCATACATAAAAAGGGAGATGAACTGCGGTGTGAGAATTACAGAGGCATCTCCTTAGTCTGTACAGCCTACAAAATCCTGTCAAAAATCCTGGAGTATAGGATTAAACCGTTCGCGGAAGAAATCATTGGCGAGTATCAAGGCGGTTTCAGATCTGGTCGCTTTGCAATCGACCAGCTCTTCACGGTTAAGCTAATTTTGCAAAAGTGCTGGAAATACGACGTCAACGTATACCAAATCTTTGTCGACTTTAAACAAGCATATGACAGCATCAACCGAAGCGCTCTATAAAGCATCATGCTGCAATTTGGTATACCGGCAAAATTAGTGAGACTTATAATGATGACGATGACCAACTCCGTCTCGCAAGTCCGGATCCAGAACAGATTGACGGATCCTTTTGAAACTCTGGGTGGCCTGAAGCAAGGCGATGGAATAGCGCCCACGCTGTTCAACCTGGCACTTGAGTTCGCTATTCGGGCAATGAACCTGAACACTAGCGGCACGCTACTTTTTAAGTCAACAAAACTGGCAGCGTACGCCGATGACATTAACATCATGGCTCGAAAACTGACCGATGCAGAAGAACTTCTGCTTAGACTTGACACCGCAGCAAAGGAAGTTGGACTACGAATCAACGAGGACAAAACGAAAGCTATGATGCAATCTAGGACAAGGACGCCCGCACACACGACCATCCACGTAGTGGACCTTTGCATCAAATTCGTGGACAACTTCGTTTACCTGGGTAGCAATCGATCGAGTGACGCCACCGAAACTGACGAAATCAAGCGACGGATACAACTAGCAAATAAGACTTTCTTCTCGGTCCTCCCCATTATGAAATCGAAATATGTGTACAGAAAAACTAAGCTCCGCGTGTATAAAACTATAATAAGACCTGTGCTGTGCTATGGTTGCGAAACATGGACCCTGGCCCAAGCCTCCGAAAATATGATCGACATCTTCGAACGAAAAGTTCTACGGCGGATTTTCGGGGCTATCCGCGACCGAGATGGATGGCGCATTCGGTACAACAATGAATTGTACCAACTTTACGATGAGCTGGAAGTCTCCAAAATCGTCAAATTACAACGGTTACAGTGGGCTAGGCACGTGCAACGCATGAATGACGATCACCTGCCAAAACGTATCATGAACGCAAGACGAGTCGACGGAGCGAGGCCAAGAAAAAGACCAAGAGCTCGTTGGGGGAGCTCAGTGTATGCGGACGCCGAACAACTATTGGGGTTCCAAGATTGGAGGACGCGGTCACGTGACCGAGACAATTGGAGGAGATCGATCCCAGCTA
Organism: Nemotelus pantherinus; assembly: GCA_963978885.1. Lineage (NCBI taxonomy): Eukaryota > Metazoa > Arthropoda > Insecta > Diptera > Stratiomyidae > Nemotelus > Nemotelus pantherinus. The sequence goes on from OZ022263.1 coordinate 151,027,622, forward strand.
TTGTGCCACGTTGATGATGATGACTAACTTCAGCTCAGCGGGAATAGAACTTTCAGTTCGTGTTGCTGAATTGCGTTTTTGACAATGCAAAGTTGCGATCAAATATAGTAATTTAGACGTCAAAAAGGCCAATGATCATTAAACTTCGACTCGAATTGAGCCATACGTGAGAACTTTTATTCGAAACTTCTGCAGATTTTGGTTCGAAGCTGATCAGTTGATCATTTAACAATCCATAAGTGTTTTAAAGATATGAACTTGATTTACGTTCTGAAGACATCAAATAATTTCTATTCTAATAAAGACTTCTAATTCTAAGGACTCGCAGTAGATCTAGACAAGCACATTAGGCAAGCACATTATCTAGGAAATCCAAATATAATAATAGACGTAAACAACGAAATCAAAACATTGTTCCCTCTAAATAAATCATTTCTTAGCCCATTTAAATTCAATGTATCATATTCATCGATAAAGTCGGTAGCGCATGAAACAACTATTCAAACTATTTAATATTTTTCCGGGTAAACGGTAATATCGTAAGCTGTCAAAAGATTCCAGAAATAAAAAACTCTAGCGCACCTAAACCGCTAAAAATACTAATGTTCGATAAACAGTAGAATCGTGCAGATTTTGAGTGCATCTTCGACTACATGTGCTCCAACCTGTTTCGAGTGCAAAATCACTTTGATCTTAACAATGTATTTAATATCATAGGGGGGAAAGGATTTCAGGAATTTCAAGATTTAGGAAAGCCAAACACTGCAAAACTTTGAAAGTAGCATAACATAACATAGACAAAGTAAATGCTTAGTGCTTGCAACCCTTTACCATCACTGCAACTAAAAGTCTCCCACAATTGTCTCACCTTAAAATGAAATAACTCTTTCGATGTCGATTTTATCCGATGATTTTGTCGAAAGTTGCAGGGATAGAATTATGTTTATGGTCATAAAGCGAAAGATGTTTGGGACCCAAAAACTTTTAGAACTTACAAAATTTAAACATTAGTAACTTATTTTCATTGCAAATGTTCGCGATGTGAATACTTAATGCAAGTATCTATTGAGACGAAAATAGCAAAAAATGCCTCACGCTGGCAACCCTGTGCTAGCATCAAAGCCAAAAATATACCGCATCCACCTCACATTGAAATCAACCTACTCTGCGAATTTCGTTTTGATCCGATGACTGCATTGGAAGTTATAGGGGTACAAAGAAATATAGGGCTACCAGTCGGAAAAGTTTTCAAATTTTCTAAAACTAAATATATGTTGTTTGTTGTTGCTACAAGATCATTATCGTTTGAAAACTTAACGATAAAATCGCTTAATAAAGATATTGCAAATAAATACAAAACCAGCAATAGCTGGCAACCCTCTCATCGTGTTTTTACCAGATTCCTTCTGAATAATGCCTACAAAAATTCCATTTATCATATGAAATTCGTTTTGATTTCAGGGCTGCACTGGAAGTTATACGGCAAAAAGCTTTATTTTCCTTAGCGAATTTTAAAACCCCAAGACATCAAAATTACCATAGCTGGCAGCACCAACCGAATTTTTCAACCAAATTTCTACCAAACACGGCTTAAGGTAATGTTCAGCTACTTTTTCAATTGAATGAAAATCCGGCAACTGAATCAGAACTCATGGGGGACAAACAGGTTTTTTCTTTATAATTTTCCAAGATGGCAACACTTGCACTGAGTTGCCCGTATTTAAAATCGCTTCTATCAGAATTTAAACTGTATTTAATAATTGGTTCGTGAGATCTCGTGAACAGAAGTTTTTGATGCTTAAAATATAGGTAAATTAGAGGAGGGCTCCGGTTCTTGTCCGATGTGAAATTTTAAAAGCGTTCCTTTGGTTGTATAGATATCCAAAATATATAGCCAAATGTTAAAAAAAGTATCGGAAATGAAAACTTATTATATTCTAAGCTTGTTAATGATATTTTGAAATTTTGAGCCGTGTGAGAGTGCAGCGTGCCTAAAAGTAGGCAAGGATTTTTTTCAAATTTTGATTTGCCATTACTTCTGACAAAAACATTGGATCATCGTGAAATTTGCAGAGCGTATTGATGCTGACTAAAATTTAACAGACATGGATTTTCAAGGTAGTATGGGTAACCCTGTAGCAGCGGCAGGCTCCTGAAAAAAAATCCTTCAAATTATTGACCCTCCTGAAAAATTTTTGATTTTTGACAAAAAAATTAAAATCATTGATAAACTTTAAACTTTGTGCATTATGTCAAGTTGAAATTTTTAAAATTCCGAGTTGCACAAGAACGGCAACCCATCACCAAATTACCTCTATTTTCAGCACTCGAAAGTTCTGTTCACGAGAACTGACGACCGGATTATCCGATCAAAATGAAATTTACAGAACATGTTGCTTTTAACTAGGACCAGGTCTGATAGAAGTGATTTTGAAATGCAGGCAATCCTGTGGCAGTGGGACCATCTTGAAAAATTCACTGACAAAAAAAAACAGCTTTTTGGCCTATAACTTCCGATCCAGCCATCACATTTAAACGAAATTCACACAATATTTGGATCTTTATTTAGATAACATTCGGTGGCAGCTTCAAACAACGTTTAATCGCTAATACTTTCGATGAAATTTTCCGATGAGAACGAAATTCAAAGGATAAGTTGATTTAAGTATAAGCTTGTTAAGGTAAACTTATTGCTGCTTCGTTCGGAAAGTGTTGCCAGCACTGAACATTTTTATCATTTGTGTTATAGTTGAGTTTTGTTGCTTTGGATAAGGAATGGTTGATATGATTCTACAAAAAAGTGTATTACGTCTTTCCACATTGTCATTCAAGGACAATTTCTTCGAAAATAAGTTTTCTAGCAGTTCTGATGCGCTAGACTTTTTTACATTTCGAATCGTTTGAGTAGAGACTTTCTTTTCAACTCGTTTTATCTCCTTAATTCGTATAACTGAGTCACTTAATTTAGAATTTTTCATTATATTTCTGATAAAACACTTTTTTTACGCTCAGATAAGATTGCTTTGTTTCAAACAATTTGGTTAATTTATATTTTGTTCTTACATTTCTTACTATAAATCTTGATTTTCCCAACAGTATTCCAATCTCAGAATACGCCATTCATGTTTTTCAACGTCGCTAAATACATTCACGTATTTCTGCCCCTACCGGTTTCCTTTTCACACACATTTTTAACAACACCCTCAATAAAAATACTTTTACACAACATTTTTCAAGCTAGACTGAATAGAAATATCACATTTTCATGATTTTAAGTACATATAACAGTATTTTTTCCCAAGAATTACAAATAATTTTGGATAAAACTGCGCTGCGCCTTAACTTTTTTACGCTATTTTGGTACTTCACTGAAAAATGTTACATTAATGTTGTGAAATTTGCTTCGTTAATGGTTTTTTTTTATATTGTTCTTAAAGTAAACAAGCAAAACTTTTAATTAAATGCAAAAACACAATCATTTATTATCAAAGTCGCATTAAAAATAGGTTTTTTATTCTTACCATGTGTTCGTGCCTTAAATTTTTTTACTTACTGTATACAAATCAAAAATTTAAAAAATTGAAATAAAAACTGAAAAAATTCATCTGCAACATTTGTAGTGCAAATATAAGTATAATCAAAACAAATATTTCGTGCAAATTTAAGTTTAATGAAACCCCTACACCCGTAGGAGGGTCGTCGTGAGATCACTTATTTCAAAACACTCAGATTTACATGAATGTCACGTTTGTGCCATATTTCCATTTCAAATTATATATATTGTGATTGGATGTGGTTTCTAGTCAAAACTGAATTACTTCTTGTTGTTCTTGCTAGAGAGGAAAATGTTTTTTGCATGAATATTCATTTTTGTGCTGATCCAAATAATAAGAGCAATAATATTGTTTCTTGATTAGCCACCTTATTCTACGTATTTTCTATTAACATAAAAAAGTTAACTATAATATAAGAAATACCATTTAGAAAAGTTGATTTGCAGACAAACACAGCCCTCAAATCTAAAATTCCCTTAAAATCCCTAAAAATGATATATTTGAAATCAAACTGAATATCGTTTAAAACTACGAATTAAATTTTCACGACCAAACCACTTGCTAATTTAATTTCAATCATTCGGTTTGCCTACCAACGTAACATAAAACATCTACACATGAAATATATACAAACGACGCATATAAATCATTCAGCATAATAATCTGCACGTAGCATTCCTAAATAGTAGCCCAAGTCAATTTCAAAGTTTGCTTGTGCTACTTTAAATCGTTCAATCACACCGGTTTTCATCGTTCGAACAATTTTCTTTACCTAAATGACGTCAATTTATATGGTTGACGTCAATTTATATGGTTATATGGTTGATGCTATCAAGCTTTCCCCGCCTATGAACAAAAGAAATAAATAAAAATGGCCATCGGGCGGTTTGACACATGTTTTATTTTCGGCGGTTTGACACATGTTTTTATTTTAAAATTTTAAATGTTTAGATTGGTCAATAAACAGTTCAAAAGCAAAAAGTATTTTGCACCAATTGCACAAAGGATTTCGCCCTAGAATGCGTAATGTGAGTACAAATTCAATTCTAACCAATGCATGTCTTTTTACCGGATTTAGCATAGAAAGCTTTCGATTCGTGGAAAGAAATGGTTGTTAAATGTGTGCAAGCTACATTTTCGACCTCCCCTTACAAAATAACATCAAATTTCATTCAGAAAATTTGATTAATTTGGTAATTTGTACCCCATGTGACATATATTTTATTTTCCCCGCTATTCCAACTAGCCCGTAAATCGGCCATGTTGACAACAATAGAATTGTATGGAAATGTATGTTTACATAGAGACTCTACACCGCAGAAGGGTAGAGTGTGCGGTATTGCGGGGAAAGCTTTTTTGCAGAAAGTAAATTGCATATGTAGTAAAATTGCTTCATTCACGTACGGGTTCATGGATTATGATTGCGTGTCCATTCTTTATATGTGTATGATGCCCACTGATCAAATGCCTACCATTCATGAAAACCGATGTATATTTATTGTTGTGAATACTAAAATGTAAACACACACAAATGTCATTACACATTAAAAATTTTCACTTGGTGGTTTTAGCGCCATTTTAAGAAAGTGGTGAACACTAAAATTAGACTTAACTTAGCGAAGACTCAAACAAGTTCACTTAGCATTAAAAATAACATCGAAAACCGAATCCAAAAAATTTAGCACATATATTTTTCACTTGATAATTTAACGAAAATGTTAGTATTTAAAATCGGACAGTAGACAATAAAGTTAGTCTGTCTTGGAACGCCAGCTCAGTTCGGCGATCATACAGACGGGTCTAAATCAATAAGCCTAGTCTTTTTGTTAATTCGATGGCACTCTTATTTGTAGTCTGGCTACGCGGCGACATAGTTCGCCACGCAAGATATACAAACATAGTGACCCATATTATAAAAGCCATTTATAATATTAATCGGCATTTATAATATTACAATATATCGAATATACATTTTTGGCCACAGTGATTTTAATACTAATGTTCTTCTACGAATATTAGTAAAAATGCATTCCTATTCCAGAACCAGCTCTGCCACTAGCCGGCTAGTAATTTTTTCAATCACCATCTCATATTTAACCTCGATTTCGACAAATTTGTTGTTGATCGATGATGACAACCACACTTATGTAAATAAATAGATGCCTACCATTCATGACAAAAAAAGTAATTTCTTTAAAGAATTTACTTGCATTCATTCTCAACAAACAAAATAGTCTTTATTTACCTACTTATCACATACGGCTTTTCTATCTTTTTCGATGCTTGATAACATTATTCAAGCAAGAAATGATCATATCGACCTCGATGGCCCTTTAATGGCAAATATTGTTCTCAAAGCAAAAGACCGACTGATCTGAGACGATGCAACTCAAGCTACGAATGAATAATTCAAAAATTCAAAATTAGAAGGCATAAATTTCGAAGAATAGCGTTTGCCCATCGGAATTAGTATTTAAATTGTATTGATAGAGAATTGAAATGAAGTGATCGTGATTGTGGCTGGATTAATATAATACAATGGCAAATCATTCTTTCATAGCTACTAAATGAGGTTTTTCTCCAATATGGAAACAAAGAAGATTCATGTACAGAGCCCTGAGCTTCTGGGCCCCAAAATAATAACATCAATTTATTTGTGATGAGCGGGTTCAGCCTATCTTGCGAAAACTGGCTTCCATATCTGCACGATCAAAAGATTCAAGATTTCTCTCTAAACCACCCGCAAGATTTATTGGCTCATCATTAGTTGTTTGTGCTGAACTCAGACAAACCGAGACCTCATTTCGAATTTAGAAATCGGTTGTGGTACGGATGGAGCATATTGCTTACTCCGGTGTGTTGTTAGCCGAAATGCTTCACAATTCATCATGCTTTAAAATACTGAGTAGATTCAAGCGTATAATGAGGCGGCCACAAAAAGAACCATCTGGTTGAAGATCTATGATCGTGCAGACTTGCTTGCTTATATGGTCATTCCAAGCCCGCACTACAAGTATACTGCTGCTCCTGTTTCTGATGATGATGATCATGGTTATGATCATGACGACAATCGCCATCATCATCGTGATCATTTTCATGTCCCATTTAAGAGTTTATACTTGTCCGCTCGGAATAGTTGAAACACAACAAATTTATATTTTGACAAGCAGATCGGTGTCGTTCTTATCATCAAGAGTCAAACCTACGTCCATATCTGCTAACTGTATTTTGACAACTAGCTATATCAATAGCTATCAGAATTCGTTGGTATCATGTATATTTTTCAAGTACAGTCAGATCGCATATATCTATCGCATATATTTCCAAAAGTAGGCATCATCATCTTGCATGACTATTAAATAATATATATGGAAAACATTTCCTCTTCAAGCATGTTTGTTTCAATGCGAGGCTGCAAACGCCAACAACTGAACAATTTTTAAGACAAGAACATGATTAGATCAGATATCAGATCTGAAACGAGATCAGATATTTGAAAAAAAATTGAATAGTCAAAAACATATGGTTGTAGGGAAAGAGTTTAGCGCGCACTCATAAACCTTCTTTGATATGTTTGTGGTCTGCCCCGGCTCCATGTAAGGAACCAAATAGATCTCTCAAGTCGATGTATAATTTTTCCAAAACAGATTTTAAGATATACCGATAGATCTAAACGTTCCAGATACAAGAAACTACGAAGCTCGATTACATCTGTATGATGCATCCAGCCGTGATTGAATGCTATGAGTTTTTCGTTCGAATCGAATAAGGTCGTATGGTTTTTAACGGATTTAACAGTATTGTGCTGGTGTAGAGATTTAGCAGCGAAAGATTGAAGATACACTACAAGTCTGAAAAAGATTTCAGACAACTTATTATCCGCTCGCTAATTGGACATAAAAGCTCTAGAGATTTCAGCACTAAAAGCAGATAAAGCTGTTTGCAGATAATTGAAATTTATACAAACAATAAAGCTAAAAAATATCTTATATCCAACAAAAAACTAGCTTTTAAATTATTTCTTCTAACTGAATCATTAACTTCGATGCACTGTACTGATCAAGATTTCTTTTGCTTTGTATTTTTTTTACAGAGCCTCGCAAACAAAAACAATTACGTTATTGTAATTGGGCACAAGGAGCAGACCAGATCACAAAAACGGTAGCAGTAACAGCAGCGAGCAGAAAAAACATCATCAATAGTACATTATGTCGAAACGCGAGAAAACCGATTCACTGGAACGTCCGGGGGCTGTGAAAGAAGTCAAAATAGTTCTGGTCGGTCCCGCGAAATGTGGTAAAACAGCTCTTGTACAGCGATTCGTTAACGACACATTTACCGAGGTAAGAAGGTATTTCGCGAAGCGGATAGATTGATCTTAAGTTGTTGAATACAGTTGGTGGTAGACAAATTTGGACATAGGGTGTCATAGTCACGTGGATTTGAGTTTTTCGAAAAACATAAAAATATTATTAAGTGTTAATTAATTAATGTTCGAAGAACATAAGTATTAAACTAATTTTGCAAAAAATTTAGATATCTTTATACATACATATATATATATATATATATATATATATATATATATATATATATCTATATATATATATATATATATATATATATATATATATATATATATATCTTTATATATATATATATATATATATTATATACATATAGATAGATATATATATATATATATATATATATATATATATATATATATATCTTTATATATATATATATATATATATATATATATATATATATATATATATATATATATATATATATGATATACATATAGATATATATATATTATATACACATATATATATATATATATATATATATATATATATATATATATATATATATATATATATATTATATACATATAGATATATATATATATATTATATACATATAGATATATATATATATATATATATATATATATATATATATATATATATATTATATACATATAGATATATATATATATATATATATATATATATATATATATATATATATTATAAACTTATAGATATATATATATATATATATATATATATATATATATAAATATATATATATATATATATATATATATATATATATATATATATATATTATATACATATAGATATATATATATATATATATATATATATATATATATATATATATATATATATATATATATTATATACATATAGATATATATATATATATATATATATATATATATATATATATATATTATATACATATATATATATATATATATATATATATATATATATATATATATATATATATATATATATATATATATATATATATATATATGTCAGTAAAAAGATTAAGGGAGATAATTCCTAGATTGCCTGGTTTGAATGAGATAAAATTCTTAGAGGGCAACGATATATGAAGGGCGTAGATTTCTGACTAGTGAAAATTAAAACATCTATGACCCTTTGGAGACTACGGGCGTTTTAGTGAATTTCTAAATACCCCTTTATCGCTATGCAAAGATTTTCTTGTCAAAAGCAGCTATAGAAAATGAAAATTGGTGACGAGAAAACATCAAATGAAAATTAATTGGGATTTTCGAGCCCTATATGGGCGCTGAGTGCCCAAAACTAGGCAAGGATTTTTATTTCAAATTTTCAATTTAGCTATAGCTTGCCGTGCAGTCGTGAAATGAAAATGTGATTGATATAATAATAATAAATGTACTCTATTATAGACCAAATTTAGTATGAATTTTAGTTGGAAAATCATGATAGGGCTACCAGTTATTGAAATAAGCAAGGATCGTCATGAAATATGATGGGGTCGTCACGGGATAAGTTTGTTGTTAGGTCCTGAGATATTTCTCTCTCTGTTTGCTTCGACGCAGAGTCCTTGCTATAGAGGAATAGAGTTTAGACTAACCCAAAAGCAGAGAGTGGATTGTACCACTATCCAACCTACCAAAGCGGCGAGGCCGCAGTTAGTGCTGGCACCATGTCAAAGCTAACCTTGGACATTTGCCGTGCTTAGATTATGCTCCGCAAGAATAACCTCGCTAGCAGAGATTCAACAGAAATAAAACTGTGTATTCCACGCTTACTCAAATGAATCTATTTTCTCAATGTTCTTACCACTCCTTATATATGATTTTTACAAAACATTATGAACATAACTTAACCTATTTTATTAACTAAACTCAGCATGCCCTGAAATAAATCAATAACATGTATATTTCCCATGACACAATAATCTACATGAATCACATGTGCTCAACTTTCACACGCTACACTTGACCAACATTTCTAGCGCCATTCTATCAACACATATAGGATTTATTGCCCTATGCGCTTATTCACACTGTAACCATAACATATTTGGGTCGCGTGCCTTGGTGACACATAATTTATTATCGTTCGCAATATGACCTCGTACTACATTTGAATATACCATATGGCATGGATATTCACGGTCGCTACTCGGAAACCTGATATGGTCATGATGATATGGTCAGTTGTATAACATTGTGTGGTCTGCTATTACGTAGACGATATGAATGAACTACATGGTGTTTTGTTTTGACTTGTTTGTTTTTGCTTTGATTTATTTCATGCACGTGATGTTATATCATTACACTTTTACCCTTTTTTTGATTAGGGTTCATTTGCAACAAAAAAAAAAATGAAGACTAATCACAAACATTAGGTTCAATAGTCCCAGAAGGGGTTTTTATAATAATATTCTCTTATCTTTAGTCACAACAAAGTTTATCATTCTTAATGTACTTTAAAATATAACAAAATTTCTCTATTTGTAGGTTTAATATTTTTTTATGGTTCAATATTTTTTTTTTATTTACAATAATGCTTACTTAGCTTGTATCATTCTGAACGTTTCTATTACAAAAATTTTTATATGTAGGTTCGTATATATATATTTTTTTTATTTAACTACATTGTCGTTTATGTTACATGTGTGGTAAGGTTTTAATCTGTTTTTATGTACTAATTTACGGTTTCCTGCTATGTCTAAAGTGACATTACAGTGATCCATGTCCAATACTCTATATGGACCTTTATATGGCGGTTGATGTTTCTTTCTATTTTCATTTTTCAAAAGTACGAAATCTCCTATTTTAGGATTCAAAGAATGTATATTTGTTTGGTTCATTGTTCTTTTGATTTTAACTTTTTCAATCAAACTTCGTGCTCTATTAATCGACATCCTCAATCTTGCCTTTAACTCGTTGGCATAATCATCTAAATCGTAAATCACATCTTGATTATCAACTATGTCATTTGGTAAATATGGAAGTTTACCGAAAATCAATTCAAATGGAGTGTAGTTTGTATCTACATTTGGGGTTGTATTGTACGCAAATGTGTAATATGGAACCCATTTGTCCCATTGTTGGTCATCAGCAAACGAATACATATATTCGTTTAGTACCCGATGATTCCTTTCTACTACCCCTAAAGTTTGGTGGTGATATGGTGTTGAAAATATTTGTTTTATTTTTAGCAAATCACAGATGTTGCTCATAAGCTTATTTGTAAATTCAGTACCTAAATCAGACTTGAGTACTTTGAAATGTCCATACTTTAATATAAACTCATTAACTATTCCTACAGCTATGGTTTGTGCTTCTTTATTCTCTATTGGGAACGCTACTACAAATTTAGTCAGTTCACATTGTAAGGTTAATATGTATCTATAGTTATTAGATATTCTTAGTGGACCTACGGTATCTATTTGTATTGTTTCAAAACTCGTAGTTGGTGTGTCGGTTTTCATCATTTCTTCTTTTGTGTGTCTCACCTGTTTGTTTATTTGACAAGGTGTGCAATTCTTTATGTGGGATTTAACCATACCGTTCATGTTTTTCCAGCAATACCTTTGTTTTAGCTTTAACAAAGTTTTGCGAATCCCTAAATGTCCTCCGTGCGGTGAATTGTGATATTCTTCTATTAATTTCACCTGTTCATCTTTATTTGTTATCTTAGCGGGCGGCTTGTATATCATTATTTTCAGCTTCATATGCGCATTATCTTTACCTTTTCGTTGCAACAGGTTAAATACTTTCTTAAATTCTTCTTTGTCTATAGACTTCAATATAATATCATCACTTGCTAATGAGAGTTCTTGGATTTTGTTACGTCTAGCAAAATCTAATAGTTTCTCCATAATCAAAACGTATTCTGAATGTGGATTATCACTATTATACTCATTACTTTTGTGTCTGCGGGTACCCCTATTTATTGTTAGCTTTGCATTAACGGAAACTGGTTTCACGTTAGATATATCGCTACAATATACTTTTACAATATCTTTCGTACGTACGATATCAATACTTTTATTTTCATCATTGCGCAGGATAAATTTTAACTTCATAACACCGGTGATATCCGACAAACTAGTGCAATCCCAACAATAGAATTGATCAGGTTCTACTTTTACGTGGTTGCTTTCACTGCGGTTTTCTTGCTTTTTATCCTCTGTTTTCTTTGCCATGCCCCTTGTAATTGCTAATAGTTTACGCTTTGCTGTTTCATCTATAACTGGAGGTATCAATGCTTTTAAAGAGTCAGAATCCAACTCAATTCTTGACAAGGCATCAGCATTCGTGTTCATGCTGCCTTTCTTGTACACAATCGTGAAATCATAATCCGATAAGTCAACTCTAATTCTAGTGAGTTTTGATGAAGGATTTGCATGGGTGAATAAAGATACTAGTGGTCTATGGTCTGTGACAACTACGAACTTTCTTCCGTAGAGATAGGGTCTGAAAAAGTTTATGCCCCAATGTATGGCTAAAAGTTCTTTTTCTATGACTGGTTTGTTGATGTCGTGCTTTGCTAGCGACTTGCTTGCATACGAAATTGGTAAATCCTGTCCAATTTCACCTTGCGATAATACAGCGCCTAATGCGTAGTTAGATGCATCAGTTGTTAAAATGAATGGTTTTTCAAAATTTGGATACTGCAAAATTGGTGGCTCAATTAATTTATTCTTAAGTGTTTCATACGCTTTTTGACATTCTTCGGTCCATTCAAAAGTAACGTTCTTTTTCAATAGCGAGTTCAAACTTTTGGCAATTCCGGCAAAATTCGGAATAAAACGCCTGTAGTAGTTGCAGAACGCAACAAATCTGCGTACTTCATCTGCACATTTCGGAACCGGATAGTTTCTGATCGTCTCAAACTTAGATGGGTCTGTTTTAACACCTTCACTGGTTATCAAATGCCCTAAATATACTACTTCCGATTTCAAAAAGTGACACTTCCCAGGGTTCAACTTTAAGTTGTACTGTCGCATTCGCTGTAACACTTTGCGAAGATTGTCATTGTGGTGTTTGACACTGCATCCAAAAACTATGATGTCATCTACATATAGGAATGCCTCATGACTTAAACCACTCAAAGCTATCGTCAACATTCGTTGGAAACTGTTGGACGAAATCTTTAATCCAAATGGTAGTCTCTTGAATTGATAGTGACCATCACTGGTCGAAAACGCGGTGACGGGTCTAGATTCTTTCTCAAGTTCGATTTGGTGGAATGAACTAGTCATGTCCAAAGTTGAGAAATACTTCGCTCTACCGAGCCTATCTAGAACGTCTTCCAATCTAGTCAAAGGAAACTTATCATTGATGATTTTGTCGTTCAATCTACGAAAATCCACTACAAGTCTCCATTTAGCTTTACCATCTGAAGTCTTCTTCGGCACAACCAAAAGTGGTGAATTGTATGGGCTTACTGACGGTTCGACAATATCATTGTCTTCTAAGTCTCTAACCTGTTGTAATATTTCTTCGTTTTGAGCTTGAGGTAGCCTATAATTCTTAATGTAGACCGGACTATCGTCTGCCATCTGCAGCTTTTGTCTGTAGAAATTGTTTGTTGTTAACTTCTCTTCCTCCAAGTGAAAAACATCTTGATATTCTTTGATTATCTCAAGCAAACTGTCCATAGATCTTTTGTCCAAATTATCTTTATCTATAACTCCCAGCAGTTTCTCGAAACGTTTCTGATCACCTCTCTGTTGTTTTCCTGCATATACCTTGTAGTTCTTTAGTGGTTCAACCTCTATGTTGAAGTTGTTTATGACTACATCTCTATCAGTTGTGTTCAGAACCTTTACGTGTCGAACGCCTTTGGCTGGTATAATAGTGTTTCCGATGAAAACACCCTTCTCAATTTCTGCGTTCAGCACGATGCTATCCTCATCGATGCTTACATTTACCGGAACTATTGCTTCAGTTCTCGCGGATATATTAATTCCCGAATGGTTCTGACGTTTTGTATCCATGGGTAATACAATTTCCTCATCTGACACACTAAAAGAAATGGTGAATGTTTCATAATCAATTTTACTCATGAAACTAACTAATAAATCTCTACCGATAATACCGTCTGTACTAATCGGAAAATTGTCGTCTACAATGTGAAATAGTTCTGTTATCCTTTTGTTCCCAATTAATAAATTTAATTTCGAAGTACCTAAAGACGTAGTTACTTCCTTAGTAATACCAGTTAACTTAATTTTATCCTTGCTATTCACACTATGTTCTAACGCCTTAAATATACCTACTTTACAAATTGATACGTCTGCACCCGTATCTATTAAGAACGATAGTTGTCTATTCGCTCCATCATTATAAATTCTTACGTAATTCGTGCAGCCATCAGTTATTCTGTAAATTTTACATTCTCTACTCGTGTTATTTATTCCGGGAGGTTCCTCATTTCCTCTCCGGAACCTAGGACGTTTCCCTGGTCCGAAATTACGTGTAGACTTCTATTATTGTTATTGCGGTGATTACTATGGTTGTTGGCATATCTGTCATTCCTACGATGATTATTCCTGTTATTATTATTATCCCTATAATTATTTGATCTGTTATCTGTTTTTCTATTAAAATTTCTATGGTTATCGTATCTTTTATTCCTAAAATCTCTTCGACCGTCTCTATCCCTATAACCATTGCTATTTCTATCATTGCCATTGTTTCTGTATTTTCGATCACGGTTATTTCTATTATTTGCAAAATTGCCGATATGCATTACGCTACTCGTAGCTTGAGATTCTAATGTCTCAATCTCTTGCGCTAATGATACTGCCTCAGCAAAAGTTTTGGGTCTAGCTGAAAATATTGTGCCTTTCAGCTGGTCATTAAGTCCACTTTTAAAGATAGTGAGTGCATACGTATCGTTCATTTGCGCGATAACTTTCTTTTCTGGTTCTGTAGCCTGATTACCTAGCCCTTGTACCTGTAATTGATTGAGCTCATCAACCAAAGATAAAATCTTATCTTTATATGTAGTAACAGATGATCTGTTCTGACACATGTTACTGAGCATAGAATGAATTTGTGGTACTGTTTTATTGTTTCTAAACCTGCTAGATAATTCATCTTTTAAAGATTCAAAAGTGCTGATTGAGGTGTTAATCAAAGATAATCTCACATTCGCGGTAAGCTTAACTTTAGTGACGAAATCTATGAGTTGAGTTTTTCCTGAAGCGGTTAATGTGGAATTTAGTAATTCTACTATCTTCAAAAAGGATTCTAATTCCTTATACTTTCCCTCGAAAGTAGGAATTATTTTTATGGCAGTCTCTAGACTAAACTCAGACATCTTGGCTTTGTCTTCTAGTACTTGTAAACTAGTCTCTAATTCTTCGGTGATGTCGCACTCTTGTTGGACGTCTTCCGCAGAATATCCTTGTTTACCAAGCTGTAGCCAGATTTCTCCTTCTAATATCGCTGATACCGCTTTGAACTTTAGTTTTATATCTAAAACCTCAGAGCTTTCGTCATTAAAATTGCTGATTATTTTCTTAAATTTTTCTTTACGTGCCTGTAAATCGTTCAATTTTTCTTTTAAAGTTTCAAACCTATATAAATTCTTCGAACTTTTTCTCAAATTTCTTAAAACCTGTTCGTTTTCCAAGATTAAACCTTCTAAAGTGTCCATACATAATTATTGTAAGACCGGGATTTTTATAAGAAAGAACCGTACATTCATAAATAAAAGTTTCTTTTTTTTAAAATTTATGTATCAGGACATATGTATTGTTTTAATTATTGCTATACATCTATACTCCTATTTAACCTCTTAGTTACATACTCCTTATTTTTTTTATTGTAAACATAGAATATTCCTAATATAATACAGAAAATTGCTGCCGTTGTTAATGATTGTTGATACTCCTGTATCACTGTTACCTCCTCCGTCGAGCAATTATTCCCCATCTTCTTTAAGTTCCCGTAGTCTCTTCCGGAAGTATTCTTTCTGTTGTCCAAAAGAAATCCGTACCAATCTGTGTAGTTCCGCTCGTTCACGCTTTAACTTTGTTTTCCTGCCTCCACGTGGTCGTCTTGGTTTGGGGATGGTGTCCAAAATATCTTTCTCAGCTTTCCTTTTCTTGAATTCTTCAATTCTCCTAGGTCTGGGTCCAAGTGTATTTATTGCTGTGGGCTTGTAGTAAGATGGTGTAGTCGATACTGGCTCAGGGACGTATTCTTCCTGTTCTAACTGCCCTTCTTCTTCTATGTAGCTGCCTGAATCTTTATAGTAGATTCCAGAGTTCCGTACATCAGGATCGCCATGAAATAAGCAAGGATCGTCATGAAATATGATGGGGTCGTCACGGGATAAGTTTGTTGTTAGGTCCTGAGATATTTCTCTCTCTGTTTGCTTCGACGCAGAGTCCTTGCTATAGAGGAATAGAGTTTAGACTAACCCAAAAGCAGAGAGTGGATTGTACCACTATCCAACCTACCAAAGCGGCGAGGCCGCAGTTAGTGCTGGCACCATGTCAAAGCTAACCTTGGACATTTGCCGTGCTTAGATTATGCTCCGCAAGAATAACCTCGCTAGCAGAGATTCAACAGAAATAAAACTGTGTATTCCACGCTTACTCAAATGAATCTATTTTCTCAATGTTCTTACCACTCCTTATATATGATTTTTACAAAACATTATGAACATAACTTAACCTATTTTATTAACTAAACTCAGCATGCCCTGAAATAAATCAATAACATGTATATTTCCCATGACACAATAATCTACATGAATCACATGTGCTCAACTTTCACACGCTACACTTGACCAACATTT
This sequence comes from Nemotelus pantherinus, assembly GCA_963978885.1. Classification (NCBI taxonomy): domain Eukaryota; kingdom Metazoa; phylum Arthropoda; class Insecta; order Diptera; family Stratiomyidae; genus Nemotelus; species Nemotelus pantherinus. The sequence goes on from OZ022263.1 coordinate 151,044,321, forward strand.
CTAGCGCCATTCTATCAACACATATAGGATTTATTGCCCTATGCGCTTATTCACACTGTAACCATAACATATTTGGGTCGCGTGCCTTGGTGACACATAATTTATTATCGTTCGCAATATGACCTCGTACTACATTTGAATATACCATATGGCATGGATATTCACGGTCGCTACTCGGAAACCTGATATGGTCATGATGATATGGTCAGTTGTATAACATTGTGTGGTCTGCTATTACGTAGACGATATGAATGAACTACATGGTGTTTTGTTTTGACTTGTTTGTTTTTGCTTTGATTTATTTCATGCACGTGATGTTATATCATTACATTATGGTCGTTTTTGGAATTTTTCGTCAGTTTTTTATGAAGAGATGTTAATATAAAATTTTCAAAGGGCTATCATCTTGTAGAAACAATAAATAGCAAATATTCGTTTTTCGAAAATTTCAAATCTTTTACAGGTGGCAACTTGAATTTCTTTTTGTACCTATAACCTCTAATGCAGCCAATAAATGAAAACCAAATTCATAGTACTGTTGGTTTCAGCTTGAAGCCGATTTGGGATAATTCTGGTTTTGGTGCATATCATCACTGTTATTTCTGTGCCAAAAGATGCTATTATTAAATACTCATATGGTAAAAATCTACCAGTGCCTAAATTTTCCAAATTTCAGCAATTGTTCGGATGACAGGCCCAAAAAACTTTCTATCCCTGTAATTTTCGATGAAGTTATCGGATGAAAACAAGATTCATAGGGTCGTTTGATTCTGACTTAAAGCAGTTGCGGTAGAGTTATGGTTGCAGTGCTGGCAAAGTGTTACAAGCACTGAGCATTTTTATTATTTATGTTATAGCAGATGCTGCTTCAAAGTTTTGTACGACAAGCATCCGATAATGAATATACAGGGTGCGTTCCATAAGTAACGCGACGAACTCCAGAAAAACGATTTTTTGAACTGATCGGTACAAATGGTTAAAGTTGTTTGAAATAACACCTTTCTGCTTCTATATACTTCTGGAGACGAGATTTTCGTGCTTGGAGTCTTGGAAAGCTTGCTGCGGGATGTTCTCCAGGGCACGCATTACATCCGCTCTGATCTTGTCTATGGACTCCAAATGTCTACTTTTTAGGACTCTTTTGAGATAGGGGAATATAAAAAAAACTCTAGCGCACCTGAACCGCTAGAAACACTAATGTTCGAAGAACAGTAGAAGAACCGTGCAGGTTTTGAGTGCATAATCCACCACATGAGCTGCTTATTACGGCCAAACTGTTTCAAACGCCACGTTCTACTTTGGTCTCAAGAATGCATTATAACTCATATGGTGGAAGGTTTCAGATATTACCACTGGCATGAATTTCAACGTTTATGAGAGCAAAACACGGGTTAATTATATTCGTTATCAGTTGCTTATTTCACAAAATTTCGAAAGCAGCATCTCATATAACATCAATGAAGAAAATGCTCAGTGCCTGCAGCACTGTAACTGAAGTTGGTGTTTGGGGCTGCGATCCGAAAAATTTGCAGAACTTTGGGAATTGAAACATCGGTTATTTATTTTCATTGTAAATGTTTCCGGTATGAATACTAACTGTAAGCATTTATTGATACAAAAGTAGCACAACCGACTCGTGCTGGCAACCTTTCGCCAGTATCAAACCAAAAATATATCACATCTGCTTCACGTTGTTATATTACATTCGAAGTTATAGGAGTATAAAGAAATTTAGGATTACCTGCAGCGAGTTTTTTCAAATAATGGAAAACTTAATATTTCCTGTTTATTGTCACAACAATATCATTACCAATTGAAAATTCTACGATAAAACCGCTTAATAAAGATATTGCAAACAAACACAAAACCAACAATAGCTGGCAACCCTATCGTAGCTTTTCAACCAAATTTGGCCTGAATAATGTTTATAGTAGGTTCCATTAATTGTATGAAATTCGTATTGATTTCATGACTGCACTGGAAGTTATAGGGCAAAAAGTTTTATTTTCCTGAGCGAATTTTCAAATCCAAAGACACAAAAATTACCATAGCTGGCAGCACCAATCGAATTTTTCAACCAAATTTCTATCAAACAGGGTTTAAAGTAAGGTTCAGCTACTGTGTCAATTTCATGAAAATCTGATAACTTATTCACATTTCATAGGGCAAAAAGCAGTTTTTTTTCTTTGTAATTTTTCAAGATGGCACCACTGGCACAGAGTTGCCCAAAATTCAAAATCGCTTCTATCAGACCTGGTCCTACTTAAGTCCAATGCATTCTGTAAATTTCAATGGTATCTGATTATTGATTCGTGAGTTCCCGTGAACAGAAGTTTTTGATGCTAAAAATATAGGTTGACTGGGAAAGGGTTACCGTTCTTGTCCGACATGAAATTTCCAAAGTTTTACTTTGAACGTGTAGATAAAGCACAAGATTTGTATACAGATTGGTTTTATTGTAAGAAACGGACAGTTTTTGGAAATTCGATGGTTTAATGTTTTCACTTCCATATTTTTATTTTTTCAAATTTAAGACACCAAAATTATCATAGCTGGCAGCTCCAACCGAATTTTTCGACCAAATTTCTACCAAACGTGGTATTAAATAAGGTTCAGCTACTGTGTAAATTTCGTCGAAATCGAACGATTCAATCAGAATTTATAGGGCTAAAAGCAGTTATCTCTTTTAGTGATTTTTCAAGATGGCACCACTGGCACAGAATCACCCGCATTTCAAAATCACTTCTATCAGACCTGGTCCTATATAGGACCAATACATTCTGCAAATTTCAATAAATTCTGCTCATTGGATCGTGAGTTTCCGTGAACAGAAGTTTTTGATGCTAAAAATATAGGTAAATTGGGCAAGGGTTACCAGGCGTGCCCGTTATACCATATCAAATTTTTTTTTTGTTTATGTAAACAAAGCACAAGATTTACATATGAGTGGCTTTTTTTTGAAGAAGCAGCAGTTTTTCAAGAGAGACGATGATTTGAAGGTTTTCACTTTCAGTGCCTGCTCTAGCTACAGGGTTGCCAGCACGCTCATCAAAAGCTACACAAATCTACAACTAAATAATACCAATATGTCCTAAAAATTTCGTAATGATTGAATAACTCTGTCAAAAGTTATCGCAATTTAAAAATTTTCAAGTTTTCCCGTTCTGTTTTTAGGCACCCAGCGCACACATGGGGTTAAAAAATTCCAAAACATTATCTGATTCACATGTAAAACACGTTCAAAATTTATTTCGCCAACTTTATTTTTGCAAAACTTATTTGTGGACGGAATAATAGGTATATTAAAAATATCACTAAAATGGCCGCCGGCGCCAAAGGGTTAAAGATTTTTAACTTTTTTTGAGACCTGGCACTATTCTGCATATACACCAATGTGTCCTGAAAATTTCAGCTCAATCGGATGGCGCGTTCCTGAGATTTTTTCACTGAAATTTTTTGATGATATATATATATATATATATAGAAATATGAATTTTTGGCCAAAGTGATTTTAATACTAATGTTCTTCTTCGAACATTAGTAAAAAGTCTGCTGATCCTACGTCGGGGCTGTACAGCAATACCTTCGATCTGAGTCAGGTAGTCTCTGAAGAGGAAGGCGATGTGACCGGGCGCCTTATCGCCGTGAAGCCTCCAGGTGCCCTTGATGGCATTCCTGAAGCGGGCGGCTCTCTTTTTTTAATCCTTTGAGGACATTCACGTAACAATCAGCAAACACAGTTCTCCCGGGCGGTACAAGTTCGTAGTATCCC
>OZ022263.1:151053092-151155592 GCA_963978885.1 Nemotelus pantherinus
AGGTAAAAGCATGTCCAGTTCTTCGCCTTTATTAGTGGGATACTTAAAAAATTGAAAACGCATAAAAACAGAACCACTTTCAAATTCTTGTTAGCTTCAGGGCATTACTCGAACAAAAAGATCTAAATAAAATGTACGAAAATACATGGAAAATGCCTCGCTACACTAACGAAGAATATGGAGATATTTTGTACGTCTATGGGGAGTGCCGGGGAAATTCAGCAGCGGCGCAATCTTTGTATCATCAGAGATACCCCCATCGACGGATTCCTGGAAAGAGAGTGTTTCAACAACTTTACGCGAGGATTCGGGAAACGGGTAACGTCAGAACGAGCCGAGTAAACGCAAATCCTACAACTGCAACCACTGTACGGACCGAAGAAGAAATATTGCATGCAGTGGAATCTGACCCATCAACCAGTATTCGACGCTTAGCGTTACGGTTTAACGTGTCTAGCTGGAAAGTTTGGAGTATTTTTAAAGCAGCCCGTTTACATCCTTACCATCACACACCAGTTCAGGAGCTCCTACCCATCGATTTGCCCAAAAGGATGGAATTCTGCAATTGGCTCCTTGAGAGACAATTAGACGACGAAAATTTTTTCAACAGCATTCTTTGGACGGATGAGTCTTTATTTACGAGGGACGGCATCACAAACTTCCACAATTTACACACGTGGGCTGAGAACAATCCAAACACTGCAAGAACGCCATCATTTCAGCATAGATTCAGCGTAAATTTATGGGCAGGAGTGATTGGCAATAATTTGATTGGGCCTTTTAGGCTCCCGCCTACCCTAAATAGTACCAACTACTTGCATTTTTTAACACATGATCTGCAGGACTTATTGGAAGATATTCCTCTGCAACGATTGGTTTCCATGTTTTACCAACACGATGGTGCTCCAGCTCATTACGGCCGACCAGTCATAGATTGGTTGAATTCCAACTATCCCAATCACTGGATCGGTAGAAATGGACCAGTACACTGGCCTGCGAGGTCTCCTGATCTGACTGTAATAGATTTTTTTGTATGGGGACGGATGAAGGACCTTGTGTACGCAATGGAAGTATCCACTTTAGAAGAACTAAATACCAGGATCGATGATGCTGCAACAGAAGTGAGGTAACAGCTGAGAGACATGAATATGAAAAGAACGCTTGCCAAACGAGCTTTGGCATGTATTCAAAATGAAGGTGGCGATTTTGAACACTTACTGTAGATTAAAAATTTTGAAATAAAGCATAAAAACCATTATTTAATACTTTCAGTTCAAGAAAAAAGTGTAGATCGACAACGAGGGCCACTTTATGGCATATTTAGTTTTTCAGCAATATTCATTTTCGCTTAATACTTGTGAAATGGTAGAATCTAAGTCATTGGAATGTATGCAACTTTTGTAGCCAGTAATATGGCTTATCAAAATATTTAAATGAAAGTGGCACATTATAATGAGGTTTTCTAAGGAAAACGACCTGGAACACAGAATTTTCGGGGTTAAAATTAAAAAATTTTGTGTTTCGAAGAAAATATCTCAAAACTCGGTACAACTGCAATAAAGTACAATACATTAAATAAAAGGTAATTTAATTGTCTAATAAACGCGGTATAAAACTTTGAGTTGTGATAATTAATTTTCAAGATATAATGATTTAAGTGAGTCAGGATACCGGTCCGAACAAGTTTTTTTGAACACCCTGTAACTCCGTAGGTTTTGAAATCCGGACCATCCTGTAGAACGATTTTTTACTCCAAATATGTCAAAAAACGCCTCCTTACAATAGTGCTCATTTAGTACCAAACACCCTGTATATATATATATATATATATATATATATATATATATATATATATATATATATATTTATATATATATATATATATATATATATATATATATATATATATATATATTATGTATATATATATATATATATATATATATATATATATATATATATATATTTATGTATATATATGTATATATATATATATTTATGTATATATATATATATATATATATATATATATATATATATATATATATATATATATATATATTTATATATATATATTTATGTATCTATATATATATATTTATATATATATATATATATATATAAATATATAGATATATAAATATATATATATATATATATATATATATATATATATATATATATATATATATATATATATATATATTTATATATATATGTATATATATATATATATATATATATATATATATATATATATATATATATATATATATATATATATATATATATATATATATATATATATATATATATATATATATATATTATTAGAGAAGCGGAAAATAGGTTTTTGCCTAGAGCCTAGGTATTTGCCTATTTTGGCCAAATTTTGCCCATCGTGCCTATTTCGATGTTTAAAGTTTAACTTTAACTGTGAAGAAAATATATTTCGTGCTAAAAGTCGTTTTATATGAAGAGAAAAAATAAATTAATGAGAAATGCAAACTTCACAATTTTTTGGCACACAGCGATTTTGCGTACACAATCAATTTCATATAAATTGAAACACATAAAAAACAAGATGAAACAGAGAACAATTGTACCAAGCAAATGTTGACGACTATTTGCGACGATATGTTACACTGTTTTTTCTTTCAATATGAATAAACAAGCAGGAACGTATTTAGACAGTGATTGTTAACGTTATATGTACGACAATTCTTTTCAGCAGCAATGCATTATTATTTTATAAACATTCGGTTTCTTCTGAAATGAGTATTTTTTTTGCAATTCTACAAATAAACGTTTCGAGCTGAGACTGTCACTGTCGATATATATTCAAATTGATAGCCATTCAGTTTCGATGATTCATATGTACGTTCATGTGTGCAGTATTTAAACTGTATTTTGTGTAGTGCACAAGCATGTTTGTACCAGGCACATTAATTGAATGTGTTTGAGCAAAATCAAATTGATTTGTGTTGTCCATTTGTGTTTCGAATTTCATTGAGTGTGGTTGACAGTATATGTACGCAAAAATGGGTAGAACAAAGGAAACTCATCGCGACTTTTGTGTACGAATGGCTACAAAATTTCCAGCTACATTTCGAACAGATAATTCGATATTATTTTGCAAATATTGTGAGTGGTCAGTAGCTGCCGAAAAACTTTCTCATGTAAAACAACACATTGCTACTGAAAAACACAAAAAAAATATTGAACTCAAAAATCCACTGCCACGCTCATCGGCCCAACAAAGTCTATTGACAGAACATCAACAACCGCGTCCAGAACAAAAAGTCAACCAATTCCACATGGATCTGTGTAAAATGTGTGTTGAAGCAAACATCCCATTGAAAAAAATAAGCCACCCTTCCGTTGTAAATTTCTTAGAAAAGTACACGCAAAAATTACTTCCAAGTGAAACTACGTTACGTGAAAAATACGTGCCAATTTTATACAATGATTGCATGAAAACGCTTCGTGAAAAGGCAAAGAACAAACATGTTTGGGTATCCATTGATGAAACGACAGATGTTGACCAGCGACTAGTTGTCAATTTCATTTTTGGGATTTTGGATGACGTCGAAAATAGTGCAGAGCATCAAAAGTGTTATCTATTGAATATGGGTATTGTAGAAAATGCCAATGCAAGCACTATGGCCGCATTCTTCAATGACTCACTGCTTTTGCTTTGGCCAAATGGTTTGTACAATAAATTGTAAATCATATCATTTTAGTATGTGAAAACAATTTAAGTACAGAAGTTTCATTGTTTGGACTAGGAATTGAATACAATAGGGTGCTTGCTGTTTTGACTGATGCTGCTGCGTACATGATTGCAGCAATGGGCTCACTGCGAATTTTGTATCCAAAGATGGTGCACTTGACTTGCTTTTCACATGGTTTACATCGGGTTGCAGAGTTCATTCGCACAAGATTTCCGAATGTTAATCGATTGATATCAAAATCTAAAGCTGTTTTTGTGAAGGTATGTTACAAAACAAATTTACATTTATTTTTTCAATCACAGTATTTTTATGATTTTTTAAAGTAGTAAAATAAAACTATATTTTAATCAGGCACCGTCTCGTCAAAAAAAATTCAAAGCAGCTTGCCCAGAATTAGCTCTACCCCCCGAACCAGTTACAACTCGTTGGTGTACGTGGCTAAAGGCAGCAATATACTACTGCGATAATTTTGCAGAGATCAAATCTGTCATTGATTCATTTGACAGCAACGATTCCGAAGCGATTCGAGCAGCCAAAGAGCTGTTTGCCGATAATCGTATAAAAACTGATCTGGCATACATCAAATCTCATTTTTCACACCTAGTGTCGGCAACAATTAAACTGGAAACACAAGGATTGACATTGAGTGAAAGCATTCATACAATCACATCCATTCGCAGATCGCTGAATGCATTAAGTCAAAGAGAATTTGGCTATAAAATGGAAGCGGTGCTTCATCGAAATCCTGGATATAACACTATTCTTGACATCAACAATGTTTTGAACGAGCGTAAACAGCCAATAGAACAATTTGTGAAGGATATATTGCCACACGAATTAGCTTTATTCAAACATTGCCCGACAACATCAGCTGACGTAGAAAGATCATTTTCAATGTATGCAAATGTACTGACTGACAAACGCCGATGTTTCTTATTTGAAAATTTGAAGCAACATTGTATTGTCCTTTGCAATCGTGAAAATAAATATTGATGCATTTTGTGTGCATTTAAATTCGTGCCTATTTGTGGATATTAAACTGTTTTTCGTGCCTATTTTGGCCATTTTTAGGACTTTTTAGGTGCCTAAAATCGTTTTTTTCAGAACTATTTTCCGCTACTCTGATAATTATATATATATGTACATATATATATATATATATATATATATATATATATATATATATATATATATATATATATATATATATATATATTTACATATATATATATATATATATATATATATATATATATATATATATATATATATATATAAATATATTTACATATATATATATATATATATATATATATATATATATATATATATATATATATGTATATATGTACATATATATATATATATATATATATATATATATATATATATATATATATATATATATATATATATATATATATATATATATATATATATATATATATAATCCAAAAATTTCAGTGAAAAAATCTCAGGAACGTGCCATCCGATTGAATTGAAATTTTCAGGATACATTGATGTATATGCAGAATAGTGTGAGGTCTCACAAAAAGTTAATTATGTTTTTGAAACTTTTAACCCTATGTGTGCGCTAGGCGCCTAAAATGAGATTGGGAAAATTTGAAAATTTTTGAATTGCGATAACTTTTGACTAGATTATCAGATTATTATGAAACATACATATCATATTAATGTTGTTAACCCTGTAGCAACGGCAGGTACTGAAAGTGAAGAGATTCAAACCATCGAATATCCTATAAAATTTCCGTTTCTTACAATAAAAGCAAACTTGTATACAAACCTTATGCTTTATCTACACATTCAAAGTAAAACATTGAACATTTCATGACGGACAAGAACGGTAAACCTTTCCTAATTTACCTATATTTTTAGCATCAAAAACTTCTGTTCACGGGAACTCACGAAACAACGATCAGATACAGTTGAAATTTACAGAATACATTGGACTTAGGTAGGACCAGGTCTGATAGGATTGTGGGCAACTCTGTGCCAGTGGTGCCATCTTGAAAAATTACAAACAAAGAAAACTGCTTTTCGCCCTATGAATTCTGATTCAGTTCCCAGATTTTCATGAAATTGACACAGTAGCTGAACCTTACTCTAAGCCGTATTTGATAGAAATGTGGTTGAAAAGTTCGATTGGTGCTGCCAGCTATGATAATTTTTGTGTCTTTGGTTTCGAAAATTCGCTCAGGAAAATAAAGCTTTTTGCCCTATAACTTCCAGTGCAGTCATGAAATCAATACGAATTTCATAAAAGTAATGGAACCTATCATAGGCATTATTCAGGCCGTTATTTGGTTGAAAAGCCACGATAGGGTTCCCAGCTATTGTTGGTTTTGTGTTTATTTGCAATATCTTTATTAAGCGATTTTATCGTAAAATTTTCAAATGGCAATGATATTGTAGTAACAATAAATAGCAAATATAAAGTTTTCGATGATTTGAAAAATTTTGCGTCTGGTAACCCAAAATTTCTTTATACTCCGATAACTTCGAATGCAGTCATCGGATCGAGACGGAATTTGCAGGGTAGGTTAATTTCAACGTAAAGCAGATGTGATATATTTTTGGCTTTGATAGTGACAAAAGGTTGCCAGCAGGAGTCGGTAGTGATATTTTTGTATCAATCAATGCTTACAGCTAGTATTCATACCGGAAACATTTACAATGAAAATAAACAACCACTGTTTCAATTCCCAAAGTTCTGAAAATTTTTCGGATCGCAACCCCAAACACCAATTTCAGTTACAGTGCTGCAGGCGCTGAGCGTTTTCTTCATTGATGTTATATGTAGTGATGGGCAAAATGGCTCTTTGTAGTGAGCCAGCTCCGTAAAACTCACTCACTTTAAAGAGTCGCTCTTTAAGAGCGACTCAAAAGAGCCACTTCAAGCAACTTTTTCATTGTTGCAAAAGTATAAAGTAAATTGTTTTATTAATAATAATAAGCTTAAATCTAATATAACATAGCATTACTTTAAAAATATAATATAGCATATAATATAAATTTAAAAATAAACCATAAAATCATATTTGAAAATCTTTCCATATAAGTGGCCACTCTACTCGATCGTTGATTCACTATCTCCAGATTCTGGGATGTAAATCTTTCTTTTCCTTCCACCAATTGAGAGGGTCAGCAGTTCTGGGTATATTTACATGTTGCAAATACTTATCCATTTCGTTAATGCCTGCAGCTACATAGCTTTGCTGGGTTCTTACACTGTTGACTTTGTCATCAAATTTTCGCCATAGCGAATTATTTGCGTTCCTTGTGATGTGGGTACCAAAACTAGATGTATACAAGCAAGTTTGTACGTGGATTCATTTTGAAATGCTAGTCTTTTAAATCGTGGATCTAAAAGAACGCTCTCTAGGCAAAACATATTTTCTTTATATAATTTAAATCTGTTTGAAAGTTATCTTTGGATCACATTTAAAAAACTGCGTACATCAGCAGTTTTATTTTCGTTCAGACAGAGTTTTGAAATGTAGCTTATAATCGTTGATATAATAATATATTTTAGAAATCGATACTGTTTTCTCACTGCTTATTTCTAGAGTAGCCTCATTGAAGATGCTCAATATATCAGGGGCTGTTTTCATAATATTCCATTCATCAGAAGAAGGAGTTGGTAGATTTTAGTTCAGGACACCGAAGGTGGCTAATAGTGGCTCTTTTATTTCTTGAATGCGCACAAGCATAGATTACGTAGAGTTCCACCTGGTAATAGCATCAAACTTTAATTTATTTATTTATTTATTTACCAAACAAGGTATAATAATAATACATATAAATGAAATAAATATAAAACATAAAAACAAACCAGACAAATTTAAAGAAAAAAAAACAGGTTTAAAATAGGTATAAAATACAAACAAATATAATATAAATAAATAAACATTCGATAAATAAATACACTAAGCTAATTTACATGTAGGTCACAATATTAAATACGCAAAACGCAAAAACGAATTTAATTATCTAATTAAACAATTATGAAAATAGTCCTAAGTCATAAGAAGATACTAGGCCGCTAGACTAGGGAGGGTAGGATAAGAGAGCCTTGGTAACTCTATTTTTAAAGGACACTTTGGATATCGTGGGGGAAAAGTGTTGGCTCATACTGTTGAATATTTTGCAGCATCTGTTAATTGGCTCATTATCAGCATATGCGGTGCTATGCTTATATTCAACTAGCATTCATCGGGATCTAGTGACTCTCAAGGGCTGATTAAGCACAAATCTTTTCCGTATATAGTCGACATTAACAGCGTCTCTAATGACATCGAAACTGAAACAGGCAGATAACATTAATCTTCTGGATGCAAGAGGTAATAAGTTTAGAAGTCTAAGGCGAAATCCGTACGACGGTAAATTGCTAAAATCACTTGGATAGTAAAGACCTCTAAGAGCGAATAGCAAGAATTGCTTCTGAATAGATTCAAATCTCTGGCTGTGAATTTCGAAAACTGGGTTCCAGATAATGCAAGCATACTCAAGAAGAGGGCGAACGAGCGCGGTGTAAAGTGATTTTGTAACCCAAAGGTTCTGAAATTCCCTGGCCCGTCGCTTAATGAAGCCAAGTCGTTTACTTGCTTGAGAAATCATTTTGTCGTAATGAAAATTAAAGCGGAGCTTTTCATCGAGCACCACACCGAGGTCTAAAATATTGTCCACTCTACTAAGTGCCGTATTGCTTAAAAGGTACGTATAATGTACGCGCGTACTTTTTCTAGAAAAGCTAATTACATGACACTTTGCGATGTTGAGAGGTAGGTTATTCACGCTGCACCAATGTTCGAGGTAATTTAGTTTTGATTGAAAAAAGCTGGCATCTGAAGACGACTTTATAGTATAATAAATTTTCAGGTCGTCCGCATAGAGTAGATGAGGCACATCAGATAAAACCTCTGACAAGTCTGATATAAAAATATTAAAAAGTAAAGGGCCAAGATGACTACCTTGAGGTACACCTGAATTGACATGAATTTTTTTTAGATATAAGCCCTTGCAATTTCACATGTTGTGAGCGGTTGTGGAGGTAAGAGCTAAGCCATTTTAGTAGAGAACCGGGAATTCCAAATTGCTGTAGCTTGGAAATCAAAATGGAGTGGTCAACACGGTCAAATGCTTTGCTAAAGTCAGTGTAGACTGCGTCAATTTGATCACCTTTCTCCATTTTACAAAGAACATGGGAAACCAGCACCATTAGGTTGGTAGTGGTAGAACGTCTTTTCCGAAAATCATGCTGCTGTTCGTTGAGTCGAGAATCGACCAGAGGGGATAGTTTAGCACATATGATTTTTTCGAAGAGTTTAGGAATAGTTGATAAAATGGCAATACCTCTATAATTATGAATTGATCTTCTATCGCCATTTTTGAATATTGGTGTCACGTAGGAGGATTTCCAATACGACGGAAAGTACCCAGAGGAAAGAGATGTATTAAATATAATGTGAAGAGGAGTGATTAACTGTGTGGCACATTTAATAAGAAACATTGGAGGAAGAAGATCAGGTCCAGGGCCTTTTTTACTATCAAGCTCCAAGATAGCTTTAGAAATATCACCTCTGGAAATGGTTATAGCCTCATCGAAAATTGGTCTAGTTACTCTTGGGGAATGACAGGATGATGAAGTACTTGCTGGATTAAAAACGTCTTGGAAGTTATCTGCGAAAAAGTTGCAAATTTATTGAGGAGAAGAAGACATTGAGGTGTTATAACACATAGAAGAGGGATAGCCAGTTGTTTTCCGTTTCATATTCACAAAGTCAAAAAACTTTTTGGGGTTGTGGATTATATTCTCGCCGGTAGTTTTAATGAATCTGTCATATGCTTCATGAGACTTGTTATGGAATTCTTTGGCCACTGCATTGTATTCTTCTTTATTACGATGACTAGAGACGACATTATTTTTTATTGATTTGTAAAGCTTATTTCTATGATTTCTCATACGTCTAAGAGTCTTATCGAGCCAAGGCTCAGAAAGTTTATCCTTTCTCCTAATTTTAGGGACATATCTTTCGACCGCGTCAAACAGAATATTGTAGAATGAATTTACATTGTCGTCAATAGATTGGGATGCAAGCGTATCTGTCCAATCGGCATTGTCAAGAGAATGGTGAATGCTATAATAATCAGCATTACAGAAATCGTATACAATGGTATTATTGTACGTTTGAAAGATATTAGAATCAGTAGTGGATAAATCAATAGTAAGAGCAGAATGGTGAAGGCTATTAGAGAAAAGATTCTCCACGTCGATAGTAGGGCTAACCACTACTTTTTCATAAGCGTTTGTAAATATAAGGTCTAACCAATTACCATAACTATTGAGAGTCGGGGCAACTTTCATTGACAAAAAACAACAATACTCAAACCTGTCAACCGTGTTTACTTTTGCTCCGCATTAAAATTGGTCTTACACAGTTCAACTCCGTGTATCCGACTCGCGATTTGACAAAACCGTTCGCTCTCGAGTTTTTTCGCGCCGTTCCGCTGTTCGTCATTGTTCCTTTTCAATGGTTCCGGCAAGATCTTCATCTTAAGATTTGATTTCAATTAGCTTTGCTAATTTACAGCTTTGTTCAAAGCTCAGACGTTAAACTTTCCCTTTTTTCTTGCTGGCCACCTAGTGAACTTGAGTGAACTTGTGCTTTATTCATTTGTATGAAGTGGTGTGAAACCGTGATCAAACTGTGGATTATTTTTCAAATAGATTAAAAGTTTAGTGGACCACTTCGCTCTGTAGTGTAAAGCTCATTAGTGAAACTTTTTTGTTGTGGCGTGAATCTGCGGTTAAACTATAGTTAAATCATCCACCCTAGTCCATCAGTGATTCAACCCTAAGCTATCAAAGTTTTGTAGCTTCTAATCCAACAGTGATCACTATAAACTTTAAACTTTCAAACCAGATCGTTCGTTAAGCTGTGTTGCAGCCGTGGTTTGTAGTCTAGACACTTGCCAGCTTTTTGTCGTAGTGCTACCATTATCGTACATTTTCTTATAAAAGTGCTACCACGCTCACGTTTTCGTTTCGGTTTTTCATTTACTCAAAATTTATTCTACTAATTTTTTGTACATATTCTTTGATCATGTCGCTCTGTTCTGCCACTGCCTGTTGCGATAAAGCCGACAAAACACCTCTCATAACTTGCTTCGGGTTTTGTGGATTATCATTTCACGCGAAGTGTGCAGGTTTCACTGCACCCGTGGGCGATTGCATCAATCGCGCGGACTCCGGCATCCATTACTACTGCGATAAATGCCGGAAGTTCTCCATTTTAACTTACGTTGAGAGACTCAGGGCCAATCTGCGAAATTTTGCTGCGCTTGAGGCTTCCTTCAACGTTCTGAATAAGCAGCTTGAGGATTCCCGCAAGGAGACCGAAAAGCTCCTTAGTTTTGCGTTGACGGAGCGTCCATCTACATCTACTTCGCAAGACGCGCTGACCGGCTGTGATGCGACTATGATTTTACCTCCTGCTTCACCTGTGTTGTGAATATTAATAAGTAAACACACAAATGTCAAAACATATCAAATATGTCCACTTTGCGATTCTAGCGATATTCCACGAAAGTGGTGAACACTAAAATTAAAATAGACTTGATTTAGCGGAGACTCCAACAATTGCACTTAATTTTAAAAACAACATTAAAAGCCAAATCCATACAATTTAGTACCTATATTTTTCATTTGTCAAAATTTTACTACTTAAGAGCGAAACATGAGCAAATAAAGTCAGTTTGTTTCAGTAAGCCAAATTGCTCGGCGACTAAACAGACGAGTTTCAAATCGAATTTCTTTTTTTGATTTTATTTTCAAAGGTCACTATTGCATCGTGATCTTGCTAAAGAGGCGGTTAAATTCGCCATGCAAGTATCACGTGCATAGTGACCAGTTAGAGAAGTACTTTATACGTTTGCAACATTTCATGGCGATCCTTTGACCAAACGTTCCTGCGAATCACGATATTGTGATTAGCGAACCTGCCACTTACGACTCTGTGAATTACGGTCGTACATTTTTCGAGCGCCTGTTAGATTGAAGCCCGACAACATTTTCCAACTGTACAAAGACAAGAATTGCATATTATTGGAAAGTCAATCCTACGAGTTTCTAGCGATACGGATTTCGAGTACTGGAACAACAAATTTTCGAATAGTGGACATTACAGTTTATAACCGAGGAAACTACACATAAAGCATAACACGGCGACTTTGCTGCTCTCGAAATTTCTCTACCAGCTGGAATTTGCACTCGCAGCCAAAAACAACAACAGCTATCAACTAGGGCCCAGCTGTTACAGCCTTACGCTCAAACTCGGCCTGTTATTACATCAGCTGTTATTACATCAGCGGAATCGGTACCTCCTGAAGATCGTCGCCAAATAAATTCTCCGAGCTCCCAGGTGCAAACTGATCCATCATCCAAGCTTCCAGCTCCACGAAAACATGCGTCACCAGTCCCACAACGTGATATTTCTGCTGTTGCATCAAATTCGGTACAATTGACCTACGGGATGACTGGTGATAATTCTCCGGCTGCCATGGATACTGTTTCTAGCATCCCCCAACTGGAAGTGATTGTGCCTCCACTCAAGGTATTTGTTTCTCGGTTCGCTTACAGAACCACTTCTGAACACGTTGCTGAGTATGTACGAGCTAAACTGGGCTATAATCCTCGCTTGTTGCTGTGTCGTAAGCTTACACGGGACAATCTGGAAGACCAGCAAATATCATCTTTTTGCATTACCATCAGTACTGGTGTTACCGATCTTCTGAAGAAGAACTTCTGGCCAACTGGTGTATTTGTCAAGGAATTTGTCAGGACTCACGCCAGAAATTTTCGTTCCAGACCATCGAACAAAAACAGAACATGAATCGTCCTCTCAAAATATATTATCAGAACGTTCGTGGTCTGAAGACCAAGGTTAATTATGTTAATATCTCTTCTGTAATTGCGTCTGATGATATTGTCTGCCTAACGGAAACCTGGTTGTCTGGGGATATATTTAACAATGAAATTTTGCCTCTTCACACTGTTTTTCGCAGGGACCGTAATCACTCTGTGAGTAATCTTTCATTAGGAGGTGGTGTTTTAATTGGTATACTTAAAACTTTGAACGGAACGCTCTGCAGTGACTTCATCCCTTCCGCCCCGGTTGAATGTGTGATTGTTCGTATTTTTCCTTCCCCAGCCACAGTGTTGCTTGTTTCCTCAATCTACATCCCTTGTAGTAGCCCTGTCGTAGTATATGAACGTTTCTTTGCGGAACTCTCGTCCTACCTTAATCGCCGCTTCCCTTCTGCTTCCTTACTGTTATTAGGTGATTTTAATATGCCGTCGCTTGAATAGGATAATACTTTTTCTTGTATTTTATCTTCAAACAATATTTCTATCGCTACTTCTTCCTTTATGTCCCTTTGCTCACTTTCACAACTCAACAACTTACCCAATACTAACAACAGGATTCTCGATCTTGTTCTGACTAACCTTCACCCTTCTTCACTCTGCCTGAGTCCTTCTCTATCTCCGTATGTGCGCCCTGATCCTCATCACCCTCCTCTTTGTATAGAGTTAACTATAAACCGTTCGTCTAAAGACAAGCATGCCTCTAGACTTCGTTTCAATTTTAAAAAAGCAAACTATTCTGCTTTGTCCAATGAAATAAATTGTACTAACTGGTATAGTTTCTTCAGAGGGCTAAGTGTGGATGATGCTATCTGCAAATTTTATTCCTTCTTGTCCAACTTAATTTCCTGTTATACTCCTTCCTTTCGCTGTAAAAGAAGTTCCGACCCTCCGTGGTTCACCGTTGATGTCGCGATTGCTCTTAGAGCGAAAGATGCAGCGCGTGGCAAATACAAAAGGTCTGGCTCACTTGATGACCTTCTGAATTTTAAAAGATTACGTGCTGCTGCTAAAAGAGCAGCCAACGATGCTATGCGTGCTTATTTAGAGCATGTCGAAACTTCTATTACCTCTGACAATCCTAAACCTTTCTGGTCCTATATTAAATCCCTTAAAACTTCCTCTGGCATTCCTTCTACTATGTATCTGCATGATAAGTCTGCGTCCTCACCTCAAGATACTTGTGAGCTTTTTGCTCAATTTTTTTCTTCCTTTACCTCCCATCATAATAGCTCTTCGCCTTCAACCTTTTTTCCAGTTCCTGATTGTACCCTTTCCGCTTTTTTTACTAATCCATTAGAAGTAGAATTGCTAATGTTATCTCTTGATGCAAGCACTAGCTTCGGTGCTGACGGCATCCCAAATTTTTTCACCAAATCCCTTTCATCTTCCTTGTGTGTTCCTCTGTCAATAATTTTTAACCTCAGCATTTCAACCGGAACCTTCCCTTTCCTTTGGAAATCCACCAACATATTTCCCATCCTGAAAGCTGGTGATATTTCTTCCATCTCTAATTACCGTCCCATATCCCTTTTACCTTGTTTTAGTAAGCTTCTCGAAAGAGTCGTTTACAATAGAGTGTACCCTTTCGTCCAGCCCTTGCTGGCCAGGGAACAGCATGGATTCATCAAAGGTAAATCAACGATAACAAACTTATTGACTTTGTCAAACACCGTTGCTTCCGCAATCGACCAGCAAAAGCAGATAGATGTCATCTATACTGACTTTGCCAAGGCCTTCGATTCTGTGAACCATGCTGTTCTTCCATCAAAGCTAGCTGGGTTTGGTATCTCTGGTGCCCTTTTTTGTTGGTTCTCTTCCTACGTTTGTGATCGCTCTTGTATCGTTACTGTTAACTCTTGTTCTTCTACACCTTTTTTTCCTACCTCAGGAGTTCCGCAAGGATCCATTCTTGGCCCTTTATTGTTCCTTTTGTTTATTAATGATCTTCCTTCCCTCTTTAATTCACCCTGCCTTTTGTACGCTGATGATCTCAAAATTTTCAGAGTGATTGAATCCGCCAGTGACTGCACCATATTGCAGTGCGATTTGGATACTTTGGCTAACTGGTGCACTGCTAATTCCCTCACTTTGAATGTTGCGAAGTGTCATCAAATGTCTTTCACCCATAAAATATCTCCTTTGCTCTTCTCCTATTGTGTCCTTGGCTCTCCTCTCAATGCTGTTTCTAATATCAAAGACCTTGGCGTGATTTTTGACTGCAAATTAAAGTTTGACTTGCATATTCTTCACGTCACTGCCAGGGCTTTTCGTCTTTCCGGCTTCATCATCAGATCCTCTAAACGTTTTGTTAATCTTTCCACCTCTCTTAATCTGTTTTTTTCTTTTGTCCGTAGTGTTCTTGAATACTGTTGCCAAATTTGGTGTCCACATTATGGATACTTGATCGATGCGGTTGAATCCGTGCAACGCCGATTCACTCGCTCGTTGTTCTATAAGTACAGTATTCCGTATTGTGATTACAGTATGCGCCTCTCCATCCTTCAAATTCCTTCCCTTGAGTCACGCAGAGTGTTCCTCGACGAGTGCCTCCTTTTTAAACTTTTTAAAGGCAGTATATTGGTTGACCCTAGCATTCAACTTTCAGTTAGGGAACTGGGCCGTCTCAATAGAACATTATTTGCCTTTAATGTTGCATTTGCCCGTACGGACACCTATTTCTTTTCCCCCCTCTTGCGTTTGCCTCGTCAGCACAATAGCCTTAACCTTGGTCCTCTGCCTCAAACGTTATCTGTGTTTAAAAATACTTTAAAAAATAACGTTATCTCTTGTAATCGTAATATATCCTAATTTACTCATTTTGTTTGTTTCTATTCCGATCGATTTGCTTTTTATTCTTTTTTGTACTGTTATTCCATTCTGAATTTATTAATTTTCTTGGTTTTCATGTTATTTTCTTATTGATTTTCTTGGTTTTCATATTATTTTCTTTTTCTTACATATTTTATGTACTTGTATTAATTTTTTATTTTTTTCATATACTTGTATTTATTTTTATTTTTTTTCTTCTTGTCTAATCAATAATTGGATTTGTTCTGTGGATTAAGACACTAAATAAATAAATAAATAAATAAATAACTTGCTGCAAATCATTACCATACAAAGTACTCACAAGGTTAAAATCAGAATTATCAATTTAAGCTCTACGTATTCCATTTGCCTCTGTTTTTGTTGTAATTTTGCCGTTATTTTGCTACCAAAATTTTTTCGGACGGTTTTCCGTCAGATTTCATTGTGCCGTATCTTCGAAACTAGTCCGCTTTTTCCCAGACTCGTATGGAAATTTCGCCCGAAACAACACAAAAAGGTCCCCAAATTCATGCTAGTCAAAAAAAAAATATTTTGGAAAAATGAACGTTTTTGCCCAATTTCACCTATCAAAAAAAATGTTTGCCCTTGAGCAAAATAGGTCTTGGCCCGCTATGTCCCAAACCACCTTAACCCCAAATTGGCCGATTTTGTCCGATTTCAACTAATTTTGCCGTAACAACTTTTTGAAGAACGAAAATATTCGATACGAACCTCTTCCATATACCTGTTCTAGTGTATACGCTTAAAAAAAGAACGTTTTTGCCCATTTTCTTCTTTCAAAAAATTTTTTGCCCTTAAAATATCACTATTGTACTCCCCGACCACTTCCAATCATCGAAAGCATCGTAAAGGCAGTTTTTGCCATACTATGGCGTAAAAGCCCCTTACTCCCCTACAAAACCGACATTTTTCTATCGCAGCAATAGGTCTTGGCCCGTTTTGTCCCAAACCACCTTAACCCCAAATTGGCCGATTTTGCCCGATTTCAGCTACTTTTGCCCTAAAAAGATCTCAACCTTTTCCTACTTAGCAGTTTTAGTGGTACTTTCAGTTTTTCCGGACGGTTTTTCGGCAGATTTCATATTGCCGTATTTTCGAAACTAGGCCGCTTTTTCCCAAACTTGTATGGAAATTTCGCCCGAAACAATTCAAAAAGGTCCCCAAATTCATGCTTAGAAAAAAATATTTTGGAAAAATGAACGTTTTTGCCCAATTTCCACTATCAAAAATTTTTTTTTGCCCTTGAAATATCACTATTGTACTCCCCGACCACTTCCAATCATCGAAAGCGTCCTAAAGGCAGTATTTGCCAAACTATGGCCAAAAAACCCCCTACTCCCCTACAAAACCGAAATTTTTGTATCGTAGCAATAGGTCTTGGCCCGTTATGTCCCAAACCACCTTAACCCCAAATTGGCCGGTTTTGTCCGATTTCAACTACTTTTGCCCTAAAAACTTTTTGAAGAACGAAAATATTCGATACGAACCTGTTCCATATACCTGTTCTAGTGTATACGCTTCATCTCTAAAATCTACCTATGAAACGCACCGCCTAGTAGCCAACATTTGGCTACTAACATACTCGTGAACCAGAGCAAAATATACGCACGTAAACGCATACTGTGTGTTCACAAAATGTCGCCATCAATAACCGCACACGATCAGTATCCATCATTCGCACAGTTCTTCATTCAACGGAGTCGACTCTTTTATTTCTCACTCGCACAGTGTTCATGCAACGGATTCGACTCTTTTATTCCTCACTCGCCAGTGTTCATTCAATAGAGTCGACTCTTTTATTCCTCACTCGCACAGTGTTCATTCAACGGAGTCGACTCTTTTATTCCTCACTCGCACAGTGTTGGCTCCGTGATTTCATTCATTCGACGGAGCGACTCTTTTCACTGTGCAATACGATAGTCGTATACATATGTTCGTGTTCCGACGTTAGAATAGCATAGATTTCGCTTCAAGTACACACTGTAGTCTAATGAAGTATTGCCGTGTGTATATGCATAAGCTTTATTTGGTCGGGTGGTTGTTTGAGTGGCTCCGCAATATCACTATTGTCACTAAAGTGAAGGTATGAAGTGTGCGGAGCTATTCTAAATGATGGCTCACATAGCTCTTTCAAAAGAGTCGAAGAGCTGAGTCGCACAGAGTTGAAGAGTTGACTCACACAGCTCCTTCAAAAGAGTCGCTCTTTTTGATTGACTCGCTCATGAGCGACCCATCACTAGTTATATGAGATGCTGCTTTCAAAGTTTTGTGATAAAAAGTATAATTGACAAGTTTTTTGCTCTCATAAACTTTGAAATTCATGCCAGTGGTAATATCTGAAACCTTTCCACCATATGAGCTATAATGCATTCTTGAGACCAAAGTAAAACGTGGCGTTTGAAACAGTTTGACTGTAATAAGCAGCTCGTGTGGTAGAATATGCATTCAAAACCTGCACGATTCTTCTACTGTTCTTCGAACATTAGTGTTTCTAGCGGTTCAGGTGCGCTAGAGTTTTTTATTTGTTATTTTATTTTTCTCTTTTCTTTTTTAAATATATGAATGAAAAATGTTGGAAATTTCTTATGCAATTAAGTTAAGGTCAGTGTAGATTAAATTTTATGGGCTCAAAACGTGCAAATATTAGTATTCAGTACGCTCATCTACCAACAAGTAAGAAGACTAACCTCAAAAGATTTTATTCTAATCCATCATCTTCTTTTCTCTTCTCTTCTCAATAGACTTACGTTCCAACTGGCTTCGAGAAATACACTACCAAACAGAAAATTGGGGACATATCCGTCGAATACCAGGTCTGGGATACATCAGGTGGTGGAGCGTATGATAGTGTTCGACCTCTCGCCTACCAAGATGCAAACGTGTTCATGCTGTGCTTCAATGTCGGCGACCAGGAATCCTTAACGTCCACAATCAACAAATGGTGCATCGAAATACGACGACATTGCCGCAACACACCGATTGTTTTATGCGGTTGCCGGGCCGATACTCGCAGTGTCTACAATACAATGACATATTCGGCTCAGGCTCGAATACCGGTTACATCGGAACAGGCACTCTTAGCATGTAATCATATAGGAGCAGTAGCATATGTGGAAACGTCCAGCCAATATTCAAACATTCTTGTACCGGAGGCGTTTCGCGTTGCCGCTGAAGTTGCCATGGGACTTATAAGTAGTCACAAGAATTTTACACCGTCATCGAAATCGGCTAGCAAGAAGGTATGCAAAGAAAAAAAATCATACAGTGTTTCGAGTCCAACGTTGAATCGAATAAACGGCAAGCCCGATATTAAAACCGATGTACAGAAAACAGCGAAAAATTGCTGTATTATGTGATGGTTCTAAGCTGTACCCCAACATCTACGCGAAAACTGTGAACGAGCAAGTAAATTCTTGCGACCATCTAAAATCAATTAGCTTACACGTTTGTCGTTTGGTAGAATCCTCCAGTAAAATTGGAGAATAAACGTCATCCACCGCTACGGGAACCACCTCCCAAGCGCAAAAAAGGTAGGATTTCACTAACAGCAACTCATTCTCCATCGAATCATCGTACCAAATCGCAGCAAGACTCGGAAAACATTTCTCACAAACCAACCACCAGTGCAATCCCTAAACGACACAAAAAAACACAAAAAAATGAATGAGAATCGAAAAAGCATTATTTTATTGCAAGTTACGTTTTCTCCTGATTGGGTTTAAACTTAATACTGTGATGTTAGGTTTTAAGTCAAATTATCCCTCGCTTACTACTCTTTCAATTTTCCTCCATCCACATATCCCGAAAGTTCACTTTTTTTTGTAAATATATATGTATAATTTCTTTCCATCGAAATCTGGCAACATCATTATTTCCTCCACTGCTGTCAAATTTGATTGAAATTGATACGAAAAAGAAATTAAATATAATGAACATGATCTTCCAAATGCGCTTAATGGATATGTATTCATTTAATATATGAAGAAAAAACAAACATGTGAAATACAGAAAATAAAAAAATATAAATCCAAGGCTAAAAATGAACGAAACAAAAGAAAACCTTGTTATGTTATGTCATTGTCGAAAATGAGCTTTAAATAATTTTTCAAATAAAATTTAAGTGAAAAATTGTAAAAATATGTGTTGTGAAAATTCAACACTAAACAAAGAAAAGATTTTTATGCGAAAAAACTTTCTGAAAGCATAAAAAAAGTCCGAAACCATGTTTAGATTTTGAACTAAATTTTGTTCAAAGGAGTTTTGTTACTTCTTTACAGATAATAATTTTATTGAAATTTATCTAAAAATTAGCTAAAATGTAAATGAAAGTTTTTTTCTATAATACCAGAATATTTTTTAACTGATGTTTATGTAAAGCGAAATTTGTATGAGAGTTTTTATTTATACTATGCATTTGCAGATAGATGAGATGCATAGAATGAAGAGAAATTTACAAGATACGAAACGGCAACTATACATGATATATTGTAAATAATATTAATTATAAATTTAAATATAAAACAAAGGGGTAAAAATATTAGTTATAAAAAATAATTATGCTAGTTGAAGACCTGTTTTTTTTTATTTTTTCTTATATATATGAACAAAAAATGTACTCATGTTTCTCTCAGGATCGTGAAATTTTCAGGAATCGTGCGTGTATATGAGTTGCAAGGCGTTTTTGATATGCAGTAAAATATTTTTAATCCTTTGGCGGCAGTGAGTGCTGCAGTGAGTTTCTTCGGATCTCTATATTTTCTGTGGAAATAAAATAGTTGGAAATATCAAGCTCAGAAAACAACATTTCATAATGTTTTTAGCTTGAATGTATTAATGTTTTGGAAATTTTCAAACCTATGTGGGCACTAACTGCCTAAAAGTAGGCAAGAAAAATTTGTTAAATTTCGAATTGTGATCACTTTGCCTTTGAAAAATATATGCAAATTTTTGATAAATTTAATGTTTTTCGACCCGACAGTCAGATTCAGTTTGAATTCACTGTGTGTTTTTTCCTTTTTAGGAGCGGATGTCAAAAACCTTCAATAGGTATCCTGCGAACGATACAATATTATGTGAGATTCTTACTCACTAAATAACATCACCCGCTGATCACGGTGGTCCGAGCTGGAACCACTTTCGCATTACTTCAACTCGACCGTGCTACTTGCACCTATCAGGCGTCGAATCGGCTTACTTCCGTTTTGTTGGGCTTTCAGGAGTCTATGAGGCATCCTTTCTCTTTTTTTAAGTGTAACACCAGCTTCACATCCGCTGACACAGCTGAACAGGCGTCATTTGATCGTGGCATCTTCTCCACAATTGACAATTGCAGAGAAAAACATGTGTCGCTCCCTTCTGAAGCGGGCGCAATGAACAAAGGTATGCAAAGCGTCATCACTCTCCATAGTACAATACTTACAGAACTCCATCCTCACTTTTCCCATTATGTGAAGGTATTTCTTGAAGTAGCCGTGGCCCGATAGGAACTCGCACAGATAGAAATTCATTTCACCGTAGTCGCAATTAAGCCCAGGTTATCAGGCACGAATCAGCCTAATCGTCCATGCTCTAGAGATGTTCATTTAAAATATAAATCGATATTTTTTCCGATATGATATATCGAAACTCTATATCGATAGTTTCCGATATATCGAAATGTAAATATCGATTTTTCGATATATCGAAATCGAATCAAAAGCAATATATATATTGGATAATTTATTTTCTTTATTGCGTTGGGGCTTTGGTTGGTTTGGTTAGGTGGTATTACTCACTAAATATAAGGGGTTGATATTGTTTCTATGTATATTTTTCTCGTGAATATCTGCCACAATAAAATTTAAATGCTCGTTCAGATAAATTATGTCATTATTCCAAAGAATGAGCACATAAATATGAAATTTCTGGAAAATTTTCGAAAAGTACAAATATTGGCAAAATATGAAGTTTACTACTACTACTGGATAAAAAAGCAGAAAATATCCTTGGGATGAATTCCACATTCCTTAACTGAGCAATATTCATCCAAATAGAATAATTGAAAAATAGTATTAGTTAAATTTGAAATTTGCTTTGAATTCTCGTTTGAAACAAAAAGAACAAAGGGAAATATTTGTCCACGTCATGTATCATTGCTTTGACTTCTCTTCGCAGCTGTCAAATTTTGCTCATGAAAAGATATTTATTTTATGATGGACTGGCTCATCTCAAATTATAAGTTAAAGAATATAGAGAAGAAAAGATAAAGAGATAAAGAATAAAGAAAGTAAATAGATTTTATGATATAACAAAATGTTATAAAGGAAAATTTCAAATTTTTGGGACAAAGATAAGGTCATATTTACAGTCTTGCAACATCTTAACATGCGAAAAATTATATTTATGCTTAAACTCATAACGAATATATTCATTTCTGAGTTTAACGTTTCCTTACCCCCACCCACAACGAAGAAATGACCATATCGACTTCGAAGTCGTTGTCTGTAGTAAACTAATGCAACAAACCTAAGCCTGAAATAGCGCGATTCATAAGGAAAGGTAAGACTTCATTAACAGTAAATAGTCAAAAGAAGGAATTTATTCATATAATCAATTATATTTATTATATGTAAAAAAGCAATAGAATACAAATCAACCATGATATAACGATTTTTTCAAAGTTCCCAATATTTTTTGCTTAAACCTTGCACAAACAAAAATTTGTTCACCCGTTTAGCTTGTAATCAATTTCTGTGTTGAGTTAAGACCTGCGTAGCCTTCGAAAATAATCCTTCAGAAGGCACAGAACTAGCGACCATAGTCAAGTACTTGTATGCAATATTGTATAACTTCGGAAATTGTACTTTTTAATCAATCCATACTGCCAAAAGGCTTTCATTTAATCTGCTAACTGGAGCTCGAAAGTAAAGAGATAATTCGTCTGAGTCACTTTCATCAATTTTATTTGTTTTCCAATTTCGTTGAACTAAATGATGATGATCGCTCCAGATAATAAAATTGGACTGAGTTTTGTCTGAGCCATCCGAGTCTGATCCCGCCTATACATAATTCATCTTGCTGATCTTTTTTCATTAGTTCTTTGATTTTAAGTATGGCATTCGAACAAGCCAGTTGTCTTCAAAATGATGTTCCTTGAATCGCGGATGCAAAGATAAAATCTATAAATAGAACAAATCGAGAGATTTACTAATTCAGATATTCCCTATGGTTTCTCCGCTACCTAAGTTCTGCAAGCTTTTGGCTGTAACTTCTAAAATTCGCGTACACACGGCTCACTATCTCTATTGTAAAGTTAATTAACTAAATTGACTATTTAAAGTACTTTCAATTACCTGAACAAACCGAAACCGCCCAATCACCGAAAAGCCTTCACAATCTATAACCTAAGTTTTGTCAAGGGGAAGGGCACTAAACCAATTAATTAGAAAACAATACAAAAGCAAACAGACTAGTTTGAACGGTTTGCTTCTTTTCGTTATCTTCTCTTGCTCGACCAGCGGTTAGCTCGCGTCGCAAAGCGAAAAACGAAAAATTGTTGACCAACTCGTTTGCAAGCACAATACGATATTCTTGTATCGGATAATATATCGATATTATAATAATCGATATTTGAGGATTCGATTATATCGGGTTGATTTGATGTATCGGGAGTCAAATATCGATATTTCTTAAATATCGATATATATCGAGCATTCCTACCATGCTCCCTTCGAGCTCGTAGTCTTACGCTCCTCCCAAAGCTAGAGCGTTCGCGCTCGTGCTTGAGCAGCCAAAATTTCTCTTCCCACTTCTGTTCTGTACAGGAGCACCTACCTGCTTTCGTTCGCCAATAGATCAGCTGGGATTACTCCCGCTATTTTTAGAAACTGTTCTGTAGCTGCTAGCAATTGGCAGCGGTCCCCTACGCTGGACGCTCACCATCCTAGCTCGATATTTTTCAAACCTTAACGCAGTGGCTCATATCTCCGCGCCATACATCAGCATTGAACCACCGTCATAAGCAGTGGCGTGGCGTGACAATTTACCGAAGGGAAGCAATTGGTTGATGTCCATGGTTGATTACGCTTTCCGCGAATTCGTTACGTGTAATAGAACCTCTCTATAAAAGCACCCAGGAATTACTAACGGGGACGTGAGAGT
Organism: Nemotelus pantherinus; assembly: GCA_963978885.1. NCBI lineage: Eukaryota > Metazoa > Arthropoda > Insecta > Diptera > Stratiomyidae > Nemotelus > Nemotelus pantherinus. The sequence continues at coordinate 151,076,742 of OZ022263.1, forward strand.
AGACATTCTGTATTCTTATGAAAATAAAAGTTCACAGTCCTTCACAAATAAGAAACCATATCAATATTTATCAGTAAAATAATAACATTCCCAGAACTAGAAATATAATATTTTTGAAAGTGGCCAAACTTCGAAGAATTCAAAAGGTTTAAAAATATGAAACCTTGAGTTTATTTTAACGATTATGCTACCAAATATTTCGAAATAAGCACTTGTAAAGAATGGTACAACATTCTCATTGTTGTCAATTATGCACCTTGCTGTTTTACGTCGTTGTGCTGTTTTGCACATTGACCATAATTGAAACTGTTTCTTAAAGATTGTATTAGATCTGAATATGATACAGTATATTACTTTGTTAGGACTGAAATATTACGATACTATTCGGTTTTCTTTTTAGAAAAAAAACATTAAACAAAAAAATCAACTAAGAATCTTTAAGTAAAATAAAAAGCCCACTCTCACTATTAACGATCTCTCTGTTTCAATAAGCACTATCATTTTCAGTTACATATTCTACGAGCTATTGTAATTGCTCCTTATTATAGAAATTTTTCTAAAAATAACCGACCATTAAGAGTACAACGTTTTGGAGCTAATTTTGGAAGCATTTTTTGACGAGTAAATACAAAGCACATAAACTCATTGCCTTTGTTGAAAAACTAGTAGTAGATTGGGATTACTATTACTATTTATTACTATTGGACGATTGTCTTTGTTGAAAAACTAGTAGTAGGTTGGGATTACTATTACTATTTATTAATATTGGACGATTTAGATAAAATCAAATTTAGTCGATGTTCGAAGAAATGAATAATTTTTCCGTGTTTATGCATTTTTTTTATACATGTTTGCAACCCAGTTATTTTGGCAGATATTACAGAGGCTCCTCGAGACTTTAAACTTTCGGACAGTATGCAAAACAAGGTTAAATGAACGGGAGGCAGTTTGGTTATCAGAAACATCTGTGAGATTTATGAAAGTTTCTTTAACTGCACCGGAAGAAGTAGTATAACCAAAGGTTGTTGAAAATTGTGATCGATATGATATATCCGTTGTTTTTTCTAATATTATTGCTATGAATTTGCTTTTCTAAATTTGATTACAAATATTTTTTTTTTGAAAATCAACTTACGAGATCGTTTTGAATATAATTTGATGCTCCGGAAGAAACACTTGCTTGGTCCAAGTCACCTGGCAATTATCGATTACGCACTGTCAAAAGATTTATTGTCTTTAGGTGATTTACCCCTATTGCAAGAATACACATTTTCATTATGACTATGTAATGCTTCTTCTTGACATCCTAAATGACACAGAATGTTTATTAGAATCTTCATTGTTTCTCAATTTCTCCTAACTGTGAGCAATATCACTGAATATTTATATTGACTACTCAGCAATTCTTCAAACCACCGGAATCAAACTTGGAAAGTAAAAGGACTGAATTGAAATGATCAATGCTATTTGTACCAAGCCTGTTCACAGCTTTAACATTATTTAAATTACAAAATTCGATATTTCACCAAATGTCTGAAACGCTTCAAAATAGCACACATGACCAGCAAAACTATTTTTGTTTAATATTACAATCGATAATCCGTTCCGAGTTTTTCATTTATTAATTTTGAGATCAAACTGTCGAGTAGGTATACCTCTTTGTTATAGAGACAATTTTCAAATTTGGTTTTGATCGATCCTGGTTGATGATGTCCAATTTTTCAGCAAATTACCGATATCCAATGAAATAAAATTTAAATAAGTTGACGAATTCTAAAATTTTGACCCACAGAACAAGTGAACACATTCACCTATTTCAGTCTTTCACTATTTCAAATATCAATTAAAAGTATCATGCAATTTTACACAGTAATTTCACACATTCAATCCTGTACAATTCTAGTCTACAGTTTCACCTATAACTACCAAATCCTATAAGCTATAAGTGACTAAAATTCTTCGCCAATTGAACATACAAAAATAGAACATACAAAAAAATAACGTCATAATATAAATCATAAATAAAATACATAAAATAACAATTTATTGAATCCACAGCCTCTGGCAACGCTCTTCACATATCGTATCTCAAACTCGCTCACAGCAAATATTTTTCATTCACAAAAATCTGTACAAGCAAAGTAAAATGATAGCAATAACAATTTACCCTGCTACTAGTGAGGGGAACGCAGGAAATGTTCCACCAATAGTCATGCGTTCGCAGCTCTGCTCTGAGTCTCTCTCTTGAGAAGATAATTTCCCCTAGGAAGCAACATTTTCATTGCTTCCAAACAGATCATATGAAGACATTTTTTTTAATGACGTCACAGTCTAGTCTATAGGGGGTCAAATAAATGGTCGTAGATGCAATTTTTACTTTGCTTCCAAGCCGTGGTTGTGCTTTCATTATTTTTATTCTGTGGCGTTAGCAGATCAACTGTGTGAGATGTTCACAATTTGATTTGAGAATTTTTTTTTTATAAATGCTAATATGTACGCGATTATTTCACGATTTCGAAAAAAAACAATTTTAAATCTATGTCAGCCAAATGTAAGGGAAGCAATGCTTCCCTTGCTTCCCTGAACGCCACGTCACTGGTCATAAGGAGCTTACGTTTACTCGTACTATGACCGCGAACGTTTGCCAGGAATCTCACAAGCGAGATAAAAGTCAATAGTGCCCTATCGCATACTTTTCGGATCTGCTCTCCATAAGCCAGCTTCGAGTCCAACATCACTCCAAGATACTTAGCCAATTTTCTGGCCTCAAGTACTTCAGAGCCAAATGTTATGGGTATAATGGTTGGTATCCTCCTCTTCGTCAGCATTACAATCTCAGTTTTTGCGATCGCCAGCTGGAGACCATGGCTTTCCATCCAGCCTTCAACTCTTTCTCATTACTTGATTTAATTTGAGTTGGGCGAGGTGAAGAATTCTAGATGTGATGACTGCGGCTACATCATAAGCATAGCCCATGTCTTCAGGCATTTTGAGGCGCAAGAGGCCATCACACGCAATATTCGATAGGTCTGGTCGAAGAATATAACCTTTTGCTGCTCCAGCTGTAATGTTTTTGCGTACAGTTCCCTGATTCGTATCATGAATCAAATTGCGATCCTTCAAGTAGTGTCGTACCATTACCAGCAAGTATTCCTCTATTTGAAAATGTCGCTGAAGAAAATCCAATATGTTTGTCCATAGCGTCCAGCGCTACCAAAAACACTATGTGTCTAGCCCAATGACAAGCGGCCTCTGCGCGATCTACTGCGCTAATTACTTCCCAGATGGCACTTAATGTTGAGTGGCCACTGCGAAATACATGTTGGTTTTTCGAGCGACCACCAGTTCTTCGTAAAGCTGGGGCCCTATTACGATTCAAATTCCGAAATCGGAATTCGTAAAATTATCCGACTCGCCCATGATCGGAATTTCGTATTATGATCTATCCCGAAATCGGAATTTAATATCTGTTTTAAACTGCAGACAGCTTCGAAGGGGCTAAATCGTTTCCAAATTTCCAATATATTTCCAATCAAGTGTCAAAATAGCTATTTAAATTTAAAAAAGTGGCACGGAGTTTCAATATTTCTTGCTAACATTGACTCTATGGCAATTTATTTTGCTTTGCCTAAGTATGGTCAGTCGAAAATAACAAAAAATAAGGATTACAATTTAATAAGTCGAAATAAGTCCAGTACTTAAGGAGAATCTTATAAGAATGTAATATCACGAATTCTAAAATTGGTGGCAAAATATCGATTTATAACACACGGTGTCTACCAGTTACCCGAATTTCAGGTTTTACTTACGTATATCAATCAAACTGTGAAAACAAAGAAATTCGAAAATTAAAAATCCGCCAGAATCCGCCGAAAAATCCGACCACAAATGAGCTGTAGGATTAGACAACTCGCCTTCGGAATTTACAATCCGAAGTTGGCGGATCCCCGTGCAAATAGCAAACCATTATACGAAAGTACGATATCGTATGAATTCCGATTTCGGATTTTGATTCATAATAGGCCCCCTGCTATTAACCGAAATTTCAGTAACCATTCCAGAAGTTTCCCCGCAGTATCAAGCACGCAAAGAGGTTTGTACGCTGATGCTGTTTTAGGATCTTCCTTTCCCTTTGCAATTAGGGTAAGTCCCGCCACTTTCCAGGGTGACAAAAAGACCCTTGCTTGTAAACATTCATGTTGACGTGTGCCTCTCCAACACTGCTTTTAGGACTTCTACTGGAATATTATTTATTTATTTCAACCAAACAAGGCGTACAAAAAACAAACCCTTACAATTAATATTTAGGTTAGGTTAGGTTAGTAAAGAGGGCTGCCGGGAAACGCGGCTTGCATTAGGCCACCAGTTTGGGCCCATTTGCCACCCTCCGCTGGCTTTTTAGAGCTGCCAAGTGACCGCTTCGCCAAACTGGATCAGCTGACTCAGCGTGACGGTACCAGCCACCTCTGCCAACCCTTGAAAGTGGTATGCACCAAAAATTTTGAGGCGTTTATTATTGAGGGCCGGACAATCACAGAGAGTATGCTCGATGGTGTCCTCTTCCATCTCGCACCTCTTGCATAAACTGCTGGATGTCAGTCCCATTTTCTTCGCATGAGATGCGGTAAGGCAGTGCCCTGTGAGCAAGCCGACCGTGGTTCTCAAGCAGTTCCTGCTGAGCTTGAGCAGTTTCCTGCTTTTGCTTGGATCAGGTGATGGCCATAATGTCCTGGCCACCCTGCAGTCCAGCCTGTTTTCCCATTCGGACTTTAGTTTGGCCCATATGGCGGCATCAAGTTTGTTTGTGGCGTCCGCGATTGACCGAGGTACAGTGATGCAGGGGCAGTTGCTAGCTCCTGAACCTTTCCTCGCCAATTCATCAGCTTTTTCGTTGCCTATGACCCCACTGTGCCCTGGCACCCACATAATCCGGATAGGAATATGCCTTGCCTTTTCATTGAGAGCCACTCTGCAAGCGTTAACAGTTTTTGAAGAACATCTGTAAGACGCAAGAGCGAGAATGGCTGCTTTACTGTCGACGCAAATGGTCATTGGTCTGGTTGATATTCCGCTAATGGACTCAACTGCCATGCGTATAGCATGTAATTCAGACTGAAAGACGGTAGCATGGTCCGACAGTCTACACCACAGGTTAAGGCTCAAATCCGTAGAAAACACGCCCGAGCCAACTCCTGTGTCCATCTTTGACCCGTCCGTGTAAATCCAGGCGCCCCTATCGGTGGTAGCTTCCTTTTTCTTCCAGTCTGTTCTTGTGGGTATCTTGACCTGGAAATTCCTGCCAAGATGTATTATTTTGCTCATGTGGTCCGTGTCTTCTGCAACGAGTCCAAATCTTTTGCGGCATTCTATAAGAATACCGCTGTGGCCCCACTGATCTGAATCGTTCCACATGCCAGAACTTTTAGCGCGTATCGCCGCTAAGCTTGCGCTTCTAAAGATGAATCGATCTAGGGGCATGAGTCCCAAAATCATTTCCAACCCAGCCGTTGGGGCGGTTCTTAAAGCGCCCGTAATACATATGCAAACTAATCTTTGCAGTGTTGTTAGCTCCTTGATATTAGTTTTTCTTTCCGCTGCTTTCCACCACACGACCGCTCCATACACCAAAATCGGCCTGACTACACATGTGAATATGTAATAGGCCGCCCTAGGTTTAAGACCCCAGGTATTGGAGTAGGCGGACCGGCAAGCGAAAAGTGCTGCGCGGGCCTTACCAATTCTGTGCTTCACGTTAGCCCCCCAGTTCAGTTTCCTGTCTAGTATAAGGCCCAAATATTTAACACTATCAGCAAGCTCCAATGTTATTCCGTTGAGGTTAGGCGTGGCAATAGCCGGTACCCTGTGTTTCTTTGTGAAGAGCATAAGTTCGGTTTTTGTCGGGTTTGCCCTAAGACCGACTTTTCTGGCCCAGATTTGAATATGGTCCAGCGCCGATTGCATAAGGTCCGACAAAGTTTGTGGGAACGCACCCCTCACAAGTACCACAATGTCATCGGCATACGCCACTACCTCAAAGCCACTGGCCCTTAACTTCTCCAGTATTTCGTTGACTGTCAGGATCCAGAAAAGGGGAGATATAATCCCTCCTTGTGGTGTTCCGGTACCGACTGTTCTTTCCGCTTTGGCCTCCAAAAAGGTAGCCTCAATCCGCCTGCTCTTGAGCAAGTCAGATGCCCAGGTCGCCAGGGTTTTATCCACTCCATATCGAGCCAAGGCATCAATGATACTCGCGACAGTGACATTATTGAAGGCCCCCTCAATGTCTAAGAAGGCTGCCAACGTGAATTCCTTCTGCCGTAAGGATTTTTCTATTGTACGGACAACTTTGTGTAATGCCGTATCTACTGATCTGCCCGCTAGATACGCGTGTTGATCAACACAGATTCTCGCGACATCAATCGAGCTTTTGATGTGCAGATCAACAAGCCTCTCTAGTGTTTTGAGCAGAAACGATGTTAAGCTGATTGGTCTAAAGTCCTTCACGTAATGATGATTCAACCTACCAGGTTTCGGAATGAAGACCACTCTAGCTTTTGTCCATTGCTCGGGTACTACCCCGAGGCGGAGGCATGCGGTAAAAATACGCTGCAGAATGGGAATGATGGCCTTATCTGCTTTTTGAAGCATGATAGGTGATATCTCATCAATCCCTGTAGCTTTGTAAGGTCGGAATGTGCCAATAGCCCATTCAATCTTGACCTCGTCCACTACTTCCTTGATCAGCCGCTCAGACGCCCGGTGGGTTCCACGAAGTACGTCACTACGCGGTGTCACGCAGGCTGATTCTGGAAAGTGAGTTTCCAGTAGCAAGTCCAGGCACTCTTTCGGGTCCTCCACCCAATCCCCGTTTTCCCTTCGCAAAAGCGTAGGTACACCGGGGGTTACGCTTAGAACCTTCCTGATTCTGGCAGCCTCTGTACCTCCTTCAATGTTCTCACAGAATTCCCTCCATGAGTCGCGCTTGGCTTGTCTAATCTTCTTTTTGAAAAGCGACAGCTCTTGCTTGTAACGATCCCAGTCAGCCACGTTTCCGGAACGCCTTGCGGTGTTAAGCGCCCTTCGTGTGCGACCTCTAGCCTCTGTGAGTTCGCCATTCCACCACAAGGTAGCGTTCTTCCTTACGGGCTTTTCCGGACACACGTCTTTGAAATCTGACACTAAGATTCCCGTTAATCGGTTCACCTGCTCGTTCAGCCGTCCTGGACTCGTCAGTTCCAGATCGTCTAGTGCTCTGAGGTGTCTATTTGTTTTCCTTGAGTAAACTTCCCATTGTGCTGTTCTCGGGTTCCGTACTTTTTTAGGTGAAATAACAGAACAACCGATATTCCAGCATAGCCACTGGTGGTCCGAGAGCGATGGCAGGTTATAAACCTGCCAGCTGTGGACACTTTTCATTATGCTTGGAGTTGCCAGGGTAATATCAATTACCTCAGCCCTGTTCTTAGTTATAAATGTAGGTTTGTTACCCATGTTGAGGATGTTGAGGTTGGTTGACGTTAGAAATTCTAGCAAACTCCTACCTCTCTCGTTTATGTTGGTGCTTCCCCATATTTCGTGGTGAGCATTTGCGTCACAGCCGATAACAGCATCCGTTGTCATAGCCGCTACTGCCAATCTTCTCAGTCCGGGCGTGATGGGATCTATGTCGTATGGTAGATAGACCGCCGACAACAGACACCGCTTCGTGCCGCTACCAGCGATCCCCCACTCCACACACACTGTGGTTGTATCCCCATCACAGAGCTGCGGAATCAAGATTGCTTTCACCTCTTTTTTGGCGACAATACAAGTCCTTGTCTTGTCCCTTCCTTTTAGCTGGAACACACTGAGGCTGGTGCCGAATCCACAAGCCACATTCTTGTACAGAATTGGCTCCTGTATCAGTGCGATGTCAGCGTGCCCCCGACTGAGATGCCGAAGCAGATTGGCCGTCGCCCCTCTACTGTGGTGCAGATTTGCTTGGACCACTCGCACTTCGGCTACCCTCAGTCACCTTCTCCGCTCCAACTTTCAAGGTGATCCTCTTCAGACCGAAGTGAATCAACCCGTTGTTGGCCCGTACTTAATCCGCGGACTCCCGATCGATACCCAGCACAAGCACTAACTTAGCTGCACCAGTTAAGTCAGGCTCCGCAGATTGGTTAGTTAGTTTAACAGCCTGGAATAATCTCCAGCCTGAAACTTTCAGATCGGGGTTCTGTCTTTTTAGCAGAGACAGAGCCTCCGAAGCGTTCGAGTGGGGCACCGCCACCTTCGCTGTAATTAGCTTGGGCACGGATGTCTCCTCCACTACGTCCAAACCTGGATGGTCTGCAGAGATCTTCAGGACGGTAGACCGAAGCCATTCCGTCGAGAAGACGTCACTACAGGTCACCGCAATGTGGCCGCGAACAATGTTACAGCCTTCAAAGCGAGGTGACCCTTCTTCCGTTGACATGGCAAACCTGAGGAGTTCCTCGGTGATCCGTTTAAGAATCACCTTGGCCACGTCATCTTCAAGTCTCCATTCCAGGGGTTCCTGCTTGTCAACGACGGCCAGCTTAAGGTGACTGGCCGCTACGTCCCTAAAGGAACGAACTGCCGTCTCCTGTCGTGGCCTCTTCGTCGATTTACCTCTCGGCGAGGTTAACTCCTCTGAGCGTTGGCGTTTACTTGCAGCCGCTGCAGCAGGTTTCACTTGGGCAACCTCGGGTTTCCCTTTGGATTCCAGTGTCACCGTGCTACTGGCCGCTCGTTTTGCCTCTCTCCTTCTGAAGCGTTGGGCATTCCGCTTCCTCCCTTTGGTGGGATCAGCTGCCGCCACCTTCACAGTAGACTGCAGATCTTTGGAGGCACCAAATCTTTGGAGGCACAATTAATATTTAACAATGTATATAATTTGGAATTGTTTTTGCGGGATGATTAAAATTGAACAACTTTTTATTAACATTAAAAATTTTAATCTACATTGAAAATTCTATTTTGACAAAGTGGTTTCGAAAGTATGCACTGTTTCTCATCAGACACCAGCACACAGTGCATACTTGACTGGCGTGACCACTTGCAGGTGGAAATGTATATAAATTTGTACAATAAACAATAATGAACCTATTTTAAAAATTTAACCATCTTTGGTAGGGAATTGGATAGGGCGTTCATGACGTGAGCACCTTAATCAGAGCAGTTTTAAACCTAGGTCGGGAAATGGTTGGGGAATAGTGTTTTGAGAAGCTATTGAATATTTGGCAGCATCTACTGATTGGCTCATTGTTGGCGTAAACTGTGTGGTGTCGGTATTCATTGAGTAAACGTGTGTGCCTCGTCTGCCTTACTGATTCGTTGAAGGTAATCTTATTGGACAGGGACACAACATTGATCAAGCCCCTAATAACATCAAAAGTAAAGCAGGAGCATATGACTATCCTCCGCGAAGATAGACTTGATAAATTTAAGAGATTAAACCTGTATCTGTATGAAGGTAGATTATCAAATTCGTAAGGATTATACAGATCTCTCAACGCAAATAGCAAGAACTGCTTCTGCACCGATTCGAGCCTATCGCTATGGATATCAAAGGTAGGGTGCCAGACAATACATGCATATTCGAGCAATGGCCGAACTAGAGCTATGTATAAAGACTTCGTGACCCATAGGTTTTCGAATTCCTTTGCACGTCTTTTGATGAATCCAAGCTGCTTATTAACCTTGCTTAAGACTTTGTCATAGTGTAAATTAAAACGCAGCTTTTTATCCAAAGTAACCCCGATGTCGATGGCATTGTCAACATTATTGATTGCAACATTATTGAGGCGGTAATCAAAATTTATATTACTGGTTTTGCGGGAAAAACTAATGACTTGACATTTACTGACATTAATGTCGAAATTATTTTGTTTGCACCACTGCTCAAGAGAAAGTAGTTTCGATTGAAGGAAAACTGAGTCAGATGTCGATTTGATTGTGTGGTACATTTTCAGATCATTTGCATAAAAAAGGTGAGGGATGCCTGCTAAAACTTCAAAAAGATCCGATACGAAAATATTGAATAAAAGAGGCCCCAAGTGACTACCTTGTGGTACACCTGATAAAACTTCAATTTTTTTTGGATAGGATACCCTGAAACTTAACGTACTGCGTCCTATTTCGAAGATAGGAGTCTAACCAGTTTAATAAGAGACCCGAGATATCAAATTTCTGTAGTTTGATTAGAAGAATATCATGATCAACACGATCAAAGGCCTTGCTGAAGTCTGTGTAGATGGTATCAATTTGATGCCCTTTTTCCATGCCAGAGAGAACATCTGAGACGAGAATCACGAGGTTGGTAGAAGTTGACCTGCCTTTTCTAAAACCATGTTGTTGTTCATTTAGAAGAGGTTCTATTAGAGTAGTGAGCTTATCACAGACAATTTTTTCGAATAGTTTAGGCAATGCTGATAGTATTGCAATACCTCTGTAATTATCAATTGACCGCCTATCACCACATTTAAAAATCGGAGTCAGATGGGATGGTTTCCAGAAGGAGAGGAAAATCCCACAAGAAAGTGATTTGTTGAAAATTAAATGCACGGGTAAGATAAGCGACTCCATGCATTCGAGTATGAAACTAGGAGGTAGTAAATCAGGACCAGGACCCTTGTTGACATTAAGATCTTTCATGGCCTTTGCGATCTCCTCTCTAGCTAAATACATTTAACAGATGATATTTGGTGGGAATGTTTGAGAGAAAAGAATGATAGACATGCTTTTACATGAATGCTTTTACATGCTTTTACATCGAAATAGGGTAGCCCGAAGTTTTCCGTTTGGTGTTCACGAAATCAAAAAACTTTTTAGGATCATGAATTATATTTTAACATGGCGCTCATACGCTTCACGGGATTTCGTCAGGAATTCTTGAGCTAATTCATTATGTTTATCCTTGATATCATCTCTGACACCAGTGCTAGTTTTAATTACTTTGTAAAGTTTATTTCTTTGATTCCGCAAATACCTTAGATTGCTATCAAGCCATGGTTCAGATATTTTGTCTTTTCTCTTGATCTTTGGGGTGAACTTTTCAACGGCGTCAAAAACCAACTCATAGAATAATGATACAGCGTCATCTAATTCTAGAGTTGAAAAATTACTAGCCCAGTCGACTCTGAGAAGACAATCCGTAATGCTCTTATAATCAACATTGCGAAAGTCATTGTCCCGGCCTAGGGCTTTTTGGTTCTGTATTCTGGCACTCGCGCTTCGTAGTTCTTCTTCAGTGAACAAAGGGATATCTTCCAAGCCGAAAGTGTGGTCCTTCTCTGCTCTCACGCCGTGCGCTGGGAACAGCGAGCCTACAATATTCCTTAGGACATCCGCCTCCATGAGTGGGTCGGAACTAGCGAATCCAATCCCGGGATCCTGGGATCCCGGCTAATTTCCGGTCCCGAAAATCCCGGGATTGATGAGTTCTAATCCCGGGATTTCCGGGATCAGAAATTGGCCTGGATTCCGGGGACGGGAGTCAAGCGTAATCGGCAATCAAATTACGGCAAGACTCGAAAAGAGCAAATAGAATCCATATTTATGAGAATGCAATTAGCATGCAGGTTCACATCAAAATGCGTAAAGAATAGAGCAAAACAAACCGATGTTACAGTTAAGAAGAGAATACAAAGGGGTTTGTAAATAAATAAGTATGGACTATTTCGCATTTAGTTCATTCGTTACTTCGAATGATTTGAGGAAATAACATTTAATAACATTTAATAACATAACATTTTGAGAAAATTTTTAGGAAAATTTTAGGAAATTTTTAAGAAAATTTTGAAGAAAATATTTTGAAAAATTTTAAGGAAATTTTTAAGAAAATTTTTAAGAAAATTTTCAAAAAATTCAAAAAATTTTCTTAAAAATTTTCTTAAAAATTTTCTCAAAAAATTTTCTTAAAATTTTCTTAAAAATTTTCAAAAAATTTTCTTAAAAATTTCCAAAAAAATTAAATTTCCTTAAAAATCTTTCAAAAAATTTTCTTACAAATTTTCTTAAAATATAAAAAAAAAAATTTCTTAAAATTTTCTAAAAATTTTCTCAAAAAATTTTCTTAAAAATTTTCTTAAAAATTTTCTTAAAATTTAAAAAAAAATTTCTTAAAAATTTTCTTAAAATTTAAAAAAAAAATTAAAAAAAAAATTTTCTTAAAAATTTTCTTTAAATTTTCAAAAAATTTTCTTAAAATTTTCTAAAAATTTTCTCAAACAAATTTTCTAAAAATTTTCTCAAAAAATTTTCTTAAAATTTTCTTAAAAATTTTCTTAAAAACTTGGCGCTACGCGCCTCGCTGGGGGGCTTCGCCCCCCTGGATCCCCTCCCTCACTCTATTTATAGCAACCAAGCACACACCAACACAGCCAATGTTCGTGGAACGCTTTCTGATAACGCTTTTTTATGTCGTTTTTCTATGTCGTTTTTTTCAAACAGGCTACCGTAAAAGTATGTTTCATACTAAAATTAGATAAGACAGGCTAGCATCTCAGGTGAACGGTTCTGTTTGACGTTTGAAGAGTGGACCTCGACAACAAATAGGCGCTACACAAATATTAACATCTATTTAGTGAATTCTTACTGGAGCTTGGTGCGAATAAGGATATCAATGACAGTTGCAAACTACCTAGATATATTAAAAGAGCGTTTCGCTGAGTTTGATGTTTCTCTAGGAAAAGACATTGTTACCATCATAACTGATGGGTCAAATGAAATGCGAAAAGTAGGCAGACTAGTTTATACAGAGCAACATATTTGTTTGGCGCATAGCATCCTTTTGGCAGTTTGCGATGTTCTCTATAATAGGAGGTCCATTCTAGATCAAAGAGTTGATGAAGCAGCTGATAATCTGGACGTAGACCACGAAGATTTGGACGCTCCTGAATCAGCTTACTACGTTGAACCCCGTCGCCTGCAAGACACGCTAGATCTGACGAAGGACATCAGCGCATGCATAAAGAAAGTTCGTAAGGTAGTTTTATATTTTAAAAAAGCTACAACGAAAAATAATAACGACCTTAAAAACTGTGTCAAATCCGAGCAAGGCATTTAATTGTTTCACTTACTGGATTGTAAAACAAGGTTAAATAATCTCTTGACAATGTTTAAACGGTTTTCCATTTTGAAAAATAGTATACATTAATAGGCGTGCAATATCCAGAGCGATTAAAAGGAACTGAGTTTGATTCGATTCAGAAACTTATTGAAGTTTTACTCCTTGTAAAATTGACTGTGGAGGCCTTAAATCGCAAAGATGCAAATTTATGCACGGCTAATACTTCATCAAGATTTTTATTTAGGCTGCTAGGAGAAAACGGTCCATTCATGTGAATGCTATTAAAATTGCAATATTGGCCCGAATAAAAAAGCATCCATGTACTGAGCTATCTGGTTAGCTAAGCTTTCTCCAGAATCTACATTGTGCCAGCAAAAATTTACCAAGTGAAATAGAATCTCTATTTTGGAAACCAAGCAACGCAAATATTTAAAAAAAAATACTTCAATGATCTAAATGCTTAACCCTTTGCTTGCTAGCCAAAGAAATGATGAGAACACTAGATAGTAGATACTCCCAGTAGATACCCATATTGAATCAGAACAAGGTAGTCATCAATTGATGCTACAAGAAGAGCTGTAAAAGTATGAAAATAATCAATCGTGAAATGCCGCAAGAAACTAATCTAATAAAAACTATTGCCAAAGAAATGAAACTTTTCGAAAGTGGTGGCACTCGCATAGTTTGGAGCAGGCCTACCAATATTTATCGACCGTTTCCACGGCATCTAACATCGGGAATTAATTTAGAAGCAGGCTTGGAGACGATACTTTGGATACTTTGCTATTGCTTCATGTTACTTCCGAAAAAACCAATGAACTTTGGCAGAATTTTTATGTGTTGAATATTTTTTGTGATTTATTGTTGTTATTTTTTGTCGTGATTTGTTTTTGTAATTTGTAATTGTTGTAATTTTAAATATTTGCTTTCATACTGTCAACGTCTCGGATAATTAAAATTATTGTTTTTATTTGCATCAATTAAATAAATTAGTAATTATTCAGTAACATATTTTTTATATAGTTTTCAGCTTACTTATGGCTGTAGTTTTTAAATGATGGCACATAATATAATCTGTTTATTAAAAACTTGACTTATTTTACTGTGTTATATTTTGAATCTCGAATCCCGGGATCACAGGATTTGAGATTTTTTAATCCCGTAATCCCGGGATTGAAAAAATGGTTCGGGATTGGATTGCCTAGTCGGGACCCATGCGACTCAACCTACTCAAAACTCTTTTGTAGCTCTGGCTCCACGGGCCCCGGTCCACTTCTTTGCATAGAGTTTGCAAAATTTTTCTTTTTCCTCCGTTTTATAGCTATTCACAGTTCTTTTTTGCCTTTTTGTGGGTAGCGGCAAGTAGCAACGCTTCTGATCGTCCAATATACCACTGCGCCCTACGCCTGCATGCTAGAGCTCTTCATCTTAGTTCCACAATCTCCTCAGTCGACCAATAAACGCTCTGTTTGCCCGATAGTGACTTTCGAAGTATCATCGACACATTGCACGCTCGCCAAATTTTGTCCATGATGAAATTTACAACTGTGCCTATCTGCCCAGAGCCCATTGCTACCCCTGCTTGTCCTGCGCTGACTTCGTCAGCAAAGCTGTTGCCAAGTGACTCCAATAGTTTCCTCCTATCCAACTTCGAAATATTACACCCGAGTATTTTCCATCTAGAGTTTTGAGGAGCCGGGCTTTTATCCGACGACCAGAAGGTAATATAGTTGTGGCCACTTCCAGTTTACTCTTCCATCACTCTCCAGTCCCTTGCCATCATGAACAACGTCTCTGAAACAAGAGTTATATCGAGAATGGACTCACCAAGGCCTGGTCTTCGGTATATAGATGCTGAGCCCTTGTTCACCACAACCATACTCAGCCTGGACACAATTTCCATAATTAATCTCCCCCTTGTGTTTTGAGTGGCATCTTTCATTCCAAAGCTTTCACATTGAAGTCAGCAGCTTCTACCAGTTTGCCAGGAAGATCTTGAAGAGCGTCTTCTAATGCTTCTATCTTTCTACGAAATTCCCTTATTGGGTCGTTCGGTGAAAAATAGCAGCTGACAAAGTCGATGCCGCGGTTTTCAATCCAACCATATCCATCGCCTGAACCTTGCCGATCAACCCGGACTTTCCAAGTGTCTGCAACTCATAAGGCTGCATAGCCCGAAGTGTCTGAATACCAAGCCTCTGGATTTCTCCTTCAATATGGTTCGCTGATCATTGCGATTTGAGCTCTGAATTCATGCATACGCTGTGTGAGTAAGTCATCTGCAGTGCGGCGTATTTACAAGTCCCTTTTAGAACCCTCATCTACGCAGCAACTTCTTCTGCGCATCGAGCGCTTCTCGGGAAGCGTTGCATGTTCCTGACCCCAGAGCATGCTTCGCTTCTCCTGTTTTGCCTTTGTCGTTGCACAGCAAGCAGAATGGCTCCGCCGAGCGTACCTTTGCAACGTGTCCCACTTGTCCGCACTTCCAGCAGTTAGTGCTACGGTCTGGTCTTTTACAGTCTTTTTTGGTGTGGCTGTATCCCATGCACTTGATACAGCGCACAGCTTCAGGTCGCTTCCTTAACCTAGCCTTAATCCAGCTAATTCTAATTCGTCCAGTATCAACTAGCTTCTAAGCTTTTGCTTCGTCCAGTTCAACAACGGCTTTTCTCTGTTCCCTTGTATTCGGGAAAAATAGGGTCATTTTTACGTTCCTAATCCCCTCTGCCCGAATCGCTCCTATCACTTTTTCTTCTATTCTGAGACTGTCGAGGTCGAGTATCCCGATTTTGACTTTGGAGACGAGCCTTTTAGCTTCTCCGAAACCCGCCATAGCTGCCTGGATTGCATCGCTGAATTTCGAGATGTCTTCAAACTTTGCCAGTGTCACAAGTACCCCAACGTCTGCCGATTTGGCGAACTTGTGCCCCCACTTTGCTTGGGCTTGCCGCTGCCCGAATATGCTGAAGGACGTCTGCATAACTCTTCCCTTGGCTAGGCTTTATTACCACAGCTTCCTTTCTTGCTCTAGACGATTTCGTTTCCACTTCAGTTTTTAGTATTAAATTCGTTTCGCCGAAAATTCATATTTCTTTATATATATATATATATATATATATATATATATATATATATATATATATATATATATATATATATATATATATATATATATATATATATATATAATATATATATATATATATATATATATATATATATATATATATATATATATATATATATATATATATATATATATATATATATATATATATATATATATACATATATATATATATATATATATATATATATATCAGCAAAATGATTAATAGAGATAATCTCTGAAGTGGCCGAATCGATTGAGCTGAAATTTTCGAAGGACGTAGATGTACATAATAGGTAGGTCCGTGAGTTGCTGAAATTCAGATATCCTAAACCTTTCAGCGGCGGCGAGCGTTTTACTGAATTTTCAGGTACTCCTATATTTCAAAGCAGTGTAAATTTTTGGTAAAATAAATGTTCGGATATGAAAACTTATTGGGTTTCAAACTTGTTTATGATAAAAAATTGAAAATTTTGAGCCGTGTGTGGGTGCAGAGTGCCTAAAAGTAGGCTAGGATTTTTTTTCTTCAAATTTTAATTTGTTATTACTTGTAAGAAAAACAATGGATCATCGTGAAAATTGCAGAGCGTATTGATGTTGATTAAAATTTATCACATATGGATCTTCAAAATAACGGGGGTAAACTTGTAGCTGCGGCAGGCAGCTGAAAAAAAATTCTTCAAATCATTGACCCGCCTGAAAAATTTTTGATTTTTGACAAAAAATTCAAATTTTTGATAAATTTTATCTTTTGTCCTTCATGTCAAATCAAAATTTTTAAAATTCCAATTTGCACAAGAACGGCAACCCATCACCAAATTACCTCTATTTTCAGCACTCGAAAGTTCTGTTCACGCGAACTGACGACCGGATTATCCGATCATAATGAAATTTACAGGACATGTTTCCATTAGCTAGGACCAGGTCTGATAGAAGTGATTTTGAAATGCGAGTAACCCTGTGGTAGTATTATCATCTTGAAAAATCACTGAGGAAAACAAAACTTCCGATTCAGCCATCACATTTGAACTAAATTCACACAATATTTGGATCTTACTTTCGATTACATTTGGTGAAAATTTGGCTGAAAAATTAGAATTGCCAGCTATGGTAAATTTTGTCTTCTAAATCTTGCAAATTTTCTCAGCAAAATAAATATGAAGCAAATGTCGTAGGAATTTCGTACAAAAATCATGAAAAGGCTGCCAGCTAGGACCATTTTTGTAATTTTTGGGAATTTCTTCACTAAGTGATTATATCATTAGATTTGTAAATGGAAATGATCCTGCAGTGAAAATTAACAACGCTTTAAAAATTTGATTTAACGCTTTAAATTAACGCTTAAAAATTTGAAAAGCTTTGAGGGTGGTTACCCTAAAATTCTTTTCACCCGTATAACTTCCAGCGCAGTGATTCAATCGAAACAAAATTTACTGGTTGGGTTTAACTTAACATGAAGCAGATTTGGTATATATTTTGCTTTGCTGCTAACACAGAGTAATCAGCATTAGCCTTTTTCGTAAATATTGCACCAACAGATGCTTCAAATTACATACTCATGTGCAAAGTGTTTGCAATATAAAAAAGAAACCAATTTTGAAATAATCCGAGTTTTGAAAATTTTGCAGATGGCAGCCTCAAAAAACGTTTAATCGTTGAAACTTTCGATGAAATCCTGCGATGAGAGCAAAATTCAAAGGATGAGTTGATTTAAGTATGAGCTTGTTATGGTAAACTTATTGCTGCTTCGGTGGGAAAGTGTTGCCAGCACTGAACATTTTCATCATTTGTGTTATAGTTGAGTTTTGTTGTTTTGGATAAAGAATGGTTGATATGATTCTACAAGAAAATGTACAACATCTTTCCACATTTTCTTGTCACTCAAAGACAATATCTTCGAAAATTAGTTTTCTAGCGGTTCTGATACGCTAGAATTTTTTTGGGTTTGGCTCGGATTTCGACACTCAGCTCTTGGATGAGCCAGAATTGCCGACTTATCTTGCGGCCTTTGATTATATGTGTCTTTTTCAACACAGTCTCCCATGTGTGCTGTTCGGTGGTGCCGACTTCAGTTCGTGCTCGAACAATATTTTCTTTTGTAGGGCTATAGGCTTCGGTGAAACCGAACTGTCTGTCATTGGCCTTACTTGTGGTGACCGCACTACCTGCCGCATTCACTGTGTGTACTGATCTTTGATAGGAGTCTGATGGAAGTAATTTGATTCTGTGGGTAATATCGGAGCAGTGGTGCCATCTTGAAAAAAATAATAGCTTTTTGCCTCATAACTTTCGATAAAATCATTAAATTTCAACGAAATTCGCACAGTTATTGAGCCTTAGTGCTAGCCAAATTTGATTAAACTCAATTGAAATTGTATTGAAAGTGTAGATAATTATTATGACCTTGTAGTGACACTAAACACCAACTTGTTCAATATCGAAAAGTTTGAAATTTTCGCGGGCCTTAAAATTAAAGCACATTGTCGATGCACGGATGTTATCTTCAAACGTAATTCGATTGTGTATTGGTTCTGCGATTTATGAAGAAAGCATTTGATGGTGTCTTACGCTTCGCGACTACGTTCTGCAAAGTCAGCCATTGACACTACCTCCCGCTTTCTTGCTGAACTGTCGAATGATTTTCGCTGCTAAAGCAGAGAAAAGAAGTCAATGATCTTGTCCGTACTGTCAGTATCGGGCTGCCCTTTGTCAAACGGAAAACTGATTGAGAACTGCGTTACGTTTAGCCCATCTGGATCCCCTACAGCTAGTTTGTTTGCAGGCTTGGACTGTATCGAAAACACCGAAGCGTGTCCTACAACACACCCTGTAATCAACACCAACTGCTGAGCTCATTGTTACATGCGATTTCACTATTGCCTGCTAGCCGGACTGTACAAATTGCACCCCGTTCACTACATGATAGAGGCTCAATGTCATCGCAATCATCTAATCAATATATACATATGCAAAATTCGTATTCGTACGGCCAATTTTTTATGGGTAGATTGCATTATATCATTAAAACAAGAATAATGTCCATTCAGAATCTATTATCTTCCTTCACAATACTTAAATTTTAGCAAACCATGCAGAATTAACTTGAATCTTCTTGCCATTCAATGAAAATAAAAAAAATGATTTCCAATAGCAGCAAAATCCGTATTCGTACCCATGATAATTTCATCATCGTGGCTATAATGCACGTGTTGTTGTTCTGCGAATCGTTAGAATTAATAGCTGAGTTTTAGGAAAGTAGTTTGTTTTTAGTTTTATACATCGTTTCGAACCGTAAAGGAATTAAATCAAAAATGGGACGAAAGACAAGTGAAGTTTCAAACGATTTAAGAGAATTAATAGTAGCTTTGCATAAAAAGGGCAAATCAATGAAGAAAATCGGTGATATTGTTTTAAGAAGTAAGTCAACTGTGCAATACATCGTAAATAACTAAAAGAAGTGTGGCCAAATCACTCGAAAACAGCGAAACCAAAACCGGTCAGTCCTCATAAGAAGGCATCGGTCCTTCTTACGACGACATATTCGGCAGGATCCAGGAGTAAGAGATGTAAAGCTTGCAGCATTGCTCGAGGCATACCATGACATCCAAGTAACTCCACAAACGGTTAGAAATCACATGAAGAAACTTGGATTTCAAAGCCAAATTCCAGTAAGGAAACCATTTGTAAGTGCAGTCAATAGAAAAAAACGCGTAATTTTCGCAAAACAATACCTTAGTAAGGACTTTTCGTTCTCATCTTTTCTGACAAATGTAAATTTAACGTTAAAGCGTCCGACAGATGCATAGGAATTTGGTGTGACCGAAATACAAGACTGGCTAAGTGTAACCTCTTGCCGACATTCAAACACGGAGGCGGTTCGGTAATGATTTGGAGCTGTTTTGGTGCTGAAAGTGTTGGGAATTTGCACTTTATCAACGGTATTATGAGCTCGCACATGTATATTAACATTTTAAAGAGATATTTGGTCCAAAGCGCAAGGAAATTAGGTTGTGAACGGAACTACATCTTCCAACAGGACAACGATCCCAAACACACAGCTTTTAATATTCGTCTCTGGATGTTATATAACTGCCGCAAATATTTAAAAACTCCACTCCAAAGCCCTGACATCAATCCTATCGAAAATTTGTGGTCGATTGTTAAGAGGAATTTGCACAAATACGACCTTCGGAGCATTCAAGGGTTAAAACATGCTCTACGGACAGAATGGGACAATATTCAAAAGGATTTAGCTACAAAACTCGTGGAATCGATAGCAACACGGCTAAAAGCTATATTAAAACAAAAAAGTTATGCAACCAAATATTAGAACTTAAGAATACGCGTTTTATATTTAGTTTCTTAAAGCGTGAGAATACGAATTTTGTTTAGTTATAACCGAAATATTGTTACTTTTTCCAAACTTGTGATATCTACACTTTTTATTTTGTTTTATTTTGTTTGATATACATATTATCAATGATTTTATTGCATATCTTTTCAAATGGTAGCAACTTGTTTCAGAATATAGAGGTTTTTCACATAAAATTGTTGGGGTACGAATACGGATTTTGCATACTGTATATTTCCGCTCCTGTATCAGCTTTGATTACGCTCCCAGACATACGAGGAGTGGATGATAGTTTAGCCCAGTGAAATCCGACATAAAAAAAGGTGAAACTTCGGAAAAATTAGGGGAAAGCTAAATTTTGGTATGAACCTTGCTACTGGCGCGTTGAACAACATGTCAAAAGTCCCCATCGATTCGAGTTCTGCGTTACTTTTTATACGGGATTAAAGGTCACCAAAAGAGACCTTTCCTTAATATCTCAGTAACGGTCACGTCTTCAGAAGAACAATGTATGACGAACTCGTAGCTAACAAAATTTCCAACAGATGGCAAGATGGCATGACTTTTTCTTGTAACGATAATCGTTTTTGAGATATATTGATCGAAACATTTGCTTTTAACAGCATCCTCTTTCTCAACGGCATATTGATATTATCCGATTTTGATTACGAATTGGAATGTTTGTGAGTTGATTTTTCTAAGTTTAAGAGGCGAATAAAAAAAAAGATATAAACAAACTTATCTATCACACTCCAGGGTAGGTGGTACCTACACCCCCTCCCCCCTTTGCCATAAAACTTGTAGGAGCATCTGCTCACTATTCTCTTCTCGGAAATAAACTGTATTGCTGTATCATGTATGGGATATTCCACGAAGGAGCAGGACAACACAACAACATTGCAGGTGAAAATAGGTTTTGCAACATATGACCTTAGGAGTATGAAAAAGCAAGATATTATCAAGGCATAATTCTGAAGACGCTCATTCTTGACAGTATAGGAGCTTAATCTGCTGCAGACTATCCCCGAATAATAATTTTTTTGCCAATCCTGTGATGACTGCATAGTGCCAAAAGGACATGCCACGTCTCGAAACCAATTTGCACCTGAAATTACATGACCTTGTCCTGATCGTTCATGGGATAAAATGGTATGGAAAAAAAACTAAAAAACCGGTTGTTTCGGGCTGGTCCTAAGATGTCAAGGTTAGGCAATTTACAGGATAAAAAAAGATCTTATCTTGTTTAACAGTGGGAAAAGAGTAGGCAACGAGCTCATTTCTGAAGATTTGGGATGGAAGCTCAGGGATACCATTTTCTGGAAAAGGAGGGGGGGGGGGGGAATAACTTTTCGGAGCACACTTTTCCATCTACCCTGGAGTGTGGTAGATAAGTTTGTTTACACATTTTCTTTTATGCGCCTCTTAAACATAGAAAACCAAACTCACAAACATCCCAAGTCGTAATCAAAATCGGATATTATCAACATACAGGTGAGAAAGAGGATGCTGTTAAAAGCAAATGTTTAGACCAATATATCTAAAAACGATTATGGATACAAGAAAAAGTTCTTGAATCTTTTTTGTTGGAAATTTTCTAAGCTACAAATTCGTCGTACATTGTTTTTCTGAAGACTTGACCGTTACTGAGATGTTTAGGAAAGGTCACTTTTGGTAACCTTTAACCCCGTTTAAAAAGTAACGCAGCACTCGGATCGATGTGGGCTTTTGACATTTTGTTCAACACACCAGTACCAAGGTTCACACCAAAATTCAGCTTTCCCCTAAATTTTCCGAAACACCATGTTAAATTTCCCCGGACTATAAGTTCACTTGGAAAAATATGTTTCCGAGAATCAAAGAAAATATTTGCTTGGTTACGAGGTGTGAGGTCTTCCGCAAATCAAATAAACTTTCATGTGATGTCAGTAATTTGCATAAATATTGTGTAAAAATTTCTTGCATTCGAAGGAATACAGTTTTTACTTTCACTTATTTCAAGCAAGTATTTTTTCTCAAATTTAATAAATCATGTCTATTAGTGAATTATATAATGCGAACATGTTTTGACATGTTTCAACATCAACCACGCTTCAATATTCGACGAAAAAATGGATGATTTTTATGACTTCTGTCAACATTTCCGTTACACAAATGACAGGTCAGTAGCGTAGCTCGCTAACGCGCCAGTCCGAAGCACAAGATCTACTGCTTGCGGTTTCGAATTCCTCCGGGTTCATGATTGTATCTGTTGGTCTTCAGTTATCTTAACAGTCGGGCACTGGGCATAATACCAGTGCTCCATTGATTAAGTGTCACATTGTAGCTTTAAGCGGTGACCAGGCATAAATAACACTGGCGCTTCAGAAAATAAGTAAAAATAGTTTAGCGCATCAGAACCGCTAGAAAACTAATTTTCAAAGAAATTGTCTTTGAGTGATAAAACAATGTGGAAAGACGAAATTCACTTTTTTGTAGAATCATATCAACCATTTCTTATCCAAAGCAACAAGACTCAACTATAACACAAATAATGAAAATATTCAGTGAAAATTAGTTTCTTGTTTTTATTGCAAATGTTTTGCACATGAGTATGCAATTTGAAGCATATGTTGGTGCAATACTTACGAAAATGGCTAATGCTGGTTACCCTGTGTCAGCAGCTAAGCAAAATAAATACCAAATCTGCTTCACGTTAGGTTAAACCCAACCAGTAAATTTAGTTTCGATTGAATCACTGCGCTGGAAGTTATACGGGTGAAAAGAATTTTAGGGTAACCACCCTAAAAATTTTCAAATTTTTAAAGCATAAATATTTGTTGTTAATTGTTATTGCAGGATCATTCCCATTTGAAAGTCTAATGACATAATCGCTCAATAAAGAAATTCCACAAAATTACAAAAATGGTCATAGCTGGCAGCACTTTCATGATTTTTGTATGAAATTCCTACGACATTTGGTTCACATTAAGATCTATTTACTACATGAACTTCGTTTTGATTTCTACGCTGGACTGGAAGCTATAGGGAAAAAAGCTTTATTTTGCTGAGCAAATTTGCAAGATTTAAGAGACAAAATTCACCATAGCTGGCATTTCTATTCTAATTTTTCAGCCAAATTTTTACCAAATGTTATCTAAAGTAAGATCCAAGTAGGATGTAACTAGTTCGCCTCCTCGCGGTGCATCCTGGGTTGCACTAAATGATCTAGACTCTCTTCACGACCGCTTTCGTCCACGGACTACTCTTTGACTAACGATTCGTACTTGGGCTGGTGGTCGTAGTATTCCGGACCTAGTCGTCTTTAGGCGCGGTAGCGACGGAGTGAAATCCGCTTCGTGAACGGCTCCGGGTTAATACGATCATCTCCGTCCCGTTAAAAACCTGGTAGGTCTTTTAGTACGTTCTCAGTCTCGTCGCCATTAAGTTGGCGGTGTAGGTTCAGTTGAGGCGGACTCCTGATTCACACCGATCCGGCTCTGACCACTTGTCCCCATAAGGGCTAGTGGCAGCCCCCGCATGGCCTCCCTGCTTGCATAGATAATCATGGGATCATTAAGGTGACTACACATTCGGGCTGAGATAGCGGCTTTGAGTGGGGATCCTTTATGCATGAACAAAAATAATAATATACCTAAACCTAAACTTGTCAGGCAAAAGCCTGGCAACGCACAATATCTATCCTCTCAAGTGAAGGGGGGTCGAAGATTGCTGTGCCATCGGTTGCAGCTAGAACCCCAGGAAGTGGAGACATGGTGAATGAGCCAGCTTCGCGGACTGAGGATAAGGCTGCTGGTGTTCGTGGAGACATGGCAACTGAGTCAGCTCCACTGCCTACTGGCACAGTGGATAAACATACTGAAAGCTGTGGAGATATGACGAATGGGCCAGCTCCACGGGCTTTCAGTTCTTCCTCAACCCCTGTTTCAGGTGTTTCCGGAGCTTTGGTTACCAAGCCTGGCCCCGGGAAAGCCAATAAGCCCGTTTGTGGCCAATGCGATGAAAAGGGTATGACGAATGAGCCAACCCGGCCATCGACAAGTGCTACCTCCGGTGCTGCCTCCTCTTCAGGCACGCAACGCTCCTCCCCCAAATCTCGGGCTTATGGAACTAGAAGGGACATTGTGTCCCCCCTGACACAATGTCCGACAAGAACAAAAATTCCCTTCAATAGGCAAGAAAACAAACTGGGGAGCACCCGCTCCCTCTAATCTCTGCAGATTTAGCTCAGAAACGACAGAAGTTGGCTGAGTAGAAAAATTAGGGCAGGCAAGATTGCAAAAAGCAAAAGCTTTCCCCTTCAGGGATAACTCGGCCATTTAATGAAATGGCCAAGGAGTGCCTTGTCTGGGCTGTTATTAATGCCAGCAAGGGAGTCTGCTGCAAGCTGCAGAAAGCCAGCTCCTGTCCTCCACCTACGGTGAACGACGCGGGATGGTATAAGAGAATCAGGCTGGTTGCGTGCGAAGACCAACGATCGGCCGATTTCTACAAGCAGGCAATATTCGAGCTGGGGGAACTCTGGCCAGGCGCCAAAATCAAGGCGATGCTTAAGGAGCGAATCCCCAGTCGGCCAAGATGCAGGACATGGATTCCTTGCTTCCATTCGGATCCAGTGGAAGTCCTGGATATAGTGCGGCTCTTCAACCCGGATTTTCCTACGGGAGATTAAAGGGTCGCCAAGATTGGCGAGCCAGTAGACAATCGGCGGGAGGCTCTTTTCATCACTAATGAAGTGGCAATACCAGTATTGAATGCCCGCAAGGGTGTTATTAGGTACGGGGTCGAAACATTGACCCTGTGCATCTACCGAAGCGACAGGCCAAAGAGCTCTGTTTCGGGAGATCCGAAAACTGTAAAGCTTGACCCAAAGCGGGTGGCTCAAACGGCCGGAGAGCCGCTTGAAGAAGAGTCTTTCGCCTGTCCGAGGACGACATCTGACGTGGAATCGGATGTTGAATCCCTCTCTGTTGATAGGGTTAGCATCGGTACTACCTCCGAGTTGGGTGGCTGCCTGGACCTCATGACTCTGGATGCAGAGCAAAGGGTTGAGGAGGCTTCTATGTCCGAGGAGGACCTCGACCTAACCCTCATCAACTAAAGCATGATGGTGAAGGTACTGCAGGTGAACCTACACCATTCCATAGCAGCATCAGCTGCCCTGCTGCTCCGCTTGTTCAAGACAGAGAAGTAGCTAATCCTAATCCAAGAACCATGGGTTACCAAAAACCGGGCTTGCGGGTTACTTATCAATGGATACAGAGTGAAAGCACCTGACGGCTTGCACAAGCCACGTGTCTGTATTCTTGCCAAAAAAAACCATTAACGTCCTTGTACTGCACAATTTCTGTGACAAGGATAACATGGCTGTCGCAGTGGAAATCTATCAGAGATCATACTGGTTTGTTTCTTCCTACATGGCACACGATCATGGAAATAGCCCTCCTTGTGACATTGTCAAGGGTGTCGTGGCTGAAGCCATGAAAATTGGGGTGCCTCTTTTTCTAGGGGCTGATTCTAATGCGCATCATGAAGTATGGGGTAGCTCCAACACAAATGGCCGTGGTGAGGAACTTTTTGACTTCAGCCTTGCCCACGACCTTTCCATCGCCAACACTGGCAGTGAACCAACCTTCATTACCTCAAATCGTAGGGAGGTTCTTGACGTTACCTTGGTCAGTGGGTGGCACTCACATTTGCTCCGTGACTGGAGGGTTCTACAGGAGTGCTCTTACTCCGACCATAGGTACATTTCGTTTAACGTGGCTGGCCGCAGCTCTGATGTGCATGTAGCCTTTATTAACAGAAAAAAGACGGACTGGAACTTATTTGAAGTTCTGGTCCGATCCTCACTGGAAAACGCTCCCAAGAGCATTGACTGCTACCATGAATTAGATTAGGCGGTTGACACCCTCACTAGTCCTCTCAATTCCGCGTCTAGGGCAGCGTGTAAACCACCCATAGTCAGGGGGAATCCCAAGCATCCCTGGTGGAATATGGAGATCCGCACCTTGTGAAGAGAGTGTAGGAGGGAGTTCAACAGCTCGAAAAGTTCTAATGACTGGTCGATGTACAAAACGAAGCTCAATGCTTTTAAGTATGCCATATGCAAGGCAAAGAGGTCCTCGTGGAGATCTTTGTGTGGAAACGTAGAGAGTCTCAGCGAAGCGAATCGCCTTCGCAATGTCTTAAGTATGACACCGAAGGCTATAGGGTGCATAATGTAGTTCGGGCGCAGATACACTAAACATTCCTATTGACGCGCATTTTCCGGGTAATTATTGCCCTCTAGAAGCGGTGCATCAAACGGAGCAAGCTCACAATTCAACAACGCCGTTCAGAATATCAAATTCTCAACTAAGGTGGGCTATAAACTCCTTTGAGCCGCTCAAATCTCCAGGGCCTGATGGCGTCCTTGCGGCTGACATTCAGCAGTCCATGGAAGTATCGCTACCATGGCTCAGAGAGAACTACAAAGCTTGCCTACGCTTCTCGTATGTTCCCTCCAGCTGGCGAGAAACTAGAGTTGTGTTTATCCCTAAAGCAGGAAAAGTTTCGCATGTTAAGCCGAAGGACTATCGTCCAATAAGTCCCAACTCTGTATTGCTTAAAATTTTGGAAAGGATCATTGATTACCATATATAAAAATCAATAGATCCTGCGCTGATTTCGCAGTCTCAGTACGCCTATACCAGAGGCAAAACGGTTGAGACTGGTCTTCACGTCCTCATTGAGCAAGTTGAGAAATCTCTTACTCTAAAGGAATATACGCTTGCTGCCTTTTGGGACATTGAGGGAGCCTTCAACAACGTTAAGTGTAACGCAATTGTTGAGGCACTCTCGGTGCTACACGTCGATGACCGGCTGATCGCTTTTATTGTGCAGCTTCTTAAAAGTAGAGTGGTAATCTCTTCCCTGGGGAATGTCAACGTAAGACGAGGAGTCAGTACGGGCACACCTCAGGGTGGGATCCTCTCCCCCCTGCTGTGGAACATCACGGTGAAACGATGAAACTGGACCGTGCCAGCTGCAAAGTGATTGCTTATGCGGACGACATAGCTGTGGCAGTGTCGGGAAAGTATTTATCTACTCTATCGGAGAGGTTGAATCATTCTCTTGACATTCTTTCACGTTGGAGTCGTGAATGCGGCTTAAATGTGAATCCTAGTTTAACGGAGCTAGTACTGTTTACAAGAAAGTACAAAATTCCCTTATTTGAGTTACCCAAACTAAACGGGGTCTCCATGGGACTGAGCCAGAAGGTCAGGTTCTTAGAGCTTATCCTTGACTCGAAACTACTGCGGACCTACAATGTAGCAGAAAGAGCACGGAAGGCTTTCAACGCACTTGGCTGCTGTAAAATAGCCATAGGAGTGAATTAGGGATAACGGTCTCATACTGTTGCTTGGCTTTAAACTGCTGTGGTTGAGCCAATTCTTTTGTTTGGGGTAGCGTTCTGGTGGCAGGCTGCTCTAAAGGCTACCTGCAAACGGTAGCTTGAAAAAGTGCGGAGGATGGCTGCACTGCTGGTAACTGGAGCGCTCCGATCCACTCCTACTAAGGCACTATTCGTGCTGCTTCATTGGCTGCCAACCAAAATACTGACCTTGCAGCAAGCCAATCTTGCTGCTGTGAGACTTAATTGCATCTCGGCATGGAATAGAACAGAAGTCGGCCATGCGAGAATTTTGGCCGAGGGAGTTCCCGCTCCAGCGGGTGTTGACTACATCGCACCGCAATGCCTACTAGATCTGGAGTTCACAACTCGCATTCCTGGTAGGGATGAATGGCGTGATGGCGTCACCCTCGAAAGTGGGCTTGTCCATGTGTACACCGACGGCTCTAAGCTTAACAACAGAGTCGGGTGTGGTGTATACTCGGATGAGCTGAGTCTTAAGCTGTCCCTCCGTCTGCCAGACCACTGTAGTGTCTTTCAGGCAGAGGTTGCGGCTATTTTTCAGGCTATCGACTGGTTTCTGTGTAATCGAATATTCGGGGTCAATATTGGTATTTTCACAGATAGCCAAGCGGCTATTAGGTCCCTTGCTGGTCCTTGTACAGTGTCCATCATTGTTGCTGAATGCCGTGCATCTCTTAGGGAGATATCGAGACATTCGGTTGTTCAATTAACCTGGGTACCTAGACATAGGGGTTTTCAGGGCAACTGTGAGGCCGATGAGCATGGATGCACATCGCACCAGGCAGCTTTTAGGGTTAACTCGAAGCGCTCTCCGTTGCACTATCGGTGTGCTAACCGGCCACTGCCTCATAGGGCGGCACGCGCAACGACTGGGCGTAGAGTTTAATGATTTTTGTCGGAGTTGTGGCTCTGAGGATGAGGAGGAATCCGTCTTCCATCTCATGTGCCAGTGCCCGGTATTGGCAAGGAGAAGGCTGGCGGCACTTGGTGCACCCTTTCTCTCAAACCTGATGGAACTGTCCCCGGTCAATTTAAAGGCGATAATCCATTTTATCAAAGGAAGCAGATAGTTTCCTGATTTAAGTGAGTAGGAGAGGGTCACTAATTTAGTATGGTATCACAACGGGCCTCTACGGTGCCGATGTGTGCCGGTCTCAGGTCTCTGGGGATCGGCAGCCATTTCAACCTAACCTAACCTAACCTAAGATCCAAGTACTGCGTGAATTTTGTTAAAATCTGATAGCTGAATCGGAAGTTATAGGCCAAAAACCGGTTTTTTTTCTCAGTGATTTTTCAAGATGGTACCATTGCCACAGGGTTGACTGCATTTCAAAATCACTTCTATCAGACCTGGTCTTAGCTTATACCAACATGTCCTGTAAATTTTATTACGATCGAATTATCCGGGCGTCACTTCCCGTGAACAGAAATTTCGAGTGCTGAAAATAAAGGTAATTCGGTGATGGGTTGCCATTCTTCTGCAAATCGGAATTTTAAAAGTTTCAATTTGACGTGATAAATAAAGGTTAAAATTTATCAATGGTATGAACTTTGACAAAAATTAAAAAAATTTCAGGAAGATCAATGATTTGAAGGATTTTATTTCAGGAGCCTACCGTAGCTACAGAATTACTCCACTATCTTGAAAATCCATGTGTGTTAAATCTCAATCAACATCAATACGCTCTGGAAATTTCACGATGATCCAATGTTTTTACCAGAAGTAATGACAAATCAAAATTTGCAAAAAAAATCCTTGCCTACTTTTAGGCACGCTGCATCCACACACGACTAAAAATTTCCAATTTTTAAACATAAACAAGCTTAAAACATAATAAGTTTTCATTTTCATACATGAATTTTAGCAAAAATTTACACTGCTTGGAAATATAGGAATACTTCAAAATTCACTAAAACGCTCGCCGCCTCTAAAAGGTTTCAGGTATCTGAATTTTAGCAAGTCATGGACCTACTTAGAATATACATCTACGTTCTCCGAAAATTTCAGCTCAATCGAATCGGCCACGCCAGAGATTATCTCTCTTAATCATTTCGCTGATATATATATATATATATATATATATATATATATATATATATATATATATATATATATAAAAATATATATATATATATATATATATATATATATATATAAATATATATATATATATATATATATATATATATATATATATATATATATATATAGATATAAATATATAAATATATAGATATATATATATATATATATATATATATATATATATATATATATATACATATATATATATATATATATATATATATATATATATATATATATATATATATATATATATATATATATATATGTATATCTATATATATATATATATATATATATATATATATATATATATTTATATATATATATATATATATATATATATATATATATATATATATATATGTATATATATATATATATATATATATATATATATATATATATATATATATATATATATATATATATATATATATATATATATATGTATATATATATATATATATATATATATATATATATATATATATATATATGTATATATATATATATATATATATATATATATATATATATATATATATATATATATATATAAATATATATATATATATATATATATATATATATATAAAGAAATATGAATTTTTGGCGAAACGAGTTTAATACTTATTAAATGTAGCATAAATAAAATGTAGCATAATAATGGAATAATTGATATCGACTTCTTCCATATGTGTCTCCCTTTCGCCATAGCAAGCATTCGCTTCAAAGAGTAATTTCCTGAGCTTTGGCATTGTCAAACAAAGAAAATACTAATTGTAAGTTCAATATTTATCTGAAGTCAAACCATATTGTTTTCGCACGTCAAAATATGTTTCTTAATTGTTTTTATTTTTACTAATGTTCGAAGAACATTGGTATTGCCCGTGTTCCATTATTACTATTTAGTACTTGCAAGTACTTCTGTCTACTTCCAACTACTCGCGCTCTCGTTCCCGAGTAGTTCATGAGTAGTTACGCCTTTTTTGCCGTGAGGTGGCTTTTTAGTTGTCAACAGGTGGTTTTGGCTTTTTCATGGTTATGTCGAATGTTTTAATAGTTAGGAAATTAGAAATAGTCCGCATAATGTGTAGAAAGTCAAAAGAGGTAATTTTCTGCTAGTTTCTTTTATATTCTTTATCGATTGTGATAATTTATACTCGTTATTTGCTCCCTTTATTTTCAACTATTTTGCATTTGAAAACTGCATATAATAGTAAGAATCTGCTCGTATGAACGAAGATAGCGTTCCTCTTGTCCTATACTCCCAAGTACTAATTAGTAAAAATGGAACACGGCAATTAAAATCGATTCGGCGAAAAATTCATGTTCCCAAATATAGGGGAGAGTCCCCCAAGGCGGACATTCCCCCAAGGTGGACATCCCCCCAAGGTGGAAATCCCCCAAGTTGGACATCCCCCCAAGGTGGACACCCTGGGAATTTTTTTTTCTTTCAGGTGGTAGCACTGTGTGCTTTAGGTCGATATTACAGTTTGCGTATAGGCAGTTTTTAGTTATGAGTGTCTAGTCATGGCTGTTTGTCTACCGCGCCACACACTATGAAAAATTTGCTCTGGAAGTTTCGATGACGCTTCGTAAAAGAGTGACAATAGTATCAAAAACAGTGATTCCGAAAAGATAAATACCATTTTGACTCTGCTTACGAACTAGACAAACATATTCCAAACAGATTTGCATAATGCTGTTAGTGGAAATTTTCTTTTGTTTTTGCCAATGAAATTGCGAAATGACCACAAGGTGAACACTTGCTTTTTTTATTAAAATGTGTGCACAAACGATATCATTTATATTTATGAATGTTGAGAGTGAAATATAGTCACAGGTATGTGAGCAGTGTTTGTAGCTAGAGATGAAGCATATATACTGGAACAGGTATTTTTTTGGAACAGCCAGTAATTAGTACAAGTATTTTTGTGAACTATACATGTAATCAGAAATTTACCCAATAAATTTCCTCCATTTGATTCAATTCAATCAAACAGTGAAAATTAGCTATACCTAGTATGTGAAAATTCTAGTATGACCTAACTCTCTCCCTAGCAATGCCGCCCTTTGCGTCAGCAGTTTTGCATTGTTCGAAGATGTTAACTAACAACAACAATTTCGCTGTCCAGATAATTTTCGACATCCATGTATTTCAATATCTTTTTCCATTCATATGTTGGTAATATTCGTTATTACCCAATAAAACAATAAATCTGAACCAACGCGAAAATCTTTGGGCAAGTCAAAACCACCAGCTAAGCAAGAATTTTCAGAAGAAGATGTAGATTTTTGTATAATTTGTTTGAAAAATATGCATGCAACCCTTACGAAATTCAATTCGATTGCCTTCAATGAATGTAAAAGAGAAGTGCATTTGAAATATGTCAAAATGCGGGGCTCTTGGTACACTTGTCCTCAGTGTTACTCTGATGATTCAGACTAAACTCTTATTTTTTTAATAAAAAAACCGATTTTTCCTTTCGAAGCTAGATATATTTTAATTTTGTGACAAATATCGATAAACTTTATGAAGAAGGTTCGCTTCCTCGGTTTTGGCTGAGATATGTAGACGATATTCTAGCTATAGTTAAAAAAGATGCTTTGGGAGAAACTTTGGAGAAGTTGAGCCAAGCACATAAGGACATCCAGTTTTCAATGGAAATCGAAAAGAATGAGAAACTACCCTTCTTGGATTTAATGGTCATAAGGAAAGAAGGTCTTCTTAGTTTTAATATCTACCGGAAGCCCACACACACCCAGAGGACAACACCATCCACGTCTGATCATTGGCATTCCCAAAAAATGGCACCCTTTAATTCGATGATTCACCGGCTATTCACAGTGCCCATGGATCAGGAAAGTTTTAACTCAGAAGTTAAATATATTAAAGACACGGCGAGAAAAAATGGATTCAACGAGAGGGTAATTGGAAATCTTGTCAAAAAAAAAGTGTAGAATACAGCGTGATCTTTTAACGACGCTTTTTACGCAGGAAAAACAAGAAACAACCATAAGAGATCCAATTATTTATTCATCAGTATTCAAAAAAGTTCGGGTACTTCTTGAACGCTTTGATATTAAAGCAGTTCCAACCAGTAAAACTAAAAAATTAGGTACTATACTATGTCACGTGAAAGACAAAAAGGATAAAAAGGAAAAATGTGGAGTTTATAAAATCACCTGCCCAGAATGCGACCAAATATACATCGGTCAAACGAAACGGTTAGTTGGTGTTATACTAACGGAACATAAACGAGAAGCAGCTTCAGCGAGGAAAAAGAATACAACATTAGTACGTTCAGCAGTAGCAAAGCATATATTGGAGGAGGATCACAACATAACTTGGGACAACGTGGAGGTAATTAAGGAGATACACCAGGTGCCAAAACTGGATGCGTACGAAAGCCTGCACATATGGAAAACCCCTATGGATAGAAGACTAAACACAGACCAAGGAAACTGTGCATCACCATTGAATAAATAATTGTTCAGGCTAATTTGAACATTCATTTGATAGTGAGGAGAAAAATTGAATTAATATGGATAGTTAAATGTATTTTAGTAAAGTAATTAATAGGCAATTAGTTGGTAATTAGTATAAGTCAATTAATGGACAACTAGTTGGTAATTAGTATAAGTCAATACTTTAAAAGTATGCTCTATAAGAAACATACATAAGTTAGATTAAGATTAAACCGGTAGACACTGAAGAAGAGAGCAGATTACCCTCGAAATATCGATATTTGTCACAAAATTAAAATATATCTAGCCTCGAAAGGAAAAATCGGTTTTTTTATTAAAATATTTTTTTGAGCTAGGAAAAAATTGGTACACATTAAATACAATTTCTTATTTTTTGTCTTTTTTACGCTTCGCTTCGTTTCTTTATAATAAATTTCTTTGTCATAAGCATTCGATGTAATTTCAAATGAAAACATTGAAGATTGAATAAAATGATCAAAATTTGAATTTTTGGATTATTTTTCCAACTTTTGCAGTGGATTTCTTAAAGGTGTCCACCTTGGGGGACCTTTTTTAAGTTGAAATTTTAGCGTATTTTCAAAATGAACTAAAATTTTAGTTACATTGATGATATCGAAATTATATTTCATAGATAGTTAGTTCATGAGATAAGGTTTCAGGAAATATATCACTGTTCCAGATATGCAATGTTGTTCAGATTCTACGATTGTTTAAAAGATTAATGTCCACCTTGGGGGACTCTCCCCTATATATAATATATCATCAAAAAAATTAAGTGACTATTTCTCGGGAACGCGCCATCCGATTCAGCTGAAACTTTCAGGATACATAGGTGTATATGTAGAATAGGTCCAGGTTTCACTAAATGTCAATTATCTTAAACCCTTTGGCGCCGGTGGCTATTTTGGTGATATTTTCAATATACCTATTATTCTGGCCATAAATAATTTTTGCAAAAATTAAGGTAACGAAACAAGTTTTGAACGTGTTCTTAATGTGAATCGGATAATGCTTTGGAATTTTTTAAGCCCAAGTGTGCGCTAAGTGCCTAAAATAAGAACGGCAAAATTTGAAAATTTTTAAATTGCGATAACTTTTGACAAAGCTATTTATTCAATATGAAACTTTCAGAACGTATTGGTATTAATTAGTTGTAAATCTGCGTAGCTTTTAATGTGCATGTTGCCAACTCTGTAGCTGGGGCAGGTGCTGAAAATGAAAACCTTCAAATCATCGACTCTCCTCAAAAAATGTCGCTTCTTGGAAAAAAGCCACTCATATATAAATCTTATGCTTTACCTACATTGTCAAAGTAAAAAATTTGAAATTTTTCAACGGACACACCTGGTAACCCTTTCCCAATTTACTTATATTTTTAGCATCGAAAACTTCTGTTCACGGAAACTTACGATCCGATAATCAGAATTAGTTGAAATTTACAGAATATATTGGTCTTAAGTAGTGCCAGGTCTGATAAAAGTGATTTTGAAATGCAGGCAATATTGTGCCAGTGGTGTCATTTTGAAAAGTCACTGAGAAAAATAACTGTTTTTGGCCCTGAATTCTGTTTCAGTTATTGGATTTTGATAAAATTGACACAGTAGCTGAATCTTACTTTAAGCCACGTTTCGTAGAAATTTTGTTGAAAAATTCGGTTGGAGCTGCCAGCTATGGTAATTTTGGTGTCTTAAATTTTGAAAATTTCTGAGGAAAATAAAGCTCTGCCCTATAGCTTCGAGTATAATTATTGAATCATAACGAAAGTCAAATGGCAACTTAAACTTATTAAAATTATAATAAACACCAAATATTAAGATCTAGAAAATTTGAAAACTTTTGCAAATGGTAACCCTAAATTTCTTTGCATCCCTATAACTTCCAATGCAGTCATCGGATCAATACGAAATTCGCAGAGCAGGTCGACTTCAACGTAAGGCAGATGCGATATATTTTTTGCTTCGGTGCTAGCAAAGGGCTGCCAGCCAGCTTTTTTGTTATTTTCGTTTGCTAGCTTTTTTGTTATTTTCGTTTGCCAGCTTTTTTGTTATTTTCGTTCCAATAAATGTTAAATTAAGTATTTTCATCGCAATGAAAATAAGTAAATAATGTTCAAATTTTCTAAGATCTGCACATTTTTTGGATGATAATCCTAAACACATGTCTATCGCTGTAACCGAAATTAAAATAAGCTTAGATTCTATTACTACTTAGGGTGTATTAGTCTTAACTAAGAGAAGTAGCCAGTGGTAGAATACACACTCAATATCTGCCCAAATCTTCTACTGTTCTTCGAACATTAGTGTTTCTAGCGGTTCTGATGCGCTAGGGTTTTTTCGCTCCATTTGCTTTTGATATAAAGGGAGGGTGAGTTTTTTCGTGCCAACGACATGCGATGTTCTCAAGCGGTCCCCCACCTAAGTAGTAACCTCGCCTAACACTGCTTAAGTTCGGTGATCGTGCGAGAACTGATTGAGTCCAGATTTAAGGCAATATTTCCTTGAAACTACACCAAATTTTACTCATGGCAAGTTCAATATCAGTTCTTTGAGAAAACGTTACCAATTTTCCTTGATAATTATGTTAATTTTTCCTCAAAATTAGAAGTATTTTTTTAAGTGTTCGGGCCTCAGGTACTTAATGAATGAAAAGTATAGTTAAATATTTTTTACACATCATAAATATAATGATTTTATACCATTAAAAAACTTTTCTTTCAATTTCTCTTCGAAATGGATCTCTATGGCCGCCTTCATCGCACTGTCGTCAAAAAATCTTAGTTTTCGTAATTTCCTGTTTAAATTTGAAAGAAGGAAAAAGTCACTAGGAGTCACGTCCGGACGGTAGCGCTAGTAGTCATTTCTGTGAATACATTAGCTTTCGAGGAATCCTTCAAAACCCGAACGGTTTGAACATGCGCGTTGTCTTGTAGAAACACGTGAAACATTCGATACCGCAGAAAATGGAAGCCATAATCTTCGATGACGACTTTTCCACTTTGAATTTATTTGGTGCCCTTTCTCCCTTTTTTACCCACTGCGTCGGCTCTTGTTTGGACCCAGGTTCATACTGACGAATCCAGATTTAATTAACGGTTATAATGCGGTTACAAATATCATCCAAATCACCCTGACATAACTCCAAAAATTCTTTACAACTCTCCTTGTCAAGCAAAGCGAGCCTTTGCGGCATCAAACACGTATAATTTTTTTTCATGAGCGAATCTTCATGCGAAATCTCTCTTACTCGATTTCTGCTAATATGTAGTTCTTCTGCTATCTGCCACAATTTAATTCTTCGATCAGCCAGTACTAGTTTTTCAACTTTTTGACATTTTCTTCAGTCACGACCGTCACCAAGCGGCTTCTTGACTCTCTTCCTTCTTGAAATAGCCAAACTCATTTTGTTATCGTCGTATATGAAGGTGCAGAATCCTGGAGAACCGATAACATCTCTTTCACAATTTCTTTCAGCGTATTTCCTTTTTAACAAGAAATGTAATCACAGCGCAGTGGATCGAATTGCGAGACTTTCCAGTTTCCGTTGACATGGTGTTGTTGTTTTCCGGGGATGAACTGTAAATGAGCAAAATACTACAAGACGTTTTGTTTATACTAACGATGAGTCACACAACTATTGCTATCAGTAACGTGATGATGAATCATAGCTAAACACCTTAGGCCGCAAACTTATCAGCCGCAACTCCCAAAAGTTATATATATATATATATATATATATATATATATATATATATATATATATATATATATATATATATTTATATATATATATATATATATATATATATATATATATATATATATATATATATATATATATATATATATATATATATATATATATATATATATATATATATTTATATATATATATCTATATATATATGTATATATATAAATATATCTATATATCATATAAATATAGATATATATATATATATATATATATATATATATATATATATATATATTATATATATATACACACATATATATATATACATATATATATATATATATATATATATATATATATATATATATATATATATATATATATATACATATATATATATATATATATATATATATATATATATATATATATATATATATATATATATACATATATATATATTATATCAAAGAATTTCAGTGAAAAAATCTCGAGAACGCGCCATCCGATTGATCTCCAATTTTCAGGATGCATTGGTAAGTATGCAAAATAGTGCCAGGTTTCACAAATAGTTAATAATATGTAACCCATTGGCGGCGGCGGCCATTTTAGTGATATTTTAAATGTACCTATTTTTCGCAAAAATAAAGTTTACAAAATGAATTTCGAACGTGTTCCAAATGTGAATATGATAATTTTTTTGAAATTTTGAGCCCCATGTGTGCGCTAGGCGCCTAAAACGAGATTGGGAAAATTTGAAAATTTTTGAATTGCAGCTACGGCAAGCATTGAAAATGAAAACCTTTAAACTGTCGGCTCTCCTGAAAAATTTTCGTCTTTAACAGTCAAAATCAACTCATATTGAAGCCTTTTATATGTCTATATGAGTACAATCAAAGCCAAAATTTTTTGAATTCAACATCGGACAGGAACGGTGGCCCTCCTCCAATTTACCTATATTATAAGCATTTACTTATATTATAAGCTCAAGATTATCAGATGCAAATGAAATTCACAGGATGTATTGGTATTGAGTAGGATCAGATCTGATAGAAGCGATTTGGAAATGCGGGCAACTCTGTGCCAGTGGTGCCATCTTGAAAAATTAGAAAGAAAAAAACTAATTTCTGCCTTATGCATTCTGATTCAGTCACCGGGTTTTCATGAAATTGACACAGTAGCTGAACCTTACTCTAATCCGTGTTTGGTAGAAACTTTGTTGGACAATTCGGTTGTTGCTGCCAGCTCCGGTAATTTTGGTATCTTGGGTTTTGAAAATTTGCTCAGGAAAATAAAGCTTTTTGCCGTAGTCATGCTGTGTAGTCATGAAATCAAAGCAAATTTCAGATGATATATGGAACTTTCATAGGCATTATTCAGAAGGAATCTGGTAAACCATGAAAGGGTTGCCAGCTATTGTTGGTTTTGTATTTATTTGCAATATCTTTATTAAGCGATTTAATCGTAAAATTTTCAAACGGCAATGATCTTGAAGGGACAGTAAACAAAAAATATTAAGGTTCGAAAATTTGCAAACTTTTGCGACTGGTAACCCTTAATTTCTTTGTACGCCTATAACTTACAATGCAGTCATCGAATAAAAACGGAATTGGCAGAGTAGGTTGCCAGCGCGAGGCCTCTTTTGCTTTTTTCGTTTCAATAAATGCCTATATTTAGTGTTCAAATGGCAAACATTTACAATGAAAAAAAGTTACCAATTTTTAAGTTTTCTTAGTTCTAGAAGTGTTTTGGTTGCAAACATCTTCCGTTTTTTGACCTTAAACATCTTTCTCTCCCCATAATTTTTAACGACACCATTGGATAAAATCAAAATTGATAAAGTTTTTTGATTTTGACGTGAGGCAATTGTGGAAGACTTGTGCTGGTAAAGTGTTGCAAACACTAAGCATTTTCTTTGTTTATATTATGTTATGCTGCGTTCAAAGTCTTGCAGTGTTTGGCTTTCCAAAATCCTTAAATTCCTGAAATTCTTTCCACCCTATGAGTTTAAAAACCTCGTTAAGAACAAAGTGATTTTGCACTTGAAACAGGTTGGAGCACGTGTGGTAGAATATGCACTTAAAATCTGCACGATTCTTCATTCAGCGGTTCAGGTGCGCTAGAGTTTTACCTCTCGGTAATCATATCAAAATTCGACCGAAACAATCAAAATTTACGTAGCAGCTTAAGTTGAATAAGCTCCTTCGCTTTTTCTGAGCAAAAAAATAACTAACTAGTGACATTCTTCAGCAACAAACTATAGCCTTTTAATTCTTCGCCGTTTCTACTATGCGATCCAGACCAACAAGAAAACTCAAACACAAATCGTTCCATAAAACTGTTTTCCGAAATTTTCGTGGATTGAAGACCAAATTTTAACAAGTAAGTCTTATTTATACTTTTTCATATGATCATATTATTTATTTTACTGAAACCTGGTTGAATAAGGATGTTTTCGATAGTGGGATTTCACCACAAAACATTGCTTTTTTCTTCTGATCGCTAAAAGTAATGTAGTGATTTGAATATGCCTTTTATCGAATAGAATGCCTCATTTTCAACCATCATTTCTATCGATAGTCTTTCACTTACTTTTGAAGCGAAAATGAGATTGAGAGGTGTCTCCTTAGCACAACTCAGAGCCAGACCAAAGTCCGGAACCAAGATGGCTAAGGTCCAACAAAGGTGGAATGGCTAATGCCATCCGAGAGGCAAATTCACAAAAAAAAGAATTATCCCGAGAGCAGGGTACCCTTGAAATGGCCGTGAAGGCCCCTCGTCCGCATTAGCGGAGTACCCTTCAACCAACACCGACAGATGCTGGGGTACCGCTTGCCTAGCTCGCTGCGGCTGGGGTGGGTTCTTTAAGCAATGGGGATGGTCAGCTCTCATAACAAACGGAATGCTACGTATTATTCATCCGTCATAATATCGTAGCTCCAAACTGGTATATAAAAATACACAAGGAACAAAGAAGGCCTACTTCCGTTAAGGAGACTACCCGTGGCTCTGCAACATGGGCTAACTAAGCAGACCCAGTGCTCATGACGGCGCACGGAGCCAGAAAATTGAAAATCTGAAAAGGAAAAAGGGGTAAAACACTGCCTCTCTTTTCAAAGGAACTCGGGTGAGGCAGACAGCCCCGGGCCCCGGATGGTGGCGGAGCCCTGATCCCGATGGTCTGGGGTCCTCCACCCACTGATGTTGGCCATAATTGAAACAAAAACCAAAATCCAAAAAGTAGAACCTAACAAGTGTGGCCAATATCCCTCCCCTTAAAGACATCCTGAAAAACTATAGAAAAATTCTACCTGATCATTGGCCAGCCAGGCCGGACGCAGACCCTGAAGAGGAAAGAACTTCCCGGCTTTCGCCCAATAAGAAGGCCTCGGTTTCAATTAATGACAATTCATTTTATTTGGCATCAAAATGCCAAAAATCAAAAACATACTTAATCCATAAAAAGAAGACAAGAATATTGGAGACCATGAGAAAAAGGAAAGGCAAAAATTATGCATAACTTAGGTTCACACATGGAAAACTCATGGAATAAACGTGACAAATGAGCTTATGCCTGAGCAGTTGATACATATATATATATATATATATATATATATATATATATATATATATATATATATATATATATATATATATTTATATATATATATATATATATATATATATATATATATATATATATATATATATATACATATATATATATATATATATATATATATATATATATATATATATATATATATATATATATATATATCAGCAAAATGGTTAATAGAGATAATCTCTGGAGTGGCCGATTCAATTGAAGTGAAATTTTCGGAAGATGTAGATGTATATAGTAGGTAGGTCCACGACTTGCTGAAATTCTGATTTCCTACACCATTTGGCGGCGGCGAGCGTTTTAGTGAATTTTCAGGTACTCCTACATATCCAAGCAGTGTAAATGTTTGTTAAAATATATGTTTGAAAATGAAAACTTATTGTGTTTTAAGCTTGTCTCTGATAAATAATTGGAAATTTTGAGCCGTGTGTGAGTGCAGGGTGCCTAAAAGTAGGCAAGGATTTTTTTAAATGTTTGTTGTTTTATTTTTAATTTGATTTGTCATTACTTGTAAGAAAAACAATGGATCATATTGAAAATTACAGAGCGTATTGATGTTGCGGCAGGCTTCTGAAAAAAATCCTTCAAATCATTGACCTTCCTGAAAAAGTTTTGATTTTTAACAAAAATTTCAAATCTTTGATAAATCTTATCCTTTATCCTTCATGTCAAGTGAAAATTACCTCTATTTTCAGCACTCGAAAGTTCTGTTCACGAGAACTGACGACCGGATAATCCGAGCATGATGAAATTTACAGGACATGTTGGTATTAGCTAGGACCAAGTCTGATAGAAGTGATTTTGAAATGCAGAGACCATCGGGGGTCAGGACTCCGCTACCATCGCGGGCCCGGGACTGTCTGCCTCATCCGGGTTCCTCCGTAAGGAGAGGTAGTGTTTTTCCCCTTATTAGCTTCCAATTTAAATTTTCTGGCTCCGTACGTCAACACGGGCACTGGGTCTGCTTAGTTAGCCCATGTTGCAGAGCCACGAGTGGTTTCTTTTACAGAACTATGCCCCAAGTCCCTTAGGTATTTTTATATAACATTTTATCATATTTTTGCGGCTACGATATGATGACGGATGAAATCATATGTAGCATCCCGTTTTTCTGAGAGCAAACCAACCCCATTTATTTCAAAAACCCACCCCAGTCGCAGCGAGCTAGCAAAGCGGCACCCCAGCATCTATCGGAGTTGGTTAAAGGGTACTCCGCTAGTGCGGACGAGGTGCCTTCACGGCCATTTCTAGGGTACCCTGCTCTCGGGGCAATTCTTTTTTTTTATTTGAATTTGCCTCTTGGATGGCATTACCCAAAATGAGTCTGAGGTGAAATACCGCAAGCTCAATTTGCGAAAAATTTGACATTTTGTTTCATTCCGCAAAAAAACTAACACCCCAGCAAACGTGCGTTCAGCACTTTCGCATACAGTTGTAAAAACTTTTTCATGTGTTGATACATTTTCTGATGAGTTTATATATTTATTATTTCTCAATGATTATACATGCTGCTGTACTACTGCTAAACTCCTGAACAGACTGTCCAGTTGTTGTAGTTTTCCGACACGTTGATGAATCTCTTATATATTTATGGTTCCCTATTTACAATGAATATAAGGTACTGCTGCACTACTGCCAAACTGGTGACCAGATGGTGCAATTCAAATCGTTTCCCAAAAATCAAATCGAGTTGCCCATACGTCAAGCGTCAGTCATACTTCGCAAGTGATACGTGAAATATTTTGAAATTTTTAATTAAAACCGGTCTTTTTTGCTCTAATTAAAGATGACATGAATGCAAAGTAATGCAAATGTGATGGCATGAATGAAGTAATGCGAATATACTATTAGTGACATTATAGCTGGGCAGCCATATCAATGTCTTGCTATACTGCTTCTAAGGCAGTAGTACAGCAGTTCATTTTACGTGCTGATGTTTCCCTACTTCAGCAGTAGTATAGTAGTGCTATTGCACTCCTTCTATTCCTATCGTTTGTCCTTTTCCTATTTGTGGGATGGACACGATCAACCATGAAACAAAACATATTACACGTACGCGGGTTATATGAAGTAAATAGGTGA
The DNA here is from genome assembly GCA_963978885.1 of Nemotelus pantherinus. Taxonomy (NCBI): domain Eukaryota; kingdom Metazoa; phylum Arthropoda; class Insecta; order Diptera; family Stratiomyidae; genus Nemotelus; species Nemotelus pantherinus. The sequence goes on from OZ022263.1 coordinate 151,119,675, forward strand.
ATTTTGGGGTAAAATGCTATCTCTAGCATTAAAAGCGTTCACGGGTTTACTCACGACTTCTGCAGCACTTTAGAAGTAGTGCTGTGTTTGCTGGGTTAAATATAGATCGATATATATAAAGAGATATATATATATATATATATATATATATATATATATATATATATATATATATGCATACATATATATATATATATATATATATATATATATATATATATATATATATATAAATATATACATGCATATATATATATATATATATATATATATATATATATATATATATATACACTGAAAGAGAAGTGAACTTTTATATCAAACACAAAATACATTTGACAGAACTTTTAAAATTTTCCTGTTTATTTCAAATAAAAAGTATTTACTTCAACGAAATTGAAGTGAAGAATTTTCGACATAAATTTGAACATTTGGAAAAAATATTTGATTTGAACACCCGTTTTTCAAATATTTTGCTTTTGATCTGAAATCGAAATACATTTGCATCAACCTACATCGACTATTTGACATGCTGCCGAACTGTAAAAGCATTGAAATCAAATGCATTTGTTATTTGTTCTATCTTTGTTCCCATCCTCTTTAACGTTGGTACTTCCAGGAACGATTATTTCATGTCGTTACGCGCATACGCAGTTTTAGTTTCTGGTTGATATTTTCGGATCAGTAGCTCAGTGGCTGTTTCATGTGTTTGAAGTGAAGTGTATGTGATTGTGCTTGGTTTTGAAAAAGAGGTAAGTTAAGATAAAAAACTCTAGCGCACCTGAACCGCTAGAAATACTAATGTTCGAAGAACAGTAGAAGAATCGTGCAGGTTTTGAGTGCATATTCCACCACATGAGCTGCTTATGACGGCCAAACTGTTTCAAACGCCACGTTCTACTTTGGTCTCAAGAATGCATTATAACTCATATGGTGGAAGGTTTCAGATATTACCACTGGCATGAATTTCAACGTTTATGAGAGCAAAACACGGTTTAATTATATTCGTTATCAGTTGCTTATTTCACAAAATTTCGAAAGCAGCATCTCATATAACATCAATGAAGAAAATGCTCAGTGCCTGTAGCACTGTAACTGAAGTTGGTGTTTGGGGCTGCGATCCGAAAAATTTGCAGAACTTTGGGAATTGAAACATCGGTTATTTATTTTCATTGTACTTGTTTCCGGTATAATTTTATTGATACAAAAGTAGCACAACCGACTCGTGCTGGCAACTTTTTGCCAGTATCAAAGCCAAGAATATATCACATCTGCTTCACGTTGTTATATTACATTCGAAGTTATAGGACTATGAAGAAATTTAGGGTTACCTGCAGCGAGTTTTTTCAAATAATCGAAAGCTTAATATTTGCTGTTTATTGGCACTACAATATCATTACCAATTGAAAATTCTACGATTAAACCGCTTAATAAAGATATTGCAAACAAACACAAAACCAACAACAGCTTGCAACCCTATTGTGGCTTTTCAACCAAATTTGGCCTGAATAATGTTTATAATAGGTTCCATAAATTGTATGAAATTCGTACTGATTTCATGACTGCACTGGAAGTTATAGGGCAAAAAACTTTATTTTCCTGAGAAAATTTTCAAAACCAAAGACACAAAAATTACCGTAGCTGGCAGCACCAATCGAATTTTTCAACCAAATTTCTATCAAACAGAGCTTAAAAAAAAGGTTCAGCTACTGTGTCAATTTCATGAAAATCTGGTTACTTATTCACATTTCATAGGGCAAAAAGCAGTTTTTTTCTTTGTAATTTTTCAAGATGGCACCACTGGCACAGAGTTGCCTACAATTCAAAATCGCTTCTATCAGACCTGGTCCTACTTAATTCCAATGCATTCTGTAAATTTCAATGGTATCTGATTATTGATTCGTGAGTTCCCGTGAACAGAAGTTTTTGATGCTAAAAATATAGGTTGACTGGGAAAGGGTTACCGTTCTTGTCCGACATGAAATTTCCAAAGTTTTACTTTGAACGTGTAGATAAAGCATAAGATTTGTATACAGATTGGTTTTATTGTAAGAAACGGACAGTTTTTGGAAATTCGATGGTTTAATGTTTTCACTTCCAAATTTTTATTTTTTCAAATTTAAGGCACCAAAATTATCATAGCTGGCAACTCCAACCGAATTTTTCGACCAAATTTCTACCAAACGTGATACTAAATAAGGTTCAGCCACTGTGTGAATTTTGTCAAAATCGAACGATTCAATCAGAATTTATAGGGCTAAAAGCAGTTATCTTTTTTAGTGATTTTTCAAGATGGCACCACTGGCACAGAATCACCCGCATTTCAAAATCACTTTTATCAGACCTGATCCTATATAGGACCAATACATTCTGCAAATTTCAATTAATTCTGCTCATTGGATCGTGAGTTTCCGTGAACAGAAGTTTTTGATGCTAAAAATATAGGTTAATTGGGCAAGGGTTACCAGGCGTGCCCGTTATACCATATAACATTTTTTTTTTTGTTTATGTAAACAAAGCACAAGATTTACATATGAGTGGCTTTTTTTTTAAAAAAACGGCAGTTTTTCAAGAGAGACGATGATTTGAAGGTTTTCACTTTCGGTGCCTGCCCTAGCTACAGGGTTGCCAGCACACTCATAGAAAGCTACAAAAATCTACAACTAAATAATGCCAATATGTCCTAAAAATTTCGTAATGATTAAATGACTCGGTCAAAAGTTATCGCAATTTAAAAATTTTCAATTTTTCCCGTTCTGTTTTTAGGCACCCAGCGCACACATGGGGTTAAAAAATTCCAAAACATTATCCGATTCACATGTAAAACACGTTCAAAATTTATTTCGTCAACTTTATTTTTGCAAAAATTATTTGTGTACGAAATAATAGGTATATTAAAAAAATCACTAAAATGGCCGCCGGCGCCAAAGGGTTAAAGATTATTAACTTTTTGTGAGACCTGGCACTATTCTGCATATACACCAATGTGTCCTGAAAATTTCAGCTCAATCGGATGGCGCGTTCCTGAGATTTTTTCACTGAAATTTTTTGATGATATATATATATATATATATATAGAAATATGAATTTTTGGCCAAAGTGATTTTAATACTAATGTTCTTCTTCGAACATTAGTAAAAATGAATTAACGTTATTAAGATAATTATAGCAATTAAAATACTGCCGTCTTTAGCATAAATACTCTATCTATATTAGTAACTTTCATAGTGTTAAAAGATTTGTTTGTTTGTGTTTTTGCAACTGCTGCAGGCATCTTCAAACGGAATGAAAGATAGTTTGTAAGTAGATAGGACTTTTTTGTAGGAACATGCAATTATATAGTGATAGCATTAAATAGCATACATATGTATAGTATAAATACATATATATATATATATATATATATATATATATATATATATATATATATATATATATATATATATATATATATATACATATATATATATATATTTACATACGTATACATAAATTTATATATATATATATATATATATATATATATATATATATATATATATATATATATATATACGTGTATATATATATATATATATATATATATATATATATATATATATTTTTTTTTTTTTTTTTTTTTTTTGTATATATACATATATGAACATATGCATATGTATACATACATAAATTTATATATATTTATTTATGTTTATATAAATTTATATATATATATATATATATATATATACATATATATATATATATATATATATATATATATATATATATATATATATATATATATATATATATCTATATATATATATATATATATATATATATATGTATATATATATATATATATATATATATATATGTATATATATGTATATATATACATACATACATATATACATATATATATACATATATATATATATATATATATATATATATATATATATATATATATATATATATATATATATATATATATATATATATATATATATATATATAAATTTATATAAACATATATAAATATATATATGTTCATATATGTATATATATATACATATACAGTAGAGCACGGATAAGTACACATTGATGATCCACGTAGATTTTGTGCACTTATCCGTGCTGTGCACTTATTAGTGTTTTGTTAAATTTGTCTACTCTAAAAATCAATAGAAAATGAAAACATCTACAAAATAATAAGACTTTATTCATATGAAAAACGGGAAAATAAAATTAAATTTTTTTATACTTTAACATTTGTTCAAAATTTAAATTTTATATGTTTGTAGCTAGTTTTTAATTTTTGAAGAAGTCAGATATTTTTTTTTTGGACGATTTGTTTGCCCGAACATTTAATTAGAACCTCTTCCACCTTGTCTAGAGATGATAAGTCGGCCCCCTTTTTCATCATATATCGCCTGATTGTTGAAAGAGAAATTAGTGCGTCCTGAAGCGTATCTGTAGTTGAGGTCAATCCAGGGATCTCTTCGATGGTCTCTTCATCATCGGAATCATCTACATTTTTTGAACGCACTTCCTCGATTATTTCATCTTCGTTTAACTCTCCATAGCAATTCAGATTATCGTCGCAGGCTAAAAGTTCATTGAACTGATCCTCCGGTATTGGTAGTTCAATAATTTCTTCTGGACCATCATTCACTTCCTGCAAAGATTGTTGATCAAATCCAGGCTTACGAAAGCAGTTTTGGATAGTTATCGGCGTAACTAACCACCAAGATTTTTTTATCAAGTTAATTACTTGTAAGATATCTAAAGATTTTCCAAAACTCTGAATGCAAGATCCTGTTTCAATAGCCAAAATTTGCTTCCGGACTATTTGCTGTCGGTAGTACGCTTTGAAAGTACGGATGATTCCCTGATCCAATGGTTGAATAAGTGCTGTCCTATTAGCTGGTAAAAAAACAATTTTTATACTTTTCAACTGAACTACTTCATCAAATTTATGACAAGCAGCATTGTCTACAAAAAGGACAACTTTCCTATGATTTCTCGTTACATCTGCGTCAAATGCTTTGATTATTTGCGTCCATATTTTGCTTGTCATCCAAGCTTTGCTATTTGAATAATATGGAGAGGAATCTGTTTTCCACGGAAGCATCGAGGTTGTTTGAAATGACCAATGACATGAATATATTTTTTCGATCCATTCATATTTGTCACAAATAATAGAGACACGCGGTCTTTTTGGCTTTTCCCGCCTTTCACAGAGTCTCTTCCGCAAGCAAGAGTACCACTAGGTAGGGCCTTATACAGTAGGGCAGATTCATCCGCATTAAATATATCTTCAGCCTTGTAGTCTTTGATGATGTCTGGCAGTACATTTTTAATCCAGTAATCGGCAGTTGTTTCATCAGATGCTGATTTTTCTCCATGAAATTTGAAATATTTAATATTATTTTTTAGTTTCCAGCGGTGTAACCAACCTTGATTGGGTTCAAAGTTATCTATACTCATTTTTATAGCCATTTTAGATGCTTGCTAAATATCATTGGCCCCGAAACAACTGCGTTTTTAACCCTCATCTGCTGAAACCAAATCAGCATAGCCTCATCTAAATCTTCATGATGGCCACTACGAATCCTCTTTCTTTCTACATTTTTATTCTCCATAGCAATTTTACGAATTTTTTCACTATTGCTTTTACATCTAGAGATCGTTGACACATCACACCCGTACTCAATAGCGAGCTCCTTCATGGGTTTGCTGCTTAATTTATCCAAAATTTCGATTTTTTGCTGTATAGTTAACGTTACTAATTTTCTTTTGGTTGCCTTAATACTGCAATAAAAGATATATGTACACCATATATACATACACCAATAATATTAGCGGGATAAAAATATCCATGAAACTAATGAAAACCGCAAAAGACTGGGGTTAGGGGTTTCGTAGAATATGTACAAACAAAACCTAATGAAAGAAACATACAAACTTACCACAATTTCAACTTGCGGAAGTGTAACCTTAACGGTTTCTATGTAAACTATACTTCCGCTTCAGTTCTACTGCAAATGTAGCCCATTCTGAGTCTTTGCCAAAGAAAAAAAATGAGGTTGAAACTCTGAATCATCAAATTTGAATATTTAAAATTGTGAATGTATGCATTCTAATGAAACTTATTTTGCCATACAAAAACATGTGCACTTAGCCGTGTAGAACTGAGCGTAAATGTTCGATTCAGTGCAAAATAATATGTGCACTTACACATGTTGTGCACTTAACCGTGTTGCACTTATCCGACCTCAAATGTATGAAAAGTAACCAGAAAAAATCGGTGCATGAGCTTCCTGTGCACTTATGCGTGTTGTGCACTTAAGCGTATTGCAGTTATCCGTGCTTTACTGTATATATATATGTATATATATATATATATATATATATATATATATATATATATATATATATATATATATATATATATATATATATATATAGATATATATATATATATATATATATATATATATATATATATATATATATACATATATATATATATATATATATATATATATATATATATATATATATATATATATATATATATATATATATAAATATATATATATATATATATATATATATATATATATATATATATATATATATATATATATATATGTATATATATATATATTTATTTATATATATATATATATTTATATATATATATATATATATATATATATATATATATATATATATATATATATATATATATATATATATATATAATATATATATATATATATATATATATATATATATATATATATATATATAAATATATATATATAGATATAAATTTATATAAATATTTATAAATATATGTATGTATACATATATATTCATATATATATATATATATATATATATATATATATATATATATATATATATATATATATATATATATATATATATATATATATATATATAAATATATATATATATATATATATATACATATATATATATATATATATATATATATATATATATATATATATATATATATATATATATATATATATATATATATATGTATATATATATATATATATATATATGTAGATATATAACACAACAAAATATTCATCTAATACTCATTTCTCTGTAGAAAATGAATATTAATAGTATGGATGTTATTATTTTACAAAAGCCGACAGAGGATGATAAACTGAACGTCATTCTTAAAGAATGGAATTTAGAGGGAATTTATACTAGATTAAGAGGTTTATGGTCAAAATATAAGTTTTGTTGAAGAATTATTGAAATAATTCTTTGTAGAAGTGGGCATGGGGGCCGACGAACTAAATTACCTGAACGAACAAGATTTGTTGCAAATATTTCCCAATGAATACCAAATAGGGCTTAAGGCTAAGTTCAGAGCAAAATTAAATGATGTGAAGTTGGTAATTATATTATCTTCACATGGATTAAACAAGTTTTGTTTGAATTTTATTGAAATCATTGTTCCTCCTAGACAAAGGCTGAAACTGAGCCTATTGACACAGAAGTAATTAGTTTGATCCAGTCACTGCCAAGTGTTTCTTCTTGTTCTTCTCTTAATTGTGAATCTGGATCAGAATTTGAGATTTCAAAGGTGATTTTTATCTGTTGTTTCTTAAAAACAACAAATTAGGAATATTTTCTTCAGGTGGACGTATATAACATACTAAAAACTAGTAGGAACGGACAAGCTGTATTGAAACAGTTTGAAAGCAATAAAGTTTTGCATCCGTTAGATCAGCAAACTGTACGTAATGTTCTTATTGATTTTTTGCTGGCGAAGCAAGAAAAACTAACCGTTAGCGACCTCAAAACTATTAGCTTTAAGATTTGCGAAGTATTTCCTAGTGAAAACCCAGTAAGTTCATTATTTCAATTTTTTATTTATTAGTTCACAACTGAACGTTAACTTAAAGGCCACATTTTATTCACCACGGACCAAATTTAATCAACGTCCGGGAGGGAAGCTCCATGATCGATACTTCAATGTAAAACATAATCAAAAGATAAATAATAAATGTTCATTGACCATAACTGAAAGAGAAAATATTCAACCTGCGGAAATCGACGCAACCATTTCTGATGAAATTAAATGCTGGTTGAAGTATCATTCATCGCCCAATGAAGAAATTTTTGACAAATGGGATAAATCATCAAATTCCAGAAAGTCTTTACTTTTAGAAGGCCGGCAAAGTCTGGACTATGTACTTAAAGACTGGCCATTATATAAACATTCAGACCTTGGTCCTAAATTGGTAAGAACAAATTATCTTTAAAATATTTGAATTGACACTTAAGTCTTAATGTCATTTTCACAAATTACTTTCAGATAAACATTGACTTCAAAAGCTGGTTTGGACTTTCTGGCTTTTTGTTTGAAAGGTGGGAGCTCTTCACAAAAAAATAATACCATATTTCCGAAAGACGATAAGAGACAAACGATCTTTGGAGCTGCTTTCAATTTTGGATACCACTTCTATCGAAAGTACAAATGTTTTTTTTATAAATTATTAAACCAATAATCTTTGATTTACTTTGACAGATTCAAGAGATTGTTTTGAATGTTTTCATATGGTAAAGGCGAGCGAAAAAATCTATCTCCACCTATTGAATTAAAGCATCTGCAGAAAAAAAAGGTTGAAAATGTCTGCTTGTGAGATGTGGCATTTCATTCATTTTTTGCCACTTCTAATTGGAGATCTGATCGAAGTCGATAACGTATATTGGAACTTAATTTGTCTTTTAATTGAAATAATTGATTTAGTTCTTAGATCTGAATTTGAGATTTCGGATGTAGAAAATTTACAAAAAACTGTTTCGAAACATCATGAGCTCTATATTGGTCTATTTGGACCTTTAAAACCGAAGTATCATTTCTTAGTGCACTACGGTACAGCTATTCGGCATTGTGGTCCCCTTAAACATTGTTGGTGCTTAAGGTTTGAAGCCAAGCATAAAAATTTAAAGCAGTATGCGCGAGTCATAGCTTCGCGTCGAAATATATCCTATTCGTTAGCACTAAAATCATGTCTGAATTTCGCGAACTTCATCAAAGATAACTCTGGCTTACCATGCGAAATACAGTTTGATAAAGGACAACTTCAAAATCTTTATACAAATGCAAAATATTCTTCGTTAAATATGTCACAGATTCATAACTTTTCTTGTGTTTATATTCCCAGCCAAATAATATATAGGGGAACAATTTCCAAAAAACTAATGTACTTAGCTAAATACTCAGCTCAATCGTTACAATGCTATAAAATATTAGAATTTATTTTCCCTAACAGCAATGCTGTGCCTTTTATAATATATAATGAAATCAAAGTTTTGGCATTTAATTATCATTTCCAATGCTATGAATTAGGCTTAAGGAGAGATATCCACCTAGAATGGTCGGCAAAATCGATTTATTTTTTATTGCATTTTCGTGAAGATACAGGTCTCAAAAATATCTGGTGAAAACACCAAGTTAATATTTCTATAAATAAGCTAGTTACAGCCGATATAATCAAACGTGTTTTACGAAGTATGATACGATAGTTAATAACATTCATTAGGCTGCTTCAAGTATTGTTCAATTGGTGTTAAAACAAGCTGTAAAAGAAGTACAACGGGAAATAAAAGCAAAATTCGAGTGCTGTGATAACCAAACTAACCGTTTTTGGAGATAGTACGGGGCAAAAACATGGTTTTACCTCATTGTAGGGAGTTGAGGCTCTCATTGGACAGTTTACAGGAAAAGTTTTTGATATTCTTGTAAAATCTTCTTATTGTGCTAAATGTAACTATTGGAATAAACTCGAAAATACTGAGCAATGTGAGGAATAGAAATCGAATCACGATGGAAATTGCCAGGCCAATCATGATGGATCGGCAGGTAAAATGGAAGTAGACGCCATGAAAGAATTGTTTTCACAATCTGCCGAAAAGTATAGAGTTATGTACACTAATTACGCCGGGGATGGTGACTCTAAGACGAACACGGGATTAGTGAATGCGAAACCGTATGGTAACGAGATTGAAATTACAAAAAAAGAATGAGTGGGTCACGTTCAAAAGCGATTGTGAACCCTTCTTCGCGAATGAAAGAAAAAAGTCCTGGAATCAGCAGCAAAAACAAATTGAGGGCAAAGTTTATAGATATACTGAAGATTTACTATGGCTTAGCTATTTGCAGAAACTGTGCCTCCAAGGATGAAATGAAAAAAGCGATACGGGTAACATTTTACCATTACGGCTCAACAGACAGCAAGCCTCAACAACATTTCTGTCCCGAAGGCCCCGAATCGTGGTGCCTGTTGCAACGAGCAAAGGCTAAAGGAGAACTGGAAAATGTTCGTCACAATTATTGAGCATTGCCAAAAATGGTGCTAGATGTCATCAAACCAGTAAACGAACACCTCAGCAATGAAAAATTGTTGGAACGCTGTGTTGGTCGATATACCCAAAACTGCAACCAACTTATTTGGACAATAGCCCCAAAAACGATGAACAGCGGGGCCAAAATCGTTAGCATTGCAGTATATCTTGCAACATGTACATTCAACAATGGTTTCACCTCATCGCTGGAAGTCATGAATGTGTTAAGAATATCGTTCGGATCGGGAGCGCACTTGTACGCAGCGCAAGAAGACGAAACTTGCATAGCGAAAGCCGAACTGCAAGCGCAAGAACAGACGAAAGAAGATTGAATACGGCGTCGGCAAGACAATGTAGAAGCCATGAATATTCCGTAAACAGTAAAAGACTTACACTATGGGCCTGGTATCGATGATTCCATGTTAGTTGACAAATTTAATGATTTATTCAGTCCTAAATTTTCAAACGCGTTTTTCTTAAAAACACGTTTTTCAAATCGGTACCCAAAATTTCTCGGAAACCAATTAACTGATTACCTTAATTCTTTTTGTGATTATTTTATATAACATTATCTAGTACTTGTCATAGGATTTTTCTTTTTCGTTACTTAGTTTTTGTTTTATAGCCAAAATAATATCTAATTTTTGGTCAAAAAATCACTATTCATGTTCAAACGTCCGCCATTTTGTCATTAATCGATATTTTCAAAATCGGCTATGACAAGTACTAGATTATAGTATCTAATTTAATAATTTTTTTCCATTTTTTTCTTCAGATAATTTTTGAACAAATGCCAGTGGGTACCGTTAACGCTGTTTTTTTTACAGCGCTCCAAGGATCATACAATATCCTTGTATATTTTTTATATTTTTAAATAAAAAAAAATTAAGCATACTTTTGAATGTGTATACTTTTAGATAATTAAACTCCCAATCCGATATTTCAAATAGTTTTCCTTAAAAAAATGCACAAAAATGACCGTTTTATCCGGCTCCTAGGTGTATATCTCCCCTTAAGTGAAAAGAATTTGCTCATATTTCAAATAAATTATTTTACAAGCCCACCTTTACATGTGTACAATATGACCAATGGGATGGCTTTGTTTAGATACAAGAGCTTGTAGGTAATGATTTGATCTTGGAAAAATCTCAAATATTGATATTAGAGCCTAGACAGACGACACAAGTTAATTATCATTTCGAGCCCAATGATCATTATCCATTACGTGTGTCATGGTTAATCATCATTTATAACATCATCAATGAGGTTCTACGAATTATCATTTGGAAGCTAATGCTCATTTGCTCTTATCGATTGTCGCACCATCTACAGGGAAGATTATTTAATTTACTGGGGAAATTCGGGAAATTGCATTTGAAACAATGTAGTTTCTAACTGTCAAAAACATAAACATATTATTTCGAATATATTACAATATGGTATGCAAATGTTTCATTTTTTGCACATTTCTGCGTATTCTCTTCTTCAATTCATGAACATTTTATATTTTCTTCCTTATCGTGATTAAACTTTTTTTGTGTAAAATTTCCATAATTTTACACAAAGGCTCATTCGCAGTAAAACTTGTACTAATTTCTGATTTTTTGATGTGTTTCGATAAACAATAACTGTCAAAATAATACCATTTAAATTCAAACAACCTACAGCTGTTAAACAACCTCATTCAAGTAGCCGTGTGTCACTCTCCAAACAAATTATCATTAGCGTTCAATGATCATTGTGTTAATGATAATTAACTTGTGTCGTCTGTCTTTAGTCTTAGCATCACACTTAGTTTGAATTCAAATGAATATAATATACACTTTTAGAGCAGTGTATGTATTTTTCTATTTAGTTTTATCAAAAACCAAACGTTAGTTATAAGTCTATAGGCATAAGTATTCAATGTAATATTTTAAGTTAATTTTCAAACCTGGGACTTAGTTTTAAGTAAAATAGTTTATTCATGCATTTAAAATCCTTAAAAACATCACTCTCTCAACATATTTAAATATATAAAAAACTCTAGCGCACCTGAACCGCTAGAAACACTAATGTTCGAAGAACAGTAGAAGAATTGTGCAGGTTTTGAGTGCATATTCCACCACATGTGCTGCTTATTACGACCAAACTGTTTCAAATGCCACGTTTTACTTCGGTCTCAAGAATGCATTATAACTCATATGGTGGAAGGTTTCAGATATTACCACTGGCATGAATTTCAACGTTTATCAGAGCCAAACACGGGTTAATTATATTCGTTATCAGTTGCTTATTTCACATAATTTTGAAAGCAGCATCTCATATAACATCAATGAAGAAAATGCTCAGTGCCTGTAGAACTGTAACTGAAGTTGGTGTTTGGGGCTGCGATCCGAAAAATTTGCAGAACTTTGCGAATTGCAACATTGATTATTTATTTGAATTGTAAATGTTTCCGGTATGAATACTAACTGTAAGCGTTTATTGATACAAAAGTAGCACAACCGACTCGTGCTGGCAACCTTCTGCCAGTATCAAAGCCAAGAATATATCACATCTGCTTCACGTTGTTATATAACATTCGAAGTTAAAGGAGTATAAAGAAATTTAGAGTTACCTGCAGCGAGTTTTTTCAAATAATCGAAAGCTTAATAGTAGCTGTTTATTGTCACTACAATATCATTACCATTTGAAAATTCTACGATAAAACCGCTTAATAAAGATATTGCAATTAAACACAAAACCAAGAATAGCTGGCAACTCTATCGTGGCTTTTCAACCAAATTTGGCCTGAATAATGTTTATGATAGGTTTCACAATTTGTATGAAATTCGTATTGATTTCATGACTGCACTGGAAGTTATAGTGCAAAAAGTTTTATTTTCCTGAGCGAATTCTCAAAACCAAAGACACAAAAATTACCATAGCTGGTAGCACCAATCAAATTTTTCAACCAAATTTCCACCAAACAGAGATTAGAGTTAGGTTTAGCTACTGTGTATGAAAATCTGGTAACTTATTCACATTTCATAGGGCAAAAAGCAGTTTTTTTTCTTTGTAATTTTTCAAGATGGCACCACTGGCATAGACTTGCCCACAATTCAAAATCGCTTCTATCAGACCTGCTTCTACTTAAGTCCAATGCATTATGTAAATTTCAATGGTATCTGATTATTGGTTCGTGAGTTTCCGTGAACAGAAGTTTTTGATGCTAAAAATATAGGTTAACTGGGAGAGGGTTACCGTTCTTGTCCGACATGAAATTTCCAAAGTTTTATTTTGGACGTGTAGATTAAACATAAGATTTATATACAGATTGGTTTTATTTTAAGAAACGGACATTTATTGAGTATTCGATGGTTTGAATGTTTTCACTTCTAAATTTTTTTTTTCAAATTTAAGACACCAAAATTATCATAGCTGGCAACTCCAACCGAATTTTTCAACCAAATTTCTACCAAACGTGGCTTAAAGTGAGGTCCAGCAATTGTCTGAGTTTTGTCAAAATCGAACGATTCAATCAGAATTTATAGGGCTAAAAACAGTTATCTTTTTTAGTGATTTTTCAAGATGGCACCACTGGCACAGAATCACCCGTATTTCAAAATCACTTCTATCAGACCTGGTCCTATTAAAGACCAACACATTCTGTAAATTTCAATTAACTCATCGGATCGTGAGTTTCCGTGAACAGAAGTTTTTGATGCTAAAAATATAGGTAAATTGGGCAAGGGTTACCAGGCGTGCCCGTTATACCATATCTTTTTTTTTTTTTTGGTTATGTAAACAAAGCACAAGATTTACATATGAATGGCTTTTTTTTTTAAGAAACGGCATTTTTTCAAGACAAACGATGATTTGGAAGTTTTCACTTTCAGTGCCTGCCCTAGCTACAGGGTTGCCAGCACGCTCATTAAAAGCTATACAGATCTACAACTAAATAATATCAATATGTCCTAAAAATTTCGTAATGATTGAATAGCTCTGTCAAAAGTTATCGAAATTTAAAAATATTCAAATTTTCCCGTCTTCTTTTTAGGCACCCAGCGCACACATAGGGTTAAAAAATTCCAAAGAATTATCCGATTCATATGTAAAACACGTTAAAAATTTATATCGTTAACTTTATTTTTGCGAAAATCATTTGTGCACGAAATAATAGGTATATTAAAAATATCACTTAAATGGCCGCCGGCGCCAAAAGGTTAACAATAACTGACATTTAAAGAGACGTGGACCTATTCTGCATATACACCAATGTATCCTGAAAGTTTCAGTTCAATCGGATGGCGCGTTCTCGAGATTATCTCACTGAAATTTTTTGATGATATATATATATATATATATATATATATACGGAAATATGAATTTTTGGCCGAATCGATTTTAATACTAATGTTCTTCGAACATTAGTAAAAACAAACATAAAGTATTCATATCAAAATCTTTTAAAATAAGACACACAACGCTAAGATTCTGATATTTTTGTAGGATTTGTGCATAATCTATTCTAATACAATAATATAAACTTTCATAAAAGAAAAGTGCTTATATAATTTGCTCATTTTACTCATGTAAATGCATATGTATGTCAAGTGAAGTTTGAATAAACGTATGTGCTATAATCAAGGCTTTCTCTTGTGGGTTTTTTACTATAATAAATAATGTAAAACGGTTTTTATGCCTAGTCACCGCCATATGTATATATGCATATATATATATATATATATATATATATATATATATATATTTATATATATATATATATATATATATATATATATATATATATATATATATATATATATATATATATATCTATATATATATATATATATATATATATATATATATATATATATATATATATATATATATATGTCTAGGTGGGTAAAAAATTACGCATTTGATTCGAGTATCCTCAACCTTTTGATTCGAAAGGAAACACTTTTGAACCAAATACGCTAAAATTCAATTCTCAAAAAATTTTCGCTTTTGATTCAACAGTTTTATTTTTTGTTTTAAGTCCAAAACACATTTAGGATGAAAATATGCACATTTGAGCCAAACATCAGTTGCATTTGTTCATCAAACATTAAAAATATTTGGTACAGCAAATATGGCATTCAAGTTAAATACGTTTGCATTTAAAACTTTTTCAAAAGCCTTCCACATTCAATTTCAAAAGCGTTTTTATTAGGCGCCTTTTTGAACGTGTTTTTATTTGAGTCAAACCGCGTTTTATATGTTATAACCGTCGTTTTTCTTTCAGTGTAGATATATATATATATATATATATATATATATATATATATATATATATATATATATATATATATATATATATACATGTATATATATATATATACATGTATATAGACACACATGTATAAATATTATATATATATATTTACATGTATATATATATATATATATATATATATATATATATATATATATATATATATATATATATATATATATATATATATATATATATATAGAAATCTATCTATATATAAATCTATCAAATTTGTTATCAGAAAATCCGAAATCGATACGATAATTTCCCAAAACATCCCTCAAACTATTTTCAAATCTGGCAGTACTTTTTCGAACATATGTTGCCGGTTTTACTTTGACATTTAAAGATGGCCACTAGAATTTTGTCGACAAATCGTGCGAGCGGACGTGAGTTGCAAGTTTTGAAGGTGAAAATCGTGACGCGAAAGTTTGTCGGCGATATATTTTGCACAAAATCGTTTCGAGTGTCGTGTAGAAAAAAGTGTGTTGTGAAAAATTGTGTTTCACCGTGGGAAAAAGGAGCTGAAAACGTTGGCTTCCACTGGTGAGTATTTATTTTGTAAGTTCAGTTGCGCGGACGTTAAAGAACGGTGAAATTAGGAAGTGAAAGTGCGAAAAATTGAAATTTTACTTTGTTTCGTGTTCTGTGTGTAAATCAAAACACAACAAGCGTCATAATGCTCGCGAAATCGGTTCAACAATCGAATGCTACCGTTCGCCATGGTGTTTTGATGTGATAGATTTATTGTTAGTTTTCGTGAAAATAAGTCGGTAAATACATAGAATTGTCTTTCATTGATAAGAAATGTGCGTGCCGATTTCAAATTTTATTGCGAAGTGGTTAAGAAGTAACATTTTTTTTTATAAACTCGTGTCTAATGTTGTCATAAGTGCGTCAAGTGATATTTCAATGGCTGTCGGTGCGTTTAAATTTGGCGATTTTCCGTTTAAAATGCAAAATGGTGTTTTCATTTTTATTTAGTTTTCTTGTAAAAGTTCTGAAAATTTATTCGCGGCATGATATGAGAACATATCATGTTCGAAAATATTCAGTGGCGTCGCGAGCTAGAAATCTGATCGATTCGAAAACAGATTTAGCATTTGAAAACGGAGCGGGAATTTAAAATTAATAGTGTTTAGTTTTAGTGTTGATCAGTGTCAATGTGAAATTAATAATTTTTAACAATTGCAGGTTCCAAACGAAAAAAGCAGAAAGACTGTATGAAGAAAACATGAAAAAGCTGAAAGAAAAGCAAATGAAGGTGCCGTTAAAGAGTTTAGTTAAAGAAAGAGGCAGGAACACTGTTGAATCAGTAGAAAATGAGAGAGTTGTTGGAGCATTTTCTATAAGCGATCGCTATACAAAATGATTGCAGGTGCTTCTTATGGGTAAAAGTGGCTCTGGAAAGACGAGTATGCGGTCCATTATATTTTCCAACTATATAGCTCGCGATACCACTAGACTTGGAGCAACAAGTAAGATTATTTAACTATCTTTAGTATTAATTAAAAACAATGATTCATATTGCAGTTGATGTTGAACATTCGCATGTTCGTTTTCTGGGCAATTTGGTCCTCAATTTGTGGGACTGTGGCGGACAGGAATCCTTTATGGAACAATATTTCGCATCGCAAAAGGATAACATTTTCCGAAATGTTGAAGTCTTGATATATGTTTTCGATGCTGAGAGTCGCGAGCTGGATGAAGATGTTCATTATTATCAATCGTGTTTATAAGCGCTCTTAGTGGTAAGTACGAGCGTACTACTCAATTTGT
Organism: Nemotelus pantherinus; assembly: GCA_963978885.1. Classification (NCBI taxonomy): domain Eukaryota; kingdom Metazoa; phylum Arthropoda; class Insecta; order Diptera; family Stratiomyidae; genus Nemotelus; species Nemotelus pantherinus. The sequence goes on from OZ022263.1 coordinate 151,137,133, forward strand.
GCTGTGTGGTCATAACGTCGGTTTACATTAAATCGACCACTGCCAAAAACTGGAAAAATTATTTGTTTTTTTTTACATTTTTCTTCCAACTTGAAGATAAATCTAATGTCGCGCTTTAAACTAATTACAAAACTCCAGCCAGGCCAAAATTTTCTGTCTTATTCACAAAATGGACTTGGTCGCAGAGGAGCAACGAGATGTTATTTTCAAGGAACGAGAGGATGATTTAATTCGCTTGTCGATGCCTTTGAAATGTACCTGCTTCAGAAAGAGTATCTGGGATGAAACTTTATACAGGTGAGGATTCGCTTGAGTAAAAAACACTTTCAGTAGATGAATTTACGTTGGAAAATTTAAAATATTTTCTTTGCATATAACTTTTGGTTCCATTAAAATGGACAATATATAACATCGGTAACTTCTGAATGTAAAAAGAATCCAATATGATATGTTCCAGGGCCTGGTCGAGTATTGTATCGATGCTCATACCAAATGTTGCTGCTCTGGAGAACTCGCTCAATCATTTTGCAAACATTATTGATGCCGACGAAGTCCTACTCTTTGAACGTGCAACATTCCTAGGCATTTCGCATTGCCAACGTAAACAATACCGCGATTCCCACCGATTCGAAAAAGTCTCAAACATAATAAAACAATTCAAGCTGTCCTGTTCGAAGCTTGGAGCGAAATTCCAATCAATGGAGGTTCGAAACAGTGCTTTCGCTGCCTTTATCGATACATTCACGAGTAACATGTACGTAATAGTCGTCATGTCGGAGTCGAGTATGCCTTCGGAGGCAACACTGGTGAATAATCTTAATGCCCCGAAATATTTCGAGGAGTTGGAAAATCCAAATAGTAATGCAGCATCGCGTCACCATCACTGATATTTAAGAAAATCGCCAAGAGTGCGATAAAACGTTTTGTGATTATTTTTATACTTTCGAATAATTAATTTACTATCATGCTACATTACTTTGTATTGAGGCATGTAGCTGATCTATTGCATGCATGGTAGCATTGAATTAAGACGTAGCGTCATGTTTTACACAACTTAAATGAATCAACAGATGAAAAATGAATGATCCAATGTAAGATAATTGATCATAAACGTTGGATGGAGAAATGTCCCGTATGTAATACTGAGTAAGGCAAATGTTTTGTTTTGATGTAAAACAATTAATAAATCAGTTTATAACTTTATAAGAGTAAATGGAGTAAAATTTACAAGCCACTGACAGCAAAATTGAACCAACATATCCATGCAAATGGGCTTCCAGTCGAAAATGCAGGAATTGTTATTTTCGTATAGTAGGCTTAAAGCTAGAATTCCAACATTGTGCCGGGATGCCGCTGTCGTGATCCCTACTGTGCATTTTTTATCCGCTGATTCAATGCCTTCTAGAAGTACGGGCCGTCAGGCTACGTAATCGTTCTCGCCGTGACGTCATAAGTTTAGGAAATTTGACATTTCCACGAGGCAGTGCCGATGTACACGGAGATTTCACTTGCGGTTTTTTGGTTAAAATATGAATAAAACGTTAGTTTTTTGTGCGTGGACGCTTATAATTATAATATTTAGTCATAAAGTACACTTTATACCAATTAATTGTATCGCGACAGTAAATCGACACGAACCATCACATAACCTAACACCAACCGATAAACATTTCGTCGCGAATTTTCCACATTATACCGCACGCACCGCATTAATTTGTGTTTTAGCTGTTTACTAGCACTGTTCTGCATAAACCACTTTAGTTTTCATTTCACTCACTTTAACACAACCCGTACAATTAATATTTTCCCGCGGACGTCCCATAAGACTACGTGTGTTTTTCGCGACATTTGTCCCGATGCTCTGACGTCATCATTCTGCATTACGGCCCGTACATCTAGAAGGCATTGGCTGATTTCACTAGAAACTGTTGTGTTGTGGTGTGCTGCTGACGACGTACTGTTGATGTGTTCATCTTTGCGTCAGAGCAATGTAACGCGGCGCAATACAGTCAGTGCTAATAAAATCAACTTAGACATAATAAAAGAAAATTAATTGCACAGTTTTTTTATGACCTTTTTGCCATAATGATATATATGTGCTGCTTAACACTTCTCATAACACATAAATTTGTAAAAATTAATTAATGATAAGTAACAAAAACATTTCTCTATGCTAGGATTCGAAAAGCACATTTCAATTCCATGCTGCCAAAGCTTATTTTTTTGAATAAAAAAATAAGCTTTGGCAGCATGGAATTGAAATGTGCTTTTCGAATCCTAGCATAGAGAAATGTTCGACAAATCTGTCATGCAAATTAATGTGTAAAAATAGTCTAGCATCACTTGGTGTTTACCCTCATAATAAAAAAATTAAATAAATAAAAAAAATGCCTGTTAATAAAATACCGCGCAAATGTAATCACTTGCCGCCACAACATAAAGAACTGCAACACGTCACAATAACATAATTCTGCCTTTATGTAGATAAATGACTCATGCGAGTCACAGATCAATGAAACCTGAGACGGTTCATGTTTTCGCAGCCTCGCTAGTATTTTGAGGTTTTTAGATGGGCGCCAAGTTCTTTTGTTTGTATCAGTAACGCAATGGCGTAATTAAACCCAAAAATGGAACCTGTTTTTTTCACCACATAACTTTAATAAAACTGACTGAAGTGTTAAATTTAATATTTCGGGAGATGGTTAACGGACGACTGCAGATTCATTGCCATTTAATACTAATAAAATTTTATGCCCACACACATTTCATTAAATCTGTGCCACGAGTATGATTAAAACTAACGAAATGATAATCATTAGGTCTGTTCGCGTACTTCAGCAAACTGCAGCAGTAAAAGAATTTGAAACAGAATTTCTTCTTTTTGCTGCAAAATTTGGCTTGCAGCAAAAGTACAAAAACGACTTTCTGCGAATCTATTTTAATATATTATAACAGATTCAGGTACGCGAACAGACGTATTCTCTTTATATTTTTGCATGCGTCGGCACACGAGCATATTTTTAATACGGATTGGAATCACCCAGTATTTGAGCGGATAGTTTCTACTTTATCTAAGATTAATTGCTTTTACTAAGATTAGTTGGTTTTTTGAAATATATTTATAATCAAGTTATTATACAATAAAAAAATGAAAATATTTATCTAGCCTTTTCTTCTTCTTCATATATATATTATATATAAATATATATATATATATATATATATATATATATATATATATATATATATATATATATATATATATATATATGTATATATATATATATATATATATATATATATATATATATATACATATATATATAAATATATATATATATATATATATATATATATATATATATATATATATATATATATATGTATATATATATATATATATATACAGTGCAGTCGAGATAAATATAAAAACCAATAAACCTAATAAAACCAAACTAATAAAAACCAGCTTGGTTTAAACCATCGGTATGGTGAAATTATCAAAACACTTATAAACTTGTTATTAAAACATTTAATTCGACTCAAATAAGGTGTACATTTATATATACATGTTTATAACATTTAATTCATGTTTGAAAGATATCGCTGATTTTAGTTTGCTTAAAAGTGCGTAGTGAGCACCTATTTATTGCCGTGCTCCGTAGTTCTTGAAGTGTCTCAACTTTGTCTACAGAAATTGAGTTTTGCGCAGCCCATTTTAAGACAACATCAAAACATCGAACAGCATCATCGTCGTTCACTTTTGGTGCCTCAACGATATTTTTATTTTGTTGGTTTGCAATCTCTTCCTCGGAAGAATTATCGTCCAGTCTTACAATATTCCTTTCTAATAACCAATTTTCAACTTCCCTGCTACTATAAGTTTCTGCTGGCGTTATACGTGTCAGCATGATAGATACTGAGTCAGTTTTATTTTTCTCTGAAAGCGCTCGCAATTGGAAAGTCTGCAAGGGCAAATCATCTTCAGACGAATAGTCTTCCGTTTTCCTGGTGATCTGTTTCCAACATTTTTTTATGTTTTCTGAAGAAAGTTGATTCCACGCCTTTGATAGGAGCAAAGCTGCATCCTTTAAGTTTAATTTCTTAACACATGTTTCGACATCAAAATCACTTTCAATTATACGTGAAAAAAGAAATTTTTTGTAATTCAATTTGACCAAATTAATTGCGTTTTGATCCATTGGCTGGATTAGTGCTGTACAATTTGGTTTTAGAAGGCCGGCAAAGTCTGGACTATGTACTTAAAGACTGGCCATTATATAAACATTCAGACCTTGGTCCTAAATTGGTAAGAACAAATTATCTTTAAAATATTTGAATTGACACTTAAGTCTTAAGGTCATTTTCACAAATTACTTTCAGATAAACATTGACTTCAAAAGCTGGTTTGGACTTTCTGGCTTTTTGTTTGAAAGGTGGGAGCTCTTCACAAAAAAATAATACCATATTTCCGAAAGACGATAAGAGACAAACGATCTTTGGAGCTGCTTTCAATTTTGGATACCACTTCTATCGAAAGTACAAATGTTTTTTTTATAAATTATTAAACCAATAATCTTTGATTTACTTTGACAGATTCAAGAGATTGTTTTGAATGTTTTCATATGGTAAAGGCGAGCGAAAAAATCTATCTCCACCTATTGAATTAAAGCATCTGCAGAAAAAAAAGGTTGAAAATGTCTGCTTGTGAGATGTGGCATTTCATTCATTTTTTGCCACTTCTAATTGGAGATCTGATCGAAGTCGATAACATATATTGGAACTTAATTTGTCTCTTAATTAAAATAATTGATTTAGTTCTTAGATCTGAATTTGAGATTTCGGATGTAGAAAATTTACAAAAAACTGTTTCGAAACATCATGAGCTCTATATTGGTCTATTTGGACCTTTAAAACCGAAGTATCATTTCTTAGTGCACTACGGTACAGCTATTCGGCATTGTGGTCCCCTTAAACATTGTTGGTGCTTAAGGTTTGAAGCCAAGCATAAAAATTTAAAGCAGTATGCGCGAGTCATAGCTTCGCGTCGAAATATATCCTATTCGTTAGCACTAAAATCATGTCTGAATTTCGCGAACTTCATCAAAGATAACTCTGGCTTACCATGCGAAATACAGTTTGATAAAGGACAACTTCAAAATCTTTATACAAATGCAAAATATTCTTCGTTAAATATGTCACAGATTCATAACTTTTCTTGTGTTTATATTCCCAGCCAAATAATATATAGGGGAACAATTTCCAAAAAACTAATGTACTTAGCTAAATACTCAGCTCAATCGTTACAATGCTATAAAATATTAGAATTTATTTTCCCTAACAGCAATGCTGTGCCTTTTATAATATATAATGAAATCAAAGTTTTGGCATTTAATTATCATTTCCAATGCTATGAATTAGGCTTAAGTGAAAAGAATTTGCTCATATTTCAAATAAATTATTTTACAAGCCCACCTTTACATGTGTACAATATGACCAATGGGATCGCTTTGTTTAGATACAAGAGCTTGTAGGTAATGATTTGATCTTGGAAAAATCTCAAATATTGATATTAGCATCACACTTAGTTTGAATTCAAATGAATATAATATACACTTTTAGAGCAGTGTATGTATTTTTCTATTTAGTTTTATCAAAAACCAAACGTTAGTTATAAGTCTATAGGCATAAGTATTCAATGTAATATTTTTTTTTTTTTTTTTTTTTTTTACCTCCTTCCTTCCACTCTCTCCATCACTCAATCAAAATGCACGGTCCGTGTGCATCAATTCTCCTCAATATATGTTAACTTCGTACTTCCCAGACAATAAAATATTGGTATAAGGGAAAGCACTTCATTATAAACTATCGTCTTCAGATTATATCGCCTGTTTCTTGTCGTCAAGACTTATGCCCAGAGAAAAGTTTAGAAAAAACTCTGGTTGGCGTCTTCATTATCCTTGTAAAAGGAATGATCGTAGATTTTCCTTAAATTTAACCAAATTCGCTGATTTTCTTATATCCTCAGGTAGGGTATTGTAATAAGCCAAAAACTGTTGCACTGGATCCATTTTCAAACGATCTGTCCTAGCTTTTTTGATGGCAAGGTTATTCGCCAATCTTGTGGCTGTCTGAGTTATTTCTCCAACATTTCTTATAACATATGGCCATTTGAGTTTTTTGTTAAGTATCTTAAATATTAGCTTTCCTTGTTCAAGACACATTATTTGTTGTATGCTTAGTAGTCCTGTTTCACGATACACATGTAAGCTTGGAGTCAAAGTTGGCATTTTGTATATAGTCTTGATAGCCTTAGTGATTAGTCTTCCTATCAAATCGATGTTTTGTTTCGATGTTTGCTTCCACAAAACTGCTCCATAAGAGATGTTCGACAAAATAAATGCATTGAATATGTCAAGTTTGATGTTGAGAGATAAAAAATCATATTTTTTTAGGATTCCTATCATAGGCGCTACTTTAAGTCTGATGTTATTGATATGTTGTAGCCAAGACATTTTCTCGTCTAAAGTTAATCCTAAGTATCTAATTGAGTTGGCCTTTTCCAATTGTATTCCATTGATTTGTAATGACGGATTAATTTGCTGCTTGTTTTTTTGTTGGAATACTAAATATTTGGTCTTTTGGATGTTTATTATTAATTTACTTTGTTCGAGCCAATTCCAATATTTTCCTAGGTCTTCATTTATATTTTGCTGGAGAGTTAATTCGTTTTTACCGGAATACAGCAGTAGTGTGTCATCAGCAAATAAAACTATTTTTCCCAACAGATGAATGTCCTGTACGCTGTTAATGTACAGTAAAAATAGTAATGGCCCAAGGATTGATCCTTGAGGAACGCCGATGTTTATAGTGCATTCCTGACTTTTATATATATTGTTAGTTGTAATAATACGCCTGTTGAAGAGATAATTTTTTATCAACAGCTTAAAGTTGTGATGGATTCCGTATATTTCGAGCCTCTGAAGCAGTATGTCGTGGTTAATGGTGTCAAAGGCCTTTTTCAGATCCACGAAGATTGCCGCTACATAGTCGCCCTTATCCAATTCATTGTTGATGAAATGTACTGCATCTAATGTTGCTGCTAGTGTACTACTGTTTTCTTGAAAGCCATATTGAATTGGCGTCAAAATGGAGTTAGTCTTAATAAATTGAAGCAATTATTTTTGAATGGCTCTTTCAAATATTTTACTTAGGACACTTGTCACAGCTATTGGGCGATAATTTGTTGGATCTGCTGGATCACCACCTTTGAAGATTGGAGTGATTTTCGCTAGTTTAAGACAATCAGGGAATGTACCAGCTGCTAGGTGCTTATTTATCATTGTAGTTAGAAGCTCCAAAATATGATTTTTTAGAAATTTAATATCCTCCGATGTTATACTATCCAGACCAGGAGAAACTTTTGATTTAAGGCTGTCGATTATTTCAGATATTTCAACAGGACCCGTGGGACGCAAGTGAATTGAAGTGCACATATTAGGCTCAATATGAATACTCGATCGTGATGAAAGTTGTAGTTGCTCGGTGACAAGTGTTCCGAAGAAGTTGTTTAACTGCTGTGCTACTTCTTCAGGGTCTGTAATGGATGTTCCATTTATCAACAGTTCTTCTATGCACGTTGAAGTTTTGTTTTGTTGCTTAGACAAGAGCTCATTTACTAGTTGCCAATATCTGGAGGTATTTCCGGCTGAAGCTTCAAACTTATTTCTGTAGAAACGTTTTTTGGCCTCCATGATAGCTCGATTCGAATCCTTCTTCATAGATAAATAGATCTGCTTCTTGGACGTGGAGTTTGGATCTGCTTTGTATTTTTTGTAAGCAGTTCGTTTTCGATTTGAAACATCAATTACATTCCTAGTGATCCAAGATTGTACTCGTACACGAACTTGTTTTGTTGTTGTTGCTTTAACCTTAGCTTCGGTTATCTTCTCAATCAGCTCATCAAAGTCCGAAGTTGGAGACCCTTGGAGACTAACTATGAAGTTCCTTAAGAAATCTTTATTATTGGTTCTGCTCATCGATATTTTTTTAGGCCGTATTTTAGCTTTGACGAGATTTTTGATGGATAAGTTAATTACTTTATGGTCTAAGCCGGGCCAGTCGTCATCATTGTAAGACATACGTTCACTCATGTTTGGATGTTTTATGATCACATGATCGAGTAGTGTTTCGGACGTCATAGTGATGCGTGTTGGCTTTGTCTTGTTAAATACGACTCTATTATTTGTCGCAATTATATTGAGATATTCGCTGCATATGGTAGAAGATGTTAATATATCAATATTTGTATCTGCTACAGTGATTAATTTATCGATAGTCGAATAGAATTCGTCGATATGATTGAGAAAGGGATGGTCTTCTTCATTTGGTGCTTTATAAAAGGTGCCGATGTTAATTTTTCCTGAACTAAGTGCAAGCTCAACTACTATAGTGTTATATTTATCAGACATGCTGACAAGCTTTGAGCGAATGTTTGACTTGACAAGTATTGCTGTGCCTCCTCCACGGCCCGATTGTCTTGTGCAGAAATAGCCTGTATATCCTCTCGGCGTAAAGAGTTCCTGTTCGTTGCTATATATCCATATTTCATTAAAAACTACAACATCGATGTTTTTGTTGGAACATAAATAAATATTGATATCGTCAATTTTATTTCGAATGCTTCTAACGTTTGCGTAGAAAATGTTTAAAAGACAATTTTTTTCGTTTGCTGTTGATCTAATATCCATAATTGATTCGCTTTTGGTTAACTTCAATCATTCTCTTAAATTCCGGGCACTCATAACTGTCTGCGCGATGTTGTGTATGCAGATGATTTTTAATTATGCAATTATTGCATTTTAAAGAAGATGCTGTACATGCGTGAGTAAGATGATTACCAGCACATTTAGCACACACTTCCTTTGCCTGGCATGTTTGGGATTTATGGCCGAATCCTTGACATTTAAAACATCGCATTACGTTGTGGTCTTCAACAACGTAATGGGAGCCGAAATTGATATTGATGTATTGGTTCACCATTCTTTCAAATAGCTTCCCACCAACCTCCACAAAAGCTATCCATTTATTTGTTTTTTTTGCCTGCCTCATATGTACCACCTCAAATTTATCATTAATGTCTATGTTATGGTTAAGACTAATTATTTCTTCTTTCAGCTCTTTCGTGCTGTATTTTTGTTGGAGTCCTCTTATCATCAGTCGAGGCAGTTTCTCCTTGGTACATTCGATTTTATATTGCGCTCCTAAGTTTTCTTCTAGGTTTTTTACTAGAACCTCAGTATTTTGCTGGTTATTGGATTTAATTAATATACCCCCACTTCTGAGTTGTTTTGTAAATTCAACAGGTGTTTTCAATTTTACTGGGTTGATTTTTTTTTTAATGTCACTCAACGTACTAGCAGCATCTTGCTCATTTTTCGGCTTAATAATGATGCCTTTGTTAAATTTTTTCATTTTAATTGCACTAAATGGCTTTGCTCTGGTGACATCTGCATATGAGGGAATAGGGACAGGCTTGACACTTGTTTTCGTAATTTCCTCAATTTTACAACTAATTGTTTTTAAAAGCTCATGATTTTTTTCCACCTGCAGCGTAATTCTGTCCTCACGACTTTTGCGCAGTGCTGTTTCGCATTTCTTGCAGAACCACTTAACCTTACTGCCAAGCTCTTTTATCAGTTCAAACTCCGCTTTGGTAACGTTAATGCAGCCGATGTGGTAATTCTTGTCGCCACAAAAACCTTCGCAAATGAGTGCTGGATGTTCTTCTGCTATTTGTTTTTTACATTTCCCACACTTTTCCTCTTCAGTCATTATTTTGTAATGAAAAAAAAACTTTGTTTTTAGTAAATCAAGGATATAAAATCAATGTAGAGAAATTTAATTTAATTTCATATATTCGATGACGCAATCGCAGCATCGGTCTTAAGCTCTACACCACTAGGAAAGTGCAAAGCTCTTCGACCAGTTTACTAAAATCAAAAATCACACTCAAACAACAAGCTTAACACCCACTCCACTCTATGCTAGCTATCACAAGCACACGCGTTTTACAAGCTCACTCTGAAAAGCGTAGCTTAGCATCCACTCAGCGCAAAACAGTCACAGAGGGGAAGAAGCTTTACCCACTCCGTTCAATACAAGTAACTACAGGCACACAAGTTCCACAAAGCTCACTCCGAAAAAGTACTTAGGGTCCACTCAGATTGAACAGTCTAACAGTCACACAGAATTGCAAACAGTTAAATTCAAATCAAAATTTAAAGGAAAATTTTCACCGAATCCTATCCGTTTGACTTCGGGTGCACTGTATCACTTCCAATTTCAACAACATTTGGATTAGTTTTCAATTTAAAATCAAAAACTCGCGCTAAATCACTGTATTATTCACTCCAAATATTATTTTCGATAGACAGACTTCACACACGTCTCAACGCTTTTGTCGCTTTCAAAGCTTTTCGTTTAAGTTAATTTTCAAAACTGGGACTTAGTTTTAAGTAAAATAGTTTATTCATGCATTTAAAATCCTTAAAAACATCACTCTCTCAACATATTTAAATATATAAAAACAAACATAAAGTATTCATATCAAAATCTTTTAAAATAAGACACACAACGCTAAGAATCTGATATTTTTGTAGGATTTGTGCATAATCTATTCTAATACAATAATATAAACTTTCATAAAAGAAAAGTGCTTATATAATTTGCTCATTTTACTCATATAAATGCATATGTATGTCAAGTGAAGTTTGAATAAACGTATGTGCTATAATCAAGGCTTTCTCTTGTGGGTTTTTTACTATAATAAATAATGTAAAACGGTTTTTATGCCTAGTCACCGCCATATGTATATATGCATATATAGATATATATATATATATATATATATATATATATATATATATATATATATATATATATATATATATATATATATATCTATATATATATGTATATATATATATATATATATATATATATATATATATATATATATATATATATATATATATATATATGTCTAGGTGGGTAAAAAATTACGCATTTGATTCGAGTATCCTCAACCTTTTGATTCGAAAGGAAACACTTTTGAACCAAATACGCTAAAATTCAATTCTCAAAAAATTTGGCAAAAACATTGTAACAATAAGACCATCATCAGTTTTAAGTTTTTCGGGGTTCGGATGAGCTGGAGCGTTGTCAAGCAACAATAGGGCTGTTTCTGGTAAACCACGTGATCGCATGAATTTCCGCACCTGCCAAAATCAAAAGTCCAAATATGATTTAATATGAATACATATGTAAAATCGTATTTGCGCTTACTTGAGGTACAAAGCTGTCATGGAACCAGGATTTAAAAATTGCAGTGGTCATCCACGCATTTTTAGAGTGGCGGTACTCTACGGGATTATAGTTCATGTTTTTGAAAGCTCGTGGATTCTGTGCTTTTCCGATAACTAAAAGTTTGAGCTTGTGGCTACCAGAAGCATTAGTACATACCATAAATGTTATACGCTCTTTACTGGTTTTTCGACCGGGAGCGCTTGCTTCCTTAAAGTGAACGAGCGTTTTTTCAGTGAGTAGTTTCCAGAACAATCCCGATTCGTCGGCATTGTAGTATTGTTCAAAAGTTAAATTCATTTCGGCAACTTTTTTATTAAAACGGTCAACAAATTCCCCTACTGGCTCAAGCTTATTAGATAATTTTTCACCACAAATTTTTAAAAGGCGTATTCCATGACGTTTCTTGAAATTATCAATCCAACCTGAACTAGCGGTAAAATTGGGGAACTCTTTAAATTTGCGATTCAATGTCTGGCCTTTTTTGATAAAGCAAAAGCAGAGATAGGAGCATGGCGTTTTCTCTGCTTTAGAAACCAACGGTATAATGCACGTTCCATTTTTGGTAATTCTGTTGTTTTTAGTGTTTTCCTCTTACCGGGACCACTTTCAGCCTTAGCTGCGAATTGCCTAATTTTTTGCTTATTTCGTTTTATTTGACTGATAGTAGATTTGTCGACTCCATATTTAAACGCTAGTGTTTTCCCACTTACGCACTTTCCAAGTTGATTAAGTATGACAACTTTATCTTTTATCGATAAAAACTTATGAAACTTTCTAGGCGCCATTACGTTTAAAAACACGCACGAAACGCACTTAAAGTCAAACTGAACCAACTGTGTGCACATAAAAAGGAAAACAAAATGCATTTCTTGCGAAATTGATATTATCGAAAAGTTAGTATGGCCAGTGAATTATTTGGTTGATATTACAGAGTATATAATGTATAATTTATTTAGTTGAAATTATCAAAGGTTGATATTATCGCAGGTTGAAATTATCGCGACTGTACTGTATATACAGTAAAAGCTCTCATAAGCGGACAGTTACGGTTCCAAGAATTTTGTCCGCTTATGGGAGGTGTCCGTTTATAAGAAAGTATCTAACATAAAGAAATGTAAAAGCAAACATAATTAAACGTCTAACGTGCTCTTACTTTTATTTTTAGAAAATATATACGTGTACATTATATTATCATTTAGAAATACAAAAAAAAATATTTTTTAAAAAAATCAAGTATTTTTGACTGCTTCGTTTTTTCACGTTTTTCTCGCAAAAAACAATTTTGAAAATGTGATTCAACATTTTTTAAATATTCGAACGCAATAAAATCTTCCTTTGAAAACTTCTTTAGGTTTCCAACGGCCTCTAACGCACTGGCGTAAGAGTTGATTGGACCACGATCTTCATTTTCCTCTTCGTCACTGTCATCCGATACTATATCTAAAGTATCATTTACTTCTGTAGCCGCTGTATTCATTCCGGCTTCTTCATTTTCATTTGCTGTCTCTTCAATTGATAAAGTGCGATCCAAATTTATAAAGTCTTCATCCAGTTGATCAGATGATTCAATTTCATTAAAGTTCCTCCAAAACTCTGCTAGGGTTGCTAATGGGAGATCATCTTCTGCATCATATTCTATCAGGTCAACTTGTTGAACTACAGATTTTTTAAAACCTGCTTTGGCGAAGCATTTTTGTACGGTATCTGGAGTTACCTTGTCCCATGCATTTTTAGTAAAATAGATAGCTTCCAAAACGTTAATCGATTTTGAAAGTTGTGAGGCGGAGGAAACGTTATCAATTTTTGATAGAACATGTTTCAGAATTAAATCAAGATAGAAGAACTTGAAATTCTGAATAATTCCCTGGTCCATGGGCTGACAAACAGATGTTGTGTTAGGAGGTAAAAATATTATTTTAATGTTTTCCAAATTCAGATCTGTAGGATGCGACCCAGCGTTGTCCAGAAAAAGCAAAATATTACGTTTTTGGAGTCCCATTCTCGTGTCCATATCTTGAAGCCAGTCTGTCATTATAGCCCTTATCATCCACGCCTTCTTATTAAAAGTCCACGTAGCAGGCAAACTAGTAACTGCAACATTTTTCATTGCCCGTGGTCGAGCAGCTTTGCCAATAACCAAAAGCTTTTCTTTTTCTCCTATCATATTTACGCACAACATTATGGTCAATCTTTCTTTTGCCATTTTGCCACCAACACACTTTTCAGCTTTAAAAGTTAATGTTTTGTCTGGCAAAGCTCTAAAATATAAACAAAAAAAATAAACAAAATAAACAAAATAATAAACAAAAGAATAAACAAAAGACTCGCGCACAAGCTGCTTCGTGTACCGAGCCTGCTTCTTTTGTTGCCTCGACTGTTGGCTCACTTCAGCCGTTTCTTCCTCCGGCACATGATCTTCCTGGATCTTCTAGGGGACCGCCGGAACGTCTTCGGTCTCCTCGTGCCTCACCAGTCCCTCATCTCGACGTATCTGCTAGGAACGCTGATGCTGCTTATGCTGCCTCATCTATTGCTTCTTTGCAATCGAGTCTACCTACATCTCAATTACATGTTGCTGTTAACGACTCCGTTGATGATCTCGGTTTGCATGTAGTCGCGCCTCCTCTACAAATTTTTGTATCGCGATTTGCTTCTGAAACTTCTGTGGCTGCAGTCGAACGCTACATCTGCAGGAAGGACGGCTTCATTCCTCATATTTTAGATTGTGTCAAATTTACGAAAGATAGCCAGCCTAGAAGATATGTGGCTTCTTTCAAAATAACATTGCCTGCCAACCTCGATATTGTTGCTGACTCCAAATTTTAGCCTCCCGGGACGTTAGTCAAAATTTTTGAAAACCGGCGAAATTTTCGATCATCAAACAACCGGAGAGTTCGAACCTAGTTCTTAAGCGTAAACAATTATCTCTGTATTACCAAAATGTTCGTGGCATGAGGACCAAACTTGATGACTTTAAAACTGCTGCTATTCTTGAAAATGATCACCTGATTTGCTTGTCGGAAACTTGGCTGACTGACGACATTTTTAGCTCCGAGTTCTTCCCTGCATACAATGTTTACCGTTGTGATCGCAATCGTTTGATATCTAATAAGGCTGATGGTGGTGGCGTGCTTATTGCTGTGCTTAGGGCTCTCAACAGTAAACTTTGCGCTGATTTTATCCCTAGTCCACCTGTTGAATGTGTTGCTGTTTCCATCTCATTGTCGCCTACATCCTCTTTGTTTGTTGCGTCCTTATATATTCCCTGTAACTTGTCCTTCTCGACTTATGATAAGTTCTTTTTTGAACTTTCCACTTACCTTAATAGCAACTATCCCTCGTCCTCAATCATTATCTGTGGCGACTTTAACATGCCTTCTGTTCAATGGGACTCTTCTTTTCTTCGTATTATGTCCACCAACAACCTTTCTATTGCCTTATCTTCTTTTCTTTCCTCCTGTTCTCTTTCTCAATTTAACTGTTTCCCTAATACTAATAACAAGATCCTTGAACTCATCCTTTCTAATGTTGAGTCCTCTTCGATTTCTCTATCATCTGTTCCAATACCCTACACGCACCCAGATCCCCATCATCCTCCCGTTTCAATTAATTTGTCTGTTAGCCTATCGAACCGTATTAAATCATCCACTGCGCGCTGGTTTAACTTTAAAAAAACTAATTTTGACTGCTTGTCTAATGACCTGAATTCAATTAATTGGTTTGATTGCTTCCGTGGTCTCGATGTTGACTCTGCTGTATCCAAATTTTACGGTATTCTTACTGATTTGATCTCGTCACATACTCCTGTCTTCAGTTCTCGTCGCTCCCGTGACGCCCCTTGGTTTACTGCGAGGGTAAAGTGTGCTCTTAGAGATAAAAATTCAGCGCGTTTGAAATTTTTGATTTCTCGGTCGGGTGAAGATTATGCTATCTTCTCCCGTTTACGTTCCTCTGCCAAGAAAGAAATTAGAGTAGCACTACTCAACTATTCCTCGTCTGTTGAATCTACTTTAAACTCGAACAACCCTAAATCTTTCTGGTCTTTTGTACGCTCCTTAAAAGCTTCCTCCTCTCTTCCTGACTCCTTAGTTTTTAATGCCTTTACTGCGTCCAACCCTCCTGACATTTGCAATCTCCTTGCTTTATTTTTTTCTTCTGTTTACACTATTCCATTGATTCCTGCTACTGACTGCTTTTCCTTTGATTTCCCTGCTTGCCTCTCCTCAATCGTAACTAACCCAGTAGAGGTTGAATTGCTTTTGTCTTCTCTTGACTCAAACTGTTCCCCGGGCCCGGATGGTATTCCCAATTTCTTTGTAAAAAATCTTGCTTCTTCACTTTGCGTCCCTTTAGCAATCTTATTCAATGTCAGTCTCTGTGCTGGTCAATTTCCATCCTCTTGGAAGCTCTCTAACATTCTTCCCATTTTCAAATCGGGTGATCGGAACCTTGCCTCTAACTATCGCCCTATCTCCATTCTTCCTTGCCTTTCCAAAATTTTGGAACGCCTTGTTTACAATCGTATCTATGATTCCCTCTTTTGTGTCTTTGCAGCGGAACAACATGGTTTTGTAAAAGGCCGGAGCACCTCTACGAACCTTCTTGAGTTTACTCATGTAGTCGCCTCTGCAATTGACAGCAATAATCAAGTTGATGTCATTTATACTGATTTTGCCAAAGCTTTTGACACTGTCAATCATAAGCTGCTTCTTATCAAACTGAAGCATTATGGCATTCGTGAACCTTTGCTGTCCTGGATCTCTTCATTTTTAACTGATCGCACTTGTATTGTCTCCCTCTTTGGCTTCTTGTCCTCACCTTTCTCCCCTTCTTCTGGTGTTCCTCAAGGTTCCATCTTAGGACCACTTTTGTTCAATCTATTCATCAATGACCTTCCCACGGTTTTTAAGTCTTCATGTCTTCTATATGCAGATGATTTAAAAATCTTCCGGGTAATCAAAAATACTGATGACTCTCTCCTTCTTCAGGATGATTTGCATGCTTTCTCTGGTTGGTGTAACATTAACTGTTTGTCCCTTAATGTTTCCAAGTGTTTTTCTATGTCTTTCTCCCATAAGCTTCACACTCATGTCTTTCCTTATGCTATTGATGGTACTTTCCTTTCTTGTGTCGATCATTTCTCAGATCTTGGGGTCACATTTGATCGTAAACTGAAATTCGACGTTCATGTCCTTACTATCACTAGAAAAGCTTCTCGAATTGCTGGTTTCGTGGTTCGTTCCTGCCACAATTCATTTAGTATTTCTACTTGTGTCCACCTGTTTATTACCCTAGTCCGTTCTGTACTTGAATACTGCAGTCAAGTGTGGTGTCCTCGTTTCAAATACCTCGCTGACGCTGTTGAATCAGTTCAGCGCAGGTTTACACGTACTTTACTTTTTAAATATAGTCTGCCGTATTTACCTTATAGTGAGTGTCTATCCCTTCTCAACATTCCTCTCCTTGAGCAGCGCAGAGTTTACTTGGATGAGTGTTTCCTGTTCAAAATCTGTCGCGGCTACCTTTCATCCTCATTAGCATTTTTGTTCATTGAGCGAGACTCCGTAAGGCCAATCAGGTCCTCTATTTTATTTGAAGTGCCGTATGCTCGTACTGACACTTTCTTCTACTCTCCCGTTTTGCGACTCTTACGTACTCACAATAATCTTCAACTTGGTCCTCTTCCACAATCTATTGCCATTTTCAAAAATATGGTTCGTAGTAAAATTTTTGATCCTATTTAATTAGTTTAATTTTCTTGTTTATAATGGATCTTTCTTTTCTTTTTTGCTCTACTTAACTTTAGTTTCTTATTTATTACTTGAATTTTATTACTTGAATTATATTCTACATATATCTTATTTATTACTTGAATTATATTACTAAATGTATATTTTTATTTTTATACAGAGTTATATATTTTTCTAATTAGTTTTATTTTCTATTTTCTTAATTTTCTTCTTTTTTTTCTACTTAATTTTACTTTAGTTAATTTACCACTTTAATTATTTGTTTTTTTTTACATACTTATATTTATATTTACTCATTTACTTACTATTTTTTATTAGGTCGATTATTGTAGAATTGGACTTTCGTGTTTGTAATGGATTTTTTTTTCTCTCTCTTTTTACTTTACTGATTTTTTTACTTTTATTTTTTATTACTTTATTTTATTTTAACTTTAATTATTTTATATACTTATATATATATATTATCATTTAGTTCTTGTTATTTTATTTTCTTCGTGGTATCCAATCTGTAATTGGGCAGTCTTGCCTGTTGTATTGAATACGTACCAAATAAATAATAATAAATAATATAAACCACTTTCATCTGCGTTGAAAATATCTCGTGGTTGGTATCCTAATAGCATCGCTGGCAATTTTTGTCGAAATTGATCCACATCTTCCATATTAACGTCCGCTGACTCACCGGAGATACACTTGAAGCTAATGTAATGCCTTTTTCTCCATTTTTGTAGCCATCCATCCGATGCACTAAACTCAACATATCGCAAGGCTTTAGCTACTTCTTTGGCCTTTGTTTTTATTAACGGCCCTGATACGGGAACATGCTGGTTTCTGGCTCGAGCAAACCATTCGAAACAAATCTTGTCAATCTGTGCTGCACCACCTTTTAATTTGTTTGTTTTTTTATCTAAATTATCGCTTGTTTGCCATTGTCTACGAATGATATCCTTCTGCTTTAATATTTCTGATGCTTGAGTTTTACTTATTTTAAACCTAAAATCGTTAAATTTAACTTTATACGTTACAATTATTTCAAACCCGATTTTTAAAACATACGTACCTCTCGCCCAATTCGCGAACACTTAAATGTTCTTGTTCTGTAACATTAACCACCTCGATTTTCTGTCTTAAAGTTAAAAAGTGTTTGGTTGGTGCCATTGCTGCACTGCACTTCAAACAAATTAACCTACACAGTACACTTCAAGACACAAATTAACTTACGACGCCTAGCACTTATGTGCATGCAGTTAAAGGGAAATCACACATTACGGGGAATTACCGCGCTATCAAAAGAAATTATTGTTGTCAGTTGTTGGAGCTTCGAGTCCGCTCTAGAGAACGTT
>OZ022263.1:151160592-151168092 GCA_963978885.1 Nemotelus pantherinus
TATTTAAAAAAATACTTTCATACCTCTTCCATAAAATCAGCTTCATGTCTTTAAGATTTGGGGTTGGAAAAAACCTCACGCTGTATGCCGAACGTTAATACTCTTGTACTATTTAAGTGAAAAGCCACTATCTTTCTTTAATCATTCCAATACTAGCTTACGCACTTTCAGCACAAACAAACAAACAGACAAATCAGAAGAATTTCAATCCACAGCAAACATTAAACTCTTGATAATAAATCCATTACAGAAACGAAACATACAAATAACATCTTATGTTAAACAACGAATTCATTACAGTATTCATACATACAAATAACATCCTAAACTCAGTCACCCAAAGCATACCAGCTCCAAGTTCTGTAGGGAAATAGAAACCAAACAGAGTACGCTACAAATCGTGCTGCGTCCATTCACAAATATTTCTGGGCCATTTAACGGCTGAATAAGCGAGGGGTTTTTGATTTTCTCTACTCAAAAAGACGCGGTGAGCTGAGCAGCGTCCGCGCTGCTATTCGGGAACATTCATTGTAAAGTTGTTATGACCATCGATTGCGTGATGCTTGCAATGGGGTGTATACACACATCATGGTACGTGCATTGAGGCAAGATCACTTTAGTGTTCTGTGTAGCATATTTCAATACGCTGCATAGAACTGAGCGTTCTGGCTTACAATGCTACGAGATGCTTGAGGTTTGCTGTAAAACTACTTGTAAGGCACTTTGGCTGTGAGAACTATCTCGTGTGTGAGATGAATAGTGTTTTGAGTTTCGTAAATTTTTTTATTGATGTTGGATGCTAATTCGTATAAAATCAATTGATTTGCTTTGAATTTCAATATGTATTGTTGAGCTATTTTTTTTGTTTAAGGAATATTTAGCAAGGGAAGCACTGCTTCCTTTGCGTACAACGACGAGCCGCCCCTGTAATGTATACGAAATCGCTATCCGTGTACCCATATGTGAGTTAGCCTTTTTTAATACACGCAAAACAATGTACTCTCACTAAAATTCCGCTCAATGCACCCCTCTCTTCCGTACTCACAACCGAAAAGCCCTAATGCTGTCTCTTCTTTACGAAAAACGTGAGGAATATCAGATCGGTGTAAAAGCGCGCAATGGGCAACACGAAAAGAAATGTCAATGTCAGTTTGATTAGTGTCAGTGAATCAAAACATTGATTATAAGTCAAATTTTCTTACAAAATATTTTGAAATTATTCGGCGTGAACAGTGGAAACATAAATCTACGTGAGTGCGCGATAGTCTGTGTTGATTTCCCGAATAAATTAGCAGTCGAAAATTCCAACATAGTGCGAGAATGAAGTGCCGCGTTTAAGGATGTAATAGAGGCTACAGAAGTGCTTCGCGGGGGATATTGTATTTCGGGTAAGCGAAAATAACCTTTGGCATCAATTTTATCTTCTTTTTGAGGGAAATCATATTAAATTTCATTTCCAAAAAAAATGTTAATCTTTACTTGCCGGTTGCCGAAAAAAATGTCAAACGACGTTTAAAATGGCGAACTCTCGTGGTTTTTACACTGGTGTTACCGCATGAAATGAGAAGGGCACACACCCCTACCTCATTCTCACACCAATAAGCAGAAAGTCGCAAATTAAACTATTTCTCTCGTTCAATTTCTAATCCATTCTCTCTTATCTGTGCCGGCAATACACGGCTTTGCTTATCTATAAATAAACATACCATGCGCCGTGAATGTATCGTTCGAATATCTTTCTTTATCTATCTTAATTTTGACAAGTCTCTTGACAAGTCGAACATTTTGGCAATAGAAAAAAGGAGACACTGCTCATACAAAATTTCACGTGAAATTTATTTCCGCAAAAATGTAGCTTGAAAATAAGCACCAGTTGTACTCTCTTCTTAGCATAAAAAGTTGCTTGGATGTTATTTTAGCATTGAAAATGCAGATGGTATTGACACATGTCTCCAATCATTTCACGCCAATTTAGTATGTGTTGCTCATTCTTTCGAGCAAAAAAGTGACATTTGATGTTTGAACTTGAAAATTTAATTGTGCAAGTGTCTTTTCAATAACAAATCGATCGAAAATTGACATTCTTGACATTATATCCGTCAGAAATGAGCAGTGTCTCCGCTTTTCTCCGTTGTTAAAACTTTCGTTCGAAAGAATGACCAGGTAATGGAGGCTTGTCAAAATTGAATTTCACGATTAACTAGTTACCAGCCTTAAGAATTTTTTCACTTGATCAAAGTATGAAATTGAAATTTGTCAGCGTGCGTTTGCTTTACGGCTTGAAGAGACATTAAGGCACAATTACACCATCCCCGAATGTTTCGCCGAGGAACTTGGACAACTACTTCCCTCCATGTTTAACCTGTGAAAAAAACAGGGGATAATAGACGTGGTGACCATTTACACTCTCAGCTCGCCAACATTTGCCTGTGTGTAATTTCGGCAAAACATTTATCTCCGCAGACATAGAGACAACAAATCATATGTACATACGCTTCTTAACAAGTAAATTAAATTTTTTTCCTGACACATTGTCGTGGTAATAATAGAATGTAGATGATATTTTTCAAGTTGTTTAATTTGCTATTCAATTATTTGCAATATTTCTTGTTTTCGAACATGTTGGGGTATTTAGTACTGTTGGTATAAAATAAGAAAAATAGAAAGTATTAAAGCATCCTAGATTTTAGTTACTAACATCCACTGCATAAAATATATTTTCAATAACTGGAAAAGTGTGTACACACTAAAAGAAAAACTCTTGGTTGGTTCAACTATTTTTAATAGTATTGCAACGATTCATTCAAAATCGTTAAACGAACTACGGAAAATAGTTATTTTTACTATGTTAATATAGTTAATTTAACGATATAAAAGTAGTTGGCTCTGGTTACACAAAAAATATCGCAAGGTTCATGAAATCAACTGTTTTAATTGTTTCATAACCACGAATAATAGTTCAAACTACAACGTTTCGAATTATCAACAGTTTTTATGGTACTTAAACTACTTTGCAATAGTTGATTTCAACAAACGTAATTCAGTAAGCAATGTCTTTGGAATTATTCTACTCAAAGTAGAATGGTTTCAACATTTGGACGCTTTTCATGCTCCGAATGAAATTTTTTATTTGTTTATCAACCAGGCGTCATGGTGCATAAAAGTGATCAATAATTTTCTTATAGTTGTTTTAACTATAGCCCTAGTTGATGCAAAAACAACTAAGGAAAACTGTTGATTTTTCATACACCTCATACTCATGCTCCTATTCTATCATAGAAGTTTCATATGATGCATGGCAAAATTGTGTTCGGTTTGCTGTTCGATATAATTCATATTCATGTTATGCTGGGAAGCCTTTATATTACGTTGTATGACGCTATTTAGTTCACAATACAGCGTTTTCCGCTGTGGCAAAGCAGTGGGTTGCGGCAAAGCGCAGTCAAAAAATTAGAGTGCACTGTTTTGCATGGTAACGCGCACAATGGCTGCGGCCGAATTTGCGGCAGCGGCAGAATGTGCCAAATTTCTAATTCTGTCGCACCGCTAACGGTGATACCTACCATAGGTTGGCATCACCACTAGGTTGAATTAAATCTGTTTGAATTAGGTTGAATGGTCTGGTGGAATAGACAAGCGATGGCTGATGTGTATTGTGATAAGCCCACCTAATCCTCGTACAACAGGATTTAGCAATACAAAAGAAAAAAAAATGAATTTGGTTGGTGCCTTGGTTGCATTGACAGCGACATTGTCGCTGCATTGTGATTGACCAAATTCAACTGCGGCATTCACGCCTTCCCTGCCTATATTTCGTACTATGTATATGGTTGGAATACCATTGTTTGTGGTTGTTTACTTTTTTTGCACCACGGACGTTGTTTATCAACCACGCGTCATGGTGCATAAAAGTAATCAACTATTTTTTTATGGTTGTTTTAACTATAGTCCGTAGTTGACGCAAAAACAACTAAGGAAAATTGTTGATTTTACCAAGATTTTTCTTTCAGTGCATAAGAAGTTTCATAGCAGCTTTAAAAAGAAACTACTTTTTAGGTAAAATCTAATAAGTCCACATGTGCCATAACAATACATTATTCACGCCCAGCGTGTTTTCGGATGTTTTGATCTAATATTGTGAAATCAGTAGATTAGTTCTGCAACTGCTTCTACCAAGTAGATCCCAGAGAAAGCATACTAAGACACACAAGAGCCAATTGTGCTACCGCATTTCGTGTTGTGTATAATGGCAAACCCTTATGAGATTGACAGCTACCTTGAGTTCTTGCTGAACAGTGATTCTCTTCAGTTCTACCGACGCTACTTTGGCTAGACTTGCAAAGATGTATGCGCCAAGGGACTGCTTCTTTCTTCTAACAAGGTCCGGATATATGTCGAAGAGGTGAAGAACCGTGTGGATACACTTGCAGAATTATACATCTCTCCACATACAATCCATAACTCTCCACAAGCACTTTACACTGCACCATACATCCAAATTTTTAACACAATAGTAGATTAAGTAAAAAAAACTCTAGCGCACCTGAACCGCTAGAAACACTAATGTTCGAAGAACAGTAGAAGAATTGTGCAGGTTTTGAGTGCATATTCCACCACATATGCTGCTTATTACGACCAAACTGTTTCAAATGCCACGTTTTACTTTGGTCTCAAGAATGCATTATAACTCATATGGTGGAAGGTTTCAGATATTACCACTGGCATGAATTTCAACGTTTATGAGAGCAAAACACGGGTTAATTATATTCGTTATCAGTTGCTTATTTCACATAATTTTGAAAGCAGCATCTCATATAACATCAATGAAGAAAATGCTCAGTGCCTGCAGCACTGTAACTGAAGTTGGTGTTTGGGGCTGCGATCCGAAAAATTTGCAGAACTTTGCGAATTGCAACATTGATTATTTATTTGAATTGTAAATGTTTCCGCTATGGATACTAACTGTAAGCGTTTATTGATACAAAAGTAGCACAACCGACTCGTGCTGGCAACCTTCTGCCAGTATCAAAGCCAAGAATATATCACATCTGCTTCACGTTGTTATATTACATTCGAAGTTAAAGGAGTATAAAGAAATTAAGAGTTACCTGCAGCGAGTTTTTTCAAATAATCGAAAGCTTAATATTTGCTGTTTATTGTCACTACAATATCATTACCATTTGAAAATTCTACGCTAAAACCGCTTAATAAAGATATTGCAATTAAACACAAAACCAAGAATAGCTGGCAACTCTATCGTGGCTTTTCAACCAAATTTGGCCTGAATAATGTTTATGATAGGTTTCACAATTTGTATGAAATTCGTATTGATTTCATGACTGCACTGGAAGTTATAGTGCAAAAAGTTTTATTTTCCTGAGCGAATTCTCAAAACCAAAGACACAAAAATTACCATAGCTGGTAGCACCAATCAAATTTTTCAACCAAATTTCCACCAAACAGAGATTAAAGTTAGGTTTAGCTACTGTGCCAATTTCATGAAAATCTGGTAATTTATTCACATTTCATAGGGCAAAAAGCAGTTTTTTTTCTTTGTAATTTTTCAAGATGGCACCACTGGCACAGACTTGCCCACAATTCGAAATCGCTTCTATCAAATCTGGTCTTACTTTAGTCCAATGCATTCTGTAACTTTTAGCTGTATCTGATTATTGGTTCGTGAGTTTCCGTGAACAGAATTTTTTGATGCTAAAAATATAGGTTAACTGGGAGAGGGTTACCGTTCTTGTCCGACATGAAATTTCCAAAGTTTTATTTTGGACGTGTAGATAAAACATAAGATTTATATACAGATGGGTTTTATTGTAAGAAACGGACATTTTTTTGAATATTCGATGGTTTGAATGTTTTCACTTCCAAATTTTTTTTTTCAAAATGAAGACACCAAAATTAACATAGCTGGCAACTCCAACCCAATTTTTCGACCAAATTTCTACCAAACGTGGCTTAGATTAAGGTGTGTGAGTTTCGTCAAAATCGAACGATTCAATCAGAATTAATAGGGCTAAAAACAGTTATCTTTTTTAGTGATTTTTCAAGATGGCACCACTGGCACAGAATCGCCCGCATTTCAAAATCACTTCTATCAGACTTGGCCCTATTTAGGACCAATACATTCTGCAAATTTCAATTAATTCTGCTCATCGGATCGTGAGTTTCCGTGAACAGAAGTTTTTGATGATAAAAATATAGGTAAATTGGGCAAGGGTTACCAGGTGTGCCCGTTATACCATATCTTTTTTTTTTTTTGGTTATGTAAACAAAGCACAAGATTTATATATGAATGGCTTTTTTTTGAAGAAACGGCATTTTTTCAAGAGAGACGATGATTTGGAGGTTTTCATTTTCAGTGCCTGCCCTAGCTACAGGGTTGTCAGCACGCTCATTAAAAGCTACACAAATCTACAACTAAATAATATCAATATGTCCTAAAAATTTCGTAATGATTGAATAGCTCTGTCAATAGTTATCGCAATTTAAAAACTTTCAAATTTTCCCGTTCTCTATTTAGGCACCCAGCGCACACATAGGGTTAAAAAATTCCAAAGCATTATCTGATTCACATGTAAAACACGTTCGAAATTTATTTCGTCAACTTTATTTTTGCGAAAATCATTTGCGTACGAAATAATAGGTATATTAAAAATATCACTTAAATGGCCGCCGGCGCCAAAAGGTTAACAATAACTGACATTTAGTGAGACCTGGACCTATTCTGCATATACACCAATGTATCGTGAAAGTTTCAGCTCAATCGGATGGCGCGTTTCCGAGATTGTTTCGCACAGTAGCTGGACCTTACTTCAAACCACGTTTGGTAGAATTTTGGTTGAAAAATTCGGTTGGAGCTGCCAGCTATGATAATTTTGGTGTCTTAAATTTGAAAAAATGATAATTTGGAAGTGAAAACATTCAAACCATCGAATATCCTAAAAAATGTCCGTTTCTTACAATAAAACCAATCTGTATACAAATCTTATGCTTAATCTACACGTTCAAAGTAAAACTTTGGAAATTTCATGTCGGACAAGAACGGTAACCCTTTCCCAGCTAACCTGTATTTTTAGCGTCAGAAACTTCTGTTCACGGAAACTCACGAACCAATAATCAGATACAACTGAAATTTACAGATTGCATTGGAATTAAGTAGGACCAGATCTGGTAGAAACGAATTTGAATTGTGGGCAACTCTGTGCCAGTGGTGCCACCTTGAAAAATTACAAAGGAAAAAAACTGCTTTTGCCCTATGAAATGTGAATAAGTAACCCGATTTTCATGAAATTGACACAATAGCTGAACCTTACTCTAAACTCTGTTTGATAGAAATTTGGTTGAAAAATTCGATTGGTGCTGCCAGCTATGGTAATTTTTGTGTCTTTGGTTTTGAAAATTCGCTCAGGAAAATAAAACTTTTTGCCCTATATCTTCCGGTGCAGTCATAAAATCAATACGAATTTTATACTATTAATGGAACCTATT
>OZ022263.1:151173092-151208092 GCA_963978885.1 Nemotelus pantherinus
TTCAAAAGTAATTTCTCAGATTCCGTCTGTTCACTTCTCGAGCTGATATTCAAAAGGCAACCAAAATGTAGAATTCTCGATCGTCGCCTTACGCACCTGCAATTCAAAAGTAATTTCTCAGATTCCGTCTGTTCACTTCTCGAGCTGATATTCAAAAGGCCAATCTAGCCGAGGTTGCTTCAGCATGAACCCTCTGGCCACCGGTTTTTTTCTTCTGGGTCCGTTGGTTGAGTTCAAAGAACGCTTTGCGCGTGTGTTCCAGGTTCCGAACCTATCCACCACATGTTCTACATGTTAACCACTGGGATTCTCATGTAGTGGAGACTTTGTGGGGCGTTGTGCATTGTTCCCTAATTTGACGTTTAGAACCTGATGGCCACCTGTTTGTTTATTCCGCGGATAAACAACGCGAAACTTTAAGTGGTGCGCGAGCTAATTTGATTATTTTCCACGTTTCTTTTTACTAATGTTCGAAGAAGAACATTAGTATTAAAATCACTTTGGCCAAAAATTCATATTTCTATATATATATATATATATATATATATATATATATATATATATATATATATATATATATATATATATATATATATATATATATATATATATATATATATATATATATATATATATATATATATATATATATATATATATATATCATCCAAAAATTTCAGTGAAAAAATCTCAGGAACGCGCCATCCGATTGAGCTGTTTTTAATATACCTATTATTCCGTACACAAATAAGTTTTGCAAAAATAAAGTTGACGAAATAAATTTCGAACGTGTTTTAAATGTGAATCGGATAATGCTTTGGAATTTTTTAACCCCATGTGTGCGCTGGGTGCCTAAAAAGAGATCGGGAAAAATTGAAAATTTTTAAATTGTGATAACTTTTGACAAAGCTATTCAATCATTACAAATTTTCAGAACATATTTATATTATTTAGTTGTAAATTCGTGTAGCTTTTGATGAGCGTGCTGGCAACCCTGAAGCTAGGGCAAGCACTGAAAGTGAAAACTTCCAAATTATCGTCTCTCTTGAAAAAATGCCGTTTCTTCAAAAAAAAGCCACTCTTATGTAAATTTCGTGCTTTGTTTACATAGACAAAAAATAAAATTTTATATGGTATAACGGGCACGCCTGGTAACCCTTGCCCAATTTACCTATATTTTTAGCATCAAAAACTTCTGTTCACGGAAACTCACGATTCGATGAGCAGAATTAATTGAAATTTGCAGACTATATTGATCTGATAGAAGTAATTTTGAAATGCGGGCGATTCTGTGCCAGTGGTGCCATCTTGAAAAATCACTAAAAAAGATAACTGTTTTTAGCCCTATAAATTCTGATTGAATCGTTCGATTTTGACGAAATGCACACAGTAGCTGGACCTTATTTTAAAGATTATTTTGGTAGAAATTTGGTTGAAAAATTCGGTTGGAGCTGCCAGCTATGATAATTTTGGTGTCTTAAATTTGAAAAAATAAAAATTTGGAAGTGAAAACATTCAAATCATCGAACATCCTAAAAATGTCCTTTTCTTACAATAAAACCAATCTGTATACAAATCTTATGCTTTATTTACACGTTCAAAGTAAAACTTTGAAAATCTCATGTCGGACAAGAACGGTAACCCTCTCCCAGTTAACCTATATTTTTAGCATCAAAAACTTCTGTTCACGGGAATTCTCGAACCAATAATCAGATACCATTGAAATTTACAGAATGCATTGAACTTAAGTAGAACCAGGTCTGATAGAAGCGAATTTGAATTGGGGGCAACTCTGTGCCAGTGGTGCCATCTTGAAAAATTACAAAGAAAAAAAAAACTGCTTTTTGCCCTATGAAATGTGAATTAGTAACCAGATTTTCATGAAATTGACACAGTAGCTGAATCTTACTCTAAACTCTGCTTTATAGAAATTTGGTTGAAAAATTCGATTGGTGCTGCCAGCAATGGTAATTTTTGTGTCTTTGGTTTTGAGAATTCGCTCAGGAAAATAAATCTTTTTGCCCTAAAGCTGCCAGTGCAGTCATGAAATCAATACGAATTTCATACAATTAACGGAACCTATTATAAGCATTATTCAGGCCAAATTTGGTTGAAAAGCCACGATAGGGTTGCTAGCTATTGTTGGTTTTGTGTTTGTTTGCAATATCTTTATTAAGCGGTTTTATCGTAGAATTTTCAATTGGTAATGATATTGTAGTGACAAAAAACAGCAAATATTAAGCTTTCGATTATTTGAAAAAACTTCCTGTAGGTAACCCTAAATTTCTTTATACTCCTATAACTTCGAATGTAATATAACAACGTGAAGCAGATGTGATATATTCTTGGCTTTGATACTGGCAGAAGGTTGCCAGCACGAGTCGGTTGTGCTACTTTTGTCTCAATAAATGCTTACAGTTAGTATTCATACCGGAAACATTTACAATGAAAATAAAGAACCAATGTTTCAATTCCCAAAGTTCTGCAAATTTTTCGGATCGCAGCCCCAAACACCAACTTCAGTTACTGTGCTGCAGGCACTGAGCATTTTCTTCATTGATGTTATATGAGATGCTGCTTTCGAAATTTTGTGAAATAAGCAACTGATAACGAATATAATTAACACGTGTTTTGCTCTCATAAACGTTGAAATTCATGCCAGTGGTAATATCTGAAATCTTCCACCATATGAGTTATAATGCATTCTTGAGACCAAAGTAAAACGTGGCATTTGAAACAGTTTGGCCGTAATAAGCAGCTCATGTGGTGGAATATGCACTCAAAACCTGCACGATTCTTCTACTGTTCTTCGAACATTAGTGTTTCTAGCGGTTCAGGTGCGCTAGAGTTTTTTTCTTTTTAGATCAGGCCTGGGTAGCAGAGGCACCCACTTGTGAAGTATAAAGGGCGCATGGCCCTGTACTACCCGATGGGAGAGCGGCGCCGACTTGGAAACGTACAGCCGTGTGGCATCAGGTAGGTGCTTCTTTCAATTCCACCATTTAGTCCCGGTTCTTGGTGGTCCCCTTCTGTCTTTTCAGGTTGTTGCCAAGCGCACCTCCTCGGCCGCCGAGTGGACATCTCGATTCGCAGAGCCTGGGACATCTTCGCGGATCAGTCGTAAGTCTAGCCCATGACTTACGACTGCACCCCATTCCGGTGAGTTTTCATGGTTGATGTTGATTTATTAGTTTCCTAAAGTTGAATGGTCGGGCGTCATTGAGGTCGCGCATCGGTGTTTTCGGGTGATTCCTCTTGGCGGGTAGAAAAGTGTTCCTCGGTCGGGTGCGTATATCGTTCGGCATCGTGCGGCTTGACGCTATTAACTCTGTTCTTTCCTAGTTTAAACTTACATCTACGTCGTCAGTGGCCAACCAGTACATGACAATGGTCGGTCACTGCTACGGCTATTAGCCCTACTTGGTGGTGGTGGCTACATTTTGTTACCTGCTAGACTGAGTGGTGGTTTTCGCGAACTAAACGAGAGTTATATGGGAGCAGCCTTTTTCACGGGAAAAGGGTTGCTCCCTTTTTTTTGTTGTCGAATTCAAACTTCCCTTTGTTACCGCTTAACAACTCCCCCCTTACCCGAAAAGGATTTCCCCGGAAATCCGACACCGATATCGTTGTCGCGACTGTCCCGGTAAATATACACACGAGTATCAAGTCTAGCGGATACGAGATAGTCTTAAATCGAAAATGCCATACGTTTTACCTCGTAGTCGGTCTTGATGGTCTGCCTGACGCAGCGGGGAATTAGTTTCCTAAAGCCTCGACGTCGCACTGTGCACTTTATTGCGTGCGTTTATATATTTTCTAATTATAATCATCAGTCCTAACCCTAGTTCCTATTCTACTTTTTGTAGGTATGTTTATAACGCGATACATAACTCTATTTCCTAACTCGCAATTCAATTAACATTTCATTTGTTGTGTACCTACTTCCAGCCCATATTCTAATTCGTGTATGTGTGTTGGTAAAACGACACTAGTTCTATTTCATACCCCCCAATTCCACTACAATTTTCATTTGTTGAATGTATATTCCAAGACCCTATTCTACTTTGAGTATGCCTGCTTATAA
This sequence comes from Nemotelus pantherinus, assembly GCA_963978885.1. NCBI lineage: Eukaryota > Metazoa > Arthropoda > Insecta > Diptera > Stratiomyidae > Nemotelus > Nemotelus pantherinus. The sequence continues at coordinate 151,177,177 of OZ022263.1, forward strand.
AGCAACACTAGTTGTAGCTCCTAACTCCTAATTCAAATAAAATTTCATTGGCTTAGTGTATAATCCGAGTTCCTATTCTTTTTGGAATATGCATGTTTATAAAGTAACAGTAGTTCTAACTCCTAACTCCTAATTCAAATAAAATTCCATTGGCTTAGTGCCTAATCCGAGATCCTATTCTATTTGGAATATGAATGTTTATAAATCAACATTAACTCTAACTTCTAACTCCTAATTCAAATAAAATTCCATTGGTGTAGTGTCTAATCTGTAATCCTATTCTACTTGGAATATGCATGTTTAAAAAAACAACATTAACTCTAACTTGTAATTCCTAATTCAAAGAAAATACCATTGGCTTGGTGTCTAATCTGAAACTCTTGCCGTAACTAATTCCTATCTCCTATGTAGTTACACGCAGTTACCCTGTATTAATTTGATTTTCACCTTTTATTTTAGCCGCCCTGGATGTGAATTCAATAAGAAAGCAAACGATAGAGAAATAAATGAGTGTGTCTGAGGACATTCGGCCCCGGAAGTCCATGATATTTGGCCGATGGTCTCCTGTGGAGGCCTGGAACCCACTGTGTTCTGACGACGTCGTTGGATCTCGGCAGGTATCAGCTTTTGTAGTTAAAAGTAATCGAAGTCTTACATGTTTATTATTTTTAGGTAATATTCGATTCTCCCTCCTGACTGCCCGTAGAACCTCAGTTGATTCTGAAACTGTCGAGTTCTTCAGCCCTGGCCTTGGGCCCTAGGATATTTTGCCCCCCTCCGGGCTGTTCCCATCCCTCATGGTGCGTCACCATCTCTCTACCAAAGTTGATAAAGTATGGAGTGATGCGTGTTACTTCGTGTTTGTAGGTGCGCAGACCGCATGCAATCTTAGACAGATCTTTATCCCACTGGCGATGGTTTTCGGTTGCATACGACCGTAGCATCCGCTTTATATCCTGGTTCTTGCGTTCAGCTGGGTTACCTTGTGGGTGATATAAAGCGGTGAATTTTATCCTGGTTCCATAGGATTCCGCCATGTGTCTCAGCCTGGTTCCCCGAAACTGAACGCCGTTCTCACAGACCAGCCATTTTGGTGCCCCAAAAAGCAAAAAGACTTGCTCCTCTAAGATTTTACTCACGGCAGATGCGGTTGCCTGTCGCAATGGGAATAGTAGAGAAAATTTACTCACATATTCTAGTACGGTGAGTATAAAGACATGCCCTTGTGTCGATCGTGGTAAGGGGCCCACTAGGTCCACGCAAACCATCTCCCATGGTTGTTGTGGTTCTCCTGGTGATCATGTACCCAGCCGGGGCTCTCCTCTCCACCTTATTGGCCTGGCATACCTTACACCATTTTACATATCGTGTCACATCAGCTGACATCTTTGGCCAATAATGTCTTTCCGCAAGTCTACCTAACGTGCGACTCGCACCCATATGTCCAGCCTTTGGATCATCGTGGCACCGAAACATCACCTCCATTCTACCAGCCTTCAGTACTACTCGCTTCCACGCTTCCGCTCCCTCTAACTCGGGATATCGGCCAAGCACATGCTTCCAAAGTACGTTGTCCATCACCCGCCAATCCGCATAGCGTTCGGGTGCTTGTACGACCTTCTCTTTCATGGTCTTGTACCACAGATCTTCTACCGTCTCGATAGCTGCTACCTCACCCTCAGACATTAGTCGTGACAGCGCATCGGGTACCAAATGCTCCTTTCCTTTGCTGTGAACAATTTCAAAAGGATATTGTTGGAGGCGTACCGCCCACCTGGCCAGCCGTCCCGTTGGATCCTTCAAGTTACTCAGCCATACAAGTGAGTAGTGATCAGTGACTACGGAGAAGCGTGCTCCCTCTACATACGGTCGTAACTTCTCGACGGCCCACAGTACTGCCAGACACTCCTTCTCTGTGGTAGAATACTTGCGCGCCGCTTTTGTCAGGGACCGACTCAGATAGCAGATTACTTTTTCCCCATCTTCATGCTTCTGAGTCAGGACTGCTCCCAGGCCCAATTCTGATGCGTCGGTTTGGATTAAGAACGGTAGCGTATAATCCGGGCAAGTCAGAATTGGTGCAGTGGGTAGCTTTAGCTTCACCTGTGCAAAGGCAGTCTCACAGTCCTGGGTCCATTCGAACTTTCTTTTCTTTTTAAGGAGGTTTGTTAATGGTGCCGTCATCGTGGCGAAGTCCGGGATGAACCTGCGGTACCACGAGACTATTCACAGGAACTGTCTGACCCCCTTTACGCTGGTTGGAGGCGGTATCTCTATCATGCTCTTGACTTTGTCCGGATCTACATTTAACCCTTTTTCATCCACGACGTAGCCGAGATATTTTAATTGCGGCCGGCAGAATTCGCATTTGTCCTTAGAGACTTTCAACCCAGCTTGCCTCAAGCGTTTAAATACTTCCCTCAATATCTCCAGGTGTTTGGTGAAGTCTTGTGTCACCACGATGATATCGTCGAGGTATGTAAACACATAGGGCTCCAGATCAGGTCCTAAGACTTGATCTATCAGCCGTTGCCAAGTAGCAGGTGCATTTTGAAGACCGAATGGCATTCGAAGAAATTGGAATAATCCTCGATGCGGAACAGTAAAGGCTGTAAATTTTTTTGATTGTTCAGCCATGGGCACTTGCCAGTAGGCCGATTTTACATCGAGCGACGACAAGTATTTCGCATCTCGCAATTTATCCAGCGTGGCGGTCACGTAGGGCAGCGGGTAAGCATCTTGCTCTGTGACGGCGTTTAACTTGCTATAATCGACGCAAAACCGATAGGTACCGTCTTTCTTCTTAACCAAAATGATGGGTGAAGCCCCGGGACTTGAAGATGGCTCAACTATGCCCTGCGCCAGCATCTCATTCAGCTCCGCATCTATATGAGTCTGTACCGCGGGGGAAATGGAGTAATAGCGCTGCTTAAGTGGTACAGCTGAGGTTCGGATGACATGCTCCACTTGATGCGTACACCCATTACCTTCCCCCATCCGTTCGAACTCCTCATTGACGAGTAGGCTGAGCTCAATTTCCTCCGCCCGTGTTAGTTGGCTCCTGGGTTTTAATTGGTCCGTACCACCACCTTCCAACGCACTTACGAAATCCCAACTCTCCTCGCTCAGCGCTAGGACTAACCCAAACTGCCTGACGAAATCCACCCCTAGAATTAGAGCATGAGGCAGCTCTGGAACCACTAAGGCTCGCAACCAATCTACCTTCCCTTTCAGCCTCACCGGGATAGCCACCGTTCCTGCAATTGTGCACCCTTGACTGTTGGCCATTCTGATGGTTCGTTGGTCGGAACGCAAGAGTTCCGCTCCCAGTTCTTGCAAAGCCTGCCATCCGTCTCCACCCACTACTGTATTAGAGGCACCAGAGTCTACCAGTCCCAGAAACTTGCGTCCCAATATATCCAACTCCAGGTGTGGCCTGTTGTCTCCTTGCCTCTTAGTCAGCAGGTAATGTATCCGTGCGTTTGCTGCGGCTCTCCCCTGTACTGGTTTTGTGCTCAGGCTGCCGCCTACTGAGCACGGCGGTCGTCTCCCAACGTTGATGGCTGAGTCGGTCGCGATTCTCCTCCTCTGGCACCACCCTACCCCCTTCTCTGCGAGCTACTTCAAATTGATTTCTGGGATCCCTCTCTCGATTTGGTATCCTTCAACAATAAGGACAGGTGGCCTTCCTCATTCCCAAACGACCACAACCGAAGCACTTTTGAGGCTCAGAACACTCTCGCGAGGTGTGTCCTATGCCTCGGCAATTCCAACACCTAAGGTTGTTTCCCTGTAAAGCTGCTAGTCCCGACCCTTCGGTACTCCCAACATACGCTAAGTCAGGTTCCAGGAGCCGTTGGCTTTTCCGGGTAGGGGGTGGCACATAGGCTTCCACTGTAACGCGGGTAGCCTCCAACGACCGTACCACTCTGACCAGATCTGCGATTGTTCTGACCGTCGTTAAGGCCAGTTGAGTCTGATAGAAAGGTGCTATATTACGTCGAAGGATTCTCAATTTTTCTTCTTCGGAGCAGGGTTGAGCTCGGCGCCTGAATAACCCCTCCATGACCGAAACATACACTCCCATGGACTCCTCGGGTCCTTGAGTGCGCCTCACGATCTCGGTCATCAGGCGGTCGTCGTAATCAGGCGGTAGAAACTCAGCTCTCATTTCGGTGACCAGCTCTTGCCACGAGCTCACACGAGAGCGATTTGCCCTGAACTAGATCAGAGCCTTACCTTCAAATATTTCCACCGCCGACTGGAATAATTGTCTGGTGGATACCCCACGAGCTTCCCGGAGCTCCTCAACCCGCTCGAAGAATGCACTCAAGGGTCCCGAGTCCCCTCTTTACTGCAGGCCCCATTTTGCCACCTCTTGCCTCTTTCCTACTATCGGAGTGGACCTGGGCGTGGAAAATACGGGTTCTTCGAGATTTCCTGCTAACCGAATTGGCTCGCTGACCCGAGCCGGTCTTTGTATTAGCGCATCATCCACGCCTAGCGCATCCCGCTCGTTGTTGTTGTCGTCCTCCTGGTCTGGTTCCATCTCGCCCGGTTCTCCGTCACCCTCTGCTTTTACCAGCAACTCCCCCATCGCCATTATTAGGCGAACTCAGAACTTGTGAGCCTCCTCGCCCATTACCCCCTTCTCATGTTGAGCATTCTTGAGGCGGCGCATCCCAAACTCGATCTTGGTCTTAGTTTTGAGAAAATCGGATGACTGTGGAGTTCCCCGAAATGCTTCGATCAAGGCCTGGATTTCGGTCAGTTTCTCCTGAACTGCTTCTAAATCCTCCTCCAGTGTATACGGGTAGTCTCGCACAGAAATCAAAGATGTATCCATCGAGGCTTCTGCTCGCAGCGCCACGCGCAGCGTTTTTCACATGGATTCCACGGTCCCAGTCGGCTGTCCCCTGATTTCCAGCTCATAAACCAGCTCATCCTTGCTGAGCCGATCAATTAAGATTTTGGCTGTGTCTACACCCAATTATTTGCCCAATTCAACTATTATACTATTATAATTTTACTAATTACTAAGGAGAATAACGAAGCCTGAGTGTTTACTAAGCAATGATATTTATTTTTATTTTCGTTTATATATACAATTCAAAATTCCGATTCTTGTGGTACAAGTCGAGGGTTCACCGCAGCCTCCGTTGCTTATCAGGATGCCCCTTTCCACAGTCGTCAACCTCAGTCGGCGGCTTCCCACTGGTCGTCTCTAGAACTTTGCTGGGCTGAACTATCCTTAACGATTACGTGTCCTAAGGATCCAACTATCTCCCGAATTTCACTAACTTACTTCCCGCACTTTCACTTACTACTCTACCCAATAATTTAGGGCAACCTTTAACGCCACGATTTGCACCCCTTTCGCGCCTAATACGAAATAATTGTTATTTCTAGGTGATAAGACGGAAAACTAAACAAACACACCCGTGCACTAGCCAGACGCACGTCGAACGTACACCGAAAAATCGATCACAATTTACTTCTTTTTTAACTTTTTCCTTTATGTTCCCTTCAAAATAACACAGTGGAATTCATTACCAAAATCAATTCGTTCGCTTATTCAACATAAAATCTCTATGTTCGCTTCTTCTTTACTTCTACACCACCACTCAGCCTGAACAAATGATCTTATAATCGTTTTACGTCACTCAGCTAAATTTCGAACTTAGTTTTTACACTAACCTTTTGCTTCTCTTATCACAACGTTTGGCTCCGCACGAAAATGTCGAATTTTTTTTGTTATTCGTCACCTGCGATTGTGACGTTGTGTGAGTGTCACCTTATACCAAAGGTAAATCTGTTGAGACTGCTCTTCATGTCCTTATTGAGCAAGTTGAAAAATCTCTTGTGCTTAAGGAATATACGCTTGCCGCCTTCTTGGACATCGAGGGGGCCTTCAACAACGTAAATTCTAACGCTATTGTTGAGGCACTCTCGGTGCTTCATGTGGACGAGCGGCTTATTGCTTTTATTGTGCAGCTTCTCAAAAGTAGAGTGGTTATCTCTTCCCTGGGGGATGCCAGCGTAAGACGAGGAGTCAGTACGGGCACACCTCAGGGTGGAGTCCTCTCTCCCCTGCTGTGGAACATCACGGTGAATACTCTTCTAATGAGACTGGACCGCGCTGGCTGCAAAGTGATTGCTTATGCAGACGACATAGCTGTGGCAGTATCGGGAAAGTATTTATCTACGCTATCGGAGAGGCTAAATCACTCTCTTGACATACTTTCACGTTGGAGTCGTGAGTGCGGCTTGAATGTGAATCCTAACAAAACGGAACTAGTGCTGTTTACAAGGAAGTACAAAGTTCCGTCTTTTGAGTTACCCAAGATGAATGGGGTCTCCATTAACTTGAGCCAGAGGGTCAGGTACTTAGGGCTGATCCTTGACTCGAAATTACTATGGACCTACAATGTAGCAGAAAGAGCTCGGAAGGCTTTCAATGCACTTTACTGCTGTAAAAGGGCCATAGGAGCGAACTGGGGATTACAACCTCGTACTGTTGCTTGGCTTTACACTGCTGTGGTTGAGCCAATTCTATTGTTTGGGGTGGTGTTCTGGTGGCAGGGTGCTATTAAGGCTACCTGCAAACGGCAGATTGAAAAAGTGCGGAGAATGGCTGCACTACTTGTAACTGGTGCGCTCCGCTCCACCCCTACTAAGGCACTCTTCGTGCTACTTCATTGGCTGCCAACCAATCTACTTATCTTACAGCAAGCTAATCTTGCCGCTGTGAGACTAAATTGTATCTCGGCTTGGAATAGAACAGATTTCGGCCATGCGAGGATTTTGGTCGAGGGAGTTCCCGCTCCAGCGGGTGTTGACTACATCGCTCCGCAGTGCCTACTAGATTTGGAGTTCACAACTCGCATTCCTGGTAGGGATGAATGACGTGATGGTGTCACCCTCGAAAGTGGGCTTATCCATGTGTACACTGACGGCTCAAAGCTAAACAATAGAGTCGGAAGTGGTGTATACTCAGATGAGCTGAATCTCAAGCTGTCCCTCCGTCTACCAGACCATTGTAGTGTCTTTCAGGCGGAGGTTGCGGCTATTTTACAGGCAATCGACTGGCTTCTGTGTAATCGAATATTCGGGGCTAATATTGGCATTTTCACAGATAGCCAGGCGGCTATTAAATCCCTTGCTGGTCCTTGTACAGTTTCCATGATTGTTGCTGAATGCCGTGCATCTCTCAGGGAGATGTCGAGACATTCAGTGGTTCAATTGATTTGGGTACCGGGACATAGGGGTTTTCAGGGCAACTGTGAGGCCGATGAGCCAGCAAGGCTTGGAACCTTGCTACCGGAGGTCTCCTGCTCCCTCTCAATAGGTATACCGATGTCATCGGTCAAACTGGCCATTAGGCAAAAATATCTCGAGGATGCTAAGACGTCCTGGGCAGATGCATCATCCTGTGCAATAGCAAGGCAGTCCTGAGTATCCATGGATGCGCGTCGCACCAGGCAGCTTTTAGGCTTAACTCGAAGCGCTCTACGCTGCACAGTGGGAGTTCTTACGGGCCATTGCCTCATTGGACGGCATGCACAACGATTGGGAGTGCAGTTTAACGATTTCTGTCGGAGTTGCGGCTCTGAGGATGAGGAGGAATCCGTCCTCCACCTCTTGTGTCAGTGCCCGGCGTTGGCAAGGAGAAGGCTGGCGGCAATTGGTGCTCCCTTTCTCTCAAACCTGACCGAGTTATCCCTGGTTGATTTAAAAGGGATAACGCGATTTGTCAAGGGAAGCAGATGGTTTCCCGATTTTAGTGAGTAAGAGAGAGTCACTAATTAGTGTGGTATCACAACGGGCCTCTTTTGTGCCTACGTGTGTCGGACGGCAGACCTCTGTAGACCAGCAGCCACTTTAACCTAACCTAAACTAACCTAACCACCTGCGATTCAAAAGCAATTCCTCAGATTCCGTCTGTCCACTTCTCGAGCTGATATTCAAAAGCAACCAAAATGTAGAATTTTCGTTCGTCGCCTTACGCACCGGTGATTCACAAGTTATGTCTCAGATTCCGTCTGTTCACTTCTCGAGCTGATATTCAAAAGCAACCAAAATGTAGAATTTCCGTTCGTCGCCTTACGCACCTGCGATTCAAAAGTAATTTCTCAGATTCCGTCTGTTCATTTCTCGAGCTGATATTCAAAAGCAACCAAAATGTAGAATTCTCGTTCGTCGCCTTACGCACCTGCGATTCAATAGTAATTTCTCAGATTCCGTCTGTTCACTTCTCGAGCTGATATTCAAAAGCAACCAAAATGTAGAATTCTCGTTCGGCGCCTTACGCACCTGCGATTCAAAAGTAATTTCTCAGATTCCGTCTGTTCACTTCTCGAGCTGATATTCAAAAGCAACCAAAATGTAGAATTCTCGTTCGTCGCTTTACCCACCTGCGATTCAAAAGTAATTTCTCAGATTCCGTCTGTTCACTTCTCGAGCTGATATTCAAAAGCAACCAAAATGTAGAATTCTCGTTCGTCGCCTTACGCACCTGCGATTCAAAAGTAATTTCTCAGATTCCGTCTGTTCACTTCTCGAGCTGATATTCAAAAGCAACCAAAATGTAGAATTCTCGTTCGTCGCCTTACGCACCTGCGATTCAAAAATAATTTCTCAGATTCCGTCTGTTCACTTCTCGAGCTGATATTCAAAAGGCAACCAAAATGTAGAATTCTCGTTCGTCGCCTTACGCACCTGCGATTCAAAAGTAATTTCTCAGATTCCGTCTGTTCACTTCTCGAGCTGATATTCAAAAGGCCAATCTAGCCGAGGTTGCTTCAGCATGAACCCTCTGGCCACCGGGGTTTACTAATGTTCGAAGAAGAACATAAGTATTAAAATCACTTTGGCCAAAAATTCATATATATATATATATATATAATCAAAAAATTTCAAAGAAAAAAACTCAGGAACGCGCCATCCGATTGAGCTGAAATTTTCAGGACATATTGGTGTATATGCAGAATAGTGCCAGGTCTCAGAAAAAGCTCAAAATCTTTAACCTTTTGGCGCCGGCGGCCATTTTAGTGATATTTTTAATATACCTATAATTCCGTACACAAATAAGTTTTGCAAAAATAAAGTTGACAAAATAAATTTTGAACGTGTTTTACATGTGAATCGGATAATATTTTGGAATTTTTTAACCCCATGTGTGCGCTGGGTGCCTAAAAAGAGAACGGGAAAACTTGAAAATTTTTAAATTGCGATAACTGTTGACAGAGCTATTCAATCATTACGAAATTTTCAGAACATATTGATATTCTTTAGCTCGCTTTTAATGAGCGTGCTGGCAACTCTGTAGCTAAGGCAGTCATTGAAAGTGAAAACCTCCAAATCATCGTCTCTCTTGAAAAAATGCCGTTTCTTCAAAAAAAATCCACTCATATGTAAATTTCGTGCTTTATTTACATAGACAAAAAATAAAATTTGATATAGTATAACGGGCACGCCTGGTAACCCTTGCCCAATTTACCTATATTTTTAGCATCAAAACTTCTGTTCACGGAAACTCACGATCCGATGAGCAGAACTATTTGAAATTTGCAGCATGTATTGGTCGTAAATAGGACCAGGTCTGATAGAAGTGATTTTGAAATGCGAGCGATTATGTGCCAGTGGTGCCACCTTGAAAAATCACTAAAAAAGATAACTTTCGTCAAAATCGAACGATCCAATCAGAATTTATAGGGCTAAGCTATAAATTCTGATTGGATCGTTTGATTTTGACGAAATTCACACAGTAGCTGGACCTTACTTCAAGCCACGTTTGGTAGAAATTTGATTGAAAAATTCGGTTGGAGCTGCCAGCTATGATAGTTTTGGTGTCTTAAATTTGAAAAAAATAGAAATTTGGAAGTGAAAACATTCAAACCAACGAATATCCTAAAAATGTTCGTTTCTTACAATAAAACCAATCTGTATACAAATCTTATGCTTAATCTACATGTTCAAAGTAAAACTTTGGAAATTTCATGTCGGACAAGAACGGTAACCCTTTCCCAGTTAACCTATATTTTTAGCATCAAAAACTTCTGTTCATGGGAACTCACGAACCAATAATCAGATACCATTGAAATTTACAGAATGCATTGGACTTAAGTAGGACCAGGTCTGACAGAAGCGATTTTGAATTGTGGGCAACTCTGTGCCAGTGATGCCATCTTGAAAAATTACAAAGAAAAAAAACTGCTTTTTGCCCTATGAAATGTGAATAAGTAACCAGATTTTCATGAAATTGACACAGTAGCTGAATCTTACTCTAAACTCTGCTTTATAGAAATTTGGTTGAAAAATTCGATTGGTGCTGCCAGCAATGGTAATTTTTGTGTCTTTGGTTTTGAAAATTCGCTCAGGAAAATAAAACTTTTTTCCCTATAACTTCCAGTGCAGTCATGAAATCAATACGAATTTCATACAATTAATGGAACCTATTATAAACATTATTCAGGCCAAATTTGGTTGAAAGGCCACGATAGGGTTGCCAGCTATTGTTGGTTTTGTGTTTGTTTGTAATATCTTTGTTAAGCGGTTTTATCGTAGAATTTTCAATTGGTAATTATATTGTAGTGACAAAAAACAGCAAATATTAAGCTTTCGATTATTTGAAAAAACTCACTGCAGGTAACCCTAAGTTTCTTTATACTCCTATAACTTCGAATGTAATATAACAACGTGAAACAGATGTAATATATTCTTGGCTTTGATACTGGTGAAAGGTTGCCAGCACGAGTCGGTTGTGCTACTTTTGTATCAATAAATGCTTACAGTTAGTATTCATACCGGAAACATTTACAATGAAAATAAATAACCAATGTTCCAATTCCCAAAGTTCTGCAAATTTTTTGGATCGCAGCCCCAAACACCAACTTCAGTTACAGTGCTGCAGGCACTGAGCATTTTCTTCATTGATGTTATATGAGATGCTGCTTTCAAAATTTTGTGAAATAAGCAACTGATAACGAATATAATTAACCCGTGTTTTGCTCTCATAAACGTTGAAATTCATGCCAGTGGTAATATCTGAAACCTTCCACCATATGAGTTATAATGCATTCTTGAGACCAAAGTAAAACGTGGCATTTGAAACAGTTTGGCCGTAATAAGCAGCTCATGTGGTGGAATATGCACTCAAAACCTGCACGATTCTTCTACTGTTCTTCGAACATTAGTGTTTCTAGTGGTTCAGGTTCGTTAGAGTTTTTTTTTCTTCTGGGTCCGTTGGTTGAGTTCAAAGAACGCTTTGCGCGTGTGTTCCAGGTTCCGAACCTATCCACCACATATTCTACATGTTAACCACTGGGATTCTCGTGTAGTGGAGACTTTGTGGGGCGTTGTGCATTGTTCCCCAATTTGACGTTTAGAACCTGATGGCCGCCTGTTTGTTTATTCCGCGGATAAACAACGCGAAACTTTAAATGGTGCGCGAGCTAATTGGATTATTTTCCACGTTTCTTTTTTTCTTTGTAGGTCAGACCTGGGTAGCAGAGGCACCCACTTGTGAAGTATAAAGGGCGCATGGCCCTGTACTACCCGATGGGAGAGCGGCGCCGACTTGGAAACGTACAGCCGTGTGGCATCAGGTACACTGAGAAAAAAAAACACAGTTGAACCAACTACTTTTTGTATTTGAACAATTGTATCAAAATAGTTGTTGCTTTGAATACAAAATTGTTGATTCAAAAGAATATATTTGATTTCCAAAAACTTTTGAATGTTATTTCAAAAGTGATTTATTTAAAACAAAAGTTTGAAAACTGTTAATGAAATCCAAATACGAAAAATTTCATAACAAATTTTTTAGTAGTTAAAATAACCATATAAATACTCAAATTTACACTTCAAAAGTTAAGTTATTGCTTCAACTATATCTTTTTGAATGTTCAACAATGTCCACTGTTGGTTTCACAACTAAATATTCAACGTAAAAGCGTACTTTGTTGAAGCGTGGACATATGGGCATAGTTTTCTCAGTCGTCAAAGCATACAGACGTTTAGTTTTCTCGTACACTTAAGCAGTTATTTGCATTCATGTATCAACACGTCGTATCAGCGCGTCGGCAAAATGTAATTTGTGTTGTCTTGAAAATAAGTGCAAAATCAGTGTCAAATTTGTGTAATATTGGTAAAAATTAATCCAATAAACGTTGGCTGGTGTAAAAAAACCAGTTATTTTTATTGTGCTATGGAAATGGACGAATTCGAAACAATCGCAGAGTTTATTTTTGAATTGTCACCTCAATTGACGACCTTATACCAGGAATGGGGATTGAGCGACATAGCCATAACGTTGTTAACGGAATGTGGAGTGGATTCAGAAGAAGTGCTGAAAAGGCTTCACAGTCACGATATAGATGGAATTTTTTGGAAAAGAGAGCACATTGGGCAGAAAGTTAACTTTCGATACTTCCTGAACCGATGGAGAAAAGAAAACAACGTAAGTAATTTGAGTACTTTACTTGAAAATAACCAAAACTGAGACAGGGTTCTTGTATTTTTCAATGCTACTATCCTAACCAGCTCTCAATAGAGACGCAAAAAACGCTATAGTAATCTTAACGATTATAATCGTTCGAAGTTAATCATCATGGCAGATTCTGAAATGCGCCACATTTTGATAGGTCTTTTCAATACTAAAATTAAAAAAACTATTTAGGATTGAGGTCAACACGGAACCGATCTTTTTTCATCCAATTCAATAAAATCATATGTTGTTTAAAAAATATGAATACAACAGATTGATTTTAGCTTGTTTTGCTGCCCATAGTAGTACTTTTCACAAACTGGATTGAGATTAACTTCTATAAGCTGCAATTAATGCATGCAAACGGATATAAAAAGCTTCATAGGTCTCATAAAATAATAGTCCCGCATCGCAACTTTTCTCATTAATTCAGAAACTACGATGATGTATATATTCACATAATTTATTCATTTATATTTATATTAGTTGAATATTTTTGATCATAGTTTGAATTATTGACCTGCTGTGGAAGCGATCGAACAATGTCAAGCGCTATGTCAAGTTGGTCAGCATCGGCGCATTCAACTTTATCAACTTCTTCAGGCTCTACTGTTCATCCAGATTCATATATGAATGTCAGTGATATTATTCGCCAAAGCATATCGGGACAAATTGCTATCAATGACTATAAAATAAATAAAAGACTAAACGAAACAGATCAAAATCTGATAACTAGAATTATAGTTGACTATTTTATATTAAAAGATCAACGAATGACTCCAAAAACAATGTCAGAAATTGCCAAAGGCATTGTCCAGCTGTTTCCAACAGAGACAGAAGCTACCTATTATACAGCGCGAAATAATAAAAAGAATCCTGCTGGAAAAATTTACGATAGGTACTTTAATACATTAAGTAAAAAAAGGAAAAATATCGAGGACCATTCATCTGGGAAAAAATCCAAGAAAAGTTCGGAGTCTTTTCAAGACTTTCAAAACGAAAATGCATCCGATAACAGTGATTTTCAATCAAAAAAAAAGTGGCTTCAACACAACGTCCCGTCGAATATTACTGAAATATGGAGAGAAACATCGGATTTAAGAATGCTGGAACAGAAAAATAGTTTGACAGAAATAATGCAAGCTTGGCCGCGATCTACTGATCCTACTGGTCCTGAGTTAATCGAAATTGATTTTAAAACTTTGCATCCAGGCAAGGAAAATCACTTGCTGAACAAAATTCAGGATGTGGAGAAAAAAATTGATAAAACATTTTTCGCGAATGGAATAAAAGATAAACTGAATCAAGACTATTATCTTAAGCTTAAAAACAAAGAACTTTCATCAGGTAAAACCTATTTATTTTTGGAATAACCTCATTTAATTTTATGTTCTTTTTGTATATTTTTGTAGATTCTCACTATATGCATTTTTTTAATTTGCTGCATACAATCATATTACCACCAAGAATCAATAAAATGACTAAACCATCCATTTCGGACTCGCAACACGATATGATTGTCCACATAGTAAACATAAACGATTTAAAAAGGAAATAAGAAGAGCTTATTAGCATGGCGCTTAAAGAACACTTATCGGTTCAACCAAAAGTTATTGTGGTTGGTGAGTCCATAGAGACCCTAAAAGAATTTTATGTACTACTAAACGGGTTAAAATATAAAACTCCAACTTTGCTGCGGGCAATAGATCTTGTAATTAAAATAAGTTTCATATTTAATCTTGAATATTCGGCAAAGAGCAAATATGTGTGGATGTTTCTACAGGAATATATATATGAAATAAATTGTGTGGAAAAAATTCCCAAGATTCAAAATATTATAGCAAAAATAAATAATGCAGAGTAACTGCAATGTAATTAAATGTGACTTCAATGCAAGTCAAATATCCACGTATTTACATATTTGCTCAATTTGCCAAAATAAATTTCATTCCGCTGAAATTTTAATTCAACATTTGCAAATTTTTCATAAGACTCCAAGCTATTACCAATATACATGCAGATTTAATAGTTGTAATAAACTTTTTCAAAGTATATACAAGTTTAAAACTCACATTAAAAAACATATTACAATTAACACATCAAATGAAAATGAATTCGCTCCAATTCAACACAAAAACTTGGTTTATGCTCAAAATAACGAAAAATCAATTGAAGTTTCGCATAATGGAACAATATTACCAAATACAACCTCAAAAATTGATTCTACATATGAATTGAAAAAATCAATGAATTTAGCTTTAATCAATTTTGCGCTAGAGTTACATAATAAATCTAATATTGCAAGGAAAAATATTCTAGAAATTCAAAACAATATTACTGCTTGTATAATGAAACCTCTTTCACAACTTTTAACACAATTTTTACCGCATATGCAAACAGATCAAAAGGCAGCATTTGAAAATTTAATGTTATTTTTACAAAATCCTTTTGAAGACATATCGTCTGAGTATAAGTTTTTTAAACAAATCCAATCACTTCACATATACAGTCCACCCACACTTTTCACGATCAGTACGTAATTGGATGAAGTCTTTGTTCGTGGTAATCCAACTTTAAAAAACTCTAGCGCACCTGAACCGCTAGAAACACTAATGTTCGAAGAACAGTAGAAGAACCGTGCAGGTTTTGAGTGCATAATCCACCACATGAGCTGCTTATTACGGCCAAACTGTTTCAAACGCCACGTTCTACTTTGGTCTCAAGAATGCATTATAACTCATATGGTGGAAGGTTTCAGATATTACCACTGGCATGAATTTCAACGTTTATGAGAGCAAAACACGGGTTAATTATATTCGTTATCAGTTGCTTATTTCACAAAATTTCGAAAGCAGCATCTCATATAACATCAATGAAGAAAATGCTCAGTGCCTGCAGCACTGTAACTGAAGTTGGTGTTTGGGGCTGCGATCCGAAAAATTTGCAGAACTTTGGGAATTGAAACATCGGTTATTTATTTTCATTGTAAATGTTTCCGGTATGAATACTAACTGTAAGCATTTATTGATACAAAAGTAGCACAACCGACTCGTGCTGGCAACCTTTCGCCAGTATCAAACCAAAAATATATCACATCTGCTTCACGTTGTTATATTACATTCGAAGTTATAGGAGTATAAAGAAATTTAGGATTACCTGCAGCGAGTTTTTTCAAATAATGGAAAACTTAATATTTCCTGTTTATTGTCACAACAATATCATTACCAATTGAAAATTCTACGATAAAACCGCTTAATAAAGATATTGCAAACAAACACAAAACCAACAATAGCTGGCAACCCTATCGTAGCTTTTCAACCAAATTTGGCCTGAATAATGTTTATAGTAGGTTCCATTAATTGTATGAAATTCGTATTGATTTCATGACTGCACTGGAAGTTATAGGGCAAAAAGTTTTATTTTCCTGAGCGAATTTTCAAATCCAAAGACACAAAAATTACCATAGCTGGCAGCACCAATCGAATTTTTCAACCAAATTTCTATCAAACAGGGTTTAAAGTAAGGTTCAGCTACTGTGTCAATTTCATGAAAATCTGATAACTTATTCACATTTCATAGGGCAAAAAGCAGTTTTTTTTCTTTGTAATTTTTCAAGATGGCACCACTGGCACAGAATTGCCCACAATTCAAAATCGCTTCTATCAGACCTGGTCCTACTTAAGTCCAATGCATTCTGTAAATTTCAATGGTATCTGATTATTGATTCGTGAGTTCCCGTGAACAGAAGTTTTTGATGCTAAAAATATAGGTTGACTGGGAAAGGGTTACCGTTCTTGTCCGACATGAAATTTCCAAAGTTTTACTTTGAACGTGTAGATAAAGCACAAGATTTGTATACAGATTGGTTTTATTGTAAGAAACGGACAGTTTTTGGAAATTCGATGGTTTAATGTTTTCACTTCCATATTTTTATTTTTTCAAATTTAAGACACCAAAATTATCATAGCTGGCAGCTCCAACCGAATTTTTCGACCAAATTTCTACCAAACGTGGTATTAAATAAGGTTCAGCTACTGTGTAAATTTCGTCGAAATCGAACGATTCAATCAGAATTTATAGGGCTAAAAGCAGTTATCTCTTTTAGTGATTTTTCAAGATGGCACCACTGGCACAGAATCACCCGCATTTCAAAATCACTTCTATCAGACCTGGTCCTATATAGGACCAATACATTCTGCAAATTTCAATAAATTCTGCTCATTGGATCGTGAGTTTCCGTGAACAGAAGTTTTTGATGCTAAAAATATAGGTAAATTGGGCAAGGGTTACCAGGCGTGCCCGTTATACCATATCAAATTTTTTTTTTGTTTATGTAAACAAAGCACAAGATTTACATATGAGTGGCTTTTTTTTGAAGAAGCAGCAGTTTTTCAAGAGAGACGATGATTTGAAGGTTTTCACTTTCAGTGCCTGCTCTAGCTACAGGGTTGCCAGCACGCTCATCAAAAGCTACACAAATCTACAACTAAATAATACCAATATGTCCTAAAAATTTCGTAATGATTGAATAACTCTGTCAAAAGTTATCGCAATTTAAAAATTTTCAAGTTTTCCCGTTCTGTTTTTAGGCACCCAGCGCACACATGGGGTTAAAAAATTCCAAAACATTATCCGATTCACATGTAAAACACGTTCAAAATTTATTTCGCCAACTTTATTTTTGCAAAACTTATTTGTGGACGGAATAATAGGTATATTAAAAATATCACTAAAATGGCCGCCGGCGCCAAAGGGTTAAAGATTTTTAACTTTTTTTGAGACCTGGCACTATTCTGCATATACACCAATGTGTCCTGAAAATTTCAGCTCAATCGGATGGCGCGTTCCTGAGATTTTTTCACTGAAATTTTTTGATGATATATATATATATATATATAGAAATATGAATTTTTGGCCAAAGTGATTTTAATACTAATGTTCTTCTTCGAACATTAGTAAAAATAACATTATTGAAGGCTGCCTTTGCGACATAAAATACCAATTGAAAAAATATTTTGAATCACCACATGTTTTAGAATATACTTTAAGGAATATGAATAATATAAAGTCTGAAAATAAATTAAATCATTTTATAATGGGGAGCATATGGACTTCAAAAGCAAACTCATTTGGAGATAAAACAGTTTTGCCAATATTTCTCTATTTTGATTCATTTGAAGTCAATGATACACTTGGGCCTCACAAATCTTCTATTTGTGGGATTTATTACACTATTCCAATTATACCCCAATATCACCTATCACATCTAAATAACATATTCGTTGCAGGATTTTTAAACGGTAGTGATATAAAGAATTTTGGAAATATTGTGGCATTTCAAAAATTATTAAACATTTTGGAAGATCTGTACATTAATGGTGTGGATATTGTTGTTGGTAACACAAGTAGAACAGTCTATTTTTGTTTAGGACAAATTTTAGGCGATAACTTAGGACTAAATGAAGTGTTAGGCTTTAAGACTAGTTTTAATGGCGAATATTACTGTCGAATATGTTCACGTTGTAAAAGTGAGTGCCAAACAGACTGTTGTGAAGTAAATGAAAGTATAAGGAACAAAAGTAAATATTTGAATGAACTAAATCAATTTTCTTCCACGCAGTTCCGAGCTACATCTATTAAAGAAAACTCGGAAAACTATCAAACTATCATGTAACGGATAACAAAGTTTGTGATATAATGCATGATATATTTCTAGGAGTAGCTAGATATAATGTCGCTCAAATACTTAACTACTTCATTTACAAAAAAAAGTACTTTACATTGGACACATTTAATTACAGAAAACAAATGTTCAACTATGACGTAGATCATATGGGGAATATAAGTTCGGCAATAGAAAAAAATCAAATCAAACACAACCATATAAAGATGAATGCGGCTGAAATGAAATTATTTTTACATTTCTTTTTACTTATCATTGGTGATTTAGTAGATTTTGAAGATCCTGTTTACAAATTTTTAGTTACTTTCATTAAAATCACAGATATTTTGTTGCTAGATAAATTTGATGGTCATATTTTAAATAAATTAGAAATTTTAATAAAAGCGCATAATGAATCGTATATTACACTATTTGACGAGCCATTGAAGCCAAAATATCATTTTATGTTGCATTACGTTTCAGCCATAAAAGCAATAGGTCCGCTCAAATTTCTATGGTGTTTTAAATTTGAGAGCAAACACCAGATTTTTAAGCAATATTCTCACGTGATTTCCTCAAGAATCAATTTACCGTACTCCTTAGCTACCAAAAGTAGTCTCCAATTCTCACAAGCGGCAGTAAATAATTCATTTTTTCAACCTCATATTTCTAAGTTATGTGATGTCACTGATTTCAATCTATCGCAACTACCTTACTACGCGAACTTATGTACATCTCTTACAGTTGGATATACAGTAAAAATTTTACTTTATAAAGGGCATACTTTCAAAACTAATGACTTCGTTATGTGGGATACTACTATAAGTAAAATTCTTTTACTATTTTATAACTCGGAAGATGTTTTTATGGTTGGACAAGGTGTCAAAAATGTTTTTGTTGAAAAATTTCAATCGTATAAAATACTTGAAATGTCATCTGCATATTATTTGAAAAGAATAGAAAATGTTTGTTTTTATTCAAAACTTTATACCTTAAATACCAAAGAAGAATTTCTTCGGTTTCAAATAAAATGAAGCTTTTTGTATTGAAAATTGTTAATCTAAAAACGTCTCTCACGATGTGTACTTTGCTTACTGTTTCGCACTTAGTTTACTACTATACGGACATGTTATATAAAATATTTTACTTACTGTTCAGCAATGTAATAAAAATAAATTTCTAATCAGAGTCTTTTCATTTTTTTCTGCTTTACCTACTTGGGTTGCATAAAATTGTGTTCAGCTGAAAATAAAACTTTAATCGACATGATGATGATATTTTCAGGGAAAATCTTGCGGTTTTCCAGAATAGATTTAAATCGATTTTGGCTTTCAAGTATAGAGGAAGTAGTAAGCAAACGTGATATTCAGCTTGCACTTTTGCAGCAAAAACTACCACCTTTGAAATTTTAACAGCGATATGCATTTGCATTAAATACATTACTTTTTAAAGGCACAAAAGATTCTCACTTTTGACACAAGCATCCCGCTTTTAATTTAATAACGCCGTATTTGATATGCTAACAGCAAAGCGTATTTAATCGAAAGACTTATATTTAAAGGAACAACTGATTCTTACTTTTGAAGCAACAGTGAAACTGTTACATTAACGCTGAAACAATTTTGAGAAAATGAATACTTTTACAGTTTTAATTCAACAACCCTTCGTTTTTGGGTAAAAAATAAGAGTCAAAATATTTGATGCAAACCATGAATATATTTGATTTTACAGCGTTTTTTTCTGAGTGTAGGTGCTTCTTTCAATTCCACCATTTAGTCCCGGTTCTTGGTGGTCCCCTTCTGTCTTTTCAGGTTGTTGCCAAGCGCGCCTCCTCGGCCGCCGAGTGGACATCTCGATTCGCAGAGCCTGGGACATCTTCGCGGATCAGTCGTAACTCATGGGCTAGGTGCACCCCATTCCGGTGAGTTTTCATGGTTTATGTTGATTTATTAGTTTTGTAAAGTTTAATGGTCGGGCGTCATTGAGGTCGCGCATCGGTGTTTTCGGGTCATCCCTCTTGGCGGGTAGAAAAGTGTTCCTCGGTCGGGTGCGTATATCGTTCGGCATCGTGCGGCTTGACGCTATTAACTCTGTTCTTTCCTAGTTTAAACTTACATCTACGTCGTCAGTGGCCAACCAGTACATGACAATGGTCGGTCACTGCTACGGCTATTAGCCCTACTTGGTGGTGGTGGTTACATTTTGTTACCTGCTAGACTGAGTGGTGGTTTTCGCGAACTAAACGAGAGTTATATGGGAGCAGCCTTTTTTTTGTTGTCGAATTCAAACTTTTTTTGTTACCGCGTAACACCTATTCCGCTCAGAAATAAAATTCAAGAACCAGAGTTTGAAAATTTTTAATCTCTATTTAACGATTTACTATTTAACTTTTTTCTCCTAGATGTCTAGGGAATATTAAAAGCTCCTAGATGTCTAGGGAATATTAAAAATGGACAATGTGTTTCCGGCACATTCTTCGTCAGATGCAGGGATCGTGCTCAAATTCGGCACCAAAGTGGAGAAATTAAAGCTAATGAGAGAAATTCACGCTAGATTCAAGCTCACTGGGAAACAACTCTGTCTCAGAGACATTGGATTGCAGTCTGACAGCCGCATATTTCTAAACGAGAGTCTGACTGCACGAAATCGTTTAATTTTCCGCGAGCCTAGACAGCTGAAGAGGCAGAATATTGTTGGGTCGGTCTTCACCCGGAATGGCTTGGTGTATGTGCGAACTACTCCCCTCGACAAGGTTCTGTCGAATCTGTCGATGCATTCGTCGGAAACAAAACAACGGGTACAACTGAGTAAACATTATGTATGTGCTTATGTACTTAGTATTTAGTTTATTACTAATGTTCGAAGAAGAACATTAGTATTAAAATCACTTTGACCAAAAATTCATATTTCTATATATATATATATATATATATATATATATATATATATATATATATATATATATATATATATATATATATATATATATATATATATATATATATATATATATATATATATATATATATATATATATATATATATATATATATATATATATATATATATATATATATATATATATATATATATATATATATATATCTATATATGCATATATACATATGGCGGTGACTAGGCATAAAAACCGTTTTACATTATTTATTATAGTAAAAAACCCACAAGAGAAAGCCTTGATTATAGCACATACGTTTATTCAAACTTCACTTGACATACATATGCATTTACATGAGTAAAATGAGCAAATTATATAAGCACTTTTCTTTTATGAAAGTTTATATTATTGTATTAGAATAGATTATGCACAAATCCTACAAAAATATCAGATTCTTAGCGTTGTGTGTCTTATTTTAAAAGATTTTATATATATATATATATATATATATATATATATATATATATATATATATATATATATATATATATATATATATATATATATATATATATATATATATATATATATATCATCAAAAAATTTCAGTGAAAAAATCACAGGAACGCGCCATCTGATTGAACTGAACTTTTTAGGACACATTGGTGTATATGCAGAATAGTGCCAGGTTTCAGAAAAAGTTAAAAATCTTTAACCCTTTGGCGCCGGCGGCCATTTTAGTGATATTTTTAATATACCTATTATTCCGTACACAAATAAGTTTTGCAAAAATAAAGTTAACCAAATAAATTTCGAACGTGTTTTACATGTGAATCGGATAATGTTTTGGAATTTTTTAACCCCATGTGTGCGCTGGGTGCCTAAAAACAGAACGGGAAAAATTGAAAATTTTTAAATTGCGATAACTTTTGACAGAGCTATTTAATCATTACAAAATTTTCAGAACATATTAATATTATTTAGTTGTAAATTCGTGTAGCTTTTGATGACCGTGCTGGCAACCCTAAAGCTAGGGCACTGAAAGTGAAAACCTCCAAATTATCGTCTCTCTTGAAAAACTACCGTTTCTTCAAAAATAAGCCACTCATATGTAAATTTCGTGCTTTTTTTACAAAAACCAAAAAAAAAATTTGATATGGTATAACGAGCACGCCTGGTAACCCTTGCCCAATTTACCTATATTTTTAGCATCAAAAACTTCTGTTCACGGAAACTCACGATCCAATGAGTAGAATTAATTGAAATTTGCAGCTTGTATTGGTCTTAAATAGGACTAGGTCTGGTAGAAGTAATTTTGAAATGCGGGTGATTCTGCGCCAGTGCTGCCATCTTGAAAAATCACTAAAAAAGATAACTGCTTTTAGCCCTATAAATTCTGATTGAATCGTTCGATTTTGACGAAATTCACACAGTAGCTGGACCTTACTTTAGACCACGTTTGGTAGAAATTTGGTTGAAAAATTCGGTTGGAGCTGCCGGCTATTATAATTTTAGTGTCTTAAATTTGAAAAAATAAAAATTTGGAAGTGAAAACATTCAAATCATCGAATATCCTAAAAATGTCCGTTTCTTACAATAAAACCAATCTGTATACAAATCTTATGCTTGATCTACACGTTCAAAGTAAGACTTTGGAAATTTCATGTCGGACAAGAACGGTAACCCTTTCCCAGTTAACCTATATTTTTAGCATCAAAAACTTCTGTTCACGGGAATTCACGAACCAATAATCAGATACCATTGAAATTTACATAATGCATTGGACTTAAGTAGAAGCAGGTCTGATAGAAGCGATTTTGAATTGTGGGCAACTCTGTGCCAGTGGTGCCATCTTGAAAAATTACAAAGAAAAAAAAACTGCTTTTTGCCCTATGAAATGTGAATTAGTAACCAGATTTTCATGAAATTGACACAGTAGCTGCACCTTACTCTAGACTCTGTTTGAAAGAAATTTGGTTTGAAAATTCGATTGGTGCTGCCAGCTATGGTAATTTTTGTGTCTTTGGTTTTGAAAATTCTCTCAGGAAAATAAAACTTTTTGCCCTAGAACTTCCAGTGCAGTCATGAAATCAATACGAATTTCATACAATTAATGGAACCTATTATAAGCATTATTCAGGCCAAATATGGTTGAAAAGCCTCGATAGGGTTGCCAGCTATTGTTGGTTTTGTGTTTGTTTGCAATATCTTTATTAAGCAGTTTTATCGTAGAATTTTCAATTGGTAATGATATTGTAGTGACAATAAACAGCAAATATTAAGCTTTCGATTATTTGAAAAAACTCGCTGCAGGTAACCCTAAAATTCTTTATACTCCTATAACTTCGAATGTAATATAACAACGTGAAGCAGATGTGATATATTCTTGGCTTTGATACTGGCGAAAGGTTGCCAGCACGAGTCGGTTGTGCTACTTTTGTATCAATAAATGCTTACAGTTAGTATTCATACCGGAAACATTTACAATGAAAATAAATAACCGATGTTTCAATTCCCTAAGTTCTGCAAATTTTTCGGATCGCAGCCCGTAACACCAACTTCAGTTACAGTGCTGCAGGCACTGAGCATTTTCTTCATTGATGTTATATGAGATGCTGCTTTTGAAATTTTGTGAAATAAGCAACTGATAACGAATATAATTAACAAGTGTTTTTCTTTCATAAACTTTGAAACCCATGCCAGTGGTAATATCTGAAAACTTCCACCATATGAGTTATAATGCATTCTTGAGACCAAAGTAAAACGTGGCATTTGAAACAGTTTGGCCGTAATAAGCAGCTCATGTGGTGGAATATGCACTCAAAACCTGCACGATTCTTCTACTGTTCTTCGGACATTAGTGTTTCTAGCGGTTCAGGTGCGCTAGAGTTTTTTTTTGCTTTGTTTAGTATTTTATTTGCTCTCATCTGGTTTGTTTGTTCTTCTACTTGCTCTTATTTCATATTATTACTTTCGAACTATCACTTTCAAGCCGATGCATTGACCGTGCTTTCAGGTGTTAGCTCACCTATTGAGTTTAATATGAGTAGTGTTTGCTGTTGCCATCTATCGCCTGCCTGTTATCGTTTAGGCCACTTATCCTTTTATGACTATGGGTGAATTTAATTCCGTTGATGGCATGAATGTAAATATTAAAATAATGCTAAATATTTTAACCAAACAAAACACTGGTCTTCACATCTGCCACCTAAATGCACAAAGTCTGTATCCCAAGATAGATGAATTCCGCCATATATTCGGTGGTTCTAGTATTGACATAATTCTAGTCTCCGAAACATGGTTTCGATATGGTGTCTCTGATTCTGTATACGATTTAGAAGGCTACAAGCTTTTTCGCGTTGACAGGCATATTAGAATAGGCGGAGGTGTTGCAGTTTATGTGCGGCACGGAATTATATCCAGATATGTCGCTATCAGACAGGCTGATGATTCGGTTGAGTTTTGCTTCATCGAAATCGTTTCAAATTCGAAAAAGCGACTCATTGGTGTAGTCTATCGACCTTTCAATAACATTGGTCTGCAACCGCTGTACCTAATGCTTGAGGGACTTACTACATCGTTTAGCAAAATTATTATTGACAGTGATTTGAATTGTAATGTGCTAAATTCTGAAAGTTCACGATCATTCCTCGATAGTATTAAGTCATATAACTTGTTTCTAGTAAATTATTTATCTCCTACACACTTTAGCAGATCTAGTAGCACTCTGCTTGATATTTTTCTTGTCAGTTGCATGCAAAATATTCTTCGTTATAGTCAGCTGTCAGCTCCTGCGTTTTCGAAGCACGACTTAATTTTCATAATGGTCTATAATGCAGCTGAATGCGGTAACACCTCATATACATATCGAGACTTTACCAACATCAATTTCAGGGCTCTTGAAGAGGATGTGTTAAAAATACAATGGCATCAAACCTATCACCTCCCATGTATAGAGGATCAGGTAGAGTTCCTGCAGAGCAATATCCTGCACTTGTACAATGCCCACGTTCCCTTGAAAACTCGAACATTAAAAAACACGCGTAATCCTTGGTTCACTTCCCAGCTACAACATCTTATTGACCAGCGTGATAAAAACTATTTGAGATGGAAACGTTTCAAACTTCTTTCATTGTATGAAATTTTTCGTCAATCTCGTCATAAAGTCACCACGGAAATATGAAGGGCGAAGCATAGGTATTTCACCAGAAGGCTTGGAAATAATTTGCCCTCTCAGACACTCTGAAGAAACTTAAAAGAATTAGGTATCGGTAGAAAGAGTATATCCAATACAGCTGTGCCTGATTTGAATGCACTTAATTTAGCATTTCTGCAATCTCAGTCACCCCCTTCTTGCTTGAACACTTTGCCAAAGGTCTCTCTGACTAATGATGTTTCAAGCGACGCCGCTTTTTATTTTACTGGAATTACGGGCAATGATGTGTGCGAAGCTATTGCTGGAATTAAATCAAAAGCGACCGGGCTGGATGAACTCCATCCACTTTTCATGAAAATACTACTTCCGCATGTATTACCTTTCGTCACACACATTTTCAATACCATTATCATGACTTCAACCTTTCCTTCGCTATCGAAAGTGAGTAAAGTAATTACAGTGAAGAAGGCAGCCTCCGGTGGTTTGTCAACAGCATATAGACCAATAACGATACTGTCTTATCTCTCAAAAGTACTTGAGAAAATTTTGCATAAGCAGCTAACCAAATACCTGAGGAACCGCAATCTCTTGAGCTACAATCAATCAGGCTTTAGGCCAAAGCACAGCTGTACATCTGCTTTACTTAAAGTAACTGTTGATATACGTGTGTCATTGACGAATGATCTCGTAACCTATCTCGTATTGCTCGATTTCTCAAAAGCCTTTGACTCAGTGAATCATTCATTGCTTATATCTAAATTGCAACGCAATTTTTATTTTTCATCAAGTGCAGCTAGGCTTATCAACTCTTATCTATCTGGTAGAAAGCAAGCTGTCTTTGTTGGCAATAGCTCTTCTAGCTTCGAATGTGTTCTGACAGGAGTTCCACAAGGCTCTATTTTAGGGCCTTTACTTTTCTGCATGTTCATAAATGACCTTCCACAAGTCCACATGTATGCAGACGATGTACAATTATACTTAAGCTGTCAGTTGGGGTTGATTGAGGATGGGGCCTGCAAGCTAAATAGTGATCTGCAGCGTATCTTCCAATGTTCTCAAAATAATTTGTTGAAGCTTAATCCGCAGAAGTCCAATTGCATTGTAATTTATAAAAGCGAGCTTGATCTGAGCTACTTTCCTAAAATTTATCTAAATAATGTGTGCATTGATTTTGTCAGAAAAGCCAAAAATCTCGGAATTTGGTTTAACAGCACATTAACCTGGGACGATCATATAAATACAGTTGTTGGAAAAGTCTACGGATGCCTTAGAAACTTGTCCATGTCTCAACACTTTGTTCCACAGCATGCAAAATTAAAACTGGTGAAAAGCTTCGTGATTCCAATTATTACTTATGGATGCGAAATTTCCTGTAAACATAGTGCTGAATCTAAACGTAAATTAACTGTCGCATTTAATGGTCTCATTCGTTATGTTTTTAACCTGGGTCGTTACAGTCATGTAAAATTTTTTTTTTTTTTTTTCTTTTGTAAAAATATTCTAGGTAGTGATCTCTACACATATTTCGATCTTCGCTGCTTAAACTTCTTGCAAAATCTAGTTTTAAGGAACGAACCTTCTTATTTAGTAGATAAACTTAAATTCACTAGATCGTCACGTTCAATTGCTTTAATCACTCCTCGGTATAATAGCGTTGTAACGGAAAGGCAATATTTCGTTCATACCATAAGACTTTGGAATTCCTTGCCTATCTATATAAGGCAGCTTTTATTTGGCAACAATTTCTCTAAAATCTTAACTGATTATTTAAGTGCTGACTAAACTACTAAATTCTGGGTCACATGCGCGTGCTCGAATGTGGTACTTCTTTATCTCTTACTTTTCTTGGATTATTTTTCGTTAATTTTCATAATTTTTTCTTTTTTTTTTCATTTTCTGTCTAGAAGCTTGGAAGTTTTATTTAAATTGCGTAAAACTAAAATTATTTTAATTTCTGAATACCTTTATTATATACGTTTTGATGGCTTTATTATTATTTTTAGTATTGTTAATAATTATTCTTTGCATCGAAAAACTGTAAGTTTATTGTAAAGAACATGTGAATTCAATAAATACAAATACAAACGTGCCTAATCAGGGTCACCAGTTTATTTATTTATTTTGAATTTGAAGTGGTAAGTAATGCTGTATCTGTTCAGTTTTTCATTAAAACAATGAAACCTAGAGCACTCAAACAATCCGCTTTTAATAACCCTTCTATTTTACATAAGTTAATAGTAACAATTATATTTTTCTGTAACTTCAAACAATTATTACTAATATTCCATTTTTTACTAATAAGAACATAAGTATTAAAATCACTTTGGTCAATGATCATATTTCTATACACATATATGTATATATATATATATATATATATATATATATATATATATATATATATATATATATATATATATGTATAAATATATATATATATATATATATATATATATATATATATATATATATATATATATATATATAGAAGTATATATATATATATATATATATATATATATATATATATATATATATATATATATATATATATATATATATATATATATGTATATATATATATATATATATATATATATATATATATATATATATATATATATATATATATATATATATATATATGTATATATATATATATATATATATATATATATAATTGCGAAAATAAAGAAAATTACACGTTTTTCATGTCTTTGAAAAGACTTCCACCTTCGTGTGCTAGAGGTTTACGCCATTCATGTCCTGATCCTATACATGGTGTGCTAAAAATCTCTTTAAAAGCAGGATTGTATCTTACATAAAAGCTGTTTTTTGGCCTTTAGAGCCTTAACGAGAAATATACAGAGATCCTATTATAAACCATCATTATTTTGCGCAAATTTTCACTTTTCATTTTTTCACATTTCTATCTTCACTTTCAAGCAGTTTTTGCGCCTGATTTGCTTTATTCACTAAGCACAAAACTAGGTAGGCTCTCTGTTATGAATGCAAGTCACGAAATGATCACACTGATTGTTAATTCAAAATACACTTTTAATTAATTCATGTTAACTTTTACAATCATAGCCTGGCCATGGTTTATATATGACTGCCAGAAGAAGGGCCAACTTAACTTCGCGAAAGTAAAAATGACAAGTGAAAATTCACTCAGGTTCAGCAAACAGAACTTCTGAGCTACTTAAAAGGTAGGGTATTATATGACAGTCTTCCCCCGGACGATTAATTTCAATGAGGCTGATATCTTACGACTGGACGCTTTACGCGACTAGATCTTCGTAATGGATTCTGCGATGTTTCCATACTCGAATTATTATTTTCTTTCACTGAATTTTCGATCTCTTGATTTTGCTCCGTATCTCCAATCTTTCTTGAAAATTTACCTGTAATTATATTTTTTATTATGGCCAAGCAAAGATAACCTCATCAAACTTCTTGGTGATTCTTTGTTGCTTTGGTCTTTATCTGGTCGCTCGTCTGTCAAAGTCCATGGCTGCATACATACTGCTGGTTGGAGTAATGCCCCTTGAGCTCCTGTTGATCTTATCTGGTCTATATGTCGGCGAAATTCATTTCCCTCGCATTCTTTTATAAAATGCAAAGTATCACATCTATGTTTGATGCAGCTGAATTTCCACTTAACATTCATATCCCTATAATAACGAAACTGTATTTGGTCTCCAATCTGAAATTCCCTAAATCTATGACTTTGATTTTCTGACAGCTGGCTGGTTGAATTCTCTGAAGTGTGTAGTAAATTAATTCGCGTACCAAGGTTAAAGCACAGCATTTGCTCAGTTGGGCGTTTACCCGTTGAAGCATTTGGAGCTTTTCGGTACTGCATCAATAACCGTTGCAGTTTCAGGTGGAAGTCTCTCTGATGCTGCTTAGCTGATTTGAAACCCTTCTTAAAAGTTTGAACAAACCTTTCTGCCTGTTTATTTGTAGCTGGAAGAGTAGGAGCTGTAAATTTTTGGTTGATTCCATTTGTGTCGAGAAAGTCTTTGAACTCTTTGAATGTAAACGTTGATCCATTGTCAGATACGATGACGTTTGGGATCCTGAATCTAGCGAATATCTTTCGTAATGATTTGATAGTATACGCGTTACTTATTTTTTTAATGGCGATTGCTTTCACCCATTTGGACATAGTGTCAACGACTATTAAAAAGTAATACTGCACAAAAGGTCCCGCAAAGTCCATATGTACACGCTGCCAAGGTCCTGAAGGCGACTCCCATATGTGAGTACGTATTTTTGGTGGCTCAGATTGAACACTTGCACAATACCGGCATCCTCTTACTATTTGCTCAATATCTGAGTCGATCCCCGGCCACCAGCTATAACTTCTTGCCAAAAACTTCATCTTTACAATTTCCAAGTGTGCCATATGCAACTCTTTCAAAATATTGCTTCGAAGTTTGCTGGGAATCACAACGCAAATTTCTCTGTATATGCGACCGTTGCGTAACATTACTTGACCGTCCATTCCTTTAAACTTCGTTGCCGATAATTTCTCTCCCGACAATAAATTTCGGTAAATAACTGTTAATTCTGGATCAAGGCTAGTCTCCTTTGCAATCATTGTATTTGCGTTTGGTTGCAAAAAGTCATATAACTGATGAATAGTAATTACATGATTGAAATCCTCAGCATTTATTTTAGAGGGGTAGCGTGAAAAGTAATCAGCATTTACATTTCTTTCCGTATCCCTATATTTAATAATATAATTGAAATCTGATAAAAAAGATTCAAAAACCTCTGCGATGTTAATGCCGGCAAGCTATTGTTTGGATTGAATATTGAGACAAGTGGTTTATTATCCGTAATTAAAATAAACTCCCGGCCGTAGCAGTAATTAAAGAATTTATGAAGTCCCCAATATATAGCCGTTGCTTCTTTGTTTATTTGACTGTAATTTGTTTCGCTTTTACTTAAACTTCTTGACGCAAATGCAATTGGTCCTTCTGCTTTAGATGTGCGATGTGATAAAATAGCAAATAGCCCGTAAAGAGACGTCTCAGTAGCGAAGACTAGCTGAAGGTTTTCATCAAATGGCATCAAAAGGTTTTCACTTGTGAAGTCAAGTTTGATTTGCTCAAAAGAGCACTGGAGTCCTGAAGTCCAGACATACTTTCTACCAGCTTGAAGTAACTTAGGGTACGGACAAGACGGAGCGACGAGAGCGTCGCGAGCGTCGAGTCAAGCAACGCGCCGAAATCGGTCCTATGCTTTCAAATGGAAGTGGCCATGACGGAGCAGCGACCAAAGAGTGAAAATTTGATGGTAGCGACGACATCGATTCGAACCGATTTCGTTGCTCAACTGCTCGCAGCGGTAATGTTTTTTGTTGTTGCAAAATGTGTTTTGATGGCATACAGTAAGTAGACGAATTGCGTTAATGGGTTTTTCGTGGGTAGTTCATAATTTTGGGTACATTTTTTTATGAATGAAAGGTGCGAAATCGCACACAGTCAATTAGATTTCTACTAGTGATTAGGAAAATCTATTGATTTATATATATCAGCAGTCTATTGATTTCAATTTGGTATATTGTGGTGAGAAAAACTCCTCATCCGCTACTGAAGAACTCATTATTTCGACTGCTACTGTAAAATTTCGTTTACAATTTGGGTCTCGTCGCGTCTACATGAACACAATTCAATGAGCTGTTCCATGCTGGACTCGACGCTA
>OZ022263.1:151213092-151243092 GCA_963978885.1 Nemotelus pantherinus
TATATTTTTAGCATCAAAAACTTCTGTTCACGGGAACTCATGAACCAATAATCAGATACAGCTAAAATTTACAGAATGCATTGGACTTAAGTAAAACTAGATTTGATAGAAGCGATTTTGAATTGTGGGCAAGTCTGTGCCAGTGGTGCCATCTTGAAAACTTACAAAGAAAAAAAAACTGCTTTTTGCCTTATGAAATGTGAATAGGTTACCGGATTTTCATGAAATTGACACAGTAGCTAAACCTAACTCTAATCTCTGTTTGGTGGAAATTTGGTTAAAAAATTTGATTGGTGCTGCCAGCTATGGTAATTTTTGTGTCTTTGGTTTTGAAAAATCACTCAGGAAAATAAAACTTTTTGCACTATAACTTCCAGTGCATTCATGAAATCAATACGAATTTCATACAATTAATGAAACCTGTCATAAACATTATTCAGGCCAAATTTGGTTGAAAAGCCACAATAGAGTTGCCAGCTAACATATTGTTGGTTTTGTGTTTAATTGCAATATCTTTATTAAGCGGTTTTATCGTAGAATTTTCAAATGGTAATGATATTGTAGTGACAATAAACAGCAAATATTAAGCTTTCGATTATTTGAGAAAACTCGCTGCAGGTAACCCTAAATTTCTTTATACTCCTATAACTTTGAATGTAATTAAACAACGTGAAGCAGATTTGATTAATTCTTGGCTTTGATACTGGCGAAAGGTTGCCAGCACGAGTCGGTTGTGCTACTTTTGTATCAATAAATGCTTACAGTTAGTATACATACCGGAAACATTTACAATGAAAATAAATAACCGATGTTACAATTCGCAAAGTTCTGCAAATTTTTCGGATCGCAGCCCCAAACAGCAACTTCAGTTACATTGCTGCAGGCACTGAGCATTTTCTTCAATGATGTTATATGAGATGCTGCTTTCAAAATTATATGAAATAAGCAACTGATAACGAACATAACTAACCCGTGTTTTGCTCTCATAAACGTTGAAATTCATGCCAGTGGTAATATCTGAAACCTTCCTCCATATGAGTTATAATGCATTCTTGAGACGAAAGTAAAACGTGGCATTTGAAACAGTTTGGCCGTAATAAGCAGCACATGTGGTGGAATATGCACTCAAAATCTGCACGATTCTTCTACTGTTCTTCGAACATTAGTGTTTCTAGCGGTTCAGGTGCGCTAGAGTTTTTTTAATGTTTCACTATGTGCAAGGCATGATTAAGATAGTGTCATACACTCTACTTTTTAAGAAGCTCAGAGGTTCTGTTTGCTGAACCTGAATGAATTGTTACTTGTCATTTTTACTTTCTCGAAGTTAAGTTGGCCTTTCTTCTGGCAGTCATATTTTAACCATGGCCAGGCTATAATTGGAAAAGTTAACATGAATTAAATAAAAATGTTAATTGAATTAAAAATCAGTGTGATCATTTCGTGACTTGCATTCATAATAGTGGCGACGAGCATGCAAGAAAATGAGCGATACGAACGATAACGCAAGTTACTTACAAGCTAGTGCTTTGGGATCTAGAGCATCCGGAGATGCGAATACAGTGAGCATACAATCGCTGATCGACTTATTACAAAATCTTCAAACATCATCAAATGCAGCCGTGCCTAATGTTCACATCAAGGAGTTTGATGAAACTGAAATGCTTTTCTACAACTACGTGGAACGGTTAAACAATTATTTGGCCATGCGGAACATTACAGACCCGGGGAAGAAAGTACAAGTTCTTATTAATTGCATTGGTCCAAAATATTACTTCTTGCTAGCCGGTCTGACTGCGCCTGATTCACCGTCCACAAAATAATATGAAACTATAATTGCAATGCTGAAAACTCATCTAAGTCCATCAATGAATGAAATTACAGAACAGCATAAATTTCTTTTGCGACAACAGCACGATAGAGAAACAATTGCGGCTTACGTAGCAGAATTGAAAAGCCTAAAGACATTTTACAATTTGAAGTGCCAGTCCTGCAATAAATCAACATGAGAAACGCATCTACGTTCACAATTTATACGCGGTGTGAGAGATAAAGACATAAAAGAGCGTCTTCTTTGTGAAAGAAATCCAACAATGGAGTCCGCTCTAAAATTAGCACTTGTAATTGAAGCGTCAAAATCCGAAACAAAATCAAAGCTTGCAATTCATCAGCCTTAGTCATCTAAATATACCGAAACAACCGGTTCAAAACCAAAAAAACCTAGTACAGTTGAAAAAAAAACTATCGCATCAGAACCGTTAGGAAACTAGTGTTCGAAGATATTGTCTTTGAGAGACAAAAAAAAATGTGGAAAGACGTTACACACTTTTTTGTAGAATCATATCAACCATTCCTTATCCAAAGCAACAAAACTCAAAACTCAAAACTGTTCAGTGCTGGCAGCACTTTCCTAACGAAGCAGCAATAAGTTTACCATATCAAGCTCTTACTTAAATCATCGATTCCTTTAAATTTTGTTCTCATCGCATGATTTCATGGGAAGTTTCAACGATTAAACGTTGTTTGACAGGGGCCCGGTAGCTCTGTTTGCTAAGGCGTCAGGCCAAAAAGCGACGTACTACGGGGCCTGCGGGTTTGAATCCCGCCAGTGCCATGGCTGTAAGTGTGAATGCGTGTGATTGTCTATGAGGGTGGGATTGATGCGTGTGATTGTCTATGAGGTCAATGGGCCCAAACTGGTGGCCAAATGCTGGCCGCGTTCCCGGCAGCCCTCTTCACTAACCTAACCTAAAACATTGTTTGAGGCTGCCATCCGAAAAATTTTCAAAACACGGAAAATTTAAAAATTGGTTTCTTATTTTTATTGCAAATGGTTTGCATATGAGTATGTAATTTCAAGCATTTGTTGGTGCAATATTTACGAAAATGACTAATGCTGGTTACCCTGTGTTAGCAACAAAGTAAAATATATACCAAATCTGCTTCACGTTAAGTTAAACCCAACCAGTAAATTTCGTTTCGATTGAATCACTGCGCTGGAAGTTATACGGGTGAAAAGAATTTGAGGGTTATGACCCTCAAAACTTTTCAAATTTTTAAAGCGTTAATCTTTGTTGCTAATATTCATTGCAGGACGACTCCCATTTGCAAATCTAATGATATAATCACTTAGTAAAGAAATTCCAAAAAATTACAAAAATGGTCATAGCTGGCAGCCCTTTCATGATTTTTGTACCAAATTCCTACGATGGTTGGTTAACATTAAGGTCAATTTACTGCATGAACTTCGTTTTGATTTCATGACTGGAACAGAAGCTATTGGGGGGAAAAACCCTAGCGCATCAGAACCGCTAGAAACACTAATGTTCGAAGAATGGTAGAGGATTTGTGCAGATTTTGAGTGTGTATTCTACCGCTACCCAACGGAAATCGCGGTAATGTATGCTGGCGTAATGCATGAATCAAACAATGCTAGTAATGCGAATTTCCGATTTCCAAAGCTATTTTCCAGCAATTATAAGATATACTCGTATACATGACTTGGAGCATAGAAAATGCTGCAAGGGAGAAAGCTCATATGTTATAAGTCCAATGCCAATGAGTCCAAGGCCAATGAAATCCACTCGCAGAAACAAGGGGAAAAGAACTTGCGAGCATACATCGGTTATGGGTAGTCTGCTATATAAAGCGGAAAGATGAAAATTTCGGAGCATTTCAAATCATCACGCACGGGTAAGTAAAATGTATGAAGACAATTCCCCCTAGTAGCTAAGAGCATGCGCTATTGGAATTTCCAATGAGCGTCAGCATGCAAAAACCACACATGCAGAGATACGATCGGCTGCCGGCCAAAGCTTTCATTCATATTGAGGCGTATAAATGCGAGAATACGATGTCGTACTTTCCAAAAAGCTCTTATACATAAAGCTATAGAGCTTAAAGCATGAGTTTCCTCTTGTATAAATCTTCCCAGCCTAGGACATGCAATGTTAAAAAGAAACAACGCGTAATGGTCCGGTAATGCTTAAACGCATTACGCGAAATGCTTACCGAATATATCCGTAAGCATTATTTTTCCCGTTGGGTACTTACTTTACCTACTTAAAACGAATACATCCTAAGTAATACTAGAATCTAAGCTAATTTTAATTTCGGTGACTTCATCGGAAGTTACTGCGGTAGAAAGGTGTTTGGGGCTGCCATCCAAAAAATGTCCAGAAGTTAGAAAATTTAAACAATGTTTACTTATTTTCATTGCAAATGTTTGCGATGAAAATACTTAATGCAAGTATTTATTGGAACAAAAATAACAAAAAGGCCTAGTGCTAGCAGCCCTCAACTAGCACCACTACCTTACTTTGAAGTCAACCAGCTCTGCGAATTTCGTATTGATCCGATGACTGCATTGGAAGTTATAGGGATGCAAAGAAATGTAGGGTTGCCATTCGCAAAAGTTTTCAAATTTTCTAGATCTTAGTATTTGGTATTTATTTTCACTATAAGATCACTATGATTTGAAAATTATATGCTAAAACCGCTTACTGAAGGTATACCAAAAAAATACAAAAACCACCATAGCTGGCAGCTCTATCATTTTATTAAACTAAAATTTCTACTGAATATTGCCTACAATAAGATTAATTTGCCATATGAATGTCGTTATGATACCATGACTGTACTGGAAGCTATAGGGCAAAGAGCTTTATTTTCCTTAACGAATTTTCAAAATTTAAGGCACAAAAATTATCATAGCTGGCAGTTCCAACCGAATTTTTTGACCGAATTTCTATCAAACCTGAATTAAAGTAAAGTTCAGCTACTGTGTGAGCTTCGTCAAAATCAAACGACGGAATAAGAATTTATAGGACTAAAAGCAGTTAACTTTTTTAGTGATTTTTCAAGATGGCACCACTGGCACAGAATCGCACGCATTTCAAAATCACTTCTATCAGACTTGGTCCTAATTAAGACCAATACATTCTGTAAATTTCAATTAATTCTACTTATCGAATCGTGATTTTCCGTGAACAGAAGTTTTTGATGCTGAAAACATAGGTAAATTGGGCAAGGGCTACCAGGCGTGCCCGTTGTTCCATATCAAATTTTTAACTTTGGCTTTATGAACAAGGCATAAGATTTCCATATGAGTGGCTTTTTTTTGAAGAAACGGCATTTTTTCAAGAGAGACGATGATTTTGAGGTTTTCACTTTCAGTGCCTGCCCAAGCTACAGCGTTGCCAGCACGCTCATTAAAAGCTACACAAATTAACAACTAAATAATACCAATATGTCCTGAAAATTTCGTAATAATTGAAGTGTCAATTATCGCAATTAAAAAATTTTCAAATTTTCCCGTTCTCTTTTGAGCCACCTAGCGCGCACATGGGGTCAGAAAATTTCAAAACATTATCTGATTCGCATTGAAAACACGTTTGAAATTTATTTCGTCAACTTTATTTTTACAAAACTTATGTGTGTACGGAATAATAGGTATATTAAAAATACCACTAAAATGGCCACCGGCACCAAACGGTTAACAATAATTGACATTTAGTGAGACTTTGACCTATTCTGCATATACTCCAATGTATCCTGAAAGTTTCAGCTCAATCGAATGGCGCGTTCTCCAGATTACCTGACTGAAATTTTTTGATAATGATATATATATATATATATATATATATATATATATATATATATATATATATATATATATATATATATATATATATACCCTTAAATGGCCGCCGGCGCCAAAGGGTTATTTATTTATTTATTTACTATTATTCAACAGATCAAATCCAATTACTGAATATAGAAAATATAAAATACAAATAATTCACTAACGAAAGAATGAAAAAATGAACAAAATAATAATGAGATGATAATGATACAATCTAAGAACAATAATAAACAAAATCAAAGTGAAAAAGTACAAATTCAAAATAAGAAAAATAGAGAAAAAAAAGAAAACGAGAAGAAAAAAAAACTACATTGAATCAGTAGTAAGCAAAACATTATTTTTTAAAAAAGTTTTAAAGGCATATAATGTCGGCGGTAGAGGACCAAACCGTAAATCATTATGTTGCCTTAGTAATCGCAACAGCGGAGAATGAAAAAAGATATCAGTGCGCGCAAATGGCACACTAAACTCAAAAGTAGAGCGGGTGCCATGCACTGCAACATGGACAGAAACGTGGCTGCTGATGTCGGAATCTACCAACCTATAGAACAATTTGAAGAGTAGGCACTCATCCAGGAAAAGTCTCCGTGATTGGAGGGAAGGAAGATGAAGGAACGACAGACAATCACTGTAAGGACGGTAAGGAAGCTGATATTTATAGAACAGGGTGCGAGTAAATCTGCGTTGAACCGACTCCAACGCAGTATTCAAGTAGACAAAACGAGGACACCAAACTTGACAGCAATATTCAAGGATACTACGTACAAAGGAGAGGAAAAGGTGTACACAGGTGGAAATGTTAACGAAAGCTTTAGAGGATCTAATAATAAAACCGGATAATTTAGAGGCCCTGGCAGTAATGTAAGAAATATGCTTATCAAATTTGAGCTTAGAATCAAACATTACGCCAAGATCTCTAAAGTTATCAACGACATTAAGAGGATAGCCACAAACAGAGTAGGAGAACATCAAAGTTGAAATTTTCAAAGAGAATGACATTTTGTGACATTTCTCGATGTTCAAAGTGAGAGCATTGGAAGCGCACCAAGTCTGTAGGCTGTTGAGATCGTTTTGTAAAACCATACAGTCATCTTGTGACTCAATCACTCGAAACATCTTGAAATCATCGGCATACAAAAGACAAGAAGATTGGATTAAAGGAGGGAGATCGTTTATGAACAAAAGAAAGAGAAGAGGACCAAGGATAGACCCTTGCGGAACACCTGATGCAGGATAAAAAGGAATTGAAGAGGAGGAATTAACAGTTACAATACAGGTACGGTCGAGGATGTAAGAGTTAAACCAGGAAAGAAGAGGACCAGCAATGCCATCGTATTTTAACTTTTGAAGAAGGAGGTTATGGTTGACGGAGTCGAAGGCTTTGGAAAAGTCGGTATAAAGTACATCAACCTGCTTTTGATGGTCAAGAGCGGATGCGACCGTGTGTGTGAAGGAAAGAAGGTTGGTTAAGGTAGATTTACCTTTGACAAAACCATGCTGCTCATGCGCGAGAGTAGGCTGGATAAAGGAGTAGACTCGCTTGTAAACCACTTTTTCAAGGATCTTGCTAAAGCAAGGAAGAAGGGAAATAGGACGGTAGTTTGTGATGCAAGTACGATCACCGGCTTTATGTATAGGAAATATGTTGGCAATTTTCCAGCGAGAAGGAAAAGAGCCAGAAGATATACTTAAGTTGAACAAGATAGAAAGAGGGACGCACAGAGACGATGAAAGAGATTTAGCCAGGATATTAGGAATACCGTCGGAACCACTACCGGTATTGGCATCGATATCGTTCAAAAGAAGTTCAATTTCAAGAGGGTTCGTTCGAAATGAGTGCAATTCAGGAGAGGATGTGGAGGGAAGATTTAAGGAATTAGAAGAGGATTGTTGTGAGAAAAAAGAGGAAAAGTAAGAAGCAAAAAGTTCACACACTTCTTGTGGAGTGGAGGCAGCTGTATCACCCAAGTGCATACCATTAGGGATACTAGGACAATTTTTCAAAGAACGGATGAATGACCAAAAGGATTTCGGGTGGTTGGTTCTAATTGATGCTTCAACGCCAGCAATGTAGGAGCGCATCGCCTGTCTAACAACTTTTTTCGCTTTAGAGCGAAGATCCTTACACAAAAGAAGGTCAACAGGTGAACCTGATCCTTTATACAAGTTACGAGCTGCATTTCTGGCTTCAAATGCGACTGCAACTTCACTGCTGAACCATGGAGCATTGCGCGGTTTATTAGGACGATTAGTTGGTGTGAATTGTGGAATAAGGTTTGATAGGAAATTATACAACTTGCACAAAGCATCATCAACGTCAAGACCACGAAAAAAAGAAAACCAGTTAATTTTATTTATTTCAATCGCCATGCCGGTAAAATCAGCCCTGTGAAAGTTGTAACGTATTAAGGATGGGATTTTGTTCCTCATAGAACGAATATTAGAAATTTCCAGAACAAGAGGGGGGTGATGAGAATCAGGAGGAACATAAGGAAAGAGAGCAGCGCTTAACGAAAGTGATGATTTTGGGAGGTTGGACAAAGCAAGATCCAGAATTCTATTGCTGGCATTCGGTATATTGTTGAGCTGAGAGGGGGAACAAAGTGAGAGAAACGAAGACGTTATTAAAGAAATACTACTAGTCGAGATGATAATCGAATAGTCAACATCCCAATCTAGAGTAGGGAGATTAAAGTCACCACATAGCAGAACGTAAGCGGTGGGAAAATGGCTGTTGAGGTAAGAAGAGAGTTCCGCCAAAATTGTTCATAAATCGACAGAGGAAGGTTGCAGGGGATATATATCGAAGCGACGACTAAGGTTTTAGCAGAAGGTAAGGAGATACGCACAAAAATACATTCAATAGGAGGACAGAAAGGGAATTCAGGACACAGTGTTCCGTTGAGTGCTTTATTTATACCGATGTGGACGCCTCCACCACTGGATGTAATAGAATTAGTGGTAATAATTAAACGATCCCGGTCCTTGCGGAAAACAGTATAGTCAGGTAAGATTTCTGAATTAAAGATATCATCAGTGAGCCAGGTTTCTGTAAGGCATATTATATCGTCCGCAGCTAAAGTGGCAGAAAGCCTGAACTCTTTAGTTTTGGTCCTCAAACCACGGACATTTTGATAATATATCCTTAATCCTAAGTTCTGGAACTCCCTGCTCCTCTCGGACGAAAATTCCTTCGAGGAATTCTGGTGAATTCCTTAACTAGAACCCCAGGGGGCCAAAAGTCCTTTCGTAGTAGCTCATTAACGCCCGCAGATACTGTGATACGAAACGATGCCACTTCCTGGTTCTGCAAGTTATCCGGTGTCAGTTTTTTGCAGAGAAGAAGTGGTGGCATATATCCAAGCTTAGTAGCCGCAAAATTCTTGATCGTCTCGGCTGACGTGTTGTAGTCGATACGGGAAATG
Source organism: Nemotelus pantherinus (assembly GCA_963978885.1). Taxonomy (NCBI): domain Eukaryota; kingdom Metazoa; phylum Arthropoda; class Insecta; order Diptera; family Stratiomyidae; genus Nemotelus; species Nemotelus pantherinus. Next base: position 151,222,159 of record OZ022263.1, read on the forward strand.
AAGACCTGCAACGGCGGGTTCACCACTTTGAAGTGTGGAAGTGCGCTATTAAGCCCACCATGCGCACTGGGTTGACTAAGAGGAGGACCGTTCGTTGCTATGACATCGGTACGAGATCCGGAAGTAGAAGGAATATCATGCGTACTGGGTCGACTAAGAGGAGGACCATGCGTTGCTATGACATCGGTACGAGATCCGGAAGTAGAAGGAATATCTAAAAGTAATAACGGAGAAGTAGGAGGTCGATCGTCAGGCTGATGCAGTGGCTGTTGATCATTAAGAGTAGTCGGCGGCAATTGAAGTGCAAAAGGTTGCGAAGTTTGGGCACGAGATTTGCCCTTATTCCGAGTCACGACTCCAGCAGGAGACTTAGCAGCTTCGGCAGTGTCAATGATTGCACGAGAATGAACAGCAATAGTAGAATTGACCGAATTAACAGGTGCAATTGTGTCAAGCAATGGTTGTAGGCCTTTCAAAGTTAGCTTGACCTTCTCTTCTGCGGCAACAAGTACATTCGTCACATCCGCAAGACACTGTTTAGCGGCAAGTAATTTAGTTACGTAATGTGCCATGGAAGACGAGCGGCAGCAGCTACAGAACCAATACAGACCTGCAGTATCATTAAGCGCATCCCCGATCCGTCCTGAGAGGCCTACACAACTGACATGGAACGTTTTGCCGCAGAATCCCGAACATATAACGTAAGGCGCACTGTCAGATTTGGTGGTGCAAGGAGTAGCACTACACTGGGACATTGTAGAAGCAAAAGAAGATATCTTTCAAACGAAGATTATACACAGCGCAAAGATGGCTGAGAATAAATAAGATTTCGTATAGATAGGAAATCGGCAGCCAGATGGCAGGTAATATGTTAGCAATAATTAAAAATTAGTGAGACTTCGACCTATTGAAATGGTAAGGCTGTAGTGCTAGCAAGCCAAGTTGTTCTTCTAAGCCAAGTTGTTTTTGTTTTTTTGATATTTAAGAAGATTCTTGAGTCAAAGTTACTCTTCTTTAATCTTCAGAGTCTTGTCAATTGAATTACCACCACAAATAAGAGACGTGGTAGGAAATAGTAAAACGAATATCGCTCTTATGAATGCAAGTGATTTAAGCTTCGGCGTGGCGAATCTAACCGCCCCTACTAGCCTCAGCTTGAAATACACTTGTCAAGTGAAACGATTATTTATTTTCAAAATAAATGAAACGATCGTTTTTTTTTATATTGAATATCTGCTTGGTCGCCGACCGATCTTGGCATACCGAAACAGACTGATTTATTGATATGAATTTCTCCTATATATATGGTACATTCGAATTAGACAGTGTGTGGATCGGTTTTTCAAAAATTAAAATTAATTTAATGTATCTTGCGTTTCGTCCGCTCGGAGGGGGATGTCGCTGTTGTCGGTGAGTGGAATCAATTGTTGACATTTGTTAGTTTGACATGTCAACAATCGTGCAGAACACCCTCTCCCTTTGAAAAAAAAAAAGTTTTTTTTTCTTGTGGGAAGCAAAAAATTTTTAAATTCAAATCCATACACTTTTACAATTTTCGTCCAAATAATTTCCATTGCGTTCTTTATATTAAAAACTCATGATTCAATTAAAGTAGCTTACAATAGATATATAAATTAACAACGTGAGTACGTTGAAGGAAAATAAACGTCTGTTCTGTTCGAAGCTGAATTTTATTCTGCCAAAATATTTCAATTATTTTTTCATTACACATTTTGCAAAGTTTACTTTAATTCACAATTATCTTCTAACTCAAAGTATTTCAATGACAGTTTAATACATTTGTTTTAATACTCAATTCAATTATATAAAATGCAATAGACAAAAGTAATGGTGTTCTGGCACGTTTGAGAATGGTGCTAACTCCTCCCTCCTGAAGTGTCTGCGTCCCGCAGATTATACGGTAAGGTTGATGGATTGAATGTCTTGGATGTTAAGCCTAATAGGTTGGACATCTAGTATGTTAGGTGTTTTCGGATGAGTGATCTCAAGCTTGTTTCTGCTGCTTCTTCTGCATTTGGAGACTACAAGTATACCATATGTTAAAATTAGTACTGTAAAGAGAGTTATATCTGTTATCAAGGATTTCTCATGATTGGTGAGTAGGTTCTTCAGCTTGCTGGTGTTATTTAGATGAAGAGTGTGGAGGTACTCCAAGTCAAGCCGTAAGTCCTTATCTGGTCTGGCCTGGAATACTGGTGGCAAAACCTGGAGTACTTGGGCTTTTTTGTTCGTGAAAGTCTTTTTTTTTTATCCGGATTGTCTCGTTGTTGAATTGGATTACAAAACTACCCTCCAGATATGTGCATTTCGTTGTTGCTCCGTTTAGTAGACGACTGACGCAGTAGTCATTGTCTAATTTGATTACTTGGCTTTCTTTGCAAACTATGACGTTCTTGATATAGTTGCATACTTTCTTTATGATGTAATTTTCCATCTTGCTGGTTAGTAGTTCTTTAGACTGCATATAAACTCGCTTATCGTTCTTAGTTGTTGGTCTAACGGTGACGTGATTGTATTCTTTTCTACCGGTCTTGGGCAGTGAAATAATGTACAACAGAAGTGATCCTTTTCCTACCATTGTTGGTTCGGCATATTCTATAGCCTCAACCTCGTTTTCGTAGGGAAGTGTTTCAATTTGGTGCTATAAGTTGGTTAATTTCTTCCTTGTTTAATAAATTGGAGTTGACAATTCTATTTTTAGCTAACTGTTCGGCCTGCACTATTTCATTTACTTCATTCCGCATAATACTCAGTCGATTGAACATCATTTATTTATAGTTCATATTTATCGGTGATACGGTCGAGTAGGTGTTCAATAATGTTGTTTTATTGCCGCAGCATCGCATTCGTTGAGTCCATCAGATTTCTGTTGATCTTGTATTGCTCGTAATAGTTGTTCAAGTCGATGGCGTCTATGGGTTTCATGCTGTCGTTTATTATTCGTCCGCTTCCTAACTTGATAGTTGGTATTGGTCCTAGGTACTCATAAACGTTTGTTGACGTAGTTTTGTTTGTCCACGTTGTACTGAAACGAGAGGAAAGATGCCTTATTGCCCAGAGTTTTTTATATGGGACTTATGAATTCGCCTGCCGCTGGCGGTCGTTACGGTAACTTTATTGTCTTTGGCTACGATCTCTTTCTTGAAAATAGGTTTGTGTTTGCCCTGAATTTGTTTCACTGCTACGTATATGGTTTGTCCAGAATCATAAGTTTTTGGCTCTTGTCTTTTGGGATTTTCGTTGTTCAGCTTACGCTTCTGCTTCCTTCGAATTAGATTTATCAAATCGTCATTGACTTTGTTTTTAAAATCTACTAAATTTTGATAGTTTATTCGCTGTTCTCTTCCGAAAAATACGTCGCTAGGTTTCCTGTTTGTTACTGAATGAATCGTGTTATTGTATCGGTCAACGGCAATGTTGATGATTTCTTTCGTCGACAAGTCTGGGTTCTCCTTTTTAATACATCTAGTGATCTCAATTATGGTGGAATGAACTCTTTCCACAGCTCCATTTACCTCACTTTTCTGGCAAGGTGTCCTGTATGTCTCTATGCCCAGGATATTAATGTAGTTAGAAATAATCGGGCTTACAAGGCTTCCCTCATTATCTATCACCAACACTTTAGGCACTGTGAAGAAGTGTAGTACTTTAGTCATCTTGTCCCTCAAATGCAGTACTGACCTGTTTTTTATTCGAAAATATTTTGCAAATTTAGTAAACTTGTCGATACATGTGATAAATTTCTCTCCTTGGTATTCCGTGATATCTAGATGCAAGATTTCTGAAGGATACCTGGGTATTGGTGTATTCTGCAGCTCCGGCCTATTGGGATGGTGGTCGTATTTATTGCAGTTGCAAATGTCGCAAGATTTGATATACTTCTTTATTTCTTTAGTCATTTGAGGGAAGTAGAATTGTTCTAAAATTTGTTTCTTATTTTCGTCATGATTACGGTGAGCCCTTCTGTGCTCTTTATCTATGATTGCCATTTTGTTATCGGGGTTTGTAATGTCCTGCACAACTCGCTGTGTTATGCGGATTCGGAATCTACAAAAATGTTCCCTAAACACTTCTTGCAGGAGCTGTATGTACGGTTCGGGAATTTTGAGCCCATTTATGACATTGGGATTTAAGTTTTCTTTTAGCGTTTTTATGAGAGCCTCTTTTGTTACCTTCTTGGGTTTAATATAATGCCTACGGTATCCCTTGTGAGGTTCTTCATATCCGTAAGTGTCCTTTCCTTCCGAGATTATCAGTTGGTTCTTAAATACGTTTATAGGTGCCTCGCAACAAGGAATGAGGTCGGTGCTGTCCTCGTCGGCACTATGTGCCGTCTGGGATGAATTAGATGTAAGAATGTTGGCTTCCATTTCTAACCTTGATAGTGCATCAGCAACGTTATTCGTTTTCCCAGGTTTATATACGAGTTCGCAGTTGTATTCCTCTATGCGAGCCTTCCACCTTTTGAGCTTGGCATTGTTGTTCCTATTGCTCAAGCTAAACGTCAGTGGCTGATGGTCGGTGAGTATTTTCACCTTTTTTGCTCCATAGAGGTAGTTTCTTAGCTTGTCCAGGGCCCAGACAATGGCAAGCATTTCCTTCTCATTTGTTGCATACGCCTCCTCGGTTTTATCAAGGGATCGGGAAATGTATGTGATTGGCTTATCCTTTCCGATTTCGCCCTGAGAAAGCACTGCTCCGAGGGCCGTATTCGATGCGTCTGTGGTCAATATAAAATCCTTAGAGAAATCTGGAAAGGCTAGTATTTCGGGTGAAGCTAAAATTTCCTTCAATTCATTAAACGCTTTTAGCTCTATTTCTCCCATCTCGATTGAAATCTTTTTGGATTGGGTTGACTTAACTTGCCCTTTTTCACCTCTTGTCATATTAGTCAACGGCTTGGCAATTTTAGCGAAATCCCTTATGAAACGGCGGTAATATGATGTCAGTCCCAGGAAACTTTTCAGATCTTTCAGATTAGAAGGTGGTTTAATGTTCTTTATTGCTGCTACCTTCTTGGCGTCTGGCCTTATCCCCTCACTGGAAATGATATAACCTAGGAATTCCGTTTCCTTTTTTAGAAATTCGGTCTTGTCGAGATTGATTCGTAAATTAGCTTTTTCGATCTTGGAAAATACTTTCTCTAAGTTTTCGAAATGTTCCGCCTCCGTTCTTCCGAATATGATTATGTCGTCAATGTAGACGTAACATATTCTGCCTATATATTCCCGGAGGACATCATCGATCATTCTTTGGAATATTGCGGGAGCATTTTGCAACCCGAAGGGTAATCTTGTATATTCGAACTTTCCATTCATTGTTGAAAAAGCTGTCTTCGGTATATCGCGTTCGCTCATTTGAATTTGGTGGAAGCCTGAGGTCAAGTCCAAAGTTGTGAAGTACTTCGCTTCACCAAGGCTGGCTATTGTGCTGGATATATCCGGGATGGGATATGTGTCCGGTATGGTCACCGCATTCAATTTTTTGAAGTCGATTACCATTCTGTATTTTCGAGATCCGGAAGAGTCAGCTTTTTTTTCGACTATCCAAACGGGAGCATTGTAAGGGCTCTTGGAAGGCCTAATGATTCCGTCCTTCAATAGTTTTTTTATTTGGCTGTCGACCTCCTCACGCATAGCAGAAGGATATGGATATGATTTTGCGTATATTGGTTCATCTGTTATTGTTCTGATCTCCGTCTTAATGTTTGTATCGATAATTTGGCTGTTGTCCACCGGTCCGAAAAGTTTTTGAAATTTCTGTATGATTCTTTTTAATTTCGCTTTTGTTTCAAGGTTCAGATGACTATCTCTGACTTCTATATTATTCACTTTCAGCGGGATTACAATGTTTGGCTTGATTTTTAATACGTTATTTTTTCTATCGATTATCGCTTCGAGATCTTTCAGGGTGTCATCTCCGATTATCCCATCGAAAGACTCAAGTCCCGGTCGAATGAAGAAATTTATTGTGGAATCGTTTCCAATGCTAGAGAAGAATTTACCTGAAATTTGGTCCCTTATCACTATGTCACCTCCTGCTGATCGTATTTTAAATGGGTGTTTGACTGGTTTTTTGTTTGCGCCTAGTGCGGGTCGTATAAAATTCTTATTGGCACCCGTATCAACAAGGAATTTAAGGGTTCTGCCGTCTCTAGTTCTATATTCTAGGTATGGAATGCTAGAGAGGCTTGTGTCATAAAATTTACTTCCTGACACTCGTCCTGTTCATACTCAAGATGAAAATCTGCGACTTCATAGTAGTCTTCATGGAGTTGCTCCTGTTCTCCTCCGCACGGCTGTTCATCCAGTGTCTCCAGAACATTTACCCTTTGCTGTTTGCGAGGATAATTGTCGGAGGTTCTATATCTTTTAGCAGGATCTTTATCGTCTTTCAGATTCAGGTAATCAATCTGTCTGGTTTGTATTGATGAATCTATCTCCATTGGAACTGGTGGTTTCGGGAATGACGGCCTTGCTGGTGGCTGTGGGCGTTGTTCATGCTGAATGTTGTAAGCCTCGTTCCTCTGGTAGGTAGGTAATGCTCTCGGTGCGGCCCTTGGGAATGGTTTTGGTGGAATTTTGGGAAACGGCTTCCCTTGATGTTGAGCAAAAATTTGGTTAATAGGTGCTGTCACTGAGTTATTTACATTGGCCTTGTGGACGGAGGTTACACGAAAGTTCAAGTTTTGGATTTCGAGGCATGACGTATATGCCTCAGGTAGCGACTTGGGCCTTTGTATAACCAGCATCCTGGAAAGATCTCCGTTAACCCCACGTACAAATACATCTAGTGCTCGGTTCCTATAAGTTTCTATGAGCACGCTCACCGTTTCTGACGAATAGTCTTCCGTTTTAATCTTATTTACGATTAAGGAGAACTGGTGGTTAACGTTGGCGTAAAATTCATCCAGGGACATATTCCCCTGCCTCAAGAGGTTTAGCTGATATTCTAAGGTGCGAATATCCCTCTTGTCAGCGTAATGTAAAGATAAACACTTTTTCATTGATGACCAGTTGTCATCGAATATGTTGTATGAAATGAGCGCCGAATCTGCCGGCCCTCTAATTTTCTGGCGGATGCATTGTAAAATCGCCCTGAATAGTGGTTTGCCGCGAACAATTGCGAAATCATTTAATATGGTTTCCACATTGTGCACCCAGGAAATATATTCGGTAGGATTCCCCTCGAATATCGGTAAATGCCTGACACAATCTGGCAATTTACAAATTTCCTTGAGTTCTTCCTCTGTGGTGGGACCACGGAGAGGAGACTCGGCGGCTGAAGTTTGTGCAGGCCCGTTCTGGGCTTCCTCCAACTTCTGGAGTCTGAATAAGATGCTCTTCGTTAATTCAATCTGAGCATTCACTGCCCCAGTTAATTGATGAATGGTCTCTTGCATCATTTCCATTTTAATAACCAAATATAGCTTTTCACTTTGTGGTTAATAATACACTCACTTCTCTGATCAATATAATTTGCTCACTTTGCTCACAAAATAATGGTAGATAAGGATATTCTGTGTACTCACATGAAGATAAAGACTATTGCGTGGGTGCGCATGCCTTGGGTTCCCAGGTTCCAGATAAATCCAATTAAGTAATGTTGTAATGTGTCCCTTTTGGTCACTGTTCCGGTATTTCTTCACAATAACTTACTCGTGGTACAACTTCACTGGTCTTGGGTTCCCAGGTTCGAGATAAATCCTTTCAAGTGATGTTGCAATGTGTCCCTTTTGGTCACTGTTCCGGTAATTCTTCACAATCACCTACTCGTGGTACAACTTCACTGTGGTGCTTCGATTGCGGACGCAGAAGGCACTAAGTAATTGAGTTTGAATAATTCTTATTACTCTGTTTTCTAATCCGCGTCACCAGAACCGTTTACAAATATTCGGATAAACTTTTTTTTCAACTTATCAGCTCCTTGCCAGCCTCTGCCAAGGATTTAAGGAACTTTTTGGCTTAATATGTTCCACTGACTAACTTTTTAATACTGCTCGGGCGCCAATTAACAACGTGAGTACGTTGAAGGAAAATAAACGTCTGTTCTGTTCGAAGCTGAATTTTATTCTGCCAAAATATTTCAATTATTTTTTCATTACACATTTTGCAAAGTTTACTTTAATTCACAATTATCTTCTAACTCAAAGTATTTCAATGACAGTTTAATACATTTGTTTTAATACTCAATTCAATTATATAAAATGCAATAGACAAAAGTAATGGTGTTCTGGCACGTTTGAGAATGGTGCTAACTTATATATATATATATATATTTTGTTTTTGTTTTTGGTCTTTTGTTATTCAATTCATAATAGTTCTTACTTAAATATAATTTTGATTAAATGTTTTTCACTAATGTTCGAAGAACATTAGTATTAAAATCAATTCGGCCAAAAATTCATATTTCTTTATATATATATATATATATGTACAAAAAATTTCAGTGAGATAATCTCGGGAACGCGCCATTCGATTGAGCTGAAACTTTCAGGATACATTGGTGTATATGCAGAATAGGTCCAGGTTTCTTTAAATGTCAGTTATTGTAAACCTTTTCGCGCCGGCGGGCATTTAAGTGATATTTTTAATATACCTATTATTTCGTGCACAAATGATTTTCGCAAAAATAAAGTTAATAAAATAAATTTCTAACGTGTTTTACATATGAATCGGATAATGCTTTGGAATATTTTAACCCTATGTGTGCGCTGGGTGCCTCAAAAGAGGACGGGAAAATTTGAAAATTTTTAAATTTCGATAACTTTTGACAAAGCTATTCAATCATTACCAAATTTTCAGGACATATTGATATTATTTAGTTGTAGATTTATGTGGCTTTTAATGAGCGTGCTGGCAACCCTGTAGCTAGGGCAGGCACTGAAAGTGAAAACCTCCAAATCATCGTCTCTCTTGAAAAAATGCCGTTTCTTCAAAAAAAAGCCACTCATATGTAAATCTTGTGCTTTGTTTACATAACCAAAAAAAAAAAAAAGATATGGTATAACGGGCACGCCTGGCAACCCTTGCCCAATTTACCTATATTTTTAGCATCAAAAATTTCTGTTCACGGAAACTCACGATCCGATGGGCAGAATTATTTGAAATTCACAGCATGTATTGACCTTAAATAGGACCAGATCTGATAGAAGTGATTTTGAAATGCGGGCAATTCTGTGCCAGTGGTGCCATCTTGAAAAACCACTAAAAAAGATAACTGTTTTTAGCCCTATAAATTCTGATTGAATCGTTCGATTTTGACGAAACTTACACAATTGCTGGACCTTACTTTAAGCCACGTTTGGTAGAAATTTGGTCGAAAAATTCGATTGGAGCTGCCAGCTATGATAATTTTGGTGTCTTCATTTTGAAAAAAAAAATTTGGAAGTAAAAACATTCAAACCATCGAATATTCAAAAAAATGTCCGTTTCTTACAATAAAACCAATCTGTATATAAATCTTATGTTTTATCTACACGTTCAAAATAAAACTTTGGAAATTTCATGTCGGACAAGAACGGTAACCCTCTCCCAGTTAACCTATATTTTTAGCATCAAAAACTTCTGTTCACGGAAACTCACGAACCAATAATCAGATACAGCTAAAATTTACAGAATGCATTGGACTTAAGTAAGACCAGATTTGATAGAAGCGATTTTGAATTGTGGGCAACTCTGTGCCAGTGGTGCCATCTTGAAAAATTACAAAGAAAAAAAACTGCTTTTTGCCCTATGAAATGTGAATAAGTTACTTGATTTTCATGAAATTGACACAGAAGCTAAACCTAACTCTAATCTCTGTTTGGTGGAAATTTGGTTGAAAAATTTGATTGGTGCTACCTGCTATGGTAATTTTTGTGTCTTTGGTTTTGAAAATTCGCTCAGGAAAATAAAACTTTTTGTGCTATAACTTCCAGTGCAGTCATGAAATCAATACGAATTTCATACAATTAATGAAACCTGTCATAAACATTATTCAGGCCAAATTTGGTTGAAAAGACACGATAGGGTTGCCAGCTATTGTTGGTTTTGTGTTTAATTGCAATATCTTTATTAAGCGGTTTTATCGTAGAATTTTCAAATGGTAATGATATTGTAGTGACAATAAACAGCAAATATTAAGCTTTCGATCATTTGAAAAAACTCGCTGCAGGTAACCCTAAATTTCTTTATACTCCTATAACTTCGAATGTAATTAAACAACGTGAAGCAGATTTGATATATTCTTGGATTTGATACTGGCGAAAGGTTGCCAGCACGAGTCGGTTGTGCTACTTTTGTATCAATAAATGCTTACAGTTAGTATACATACCGGAAACATTTACAATGAAAATAAATAACCGATGTTACAATTCGCAAAGTTCTGCAAATTTTTCGGATCGCAGCCCCAAACACCAACTTCAGTTACAGTGCTGCAGGCACTGAGCATTTTCTTCATTGATGTTATATGAGATGCTGCTTTCAAAATTATGTGAAATAAGCAACTGATAACGAATATAATTAACCCGTGTTTTGCTCTCATAAACGTTGAAATTCATGCCAGTGGTAATATCTGAAACCTTGCACCATATGAGTTATAATGCATTCTTAAGACGAAAGTAAAACGTGGCATTTGAAACAGTTTGGCCGTAATAAGCAGCACATGTGGTGGAATATGCACTCAAAACCTGCACGATTCTTCTACTGTTCTTCGAACATTAGTGTTTCTAGCGGTTCAGGTGCGCTAGAGTTTTTTTGTTTTGTTTTTGATGATTTGAACACATTTCATTTGTTAGGATAACTATATATATTTTTTTTTTGCATATTTTTTTTTCTTTGACATGTGTACTTTTTGTTACTTATTTGGTATTGTCTTACAATAATAATGCTGTACATATTCAAATACATTTATCTAGTAATTTCAAGATTGTGGTGTATATAATTTTAACATTCATTAATATAATGGTATTAACACCATTTCTTTCTAGTATTTCATATGGTCCGTGATATGTATTCTGTAATTTTTTTCTATTAATGCTTCTGACTAAAACTAGGTCTGCTACTTTGATGTTTGCTGGATTTATGTTACTATGAGTATCTAATCTATCTTTTCATTTTTACTTTCTCGATCAATTTTCGAGCCAAACTAATGCTATTTTTAAGTCTAATTTTCAGTTCATTAGCGAAATTGTCTAAATTGTTGATTGGTTCGTTTTCTTCTACAATATCGTCGGGTAATTGGGGTAATTTTCCGTAGATAAGTTCATATGGAGGATATTGCGTGTCTACATGACACGCCACCACTTCTGGTCTGCAAAAAACTGACGCCTGACAACTTACCAAACCAGGAAGTGGCTTCTTTCCGCATAACTGTCTCTGCTGGCATCAACGAGCTTCTTCGAAATTACTTCTGGCCTCCTGGTGTTCTGGTCAAAGAATCCACCAGAATTCCTCGTAAGAATTTTCATCCGAGAGGAGCAAAATGCTCCAGAGCTTAGGATTAAGTCTTTACTATCAAAATGTCCGCGGTTTGAGGACCAAAACTAATGAGTTCAGGCTCTCTGCCACTTTAGCTTCGGACGACATAATATGTCTTACAGAAACCTGGCTTACTGCTGATATCTTCGATTCGGAAATCTTACCTGACCACACGGTTTTCCGTAAAGACAGAGATCGTTTGAATAGCGGTTAATCCGATGGTGGAGGTGTTCTCATCGCTATTAATAAGGCACTCAACGGAACGCTCTGTCGTGATGCTCCTTTCTGTCTTCCTGTTGAGTGTATTTTTGTGCGTATTTCCTTGCCTTCTGCGAAAAACAGAGATCGTTTGAATAGCGGTTAATCCGATGGTGGAGGTGTTCTCATCGGTATTAATAAGGCACTCAACGGAACACTCTGTCGTGATGCTCCTTTCTGTCCTCCTGTTGAGTGTATTTTTGTGCGTATTTCCTTGCCTTCTGCGAAAACCTTAGTCGTCGCTTCGATATATATCCCCTGTAACCTTCCTCTGTCGATTTATGAACAATTCCTGGCGGAGCTCTCTTCTTACCTCAACAGTCATTTTCCCACCGCTTACGTTCTGCTATGTGGTGATTTTAATCTCCCTACTCTAGATTGGTTATCCTATTCGGTTATCATCTCGAGTAGTAGTGTTTCTTTAATAACGTCTTCATTTCTCTCACTTTGTTCGCTCTCAGCTCAACAATATACCAAATGCCAGCAATAGAATTCTGGAGCTCGCTTTGTCCAATATCCCAAAATCAGCACTTCCTTTAAGCGCTGCTCTCTTTCCTTATGTTCCTCCTGATTCGCATCACCCCCCTATTATTCTGAAAATTTCTAATATTCGTTCTATGAGGAATAAAGTCCCATCCTTATTACGTTTCAACTTTCACAGGGCTGATCTCACCGGCATGGCAATTGAAATAAATAGAATTAACTGGTTTTCTTTTTTTCGTGGCCTTGACGTTGATGATGCTCTGTGCAAGTTGTATAACTTCCTATCTAACCTTATTCCACTATTCACACCAACTAATCGTCCTAATAAACCCAACGATGCTCCATGGTTCAGCAGTGAAGCCAGAAATGCAGCTCGTTACTTATATAAAATATCAGGTTCACCTGTTGACCTTCTTTTGTATAAGGATCTTCGCTTTAAAGCGAAAGAAGTTGTCAGGCAGGCGATGCGCTCCTACATTGCTGGCGTTGAAGCATCAATTAGAACCAATCACCCGAAATCCTTTTGGTCATTCATTCGTTCCTTGAAAAATAGTCCTAGTATCCCCAATGGTATGCACTTGGGTGCCTCCAATCCACAGGAAGTGTGTGAGCTTTTTGCTTCTTACTTTTCCACTTTTTTCTCACAACAATCCTCTTCTAATTCCTCAAATCTTCCCTGCACATCCTCCCCTGAGTTGCACTCATTTTGAACGAACCCTCTTGAAATTGAACTTCTGTTGAACGATATCGATGCCAATACCGCTAGTGGTTCCGACGGTATTCCAAATATCCTGGCTAAATCTCTTTCATCATCTCTGTGCGTTCCTCTTTCTACCTTGTTCAGCTTAACTATATCTTCTGGCTCTTTTCCTTCTCGCTGGAAATTTGCCAATATCTTTCCTATACATAAAGCCGGTGATCGTACATGCGTTTCAAACTATCGTCCTATTTCCCTTCTTCCTTGCTTTAGCAAGATCCTTGAAAAAGTGGTTTACAAGCGGGTCTACTCCTTTATCCAGTCTACTCTCGCTCATGAGCAGCATGGTTTTGTCAAAGGTAAATCCACTTTAACCAACCTTCTTTCCTTCACACACACGGTCGCATCCGCTCTTGACCATCAAAAGCAGGTTGATGTACTTTATACCGACTTTTCCAAAGCCTTTGACTCCGTCAACCATAGCCTCCTTCTTTAAAAGCTAAGGTACGATGGCGTTGCTGGTTTTCTGTGTGATCGTCTGTCGTTCCTTCATCTCCCTTCCCTCGAATCACGGAGACTGTTCCTGGATGAATGCCTACTCTTCAAATTATTTCATAAGCTGATAGATTCAGATGTCAGCAGTCACGTTTCTGTCCGTGTTGCAGTGCATGGCACCCGCTCTTCGTTTGAGTTTAGTGTGCCATTTGCGCGCACTGATATCTTTTTTTATTCTCCGCTGTTGCGATTACTGAGGCAACATAATGACCTACAGTTTGGTCTTCTACCGCCGACATTATATGCATTTAAAACTTTTCTTAAACATAATGTTTTGCTTACTACTAGTTCAATGTAGTCTTTTTTCCTTTTCCTTTTTTTCTTCTCTATTTTGCTTATTTTGAATTTGTACTTTTTCACTTGGATTTTGTTTATTATTGTTCTTTATTTTGTATCATTATCATATCATTATTATATTGTTCATTTTTTCATTCTTTCGTTAGTGAATTATTTGTATTTTATATATTCTATATTCAGTGATTGGATTTTATCTGTTGAATAATAGTAATAGTAAATAAATAAATAAATAAATAAATATATCTATAACCGTTGGATATTCTAAGTGGTCCTCCTGTATCTATAGCAATTGTTTTTGTTTCAAATGTATTTTTCGGTGTGTCAGTTATTGTTTGCTTTTCTTTTATATGTTTTGTTTGTTTATTTTTCGTACAAATTTCACAGTTTTTAATAAATGTTTTTATCATCTTGTTCATATCTTTCCATATAAATTTTTGTTTTAGTTTAAGTAATGTCTTTCTTACACCCAAGTGTCCCCCTATCGGTGTTGTGTTGTAATTATTTATTAGTTTGAATTGTATTATTTTATCAGCTATTCGTTTTGGTGGTTTGTATAATATTATTTTTAGGGGTTCTTTATTATTTGTTAGGATACTATTCTGTAGTTGATTAAATTTGTTTTTAAATTCTTCTTTATTTATCATGTTATATATCTCATCTCTTTCTTCTATGTATATTTTCGTAATATTTCTTCTAGTTGCTTGTGATGTCAGTTTCTCCAATGTTGGAACTAATTCCAATGGATTTTCGCTGCAACGAAGTAAGATCTGGTTGTCCTCAAACATAATTTTTGGAATGCTCCCTATTTCGAATTTTAATTTTGCTAGATTTTTTATATCAGCTGGGGAATCGCTGTCCCATATGTAGATTTCATTAGCCATTAGGTTATGTTTTAGTTTGCCTACTTTTCTTGTTTGCACTTTTTTAAGTTTTTTACCATATTTCTTGTATGGTGTAATACTTTCATTTCTTCGGTAATATTTCTCTGCTTTGGTATCATATCTTTTAACGTATCTGAATTTGATTTGATGCGTGATAATGCATCTGCATTAACATTCATTTTGCCCTTTCGATATATTATATCGAAGTCGTAATCGCATAAATCTAGTCTTATGCGTGTCATCTTTGATGATGGGTTTTTATGTGTAAACAATGATATAAGTGGTCTGTGGTCTGTAATGACTGTAAATTTGTTTCCAAATAGATAAGGTCTAAAAAAATTTATTGCCCCATGGATTGCTAATAATTCTTTTTCGATGATCGATTTGTTTATTTCATGTTTCACTAGGGTTCTACTTGCGTAGGAAATAGGTAAGTCATGTCCTATTTCGCCTTGTGCGAGTACTGCACCTAACGCGTAGTCTGATGCATCGGTTGTGACAATAAATGGTTTATTGAAATCTGGGTATTTGTAATTGTTGTTGTAATATTGGTGCATTCATCAGTTTATTTTTCAGTATTTCAAATGTGGATTGACATTTTTCCGTCCATAGGAATTTCGTATTCTTTCTTAACAAATCGTTGAGGCATTTTGTGGTTTTGGCGAAGTCTGGGATAAATCGGCGGTAGTAATTAGTGAATGCAACGAATCTTCGGACGTCGTCTGCATTTAAAGGAATTGGATAGTTTCTAATTGTATTAAATTTTGCAGGGTCTGCACGGACTCCGTCTTTTGTGATTAAGTGTCCCAAATACACTACTTCACTTCTCAAAAAATTGCATTTTTCAGGGTTGAGTTTGAGGTTGTATTTTTCTAGCCTATCAAATATTTTTATTAGAATGCTCATCAACATATAAAAAGGCTGCTGAATTTAATCCACTCAACATACGTTGGAAGCTATTGGATGAAATAGTTAAACCGAAAGGTAATCGTCTGGATTGATAATGTCCTTTGTTTGTCGAAAAGGTTGTTAATGGTCTTGATTCTTTTGTCAGTCCGATTTGGTGAAAGGAACTTGTCATGTCAAGAGTGGAGAAGTATCTCGCTCTCCGTAGCCTGTCTAAGACATCTTCTAATCTAGTTAGTGGAAACTAATCATTAACAATTTTTTTGTTCAGTGCCGTGAAATTCACTACAAGTCTCCATTTTGTTGGGCCTGACTCACTTTTCTTTGGTGTCAAAAGTAATGGTGAGTTGTATGGGCTCGTGGAGTTTTCGATAATGTTATCATTTAGAAATTTATTTACTTGTTTATTATATCTACGCGCAAGTCTTCTAATATTACTTGCAATGAATGCAGCGACATCAAGCCATGCCATGTTCTGAGGATGCTTCAATTGACAAACAATAATTTGGAAAGCATGAACGAGCGATACGAGTCGTTATCTCGAGACAATGCTGTTATCGGGAATATTATTAAGAACTTATCTTCTTCAGTAAATCCTATGGTCGATTTAATAGACGACTTACGCGGTCAGCAAGATAAAGTCGTGGCACTATCCTCTAGACTAGACCAAATTGAAGATAAGATGGACTTAATTCTATCTAAAATTAGGAGTGTCGATGTTAAGGCGTCAGCCGTAGCTGACACTGTAGTAGACATTACTGACACGAGTCTAACTTCGTGTTCGATCGACCTAATATCGTCGAAATTAAATGCAATGGAGCATCAACTTGACCGTATCTCAATCTCCCAACCCTCAAAACCTGCATCAAGATCCATTGCATGCCAGACGGTTCCGGAAAATGAAATACCATCAACTTCTGATAGTGTTGCTACAAAACACAAACCGATTTCTGATAATGTTGGCGCAAAACATAAATCACCTTATAAAATAGCAGATGCAGCAATGAGTGAGCGGAAAGCCAATTCAAAAAATAACGTCAAATGTTCAAAATCATCTGCTAATGCCATTTCAAAACCTTCAGTCTCCGCATCTAATGTAACTAAGAAAACTAGCTCAAAAGCAGTAGATACCAACATCGTATTAGATCCTCATATAGTATCAAATGATTTGAATATTTTCAACTGCACCCTCAGAGGTGTCACACAACCCAGAGCTATATTTGTATCTAGGCTTGCTCCTGATACCACCGCAGATGACGTAAAGAAAAATGTTGAGGGAATCCTTGAACATACAAAATCCTTCATCCCTAAGGACTGTATATCAGTTATTAAGATAGGGAATCGGCATCGCGTATCATCATTTAAAATTATAGCACCGGATTGTTGCTTTGATTCCATTGCAAATAGCAATTTCTGGCCGCCGAACTCTGTTGTGCATGAATTCGTCAACAAACGAATAAATAAATCAAGTGCTGCAACAAAAAACGGGACGAACTCATCTCAGCACTTTACACCAACGTAAGTGGAATGCGATCTAAACTTAATATGTTCTATGAGCTGTCGAACTCTGAAGCTTTTGATGTCATTGCGATCACCGAAACGTGGCTTTGTGCAAATATTCACAATGCTGAAATTTTTAATTCGGAGTATACTATTTTCCGCCGGGATAGACATGGAGATCTTACTGACGCTCCTGTCGGAGGTGGTGTTCTTCTGGCGTTTCACAAAAAATTCAAAGTATCTCTAATCGAAATACCGCATACAAATAATGAATTTATTTGTGCCCAAGTCCAACTGACGTCAAAGAAAATATTTTTTGGTGTCAACTACACGCCACCAAATTCTTCGTATGATGTTTATGCTTCGCTTATACATATTATGCAGCTCATATGCGACCTTGCGGACAATAACGACGACGTCGTCTTAATGGGTGATTTCAACCTACCTAGAATAAACTGGTGCCCTTCAGCGGACGGCACTTTCGAAGTTCCGAGCTCTACTTCTATTGGCGGACAACACGACATCAACATTGCAAACGAATTTATATCACTTGGTTTGTTTCAAGCCAATTGCATCCGGAACGCAAATGGAAAAATGCTGGACCTGATTTTTTCGACTGATGCCTCTTCTACTGTGGTGAAACCCCTCACATCATCTCTCATCGACGAAACCGCGCATCATTGTGCACTCAACATTATTTTCGAGCCAAAGTCTAGTAATTACTTATCATCGAGCACATCTGAACTTAAATTTAATTTTAGACGAGCTAATGTCGATCAAATACGTGACTTGCTTGCTAACTATGATTGGTCCTCCGTGTTGCAGGAAACTAATCCTGATAAAGCTACGTTCTATTTCCACATTCGGTTGTTTAGCTGTTTTTTACGGAGCGTGCCAACTACCTTCACTAATAGCAAGGTTCGTTTTCCTTGGATGTCTCCACAGCTTTGCCATTTGAAAAATTCTAAAAACAAAGCCTGGAAAAAGTTTCGCCTGACTCGCTCAGAACTTGACTATCAACGTTTTTCCACATTACGAGATCTGCATCATAAAGAAGCTGCATTTGCATATCATAGACATACGCAACAGCTAAGATTTAATTTTCAAGCTCACCCTAAGAGATTTTGGAATTTTGTTAATTCTAAGACTTATAACGATGGGTATCCACTCACATTTAAATCTGACGACTCTTATTTTGATGATCCCTTTGATATTAGTAATTTATTTGCTTCCGTTTTCCGTAAAGCTTATCGTACGGACTTTCCAAACTCCAGACACTTTTCACCCTACTTGACGAACTCAGCAGTTTCTTCTTTGGAGATGAAGGATTTAAAAATTGACGAGGTCACTATTATCACATTTGTTAATAAACTTGACAATAATATAACACCTAGCCCAGATGGCATACCTAACTTGGTCTTGAAATATTGTGTGTCGTCACTACTACCTGTGCTGTCTTATATTTTCAATACATCCTTAAAAACAGGCATCTTTCCTCATTTGTGGAAATACTCCACCGTCACTCCCATATTCAAGAAAGGGAGTCGTAATCACGCTTGCAACTATAGACCTATTGCAAAACTTCCCTGTGTCGCAAAACTTTTTGAAGCCATAGTCACAAATGTTGTAGCCTTTCATTGCAAATCAATTATGGCTCCGTATCAGCATGGTTTCGTGAAAGGTCGTTCAACCACAACCAACCTGCTTGAATTTTCTCACCAAATAACCAACTCAATTGAAGCTGGGCTCCAAACTGACTGCGCCTACACAGACTTGACGAAAGCCTTTGATAAGCTTGATCACTCTATTCTTTTAGCTAAGCTTCATTCCTTTCAATTCCCTTACTTGTTTTTAAATTGGGTTGACTCTTACTTGACGAATCGAACCCAACGTGTATCCTTTCGCGGTGCCTTGTCATCTGAAATTAGAACCACGTCTGGTGTTCCACAAGGTAGTCATCTAGGCCCTTTACTGTTCGCCTTATTTATTAATGACGTAGGTTCCATTTTACAGTCATCTTCTGTTCTTCTTTATGCCGATGACGCTAAAATTTTCAAAGTTGTGAGAAACCTTAACGATTGCTATGATTTGCAGCAGGATCTAAACAGATTTGCCAACTGGTGTTCCAATAACAATCTCCTAATTAATCCTGACAAGTGTACGGTTATATCTTACACACGCAAAAATAATCCTGTAATCTATGAATACTCACTTTTGAGTACATCTTTAAATAGATCAGCGAAAGTACTCGATTTAGGAGTATTGCTGAATCAATCCTTCACATTTGACGATCACATCGATTCAATTGTTGTGAAAGCTAGCAATGCCTTAGGTTTTGTCAGAAGACGCTCGAAGGAATTCAACGACATTTTTCTAACTAAGACCCTCTTTTGCAGCTTAGTCAGACCTATTGTCGAATATGCAAGTATTGTATGGGCACCATATCAAAAAGTCTACATAGACCAAATTGAGTCAATTCAAAAGAGGTTCTTACGTTTCTGCCTCCGCGGTCTTCCGTGGTATGACCCTTTACATCTACCTCCTTATCAAGACCGCTTAAATCTTTTACGAATGGATACCTTGGACTCTCGACGTCAAAATTCCAAAATCTTATTTGTCGCGAAAATTTTGGATGGCACCGTTGACTCAAACTACTTCTTAAGCCAACTTAATTTTAATACTAATAACAAACGTGTCAGGCGCGTTAACTTTTTGTCGATCCCTCAACATCGGACCAATTATGGTTGCAATGAACCAGTCACTGCAATAAGTAGATGCTTTAACGAAGCTTATTATAAGTTTGATTTTCATTTATCTACAGCATCACTTAAACGAATTCTGTATAAGAATAATTAATTTTTATTGTATGTGTATAGTCTGCATTAGACGACTTTAATAAATGAATGAATGAATGAATTTATTTCATCAATGTGTGTATGGGGCAATCTATAGTTCTTGATATATGTTGGAGTGTTATCTGTGACGTGTATTTTTTGTTTATAAAAATTATTGGCTATAAGGGGGTCGTGCTCTAAGTGAAAGATATGCTGATAATGTTGAATAATTCCTAGTTCCGATTTTTTGTCTTCTGAGTTCAAGTGGTTTATGTTGATATATTTTATTAAATCTTTAAATCTTGCTTATCTTTGGTGTCTTTATTTACTGAAGAATTGTTTTTATGTGCTTTGTATCTAGCTAATGGTTCTGTTTCTATTTCAAAGTTTTTAATTACAATGTCATCTTCGTTAGTATTAAGTAGTTTTATATGTTTAATGCCTTCTGCTGGTATTATTGTACTACCTATATAGACGCCCGGTGTGATTTCTTTATTAACTATCACACTGTCTTCTTCAATGATAAAGTCAACTGGACAAATAAATTCACATCGTGCGGGTAACGTTAATTTGTATATTTTGGAATCTGTACTGATTGGTATTGTATAATCTTAACCGTCGATATTAATTGTTAACGTATATGTTTCGTAATCAATTTTTGCCAGTTTCTGTACCAGGAAATCTCTTCCTAGTATTCCATCTGTATGGATGGGGAAATCAGGTTCCACAATTTGAAAAGGGTAGACTATTGGTTTTTCGCCAATGTTCAAGTCTAGGTTTGCAATACCTATTGAGTATATTTCCTGGTCTGTTATGCCAGAGAATTTGCATCGTTTGTCTCTGTCTATGTTTTCATCTTCTGAAATTGCATTTGTCTTGCAGATAGATATATCTGCTCCTGTATATATTAATAGTTTCAAATATTTTCTCGACTTTCTACAATATGGAGTAATGTAATTCTTTAATTGTGTATTTAATAAGTATATCTTTTCTATCTGGATCCCGGGGTCAACTTTTATTCCTCGTTGCTGCTGGCCTCCGGG
>OZ022263.1:151245592-151248092 GCA_963978885.1 Nemotelus pantherinus
ATATATATATATATATATATATCATCAAAAAATTTCAGTGAGATAATCTCGGGAACGCGCCATCCGATTGAGCTGAAACTTTCAGGATACATTGGTGTATATGCAAAATAGGTCCAGGTCTCTTTAAATGTCAGTTATTGTTAACCTTTTGGCGCCGGCGGCCATTTAAGTGATATTTTTAATATACCTATTATTTCGTGCACAAATAATTTTCGCATAAATAAAGTTAATGAAATAAATTTCGAACGTGTTAAACATATGAATCGGATAATGCTTTGGAATTTTTTAACCCTATGTGTGCGCTGGGTGCCTAAAAAAGGACGGGAAAATTTGAAAATTTTTAAATTGCGATAACTTTTGACGGAGCTATTCAATCATTACGAAATTTTCAGGACGTATTGATATTATTTAGTTGTAGATTTGTGTAGCTTTTAATGAAGGTGCTGACAACCCTGTAGCTAGGGCAGGCACTGAAAGTGAAAACCTCCAAATCATCGTCTCTCTTGAAAAAATGCCGTTTCTTCAAAAAAAAGCCACTCATATGTAAATCTTGTGCTTTGTTTACATAAACAAAGAAAAAAAAAAGATATGGCATAACGGGCACGCCTGGTAACCCTTGCCCAATTCATCTATATTTTAAGCATCAAAAACTTCTGTTCACGGAAACTCACGATCCGATGAACAGAATTAATTGAAATTTGCAGAATGTATTGGTCTTAAATAAGACCAGATCTGATAGAAGTGATTTTGAAATGCGGGTGATTCTGTGCCATTGGTGCCATCTTGAAAAACCACTAAAAAAGATAACTGTTTTTAGCCCTATGAATTCTGATTGAATCGTTCGATTTTGACGAAACTCACACAGTAGCTGGACCTTAATTTAAGCCACGTTTGGTAGAAATTTTGTCGAAAAATTTGATTGGTGCTACCAGCTATGATAATTTTTGTGTCTTTGGTTTTGAAAATTCGCTCAGGAAAATAAAACTTTTTGCACTATAACTTCCAGTGCAGTCATGAAATCAATACGAATTTCATACAATTAATGGAACCTGTCATAGACATTATTCAGGCCAAATTTGGTTGAAAAGCCACGATAGGGTTGCCAGCTATTGTTGGTTTTGTGTTTAATTGCAATATCTTTATAAAACGGTTTTAGCGTAGAATTTTCAAATGGTAATGATATTGTAGTGACAATAAACAGCAAATATTAAGCTTTCGATTATTTGAAAAAACTCGCTGCAGGCAACTCTAAATTTCTTTATACTCCTTTAACTTCGAATGTAATATACGTGAAGCAGATTTGATATATTTTTGGCTTTGATACTGGCAGAAGGTTGCCAGCACGAGTCGGTTGTGCTAATTTTGTATCAATAAACGCTTACAGTTAGTATTCATACCGGAAACATTTACAATTAAAATAAATAACCGATGTTTCAATTCCCTAAGTTCTGCAAATTTTTCGGATCGCAGCCCCAAACACCAACTTCAGTTACAGTGCTGCAGGCACTGAGCATTTTCTTCATTGATGTTATATGAGATGCTGCTTTCAAAATTATGTGAAATAAGCAACTGATAACGAATATAATTAACCCGTGTTTTGCTCTCATAAACGTTGAAATTCATGCCAGTGGTAATATCTGAAATATTATAATGCATTCTTGAGACCAAAGTAAAACGTGGCATTTGAAACAGTTTAGTCGTAATAAGCAGCACATGTGGTGGAATATGCACTCAAAACCTGCACAATTCTTCTACTGTTCTTCGAACATTAGTGTTTCTAGCGGTTCAGGTGCGCTAGAGTTTTTTCGTTTTTAAATCTATTTCTGAGAATTTTTTTCTTATTCTTCATATGTTTTTATATCTAATGTTAAGAGCTGAGTTTTAACTGCTGTTCCTAATTTCACTTTTCTTGTAAAATTCAGCAAATTGTTTTTGCCATCTTCATTAAGGCTTTCGTTGATTAGACTTACTATTGTTAGAAATGCTTCTAGTTCTTTGGGGTTTCCCGTAAAAGTTGGTATGGATTTTAACGCTAATTCAATAATGAAATTGCTCATTTTGCTGTCTACTGAACTTTCTAATTGTTCTAATAGTAGTTCTTTTGCCTCTTTATATTTTCTTATCAATGTTTCCAGTAACTCTTGACTACTGTCTGTGCTAATTGCTTCTTTTTGGATTTCCTCTACAGTATTTAATTTTTCTAGAATGTATTCTCTTTTGTATATTCTGTTTGAGGTTTTTTTAGATTTGTTATTATTTTTGTAATTAGACAAATATTTTCTTCCATTTATAGAGAATTATAATGGACCATATGAAATCTTCCTATTTCTTATCTTCAATCTAGCAATTGTACATATTAATATTGCAATTTGTGTTTTAATTCTAATAATTGTACACATTTGAATTCTATTTTCAATTTGCGTTTAGTTTCTAATACTGAGTCATAGGTGTCGCGTGTGACGCCAAATGCAACAAAGTGGAACTGTCAGAAATAGAGGGG
>OZ022263.1:151253092-151443092 GCA_963978885.1 Nemotelus pantherinus
GTTCTTTACCCTATAGCTTCCAGTACAGTCATGGTATCATAACGACATTCATATGGCAAATTAATCTTATTGTAGGCAATATTCAGTAGAAATTTTAGTTTAATAAAATGATAGAGCTGCCAGCTATGGTTGTGTTTGTATTTTGTTTGGCATACCATTAGCAAGCGGTTTTATCATGGAATTTTCAAATCATAGTGATCTTATAGTGAAAATAAACACAAAATATTAAAATCTAGAAAATGTGAAAACTGTTGCGAATGGCAACCTTAAATTTCTTTGCATCCCTACAACTTCCAATGCAGTCATCGGATCAATACGAAATTCGCAGAGCTGGTTGACTGCAACGTAAGACAGATGCGACATATATTTGGCTTCGGTGCTAGTTAAGGGCTGCTAGCACTAGGCCTTTTTGTTATTTTTGTTCCAATAAATACTTGCATTAAGTATTTTCATCGCAAACATTTGCAATGAAAATAAGTAAACATTGTTTAAATTTTCTAACTTCTGGACATTTTTTGGATGGCAGCCCCAAACACCTTTCTACCGCAGTAACTTCCGATGAAGTCACCGAAATTAAAATTAGCTCAGATTCTAGTATTACTAAGAATGTATTCGTTTTAAGTAGGAAAAGTAAGTAGCGGTAGAATACACACTCAAAATCTGCACAAATCCTCTACCGTTCTTCGAACATTAGTGTTTCTAGCGGTTCTGATGCGCTAGGGTTTTTTCCCCCTATTACTTCTGTTCCAGTCATGAAATCAAAACGAAGTTCATACAGTAAATGGACCTTAATGTTAACCAAACATCGTAGGAATTTGGTACAAAAATCTTGAAAGGGCTGCCAGCTATGAGCATTTTTGTAATTTTTTGGAATTTCTTTACTAAGTGATTATATCATTAGATTTGCAAATGGGAGTCGTCCTGCAATGAATATTAGCAACAAAGATTAACGCTTTAAAAATTTGAAAAGTTTTGAGGGGCGTAACCCTAAAATTCTGTTCACCCGTATAACTTCCAGCGCAGTGATTCAATCGAAACGAAATTTACTGGTTGGGTTTAACTTAACGTGAAGCAGATTTGGTATATATTTTGCTTTGCTGCTAACACAGGGTAACCAGGGTTAGTCATTTTCGTAAATATTGCACCAACAGATGCTTGAAATTACATACTCATATGCAAAGCATTTGCAATAAAAATAAGAAACCAATTTTTAAATTCTCCGAGTTTTGAAAATTTTTCGAATGGCAGCCTCAAACAATGCTTTAAGTTAGGTTATGTTAGTGAAGAGGGCTGCCGGGAACGCGGCCAGCATTTGGCCACCAGTTTGGGCCCATTTGCCACCCTCATAGACAATCACACGCATTCACACTTACAGCCATGGCACTGGCGGGATTCAAACCCGCAGGCCCCATAGTACGCCGCTTTTTGGCCTGACGCCTTAGCAAGCAGAGCTACCGGGCCCCCTTTCAAACAACGTTTATTCGTTGAAACTTCCCATGAAATCATACGATGAGAACAAAATTTAAAGGAATCGTTGATTTTAGTATGAGCTTGTTATGGAAAACTTGTTGCTGCTTCGTTGGGAAAGTGCTGCCAGCACTGAACAGTTTTGAGTTTTGAGTTTTGTTGCTTTGGATAAGGAATGGTTAATATGATTCTACAAAAAAGTGTGTAACGTCTTTCCACATTTTTTTTTTGTCTCTCAAAGACAATATCTTCGAAAATTAGTTTTCTAGCGGTTCTGATGCGCTAGTTTTTTTTTCAACTGTACTAGGTTTTTCTGGTTTTGAACCGGTTGTTTCGGTATATTTAGATGACTAAAGCTGATGAATTGCAAGCTTTGATTTTGTTTCGGATTTTGACGCTTCAATTACAAGTGCTAATTTTAGAGCGGACTCCATTGTTGGATTTCAGAGCGGACTCCATTGTTGGATTTCTTTCACAAAGAAGACGCTCTTTTATGTCTTTATCTCTCACACCGCGTATAAATTGTGAACATAGATGCGTTTCTTATGTTGATTTATTGCAGGACTGGCACTTCAAATTTCACTTTTCAATTCTGCTACGTAAGCCGCAACTGCTTCTCTATCGTGCTGTTGTCGCAAAAGAAATTTATGCTGTTCTGTAATTTCATTCATTGATGGACTTAGATGATTTTTCAGCATTGCAATTATAGTTTCATGTTATTTTGTGGATGGTGAATCGGGCGCAGTCAGACCGGCTAGCAAGTAGTAATATTTTGGAACAATGCGATTAATAAGAACTTGTACTTTCTTCCCCGGGTCTGTAATGTTCCGCATGGCCAAGTAATTGTTTAACCGTTCCACGTAGTTGTAGAAAAGCATTTCAGTTTCATCAAACTCCTTGAAGTGAACATTAGGCACTGCTGCATTTGATGATGTTTGAAGATTTTGTAATAAATCGATCAGCGATTGTATGCTCACTGTATTCGCATCTCCGGATGCTCTAGATCCCAAAGCACTAGCTTGTAAGTAACTTGCGTTATCGTTCGTATCGCTCATTTTCTTTCATTTTCTGAGCTTCTTAAAAAGTGGAGAATATGACACTATCTTAATCATGCCTTGCACATAGTGAAACATTAAAAAAAATATTACCCAGTGCCCTAGATCTTCACAGTGTGAAATCCTTCACGTCGACTAAAAAAAACCGAGAAAATTGTAAAGAAGATTTTGCGGTTATCCTAGTCTACTTTTATATCCTTTTTTCCACTACGTGGCGGTGTTGCTTCAAGAAGAGAATTATTCGGATTAGCAAACAAAACGTTCTAGTCAAGCATACTCGTATGTCAAGCATACTCGTATGTAAATCTTGTACAGTTTGCTTGATGATAGGTTGAGCTGTGTCAGATATTTGAACAGTAGTCCGGGGAAATTTAACATGGTGCTTCGGAAAAATTAGGGGAAAGCTGAATTTTGGTGTGCATCTTGGTACTGGCGTGTTGAACAAAATGTCAAAAGTCCCCATCGATCCGAGTGCTGCGTTAATTGTTATACGGGGTCAAAGGTCACCAAAAGTGATCTTTCGTAAATAGCTCAGTAAC
The DNA here is from genome assembly GCA_963978885.1 of Nemotelus pantherinus. Classification (NCBI taxonomy): domain Eukaryota; kingdom Metazoa; phylum Arthropoda; class Insecta; order Diptera; family Stratiomyidae; genus Nemotelus; species Nemotelus pantherinus. The sequence goes on from OZ022263.1 coordinate 151,256,154, forward strand.
GGTCACGTCTTCAGAAAAACAATGTATGACAAATTTGTAGCTTGAAAAATTTCCAACAAAAAAAAATCCAATTTTTTCTTGCAACCATAACCGTTTTTGAGATATATCGATCTTAACATTTTTTACTAACAGCATCCTCTTTTTCAACGGCATGTTGATATTATCCGATTTCGACTACGACTTGGAATGTTTGTTAGTTTGTTTTATTATGTTAAAGAGGCGCATAAAAAAAAACATGTTAACTAATTGATCTACCACACTCCAAGGTAGATGGAAAAGTGTGCTCCGAAAAGTTATCGTCCCCCCCTTTTATATGAAATGGTATCCCGGAGCTCCCATCCCAAATCTTCAGAAATGAGCTCGTTGCCTACTCTTTGCCCACTGTTAAACAAGATAAGATCACTTGTTATCCTGTCAATTGTCTCATTTCAGGTGCAAAGTGGTTTCAAGTCATGTCATGCCCCTTTGGCGCTATGCAGCTATCACTGGATTGGTAAAACAACTGATTATTCGGAGATAGTCTGCAGCGGGTTGATCTCCTATAATGTCAAGAATGAGCGTTTACAGAATTATGCCATGTTATTATCTTGCTTTTTCATACTCTTAGGGCCATAATATGTTACAAAACCTATTTTCACCTGCAATGTTGTTGTTTTGTCCTGCTTTTTCGTGGAATATACCATACATGATGCAACAATACAGTTTATTTCCGAGAAGAGAGTAGCGAGCAGATGTCCCACAAGTTTTATGGCAAAGGGTGCGGGGGGTGGTAGGAACTTTTCGGAGCACACTTTTCCACCTACCCTGGAGTCTGGTAGATAAGTTTGTGTACATGTTTTTTTTCATGCGCCTCTTAAACATAGAAAAACAAACTCGCAAACAGTCCAAGTTGTAATCAAAATCGGATAATATCAACATACCGCTGAGAAAGAGGATGCTGTTAGTAGTAAATGTTTATATCAATATATCTCAAAAACGATTATGGTTACAAGAAAAAGTTGTCAAATCTTTTTTGTTGGAAATTATTCAAGCTACAAATTTGTCATAGATTATTTTTCTGAAGACGTGACCGTTACTGAGATATTTAGGTAAGGTCACTTTTCGTGACATTTGACCCCGTATAAAAAGTAACGCAGCACTCGGATCGATGGGGACTTTTGACGTTTTGTTCAACACGCCAGTACCAAGGTTCACACCAAAATTCAACTTTCTCCTAATTTTTCCGTAGTTTCGCCTGTTATACGTCGAATTTCACTGGGCTACAGTGTGGTGTTGGCGGATGAAGTCGATAGCAGTGTCATGATTGAATAGCAGATTGACGATGAAGATAGCGTGTGCATAATTTAGCAGTGCCTGGAAAGTGTTTTCTTCCGTCGTTCTCCTTTCGTTCGGGCGAAAGACAGCCTGAAAAAATTGAAGGAAGTGAAAATGAGAATGAAAATGAAGTGGTTGATAAAAGTTTATCTGGATCTTATAAATTTTCAATGAGATTTAAACTTGCTGCAAGAAAAGAGGATTGAGTATAACCAAGCTTTGTTCAAGGGAAGATGCGGTTAATTGTACTTTAGATTTTAATCAGTGGGAGTGAGGAGTATGATAATATTGTTTGTTTTTTATGCTAAGTGATTATGACAAGCGTTTGGGGATTATGTTTTTGGATTTCTTGCACGTGGGTAAAATAAAATTAGTGGGGAAAATTGCTGCTCTTTTACAATTGCTGAGATTTCCAAGTGTTGATGGATAAGTACAATTAACGTAACGATCACCAGCTCCTCAATGATCAGTCATTGGCAACCATTTGAAAGAGTTGGAAAGGATTCTTTAGTTTTTTTAGGTTTCGAATACCTATGAGCAGGTTCGAATACCTATCAGCATTCGAAGCAGTTTCTCATTCTATTGAAAATCCTCTCAGAAAAAACACGGTGCAATGTGGTAGAAATATTTAGCTTTTATGAGAACGCAACATCTGGCAATCGACATCGAATCGAATAGGCTCAGTTCTTGAACCACCATCCGTGATATTTGCTTGTCTGAAGTTATTTTTGGCATTGGCTGGTAGTGTTCAATCAACTATCAGTAAGAAACTGATGAATCCTCTGCTTTGAACGTGTCGATAGTGCTCAACTTATCCGTTCGTGGCTGTGAATTCGACAAAAAGCATTGAAAAATCTGGCCGAACAGCAAATAGCGCGTGGATCGATATAGAACATAGCGGACATGTCAAAGGCGCTTAGATTCAACGAATTCATCTATCAGAACAATCTGCTAGTTTCTTATCGCATTAATTACAGCGGAAGAGATAGAATCGAAGAAGAAATTCCTTGTCTCTGAAAGAAAACGAAAGAGCTGATTGTGCCTTCTTCTATGTAAATGCTACGTAAATGCTTACGTTGCTTATTTAGACCTGCACTCCAGCTAGCGATTGTTTTTCAAACAGAATATTATTCTCGCCATATTTTTTTCATCGATAAATGAATCTAATTTATACACATATGAATTCTCGCTTTGTAGGTTGAATAATCTTAAGATATATCTTCATGTGCTGGTAATGAAGTTGAGCGAGTTGGTGTTGATATTGGTGGAGTTGATGATGAAGAAGTTCACTGGGTATATGAATTCCAAAAATTAAAGAAGTTTGTGTCAAATCCTCGGACTCTTCTAATTGAACTTAGTGAATTGCTTGATGGATAATAAATTATAATCGACCTTATTTCGTTTCGTTGATCTTCGCAGCTATTTTGCTATAACGTTTAGTTTAATGGTATATTTAAAATTTGTATTGTATCAAAATTTGTATGCTGACCTTGCTCAATCTCGGAAATTACTATGGGTATTTCTTCACTTTCTAACACTCTTGTTTTCTGACTCGCTGCTCATTTCCTTCTTTTTCTGCTCTCTCTTCCATATTAAATAGAAAACAATCTAAAATTGAATAGTTAAAATGAGTCAATTAAATCATAGGGTGGTATTTTTATAAATTCATTGCTTTTAAATTTAAATACCTAAATATTTTTGATAGATATCTAACAAAATACTGCTAATAATGTTTAAGCACACTCTATACTTTAGGGGCATTCCACGTAAAGCGGACTGGTAAAAATAGTAATATTTGATTATGCTATAAAGATCTAGGTACAAAATGTTTTTACAGCATAAAGTTTGGTTAACGAGAGGGCTTTAAAAATGTAACTTTTCGGCAGGTATGCGCTATTTCGAATTCCACTGCCCAGTTTTTAAAAGTTACAAAAACATAAATAAAGCTTCATTTATGAGCTTTCAGATGCATTTTGGGATTTATATTTTTTTTTCTTGAAAAACAAATATTTAAGTTTTCTTTTTAATTTTTTGTTGTTGTTTTTTTTAAATAGCTGATAGTGAATAGTGAACGGCTAATTCGATTTTCAAGTTGTGTTTAGACCAGTACACAAGTGTGAATTTTTACTGCGAATTATTGTCTGCGTTTAAATTTTTGGCTCTTACTATATCCATTTCCATAAACTCTTTTTATAATTTTATTCCGTCAAGCTAACAAGTGCAGTGTGAGTATTACAAGAAATTGCATCTGTAGTGTAGAAAAGACCGGCAAGAGAAGACTCTCAGTCCGGAATTTTACTGCGAGATCAAACACACAAAAGCCCATCACCAGCCGGCAATGGCTAACAGTGACCAGTTTCAATTACTAGATGAGGTCAATCGAAGTGATGTCAATGAACTTGGAGTTTAGCAGCGCCAGGAAAAAGGTGAAAGTGCTGCCGATAACATTAATGGAGCAATAATGGCTGAAGTAGGAATAACGAATTTCCAAATCAAGAACCTGTCGATAAAAGACTGTTTATTCAATCCTTAGAAGATTACAAAAAACTTCATAAGCATCTCTTAAATACCAAAGTGAAGCTCTTCACGCATCGTAGGCAGTGCTGCCTTTTATTTTTTTGGAATAATGCTAGATTCAATTTAATTTAATGCTAAATAATGCTAGATCTTGTAAAATTATAATGCTAAATAATGCTTTCTTATTTGATTGAAATGAACATGGTTCAATATGAACACAATATGTATATTTATATGAGGCTTCATCAATATGTAATGATAATCGATTATTTCCAGTTCTACCTATACTCACTAAGCCAGCATGAAAAAAACATACAAAAAGGCGTCATTTACTGGGAGCTACATTTATTTGAATACAAACAGTCGAAGAGAGAACATCAAAATGGGGAAAAACGAAATTAAAGCTGTCATTAAGTACCTCTGTTTGAAAAAACTGTCTACCAGAAGCATACACGGCGACATGGTGGAAACATTAGGGGACTCTGTTCCTCCATATTCCACCGTTGCACGCTAGTCCAAGGAGTTTAAGCTGGGAAGAACATCCACTGAAGATGAACACCGCAAAGGACGTCCATCCACATCCCTCACTGAAAACAATGGAAAAAAAGTCGAAGATGTCGTGTTGACAGTTCAAAGAGTGACCCTCAGGCATGTAGCTGAAGTCACACGGATCTCATATGGTGGTGTCCGAAAAATATTTGCCTACAAATTACATATGAAGAAGGTCTCTGCGCGATAGTTACCGAGAATGTTAACGGACGAGCATAAGAAGAAACAAGTCGACATTTCAAGAATGAATCTCGAAATGGTCCAGGCAGATCAGGAGAATGGACGAGACTTGGAGAAGATGGACGAGACTTGGATCCACCGTTTTGATCTAGAAACCAAAATGCAAACTATAACCTGGAAGCGACCTTCTTCATCGACGCCGAAGAAATTCAAAGTGTCAAATTCGGCAGGAAAGGTTATCGCATCAGTTTTTTTGGGAAGCTGAAGAGCTTATTACAGTGGAATATTTAGAAATGGTAGCCACTATATCAGGCTCTTACTAAGTAAGCTAAATAAGAAGATTGTGTGAGGCAATGCAGAAGAAAAGACGCGGCAAACTGCTCTGTTTCTTCAAAATAGCGCACCGGCTCACAAGGCTGCAGTTGCGATGGATACAATTAAAGAAACAGGATTCGAACTGCTTGAACACCCGCCCTATTCACCAGATGTAGCTCTCACTGGCTTTTACCTCTTTCCTCGACTCAAACAACACCTTCGGAGTAAGAAATTTGAAGATGATAAGGAAGTGATGGCCGCTGTTGAGGCATTTTGGAAGAGTCCAGATAAATAACTTTTTTCTAAAGGTATCCAGGGTTTGGAAAAAAGATGGACTAAATGTATTAGCTTGTTAGAAAACTGTATTGAAAAATGTATATATTTTTTAAGTTTAATCACCTTAGTTTATATTCATTATCATTACTTATTGATCAACTCTCGTATGTACAAAAAAATAAATTAGAAGCTTTAAATTTACATCTCAAAATGATTCTATATCTATTACAGACATGCCAGTTTTATCTAAATCTTCTTCTCTTGTGTAAAGCTCATTTCTACCAATTTTTTTCAAAACATCGTTTGGAATCTCACAATCAAAATAGCAACAATTATTTATTTTTAAGTGAAGAAAAAGTATTAGTGTCGGATAGCGAAGATTTTTCTCCAGCGTTATTCGTGGGATTGCTTGCCTTTGAAACCCTAACAAAACAATTGATTCAAATTATTCAGGAAAAAGTATCTAACTAGAATGCACATAGTTTGGTATACGTGAACTTGTAGATGCCCGACGTTCCTGGGAGTCTGAAAAGGATGGGATCACATCACTGATTTTTAGTATCATCAAGATTTAATTGACCGTTACCATATTTAAAGCAATAAAGGTGACTTTATACTCTTTATATTTTAAATTTTATAATCACTATTATTATTTCAAAATCAGACAACTGTCACTTCTGCCTGTCACTTCTACGAAAATGCCATGAGCGCGTTTTTGTATTTGTCATGAATTTCCGCACCGCATGATTCACGAAGTTTCCTTTCATGAACGCGACTGAAAGTACAATAACAGAGCTTCTGCGAGATTGTAAATAGATGAGTGCCAGATTATTCCGAAATCTAAATTTAAATGCTAAAAATAATGCTAGATGCTAACTCCGAATTTCGAATGCCGTTTTGGAAAACATTATGCTAGATCTAGCATTCAAAATACTAAAATGGCAGCACTGATCGTAGGGCAGACCTTCGCCCGATGAAGATACTACCATCAAGATTGCGTGATCTACCCTGAGAAGAATTGTTGAAGCACCTCAGAGAGCATGCGAATATTACATGTTTGGATATAAAAAAATTCGTCACAGGTGAACCCAGGAGCTCACAGACTAAGCAGGTAAGTAATCACTGACAGAGAATTGGATAAAATTCTTGGTTCTAATTGTGAGATGAAACTCTTCGCAAACTCAAAGGATTGCAGGAGCAGGGACGAATGCATTCATATTATGAAACATATTCAACAGAAAACCAGAAATAAGCCATATTCATCATCACCTAGCTCTACTGCTCGTATTAATGCTGCAGCATCCTACAAGCCATGCGCAGTATTTCGGATACCCGAAGCGCAGTCCAACAGCCACAATCATCTCTGGACTCTCGCTACCAACATCAAAACAAGTAGAAACCCAAACGTAAGTGGTATGGTCAGTGTTGCCAACTTTTTTCCAGCCATTGTAGCTAGAATCTAGGAAGAGTATAGCTAACAATAGCTAAAATGTTCCCATAGCAGCTAAAAATCGTAGCTACCTTCAACAATAAAAAAGAAATTTATTGGGCTTGATTGGAGCTAACCTTGATAGTTCATATGGTTGAAATATAATATGTGTACTGCGGGTAATATGTCACCCATTAATTGAATAATATTCGCCGTTAACCGCAACTCATGCTTGCAATTGAAATATTGCATGATGGTTTCACAACAACGTTTTAATAACATATCTATGAAATCCTCTTGATACTGGTGTAAAGGATCGAGATTTATAAAATCATTTTCATGCTCTACATAAACTTCGAAAGTACCAATTTCGTCAGTACTTCTTGAGGGAACTCAAAATCTTTACATCATTTTTCCAACCCTTTCAATCTATATATAATAGTAAGTATTAAGTACAAAGTTTCAGGTTCAGTGTATCCCTGTGTTTAGCTTTCACAATCGAAAACTGACTACAAATACGTTCCGCTTCCCCATTGGACCAAGAAAGAACTAATAACTTAAAGGCAATTAAATAAAGATCTTTAAACGGGTTGATATTTAAATATAAATAAATAAATTTATATATGTATATAAATTTAAAAATATAAATAAAAATTTATATATGTATATATTTACATATATATATATATATATATATATATATATATATATATATATATATATATATATATATATATATATATATATATAAATATATGTATATATATATATATATATATATATATATATATATATATGTATATATATATATATATATATATATTTATATATATATATATATATTTATATATATATATATATATATATATATATATATATATATATATATATATATATATATATATATATATATATATATATATTTATATATATATATATATATATATATATATATATATATATATATATATATATATATATATATATATATATATATATGTATATATATATATATTTATATATATATATATATATATATTTATTTATATATATATATATATATATATATATATATATATATATATATATATATATATATATATATATATATATATATATATATATATATATGTATATATATATATTTATATATTTATATTTATATATATATATATATATATATATATATATATATATATATATATATATATATATTTATATTTATATATATATATATATATATATATGTATATATATATAGATATATAAATATATATATATATATATATATATATATACATATATATATATATATATATATATATATATATATATATATATATATATATATACATATATATATATATATATATATATATATATATATATATATACACATATATATATATATATATATATATACACCCCGCGACACAAAAATTTACGAATTGTTCATTTCATGGAAATTCCTAAATATTTCAATCAGTGTCTCGAAACGTTAACTTTGTATGTAGAAAATATTTTTCTGACGACAGTACCTTTCTTTTATAAGCGCTACAAGTTAAGAACGTTTTTTTCAACTGCTTATTGCATTGAAAATGGAAAATGAGTGTTTTTTTCAAAAATTTCGGAAATTTATTAATTAAAACAAAATACATTATTTATTAATTTATTTTTGCTCCGTAGTGAGAATTACAATGAACCCATAGTAACAAACACGTAGAACTTAAAATTGAACAAAATTTGAAATTTAAAGACAATTAAAAAACTATTAGTAATTGATTGGTCCGCCTTTAGCTCGGATGACAGCCTTCACTCGCCTCACCATGCTGTCGTATAAATTTCGCAAGAAATCCTCGTTTACAGCTTCTTCCCACACCTTTCTGATAACACACTTTAAATTGTGTATCGTTTTCGGCTCGCTTTGTCGTATCTTCGACCCCATTACCTGCCAAACGTTTTCAATAGGGTTCAGGTCGGGACTGTTATCTGGCCACGGGAGGGACTCTATCCCTAGTTGCACCTTTAATTGTGTTACCTAGAAAAGAGAAACAATTACCAAGTTTATGAGTGACAACATTTTTTTAATCAATGTCGAAATAACTTACAGAGCGAGCTCGATGCGCAGGGGCCGAATCGTCTTGAAAGACGGGATTTCTGACATCCGCTGTCAGATCCTCGATTGCCGGAACCACGCCTTCTTCGATAATTTCCTGGTATTTCGCAGCATTGACGGATCCCTCAAGAATAATTATCGGTCCTACGCGATTGTATAAAATGCATCCCCAAACCATCACATAGGGGGAATGCTTCACAGTCGCTTGAATGCATTCGTCCGAATACCGTTCACCGGTTCTGCGTCTCACTCGCAATGTTCCATCTGGACCAATGAGATTGAATTTCGATTCATCCGAGAAAATGATTCGTTTCCAATCCTCAGAGGTCCCGTTTTTGCGTTCTTTGCACCATTCGAGCCGAGCTTGCCTCATGCGCTGGGTTAAAAGCGGCTTTTTCGCTGGGCGACAAGAACGTAAATCCATCTCGTTTAGTCTCCTTTGGATTGTTCTCGTGCTGCATGGTCTATTCGTCGATTTCAACAGCTCAGCTCGCAGCTTTGATGCTGAATCGAATCGATTATTCAGAGACAGGAACTTTAAATGAAGGTCGTCCCTTTGTGTGGTAGCTCTTCTTCTTCCACTCCCCTTTTTTCGCTCGAGGCTACCAGTTTGTTGTTTTTTTTTAACCAAATAACGCACTGACCCCTAACTGCATCCTACCTGTCGGGCAACTTCCGATTTGGACAATCCTGTTTGCAAACAAGCCCAAATTTCGGCCTTTTGCTCCAAACTTAACTGAGCGTATTTTCCCATCTTTACTATTCCTACAAAATTCAAAATTCTTCACTGGCCTTCAAAATCAAACTGACGCAAAGGTTCTGAGTTTTCAAGTTTATATAGGGTCTGTCTTTACTACCTGGAAAATTTAATCTTTCTAAGTACGAGTTAACTCGGTCATTTTGATGATTTCTTGGAAAATTGCTAGTTCGTAAATTTTTGTGTCGCGGGGTGTATATATATATATATATATATATATATATATATATATATATATATATATATAGATTTTCATATATATATATATATATATATATATATATATATATATATATATATATATATATATATATATATATATACGTATATATATATAGATATATAAATATATATATATATATACATATATATATATATATATATATATATATATATATATAAACATATATATATATATATACATATATATATATATATATATATACATATATATATATATATATATATATATATATATATATATATATATATATATATATATAGATTTTCATATATATATATATATATATATATATATATATAGATTTTCATATATATATATATATATATATATATATATATATATATATATATATATATAGATATATATATATATATATATATATATATATATATATATATATATGTATATATATATATATATATATATATATATATATATATATATATATATATATATATATTTACATATATATGTATATACATATATATATAAATATATATATATATATATATATATATATATTTATATATAAATATATATATATATATATATATATATATATATATATATATATATATATATATATATATATATATATATATATATATATATATATATATATAAATATATATATATACATATATATATATATATATATATATATATATATATATATATATATATATATATATATATATTTATATATATATATATATATATATATATATATATATATATATATATATATATTTATAAATATGCGTATATATATATTTATATATATATCAGCAAATTGATTAAGGGGGATAATCCTTCGAGGGGCCGATCCGATTGAAATGAAAATTCCGGACAACATAGATGTATACAATAGGTAAGTCTATGTTTTCTTAGAATTAAGATATCTTAAACTCTTTGGCGGCGGCGGGTATTTTAGTGAATTTTCAGGTACCCTTATTTTTCTATGCAGAGTACAGTTTTGCTAAAAGTAAATATTGAAAATGAAATCTTATTATGTTTTATGTTTGCTTGTGATAAAAAATGGAAATTTTGAGCCTTGTGCGGGTGCTGAGTGCCCAAAATAAGGCAAGGATTTGTTTTTTCAAATTACGATTTATCATAACTTTGAACAAAAACAAATGGATCATCGTGAAATTTGCAGACCATATTGATGTGGACTAAAATTTAACTGGACTTTTAAGATTGAGTAGGCAATACTGTAGCTACAGCAGGCTTCTAAAAAAATCCTCCGAAATCAAAACGAAACTCATGTGAAAAGTGGACTTTGCTGTAATTCTAATTTTGTACGAATTTCGTTGAAAAATCATTAAAGGGCTGCCAGCTATGGTGAATATTGTAATTTATTGACATTTCTTTATCGTGTGATGTTGTAATTAAATCTGCAAGAGGAAATGATCCGTCAATGACAATTTACAACAAATATTTAGGTTTCGAAAATTTAATGAGCTTTGAAGGTGGTAACCCTAAAATTATATTCATTCCTATTTCTTCCAGCGCAGTCAATCAATCGAAACCAAAATTCACAGAGTGGGTTAAACACAACGTAAAGCAGCTTTTGTGCTGACACGTGATTGCCAGCACCAGACAATTTCGTAAATATTGCACCAACAGATGCTTCCATTTTGTATGCATAAGCAAAGCATTTTGGGCATTTCACGTAAAGCGGACAACAACAAAAAATGTCGAGCTTCATATTGCGCATAATGGTACTTCAAGAGAACAAGAATGTGGACCCACGATTTTTGTTTTCTATGTATGTAATTTTTGGTTTTAGTTTTTGATCTGAGTTATGGGCTTCTGAAAAATTGATGAAATTGATGAAAGGGTCTTTTGGAAGCAGGTTCTAGGTTAAAAAAAAAAAATTTGACAAACATCAAAAATACTGACTGTTGTAGAAAATTAACTGTTCTTATTAGTTTTGAAATTAGATTTTGAAACCGGAAGTCAAAATTTGTATGAAACCGGAAGTACCTATAAAAAAGTTGATAAACAGCACTGCCCCACCAGCTCCATGCTCTGGACCCCGACGCTGCATCGACCTACAAATTCGGTACCTTTTGGTCCAAGCATGACTGGCCCACTCGCCGACAAAAACTTAAGCATGCTCCACACTGCCTATGAAAGGAAACCGAAAGGCATTCTACGTAAATAAAGTTCCTCACAACGCTGATGATGGATGGCTGGGAAGACTTCTTGAGGCTGATTTCTGCATCACCGATTACAATCTCGAACATTTACCCCAGCGGAAATGTAGATCACCTAAGCGGTACAAGGTTTTTATACCAACTAAATATGCCTGGCTCTTTATTGATCTCAATGAAAATTGCGGAAGGTTCGACTGAAAAAGAATCACGTTTAGCCCTTGGAAGAAAGTCATCAACAAAATAAGGCAAAAAAGAATATTGTAAAGAAAAAATGTATGTATCCAAATTTCCTTACCTGCGATATTTCTTTCAAGCACAAACCTTACTTTCTATCTACTCCTAAAACTTCTTTTATCAAAGATACTGAACCTCTGCCTCCTACAACTTTACGTGACCACCTCTTTAGCGGCCCGTCCAATGTTACTTTTAACCGTACCAAAATGCTGAAATCTCCTGATTCTAATATTTCCTTCTCCTCTTCTCTAAACGCTCGTAACAGCACGGCCAATATATATCCATCCAGAAACCATAACAAAGGGACTGCAAATGTTGCATCCACTGCGGCAACGGGAGCTTCAATATCGAATAATAACTTGAGAACGTCTACATCTCCCCAAAGACCAAACCACTCTGTTAGGAGTTTTTCCTAACACAACACACAAACCTCAAACTGTTTTACCACAATTGTGGTGGTATGAGAGGTAAACTATCTTAACTTTTTCTTGACGCCAAATCATGCCATTTAAACTTATTTGCCTTCACGGAAACGGCTTAATGACTCACATACAAACGAAGAAATTCTTGACAGTAGCTGGACCATTTACAAAAATGACCGCGAGTACTGCTCTACAGGCCAAACGCGAGGAGGTGGTGTCTTAATTGCTGTGAGCAACAAATTACCAAGCAAATGCATCGATACCACACCAAACGTAATGTTCCAGCACTTAATTGTTCAAATCTCTTTTAATAATACATCGATTTGCATTGGTGTAGTTTATATTCCACCCAGATCCGACGAATCGGTATACGACCATTTATGGGAATCTGTATCTTCCTTCGTATCATCCCTAAACGAAAAATACAAAGTTATATTCCTGGGAGATTTCAATTGCTCAAATCTGTATTTCATTCCCGATGAAAATGACACTTACTTTCTCCCTGTAAACCTTTCACATCGCAACGACTTTAACCTTATGAGTACCTTCTATGGCAATGATTTGCAGCAGCTTTCATATGTCACACCCATCTTCAAAAATGGTGATAGACGCTGTATCGAAAATTACAGGGGCATTGCCATCTTATCTTCAATTCCGAAACTTTTTGAAAAGATTGTCTACGATAAACTTTCTCCACTTGTTGACTCTGTTGCGGAACAGCTGTGAACAGCCGCCACCACAACAGAAAATTGTAGCCTGACCTGCTACCCTCGCGTGACTTTAAGGTGCCGGCTAGTCACCGGTGTCGTGGGTTATTGAGGGGCAGGCCAAGCCCTAGCTGTGTCACGCATAACTAGACATAATCACAAAAAAAAAACAAGCAAGGGGAAAAAAGGAGCCCACTTCAAAACATGGCTTCCCTGAACCTATTTAAATGGATTTACCAATCCATTAACAACTTTGCCATTTCGTAAAGAAACTTGATCCAACAAAAGAAGAAAAAAAAATCAGGCAAAACAAATTTCAAAATAAATTATATATTTAAATCAGTAACTAAATAAATATCTTAAAAAAACTCAACAACCAAATCAAACAAGATTTTTTAATAAAAAATATATCAAAATAGAAAAAAAATTAGCACAATTTCAATAAACCATTCATTAAAATAAATTCAAATTATGTAAGAAAATAATGCTAAATATTGTTACACTTACCAGTACATTCCGGACGACGGTCGACCGTGTTCTGGAACCACTGCAAAATTATTTCTTCTTCTTTTAATTAACACCAACTCAATTGTATTCAAATATTAATATTGTTGAAATTCGTAATGACGTTAAATATACATTAAAAATGTATGACTTTTGAGTTTCTTTGTTCAATGAATTTAGTTCAAATTTCAGCAATTTTCAACTTCGCAACTAATCTTAATTTCAATTTAAAATTGTTGGACCAACAGCAAAAAAAAATTTTACAATTTTATTCGGTTCCTATTCTCGTTTCATCGCCATATCGAAAGCGTCGTAATCCCACTGTATGCGTCTCACTTCTCCAAATATGTATATCGAAGTATACATGCGATCCAATAATCAATATTATACATTCCCTCCGTTAATTCTCCCAATTGGGTACCAAGCCCGATCATCGAATCAGTTGTGCTATTCACAGAAGCGTTTTTTCTGCCAATTTCCAAATTGTTCGATAAGAGTAATACAAATTGAACTCATGGGTAACACTTTCCAATTGCGGCACAGAGAAAAGCCGAGTAACAAAAGACAAAATAGCACCAATCAGTAGAATCCCCCCAATTTCACTAGTTATTCCTTTTCTATAAATTCAATCAGGTTCAATCACGACACTGTTTTACGTCACGTAGCTATCAACTCTTCTGTTTAGTTACTTTAACACTTCGATGATCCGTTACACCGTTCAAAGACTGTGAAATCCACTCCTTCAAATTTCACTAAACTACAGCACGCTAATCGTCTTTTCTAGCCAATGATTGTCCAGAATTTTGCACGCACGCATAAACTGCAGCTATGACTTTCATTTTTAACTATATTTTCTTTAGAAACTCGCGCAAAATCTTTTTTTCTTATTATTTCTGTGGCAAGGGTCACACACTTGTTGGTTCGTAAAAACTGTTCCTCCAAACCACACTTCAATGCACTCTTCTCTGCCAATCTTCAACCTTCACGACAACGACACCACGGTTCTTTCACCCTAATTCCTCAATCCGCCTTCCGTTCAAAAATTTTTCTTTCACACTCCCCAATTCAATTAGACGAACACCTTCAATTCTTCAATTCGCCTCCCGCTCAAATTTTCTTTACACTCCATCTTTCACGATCCAGTGTCCAAGACCAAAATCCAAAAACCTCCGTCCCCAGCAAAAAGCTCACGCCAACCAGCCAGTTCAGTTTCCAGCTGATGATCCCGTTGCCGCCATCTCCCGCAACAACTTATCTCTCCAGCAAGCATCACCCGAACAACCAGCAATGCAGCTCAAATGCACTCAGGTCTTGATCATGGCAACAAACCCGTGATGGATGGCAACAAACCCGTGAGACTGTCAACATCGTGTATTTTTACTCCGATTTTCTTTTCGCTTTGAATTCATCATACTATCATTTTACCTTCGCGCTTAACTCAATTGTTTTTATAAAAGTTGTTTCTGCGTGAATACACCGTTTTCCTGAGTGCCGGTTCAGTGCCTCCCTCACAATCTTATTCTTAAGATTTGTTTATGAATTACTCTGCTAATTTACCGTTTTCTCTACTGTGACTGCTTTATATCTTCTATTTATTCGCGCTTAAAGGCTGGTACTGAGTTCGAGTTCACGTGAAATTTTGACATTTCCCCAATATCTGGCCATTCTTTCGAGCGAAAATTTTGACAACAGAGAAAAGCAGAGACACTGCTCATTCTTGACGGATAAAATGTCAAGAATTTCAATTTTCGATTGATTTTCTTATTGGAAAGACATTTGCACTGCTCCATTTTCAAATTGAAACACCAAATGTCACTTTTTCACTCGAAAGAATGAACTGCACAAACTAAATTGGCGTGAAATGATTGACAACATGTTTTAGTGTCATCTATGTTTTCGGAGCGAAAGCAACTTCAAAGCAACTTTTCATGCTAAGAACACAGTACCAAACTTGCTTATTTTCAAGCTAAATTTTCGCCGAAACAGATTTCACGTGAAATTTTGTATGAAAGTTTCACGTGAAATTGAACTCAGTACTATGCTTTACATTGAAAGATTGTGTTCCTTTAAATACTCTTTGCGCCATTACGATATCTTTCTTAGTGCCGGTTCAGTGCTTTCGTCAGAATCTTATTCTTAGACTTATTCGTGGATAACTCTGCTAATTTACCGCTTCGAATCGTCAGTGCTAGTGACATTAATTGGTTTGCGTTTTAGGTTAAACTTGCCTATTTACCGATTTGAATCTTTGCTTTAATAGCGATAGTAGTTTGTGTATAAAAGTAAAGCTCGGTCACCTAGTGCTTTGTGGTATAACTTCGCGTATAACAGTTTGGTGTGTTATCGTGACATTCAAGATTCAAACCTAATACCTGCCATCTGGCCGCCGATTTCCTATCTATACGATATCTTATTTATTCTCAGCCATCTTTGCGCTGTGTATAATCTTCGTTTGAAAGATATCTTCTGTTGCTTTTACAATGTCCCAGTGTAGTGCTACTCCTTGCACCACCAAATCTGACAGTGCGCCTTACGTTATATGTTCGGGATTCTGCGGCAAAATGCTCCATGTCGGTTGCGTAGGCCTCTCAGGACGGATTGGGGATGCGCTTAATGATACTGCAGGTCTGTATTGGTTCTGTAGCTGCTGCCGTTCGTCTTCCATGGCACATTACGTAACTAAATTACTTGCCGCTAAACAGTGTCTTGCGGATGTGACGAATGTACTTGTTGCCGCAGAAGAGAAGGTCAAGCTAACTTTGAAAGGCCTTCAACCATTGCTTGACACAATTGCACCTGTTAATTCGGTCAATTCTACTATTGCTGTTCATTCTCGTGCAATCATTGACACTGCCGAAGCTGCTAAGTCTCCTGCTGGAGTCATGACTCGAAATAAATGCAAATCTCGTGCCCAAACTTCGCAACCTTTTGCACTTCAATTGCCGCCGACTACTCTTAATGATCAACAGCCACTGCATCAGCCTCACGATCGACCTCCTACTTCTCCGTTATTACTTTTAGATATTCCTTCTACTTCCGGATCTCGTACCGATGTCATAGCAACGCATGGTCCTCCTCTTAGTCGACCCAGTGCGCATGATATTCCTTCTACTTCCGGATCTCGTACCGATGTCATAGCAACGCATGGTCCTCCTCTCAGTCAACCCAGTGCGCATGGTGGGTCTAATAGCGCACTTCCACACTTCAAAGTGGTGAACCCGCCGTTGCAGGTCTTCATTTCCCGTATCGACTACAACACTTCAGCCGAGACGATCAAGAATTTTGCGGCTACTAAGCTTGGCTACATGCCACCACTTCTTCTCTGCAAAAAACTGACACCGGATAACTTGCAGAACCAGGAAGTGGCATCGTTTCGTATCACAGTATCTGCGGGCGTTAATGAGCTACTACGAAAGGACTTTTGGCCCCCTGGGGTTCTAGTTAAGGAATTCACCAGAATTCCTCGAAGGAATTTTCGTCCGAGAGGAGCAGGGAGTTCCAGAACTTAGGATTAAGGATATATTATCAAAATGTCCGTGGTTTGAGTACCAAAACCAACGAGTTCAGGCTTTCTGCCATTTTAGCTGCGGACGATATAATATGCCTTACAGAAACCTGGCTCACTGATGATATCTTTAGTTCAGAAATCTTACCTGACTATACTGTTTTCCGCAAGGACCGGGATCGTTTAATTAGTGGTAAATCCAGTGGTGGAGGCGTCCTCATCGGTTTAAATAAAGCACTCAACGGAACACTCTGTCGTGATTTCCCTTTCTGTCCTCCTATTGAATGTATTTTTGTGCGTATCTCCTTACCTTCTGCCAAAACCTTAGTCGTCGCTTCGATATATATCCCCTGTAACCTTCCTCTGTCGATTTATGAACAATTCCTGGCGGAACTCTCTTCTTACCTCAACAGCCATTTTCCCACCGCTTACGTTCTGCTATGTGGTGACTTTAATCTCCCTACTCTAGATTGGGATGTTGACTATTCGGTTATCATCTCGACTAGTAGTGTTTCCTTAATAACGTCTTCGTTTCTCTCACTTTGTTCCCTCTCTCAGCTCAACAATATACCGAATGCCAGCAATAGAATTCTGGATCTTGCTTTGTCCAATCTCCCTTAATCATCACTTTCGTTAAGCGCTGCTCTCTTTCCTTATGTTCCTCCTGATTCTCATCACCCCCCTCTTGTTCTGGAAATTTCTAATATTCGTTCTATGAGGAACAAAATCCCATCCTTAATACGTTACAACTTTCACAGGGCTGATTTCACCGGCATGGCGATTGAAATAAATAAAATTAACTGGTTTTCTTTTTTTGTGGCCTTGACGTTGATGATGCTTTGTGCAAGTTGTACAATTTCCTATCTAACCTTATTCCACAATTCACACCAACTAACCGTCCTAATAAACCGAGCAATGTTCCATGGTTCAGCAGTGAAGTTGCAGTCGCACTTGAAGCCAGAAATGCAGCTCGTTACTTGTATAAAAGATCAGGTTCACCTGTTGACCTTCTTTTGTATAAGGATCTTCGCTCTAAAGCGAAAGAAGTTGTCAGACAGGCGATGCGCTCCTACATTGCTGGCGCTGAAGCATCAATTAGAACCAATCACCCGAAATCCTTTTGGTCATTCATCCGTTCTTTGAAAAATTGTCCTAGTATCCCTAATGGTATGCACTTGGGTGATACAGCTGCCTCCACTCCACAAGAAGTGTGTGAGCTTTTTGCTTCTTACTTTTCCTCTTTTTTCTCACAACAATCCTCTTCTAATTCCTTAAATCTTCCCTCCACATCCTCTCCTGAATTGCACTCATTTCGAACGAACCCTCTTGAAATTGAACTTCTTTTGAACGATATCGATGCCAATACCGGTAGTGGTTCCGACGGTATTCCTAATATCCTGGCTAAATCTCTTTCATCGTCTCTGTGCGTCCCTCTTTCTATCTTGTTCAACTTAAGTATATCTTCTGGCTCTTTTCCTTCTCGCTGGAAAATTGCCAACATATTTCCTATACATAAAGCCGGTGATCGTACTTGCATCACAAACTACCGTCCTATTTCCCTTCTTCCTTGCTTTAGCAAGATCCTTGAAAAAGTGGTTTACAAGCGAGTCTACTCCTTTATCCAGCCTACTCTCGCGCATGAGCAGCATGGTTTTGTCAAAGGTAAATCTACCTTAACCAACCTTCTTTCCTTCACACACACGGTCGCATCCGCTCTTGACCATCAAAAGCAGGTTGATGTACTTTATACCGACTTTTCCAAAGCCTTCGACTCCGTCAACCATAACCTCCTTCTTCAAAAGTTAAAATACGATGGCATTGCTGGTCCTCTTCTTTCCTGGTTTAACTCTTACATTCTCGACCGTACCTGTATTGTAACTGTTAATTCCTCCTCTTCAATTCCTTTTTATCCTGCATCAGGTGTTCCGCAAGGGTCTATCCTTGGTCCTCTTCTCTTTCTTTTGTTCATAAACGATCTCCCTCCTTTAATCCAATCTTCTTGTCTTTTGTATGCCGATGATTTCAAGATGTTTCGAGTGATTGAGTCACAAGATGACTGTATGGTTTTACAAAACGATCTCAACAGCCTACAGACTTGGTGCGCTTCCAATGCTCTCACTTTGAACATCGAGAAATGTCACAAAATGTCATTCTCTTTGAAAATTTCAACTTTGATGTTCTCCTACTCTGTTTGTGGCTATCCCCTTAATGTCGTTGATAACTTTAGAGATCTTGGCGTAATGTTTGATCCTAAGCTCAAATTTGATAAGCATATTTCTTACATTACTGCCAGGGCCTCTAAATTATCCGGTTTTATTATTAGATCCTCTAAAGCTTTCGTTAACATTTCCACCTGTGTACACCTTTTCCTCTCCTTTGTACGTAGTATCCTTGAATATTGCTGTCAAGTTTGGTGTCCTCGTTTTGTCTACTTGAATACTGCGGTGGAGTCAGTTCAACGTAGATTTACTCGCACCCTGTTTTATAAATTTCAGCTTCCTTACCGTCTTTATTGTGATCGTCTGTCGTTCCTTCATCTTCCTTCTCTCGAATCACGGAGACTTTTCCTGGATGAGTGCCTACTCTTCAAATTGTTCCATAGGTTGGTAGATTCCGACATCAGCAGCCACGTTTCTGTCCGTGTTGCAGTGCATGGTACCCGCTCTACTTTTGAGTTTAGTGTGCCATTTGCGCGCACTGATATCTTTTTTCATTCTCCGCTGTTGCGATTACTAAGGCAACATAATGATTTACGGTTTGGTCCTCTACCGCCGACATTATATGCCTTTAAAACTTTTTTAAAAAATAATGTTTTGCTTACTACTGATTCAATGTAGTTTTTTTTTCTTCTCGTTTTCTTTTTTTTCTCTATTTTTCTTATTTTGAATTTGTACTTTTTCACTTTGATTTTGTTTATTATTGTTCTTAGATTATATCATTATCATCTCATTATTATTTTGCTCATTTTTTTCATTATTTCTTTTGTGAATTATTTGTGTTTTATATTTTCTATGTTCAGTAATTGGATTTTATCTGTTGAATAATAGTAAATAAATAAATAAATAAATTGATTGCATCTGAACTGCACCGCTTCATTGTTGTTGTCTTTTTTTCAGTGTTTAGGTGATGCTTGCAGAGCAACAACCGCTCGTTTTGTTTTTATACAGGCAATGCAATTCGAATGCCATTAGATGTCAATAACATTAATTGAGTGCAATGACATTCGAATTGCACCGCCTGACTGTTTTGTTTTGTTTTTTTTTTATATAAACTACTGTGAGTGGCGGCAAACAGCTGTTCCGTAACAGCGTGGGGACGACTCACCCCAGGAGAAAGGTCTCAACGCCGGGCACCAACCAGTCGCAGAGAGACAGAGACGTCAGGATCCCTATCGGATATCCTTAGCGTGATAGACGCCCATCGAATTTCCCTTCTCGTAATCAAGCTCGTATGCCACAAGACCTCGTGGACAACGAACCGTAGCACGAACAAACTTCGGGGAAAGCTTGGCCGCGAAACGGTCCGCCACACTACTGAGAGCGTGATTTCGAACGAGCACCTCCTGCCCTGGAACAAAGGATTTAAACTGACTGCGCAAATTATACCTTTGTGCGCCCTTTGCGTAGGCCTGCGTTAATTTTTCCTTCACTCGATCGTGTATGAGACGCAGTCGATCACAATGAGTGCTCAGTTTCACCTCCCCATCCTCAAACGCGTTCAACTGTCGCAAAAGAGCGTTATCAGAGCCATGTTGAATAGGGTGGTAACCAAACATCAGGAAATAGGGGGAACACTCAGTGGCCTCATGTACAACATTTCGAAAGGCTGCACATGATTCCACTAAATGCTCATCCCAATTCCGGTGTTCGTCACCTATGTAGGCTCTGATTGCGTTAAGGATGCTTCGGTTTGCTCGCTCTGAGGCATTGGCTTGAGGCGAATACAAGGCAGTGAATATATGCTCGACCCCATATTCTCCTAAAAACTTAGCCAATGCCCTTGCAGTAAACGGAACACCATTGTCGGAGTGAAGGAATTCAGGCACTCCAAAGGTCAAGAAAATCTCGCTCAAATATTTAACCACGGCCTCAGCAGTAGCTTTTGGCAAGGCCTTGAGCCACACAAACTTTGTGTAGTGGTCTAGCACCACGAGTAACTGCACATTCCCATGTTTTGACCGTGAGTATGGGCCCATGAAATCCACAAACAAGCGCTGTAACGGTCGATCCGTGTCTCGAGATGAGCCCATTGGTGGTTGCATCACGGCATTTAGAGGCTTAATTTGCTTGCATGTTTTACAAGCTTTGACATGCCCTGCAACGTCTTGCCTTAAACGAGGCCAATAATAATAGCGTTGCAGAAGCTCAATAGTTTTCCGAATGCCGAAATGAGAGCCCAATGGATCATCATGAGCACGGAGAATCAGCTCTTGCTTGTGACTTTCTGGTACCCATAATTTGGTTGTGGGAATGTCAGAGGTCAGCGCTCCTGTCGTGCTGGTAGTAATATACACCCACCCATCTCGAACATAAACGTTCAAGAAACGGTCAGGCTGTGTCATGACTTGATTCACCAGCTCGACATATGTTGGGTTCTGGAACGCTGACTCGGGAATTATTGCAGCCACACGATGGTGCTCCGGCAAACATCCATTAATGGCCATCACCTCCTCGCTGCATCCGTGTGCCCTTGACAAAGCATCGGGTACGATGTTCTGTGACCCTTTGCGATGCTCAATGACAAAATCAAAGCCCTGTAGCTTCAAACTCCAACGGGCAAGTCTTCCAGAGAGGTCCTGTTGGCTCATGAGCCATTTAAGGCTAGCATGATCAGTGATGATGGTAAAGGGCAGCCCCTCCATATATGCCCGAAATTTCTTGACGCTGTGCACCGCAGCCAGGCATTCTAGCTCTGTGATGCTATAGTTGCGCTGCGCAGCATTTAATTTCATAGACATATAAGCGATGGGATGCTCTCCACCATCGTCATCCTTTTGAAACAGAACGCTCCCGATACCCGTAGTGCTGGCGTCACACTGAATATAAAAGTGTTTGGTGAAGTCAGGATTCACCAGCACTGGAGCAGAAACTAGCAGTTCTTTAACCCTATCGAAAGCCACTCCCGCTCCTTCAGTCCACTGGAAAGCCGTTTTGCTTTTCAGCAAGTCTGTCAGTGGTGCTGTCACGGAAGCGAAGTTAGGAACAAAACGGCGATACCAGCCCGCCATTCCCATGAACCTCCTCACGTCTTTCGCACTTTTCGGTACTGGGTAAGAGACGATGCCAGACACTTTCTCGGGGTCTGTCTTCAGGATACCGTCACTGACCACATAATCAAGATATCTGATTTCCCTTTGAAAGAACTTACTCTTTTCGACATTGATGGTGAGTTTAGCTGCATGTAACAGCTGTGCAACTCTGGAAAGAAGTTCCAAGTGCTCATCAAATGTCGAACTGGTAATGAGTAAGTCGTCAAGGTAGACAAATACCTTGTCATGCAACTCATGAGGTATAACCCGATGCATCAGTCTGCACATAGTTTGCGGTGCGTTACACAGACCAAAAGGCATGACCGTGAAATGGTACAGGGGCCTGCCAGGCACAGTAAATGTCGTTTTCTCCCTAGATTCCGCATCCAAAGGAATTTGCCAAAAGGCATCCTTTAAGTCCAGACTAGTGATGAATTTAGTGGACTGAAGTCGCGAAAGCAACCCCTTAATCAAGGGCAACGGATACGCATCCTTTATGGTGACCTCATTCAACCTTCGGGCATCGAGACATAGACGAGACATATACTTTCCTCAATCACTCCCAAGGAAAGCATACGATCCAGCTCATCAAACAACAGTTTCTGGACCGCTGGAGAGACAGCATAGTGTCTCTGCTTGATGGGTTTCGCGGAACCGGTATCAATGTGGTGACTTAGCAAAGAAGTTTTACCAAGCCCCAAAACATTGAACGATGGAAACTGTTGTTTGACAAGCTCTAAACGTTGCTGATCCTCAGGAAGCAAATGGTGAAAACCAACAGCGGGTGTTTCGGGCAAAACCTCAACAGCGGAGACTTGCACTGGCGCAATCCTAAACGTATTCCAGAAATCAATTCCCAGATATACGCGACCGGTCAAAGATGGAACAATTAAAAATCGTACCATTTTCGAGCGGTCATTGAATCGCACCAGCGCACGCACGTATCCTAGAACAGGAGCCCTTTGACCCGATGCAGTAAGGATGTCAGTCTGCAGCATTGACATCTGCAACCCAAGATCCTTAATCAGGTCCAAAGATCCCGCTCCAAGTATACTCACGCTAGCTCCACTGTCAAGGAGCCCCATGAGCTTCCGACCTTTTATTTCGAATTCAGCAAAAGGCCGGTTTTCCCCGTACGGTGTCAGAATTGAATCTGCGCAAGCTTGTTTCAATAATTTTCGCAAGGTAAAGTACCTCCATGATCTCCCGAAAGTAGAACTCGATGACCAATTAAAGGAGCGTGTGCGACTAGAAGTTCGGCCATCTCCGGAGGCCGACCAACTAGTGGGGGTATAACAAGATTCAGTCAGAGGCTGATTTGCAAACCAAGGTGTTTGGGTCGCAGTGTCAGCCCTAGTTAATGTTTGGCATCCTATTGACGACGCCACAACTCTGGTCCACATTGGTGGCCACATCCGTAGTCTCGGGATGCCTTTGTTGGATGAAAGATGGACCGCTCCGAATCCCCGTATTCGTCACGATCCGTCTGGCGTTTCCCGAGCTGTTGCATCGTCCACATCTGGGCTTAAGCACATCAGGAGCTCCACAACCATAGCGAAAAACTCGGGTTGGGGCTATGGGGCAATCCTGATACGAATGCCCCAAATCTTGACAATTCCAACAGACCCTAAGATCGGTGGAATATTGCGCTGAACGGGGATCGATGATGGCACAGGTTGGAAACTACGTGTCATTTGAGGAGGGCGAGCTGATGGGGTGACTGCCTTCACATACTGAGCTGTATCATCATCTTTAGGCTCACACAGTTCATGGACCACGCGTCGCGCTTGGGTGCTATCAGCTCGTTGACCTGACGGATAACATACGGCTTCGGTAGCCACACAACGTCGTAACAGTTCGCGGACGTTACGGAATTCAAGTCCAGCCAAGTGTTCTCGTAAGCGGCGGTTCATATTGCGCAGCAATATGCACTGCAAATCAACATCCGACAATGGATTGTTGAGCTGCAGCACCATTGCCTCGATCGCATCAAAAAACACTTGAATGGACTCGCCCGGTTTTTGAATGCGAGCGTCGATCTCCCGTCGGATGTCTACGTCGCATCGCCGATCCTCAAATCGTTCACGTAATTCCTGCTCCAGATCTGCCCACGTCACCGAACGATGGAGCTCCATATACCGCCAGTACCACTCCTCCGCTGGACCTTGCAAAAGCAGATGCAAGTCGTGGGCTAGTACAGCCAATGGAACTCCATAACTCGCCGCCATGGTTTTAATCCGGAACAAGAATCGGGTAATATTCAGGCCGGTAGATGTGCATCTAATCGAATTGACCACTTTGAAGGAGGCATTACTGCCACCGATCTGCTGGAATTGAGAGAGTGTGCTGATTAGACCCAGTCTAATCTGCGTGGGATCGCAGGGCCTTCGATGTCTGCTCCATCTCCTTCTAAATGACCCGTAGAGTGGAAGTGGTCAGGTGCCGATGATGGTCCAGGGACTGCGCTGGGAACAAATTGTTGCAGGACAGTAAAATTGTGGGGCGGATGTTGTTCTGCTTGTGGAGTAATTGACAACCGTTCCAAAGCTCGACTCAATCGTTCAAACCCAGAATCATTGGCTGTCGGCCCACAATTGCGCTTTGCTCGAGGCATTGTACGTAATAAAACAGAAGTTAAAGAAACTAACGCAGCTATTCTACAAAACACACAACAAGCTATACTTTAAAACAAAAAGGAATTTAAACCCTAATGAAATAAAACTTGCGTTCACTCAAGATCGAACTAAATAAATTCAAATACAAAAAATTCAAATATATATGCCTCAAATAAAAAAAACACCTAACCTTGAAACAAATGAAACTAAGGCAGGTAAGAACACAAATCAATAATAAAATATGAAATTCAGCTTCAACAACCCAACCAAAATCAAGCAAAGCAATCCAAGACTCCCGAATAAAATAATCATGTAAAAATTATGATAAATAAAAAACGATAAAAACGTTATGTATGTGTTAGAATAAAAAAAAATTTTTTTTTCATAGGTTCAGTGAAACCACGGGTCAGTGAGCAGTTTGGGATAGGAGGAAAGGTATAAAAATTGGAAAAGGAAAATAAAAACAAAAGGATGGAGGGAAGATGCACCATGATTCCGGGTGGAGCAACCCAGAAGATGCCGGAAGGGAACACCCAATTCAAAGTTGATGACATATAGTCATCGACAGCTACTGCTGGATATGGGGTCCACAAGGCATCGACGGAATCACCCCAACAACCTGACGAGAGTGTAGAGGCGCCACTCAATTCAAACACTTAGTCAAGATAAGCGACTCGCAGACGAGGATATGAGTGACGCTCAACCCTCATCAGGCCCAGAACCACAGCCCAATCTTCCTGTCTAACAATTGACAATCCACAACAGCTGAATAGGCGCCACTGTTGTGGTAGCGACCGTTCACAATGAAAGAAAGTAAAGTTGAAATTAAGGGAAGAGAAAAGAAAAAGTAAATGTTTTAAGTGAATATAATCCAATATGAATGATCTGATACAAATGCAATCTACGGCCAAAGAAACAACAAAAAAAAAATGGCTGAGGCAACCAAGTGCTCCCGGGAACAAGTGTCACCCCAGCCTATCAGAACATCCATTCGGAGCAAGAGAAAATAACAAAAAAAATAAATGGAATTCAAAAATAAGTGGAAATTAACAGCAAAAAATGAATCAAATACAAGTTAAAACTAATGAAATTCCGGAAAATCAAAGTTTACCACATCATTAAATCTAAATCCGATGCACTCTTTCTCCAATCTAAACTTAATTCACTTGATCATTGGTGCAATGAAAATAAGCTCTCTTTCAACATTGCTAAGTGTCAGGTTATTATTTCTCCCGAAAATGCACGGTCTCACATAACACATACTTCCTTGGCAATAATTTGTTAGGCCGAGTTGAAAACGTTGTTGACCTTGGTGTTATCTTGGACGAGAAACTCCGCTTCACCTTGCATTATGGTAAAATAAATTCCCGTGTAAACAAACAGCTAGGATTCATCAAAAGACGTTCCAAGGAATTTCGTAACCTGTGGGTCACAAAATCCTTATACAATTGTACGCCCCATTCTTGAATATGCCTCTATTTGCTAAAATCCGGCTTTTAAAACCCACAGTAACAGACTCGAGTCCATACAAAAACAGTTCTTGCTTTTCGCATTGAGAGAACTATACCATCCTGACGATTTTAATACTCTTCCTCCTTATGAGTTTCGACTGGGTCATCTAAACTTTTTGACACTTGCATCAAGAAGAAAAATGATTTCGGCCTGCTTCACATTCGACGTCATTAGAGGCGTTATCAAAGTTGAATTCCTGAATAGTAAAATGGTATTAAATAACCCTGTAAGGAACACCAGGTCCTCTCGTTTACTTAAAGAATATTCACATTCCACTACTTACCCAGCTAATGAGCCGGAAAATAGATGCTGCAGAATATTTAGCAGTATAAGTTTTCTGTATTCCCCTACGATCTCCAAATTCTCCTTCAAATCCTTCCTTTTCCAAGCCATCCATAACCCCTTATCTTAAGTATATGTCAATGTTTTATTTGTTTGTTATTTATCAATTGTTATTGATTTATTTATTAATTATTTAATTTATTTAATTTTTCGTTTACACATATTTATTTCAAATATTTTCTTGTATTGTTTATACCTTGTTTGGCTAATAAATAAAATAAAATAACATTTTCAACTCGCTTTTTGAATAATTTGGACCAGGTTAATTTTTTTTTATTTTATTTGGACCAGGTTAATTTTTTTATATTATTTATTTTATTGATTTTATTTTTATTTTATTTTTTTTATTTTATTTTTTTTTTTTATTTTATTCTTAGTTGAACAAGGTTTTATTTTTTCATAAAAACCGATTGAATATATATGATGCCTATTTAATATATTTGGTGCCAGGCCATTTTGAATTTTCCGTTTTTATTTGAGTTATTGCGCAGCGTTTACAGTGACGATTACTTTCGTTGATAAGTTAAAGAGTTTAAATTGTGTGTATTATGTCTCCGTGCGGCTGTCAATGTTTCAATCCTTTTGATTTGAAATTTCATCGGAAGGTTAAAGATCTAAGAAAAATTCCAAGAACATAGGCAGAAAAGTGGAGGTATTAATATTTATGAACGTTTGTGAAATAAATGATCGTAGAAACACCTCCAGTAATAAATAAAAGAACTAGTTTAAAAAACGAGAATAAAATTGTAAAAATTGTGAAATAAGCTCATTTTCCATAAACAAGTAGTTTTTTTTCCATTAAGTTAATTAGCATAAGCAATTTTTAATATTTGTTCTTCTTTATGTGAGTGATATATAATAGTTTTACTACAAATGTTTTGTTTTCACACTCACTAGCCATCTTAATCAAGCTCCTGGTACCACGCTTCATATGACTTATGTATGTGTATTGAAATTCACTTACTTCTTAAACTACTGGCCACCCCATTCTTAAACTTTTATGTTAAAATAAGAATATTTAAACTTTGTTTTGTTATAAAAATTAACAAAATTAGCCTGGTCCAAGTTATTCAAAAAACGAGTTGGAGTTCACACACTTCCGGTTTTCAAATCTAATTGAAAAATTAAAAAGAACAGTTAGTTTTCTACACCAATCAGCAGTTTTGATGTTTTCAAATTTATTTTTGAATCCTAGAATCCGCTTCCAAAAGACCCTTTCATCAATTTCATACATTTTTTAGAAGCCCATAACTCGGCAGCTAACCCTCATAGAAATCAAAAATTGTGTATCCACGTTCTTATCTTTTAGAAGTACCATTATGCGCAATATTAACGAAATCCAGAGCCTCGATTTTTTTTCGTTGTCCGCTTCACGTGAAATGCCACATTTACAATAAAATAAGCAACCGAGGCTTAAATTTTCTGAGTTTTGGAGATTTTTCGGATGGCAACCTCATATATAGTTAAATCGCTGAAACTTTCGATGATATCCTTGGAAGAAAACGAAGTTCAATAGATAGATTGATTAAGCACGTGCATGTTATGGTCGACTTATTCCTGCTGATATGATACGACAAAGAAGTGTACTACGTCTTCATACAGTTTTAAGTCACTCAAAGATAATTTCTTTGAAAATCAGTTTTCTTGCGGTTCTGATGCGCTAGACTTTTTTTGTATCAATATTCTTTAAATAAAAGTTTCATCAGGCGTTAGTTAATTTTGTAATTTTTATAAAATCTTCATCATTAACTGAATTTATATTATAGACAGAAAAATGGAAAATATTTGACGAAATTTTTGCATCATCAGGTAATCTATACTCAATTCTTCTATTAAGTTTTTAATATATGTTATGCAAGTCTACCTTATACTTTTCTCATCTGATTTTGAGATTAAAGGTCAACTATTTGTTATTCAAAGCTATTGGGATATATTTAAATCCCAATAGGCATTTTAATCATATAATTCTACAGTTTCAGATAAAACGTCAATTGCTCAGTTTGGATACACAATTTTGTTTTAAACCTTCATTAAATTCAATAGATTCAATTTTAATCATAAGTGCATCCTTTAAATTAGGTTCAATAAATAAACGAGCTATAAAAGGTTAATTTCATTGTTAAACTCTTGATAAATCATTTTTGCTAAATAACATTCTTCTGATGTTTGGACAATACTGAAGTGGCTTTTTAGCTCTAACTACTGCCTAGTGATCCTTAACCCTAGAATGGTACCGATGAGTAAATTTTACTCACATAGGGTCTACATTTCGTCGCGCACCAGCCAGTTGGCCACTCCGACTGCCATGAGGCTAGAAGTTATATAATCTTTTTATGTTTAATGATAAAATAAAAAATGTACATAATACTATTGTTGCCATCTTTTTAGTAAAAACATGTACCTAAACTCATCCAAAAATTTACCGTACCATTCCAGGGTTAATATTGATTCCTTTACTGGAAACTATTTTAAGGATATTCAACATACTAATTCTGCACATACAGAAACGTATAAATTTCAACCACTTGAGTTAAGACCAGTGGCGGCTCGAGGGAATCAATGTGAGTGGGGCTAGCCTACAAGGACCAGTACATGCTTTTATTGGAAATTCTAAACAGTTTTTAAGCTCCATTCCACCAAATATATGTGGAGACGAAGACAGAGCTGCGACCGAGAGCGTGGCGCGAAGATGCAAACGGCAGGACTTGAGTCATCGCGGTGCCAAACCGGCAAACAGAGCGCATTGACTGCACAGCCCTCACAAAGGAAAGACGTATTACTCTACATCTGTGAATATACAATAAATACTTCTGAATAAACACTTTTGAATAAGCAGTTTTGAGTTAGAATCTTATACGTGTTAATAATTTGTCCCACATTTTGGGGGCTCAACCGGGATAGTTTTTCGTAAAAGACGAGATAAATGCGACGGTCTAATTTGTGAAAGAAAACTATTCCTAGATAGACGAAAGACGGGGACAAATCGCTACGTGCTGTGCAGTGTAGTCATAAGTAGGAAGGTGAAAGAAATTACGACGAAAACAAAGAATGGTGAAATTTCCATAGTTTGTGAGTGTGTTTAGAAAAGATAGCGTGGAAAAACGTGTCTTGTAAACGACGATAGATGTGATTTTTCTCGAAAAACGACGACGACGAGAGGTGAAATCTGTTGTATGTGCGATTGTGTTTGTTTGGTAAACGCCAACACTTTTACGTGCGACGTGCGGCTGCGCCGGGTTTTGCAAACGAAAGAGGATGTGAAAAGACTTGTCTAGCAAACGACGGTCTGTTTGCTTTTTGACAAAAATATAAACAGTGAGCATTTAAAATGTCGTGCCTTCAACAAATTCCGAGTGTTAGTGCCAATATTTCATCGGCTCCACTGAAGGCAATAAAACATTTCCACAAAGTGGTGTATGAAGAAGAAGACGATCGTTTGAATAGAAAACGACTGCGGGCATTTACGGGATTCGAATTTGTGTCGGGATCATCGGAATACCGAAAAAAGATCGATTTCCTGAAGGAACATTTTAGTGAGGGAGACCTAGCCTAGCCGCCGTTTGTAATTTACTATGCGTTGATTTCACGGGTAGTGTGAGTGAAATGTCAGAGCGGATTTGTGATGTGCTTTCAGATTTCTCAAAGTTGAGAAGTTATGACCAAAATGACGACGAGAAAGACGAAGGTGATGAAAAAGAAAGCATTCAAAACGAACAGTGTCGCGATGAAGACAATGTAAGTGTTTTAAGTGATTCGATGTCGCAGTTGAGTTGTAGTAGTAGAGCGATCGGCCGAAAATTCGCGTTAAGTTTCCGTGACACAGACATTCGTCCGTTTAATGGAAAAGATAATTATCCGGTGAAATGTTGGGCCGACGAAATTGAAGAAACGGCAACGTTATTTGGATGGTCAGAAACGGAGAAACTAGTGGTGGCGAAAAGATCGTTGGAAGGTATCGCGAAGATATACGTACAAGGCGAAAGAACGTTACGAACCTGGCAAATGTTAAAAAGAGCACTATGTGAGGAATTCGGAGAGAAAATTAATTCAGCCTATCTACACCAACTTTTAACAAAGCGCAAAAGGGAGGGTAATGAATCATGCTTGGAGTACTTTCTGAATATGAAGGAAATAGCCAGTAGAGGAGAGGTTGAAGAAGCGGCAATCATACAATATGTAATTGATGGAATCAACGATCAACCACGAAATAAGATGTTATATGGTGCTATCGGCTTGAAAGATTTTCAAGCGAAGCTGTTGAACTATGAAAAATGTCAACAGAAGCAGTCATATGAAGAATCAAAACGATTACCAAAAACCTCAGCAACAACAGCAGTGACAAATTTCAAAAAATCACGATGCTTTAATTGCGGAGCCACTGGGCACAAATCAGTCGACTGTGCTCATAAGTCCAAGGGCACGAAATGTTTCGATTGCGGAAAGCATGGTCATCGCACTTCTGAGTGTAAAAATAAAAAAACCAGACAGCAAGGACGTAAGCCATTTAGATGGTAATGTCAAAAGCACAATGACTAAAGACATTATATTCGAAGGAGTAGTTATGAACGCTCTGGTCGACACGGGGTCCCAAATTAACATAGTTTCCGAAGAAAAGTTAAAGTCAATTCATGTTCCTGTCATACAGCGCACTGATGTAGTTTTAACAGGCTTTGGACGAAATTATGTCTCAACAAAAGGTACATTCGAAGCGAACATCAAATAAGGCGAAGATGAGTACACTACGCGCTTTTATGTAGTATCAGACGATATTCTCTCATTTGACGTTATACTTGGCAGTGAATTTTTAAAGCAAGTGATACTTATTCTGAACAATACTGGAATGCATATTAAAAAACTGGTTCCCGAAGCATTTTTGATGAACATCAATGTTCACGACAACGACGAGCTAAATATTGGTGAAACAGTAGCAAGCCATGAAAAGAAAGTGACGGAGGAAATTTTCGCCAACTATGTTCCTAATAAGACCAAAGAAACTAATGTGAAAATGACAATAGTCGTGAAGGATTCTCGTCCGATATTTTGCACTCCAATACGACTTCCAGCGAAATAACGAGAAATAGTGGATAATCAGGTTGCGGACTGGGTACAGAAAGGCATTGCTGAACCATCATCATCAGACTACTCGAGTCAGGTGCAAGTTGCCTGGAAAAAAGATGGCTCTCCACGAGTAGTGATCGATTGTCGGCGTATCAACAGAATCATCGAAAAAGATAGGTTTCCGTTACCATTGATAGAAGACATTCTCGACAAGCTGCAAAATACTTATGTCTTCAGCACGTTGGACTTAAAAGATGGTTTCTTTCACGTCGAAATAGAGAAAAACAGCAGAAAATATACATCGTTCGTGACGCATAAAGGTCAATATCAGTTTAGACGCGTTCCATTTGGGCTGAGCAACTCTCCGTCAGTGTTCCAGCGATTCATAAACAGTATATTCTGGGAACTGTCTAATCAAGGGGTAGCGTTTTCATACATGGATGATATAATTATCCCCGCGCAAGACGCACAAGAGGGAATACTAAAATTGAAAATCGTCCTAGAAGTTGCGAAAGATTATGGTCTAATTATCAACAAAAAGAAGTGCCAATTTTTGGAAAGAAAAATAGAGATTCTTGGGCACATTGTCGAAAATGGATGCATATCACCCTCTTCATTGAAAACAAAAGCTGTCAGACGATACCCAGAATTCAAGAATGCTAAGGACGTGCAAAGCTTCTTGGAATTATCAGGGTAGTTCCGAAAATTTATCCCTGGGTACTCCACTACTGCTAAACAGCTTAGCAACTTGCTTCGAAACGGCGCGAAATTTGAATTTGGAGAACTACAACAACAATCTTTCAACACACTGAAGCGGATATTGTCGGAACAACCTGTACTGCAGATTTACGACCCCAACCTTGAGACCGAGCTTCATACAGATGCCAGCCAACATGGATATGGAGCAGTATTTCTGCAGAAGTCATCAGAAGACAATCGATTCCATCCGACGTATTAAATGAGTAAGAAGACTACACTACAAGAAGAAAAACTGTCATCGTACGAATTAGAGGTTTTAGCCGTTGTTAATGCACTCCGCAAATTCAGAGTGTATTTGTTGAGTATACCGTTTAAAGTTATAATTGATTGCTTAGCGTTTGAACAGACCATGAAAAAGAAGGACATCATACCAAATATAGCACGATGGGCTATGTTCCTTGAAGAATTTAAATATACTCTTGAGCACCGACCTGGATCAATACTTCCACAGGTTGACGCACTTAGTCGACATCCGGTGATGACGATTGAAGCAGGAATTGAAACCCAGTTAAAGAAAGCACAAGACGAAGATGCAGGCATAAGGGCGATCAAGGAAATGTTAAGGAATGGAGTATTTGAAGACTTTGTTTTACGTGGTGAAATACTATTAAAATTTGTAGATGGACAAGAAGTTTTTTTCGTACCGAAAGCCATGCAGAAGGATATTATTCGACGAATTCACGAGAAAGGTCATTATTCACTCGCCAGAACCGAACGAGATGTTAAACAACATAACTACATTCCGAAGTTGGCAGAACGAGTAAAGTGAGTTGTAGAAAATTGCGTTCCTTGCATACTTGTAAATCGTAAAGCAGGTAAGTCCGAAGGATTTCTGCACCCATTGAATAAAGGGAATATACCGCTGTACACATATCATGTCAATCATATGGGTCCACTAGAATCGACTCATAAAAACTATAAACATATCTTGGTGATAATATATAGTTTCATTAAGTGCACTTGGCTCTATCCGACGAAGTCCACTACGTCAGCTGAAGTAAAAGCAAGGCCCGATCTACAGAAAAGCGTATTTAGGAATCCGTTACAAATAATCACAGACCACGGATCAGCCTTTACGTCCATTGAATTTGAGAAATATTGCAAAAGGGAAAATATACGTCATCTGCTTATAACGACTGGATTACCTAGCGCAATTTGTCAAGTGGAGCGGATGAATAGTGCGAAAGCGTCTATTTTAGCGAAGTTAGCGGTAGATAAACCTACGAAGTGGTACAAGTATGTTCCGCATGTGCAGCTGGCGATCAACTCGACTTTTAATAGAAGCATCGGCATGACACCGTTTGAATTGCTAGTAGGTATACCAACTCGTACCAGACATAGTGCCGACGTTATCGAAGCACTCGAAAAAGAAATAATTTCAACATTCCACAATGATCGAGAGCAGAATCGGCAAGATGCAAAACATCAAATTTCCAAAGTTCAGCACGAAAACGCTAAAACGTACAATCGATGCCGAAAGATTCCTCAACGTTACCAACAAGGCGACATCGTGGCTATTAAACGAACCCAATTTGGACCGGGTTTGAAGATCAAGGCGAAGTGCTTGGGTTCATATAAGATCGTCAAAGTCAAAGGGAACTACACGTATGACGTAGTAAAACAGGGCATTCATGACGGGCCAAAGACAACAACTAGCTGCGCCGAATATAAAAACGATAGGCGAAATACGAATCTTCTTCATCCGAGTCGGATGAATCTAAGGACGGCCGAGCTATGGAGACTAAGAGAGAGCTGCGACCGAGAGCGTGGCGCGCAGACGCAAACGGCAGGACTTGAGTCATCGCGGTGCCGGACCGGCAAATAGAGCGCGTTGACTGCACATCCCTCACGAAGGAAAGACAATTTACTCTACATATGTGAATATATAATAAATACTTCTGAATAAACACATTTGAATAAGCAGTTTTCAGTTAGAATCTTATACGTGTTAATCATTTGTCCCACATATATATATATATATATATATATATATATATATATATATATATATATATATATATATATATATATATATATATATATATATATATATATATATATATATATATATATATTTATATATATGTATTTGTATATTTATATATATATATATATATATATATATATATATATATATATATATATATATATTTTTATATAAATATATGTATATATATATGTGTATATTTACATATATATATATATATATATATATATATATATATATATATATATATATATATATATATATATATATATATATATATATATATATATATCTATATATATATATTTATATATATATATATATATATTTATATTTATATGTATATGTATATTTATATATATATATATATATATATATATATATATATATATATATATATATATATATATATATATATATTTATATATATATATGTATATATATATATATATATATATATATATATATATATTTATATATATATATGTATATATATATATATATATATATATATATATATATATATATAAATATATATATATATATATATATATATATATATATATATATATATATATATATATATATATGTATATATGTACATATATATATACATATATATTTATATATATATATATATATATATATATATATATATATATATATATATATGTATATAAATATATATATATATATATATATATATATATATATACATATATATATACATATATATATATATATATATATATATATATATATATATATATATATATATATATATATATATATATATATATATATATATATATATATATATACATATATATATATATATACATATATATATATATATATATATATATATATATATATATATATATATATATATATATATGTATATATATATGTATATATATATATATATAAATATATATATTTATATATATATATATATATATATATATATATATATATATATATATATATGTTGTATATATGTATATATATATATATATATATATATATATATATATATATATATATATATATATATATATATATATATATATATATATATATATCTATATATATATATATATGGCTATATATGTATATATATATATATATATATATATATATATATATATATATATATATATATGTATATATATATAAATATATATATATCTATAATATCAAAATGAATCGCAAAATGTGTTGGTAAGCGCATAACTCAACAACGCCTGGACCAATTTGGCCAATAATTTTTTTAAAATGTTCGTTGAAGTTCAAAGATGGTTTTTACGGCGAAAAAAATTCGAATATTTGCCGGAAAAACCCTAAAAACAGCCCTTTTCTTTTTCCCATACAAACGTTTTCTATCTAAAACGAGCTTTATTGCTATTGTATAAATTTCATATTGAATTACAAGCAGTCACTGTTGTTTAAACAATGTAGGTATGTTCCTAACGTCAAAGAGTCAATTTGCACTTTATTACCTCTGTACAAAGTTCAAATTCAATCATATCTATCAAAACAGTGTGCATCGGAGCACAGATAAACAAAAAAGAAAAAGAAAACGAAATCAAATAGTTCAATTTGGCCGGTTTCGCGACATTATTTCATTTGTTTTACTTTAAAATGCATCAGTTTTCAAGTCATTACATCAGTCAAACAAAAACAGCGTTACCAAAAGTGTTTTATTATTTTAATTTTTTCATATCCCTATTTTAAATACGGCTTGAAGGATTTGACTCCAAGTCATATCAAATTAAAAAAAAAAAATTGAAACAACAACAAACTGTCAATTTCAGTGGGTTTTTTTCTTGGATTTTCGGTTACCTCCTACTCTAATGAGCTAATGAGTTTGCTTTTATCAACTGATACACAAAACAAATTCGTACCTATATAGTGTTTTGTGCAGTGTTTATTTACCTATGATCGCTAATTATTGCATGTGACAAAATAATCTATAATATAGATATGCCTCCTATTAGACGAAGCAATATAGGTAGAAGAACCCGAAATGCTACAAACCCAGCTAATTACCGATCTAATCATGCTGCACAAGAACGTAACGGCCGAAATGAACGTGAAAGAATTCGGATATCACAAACGCGTGAAGCGCGAGCGCGACATTCAACTAATAATCGCGCAAGTTTGAATCGAGCTGCTTTCAGGTACGATGTGTCAATTGACTACAGTAACTACCGATGTGTTGTTTTTGGTTCGATGAACTCGGTTTGCTCACATTGTAAGGCATTGAAATATAAAACTCTAGCGCACCTGAACCGCTAGAAACACTAATGTTTGAAGAACAGTAAAAGAATCGTGCAGATTTTGAGTGCATATTCTACCACGCTAGCTGCTTATTACAGCCAAACTAATTCAAACGCTAGGTTTTACTTTGGTCTTATAACTCATATGGTGGAAAGGTTTCAGATATTACCAGTGGCATGAATTTCAAAGTTTATGAGAGCAACACTTGTTAATTATATTCGCTCTCAGTTGCTTATTTCACAAAAATTTTCAAAGCAGCATCTCATAAAACATCAATGAAGAAAATGCTCAGTGCCTGCAGCACTGTAACTGAAGTTGGTGTTTGGGGCTGCCATCCGAAAAATTTGCAGAACTTTGGGAATTGAAACATTGGTTATTTATTTTCATTGTAAATGTTCCCGGTATGAATACTAACTGTAAGCATTTATTGATACATAAGTAAAACCGCTTAGTAAAGATATTGCAATTAAACACAAAACCAATAATAGCTGGCAACCCTATCGTGGCTTTTCAACAATATTTGGCCTGAATAATGTTAATACTATGTTCCATTAATAGTATGAAATTCGTATTGATTTCATGACTGCACTGGAAGTTATAGGGCAATATTCCTGAGTGAATTTTCAAAACCAAAGACACAAAAATTACCATAGCTGGCAGCACCAACCGAATTTTTTTTCCAAATTTATACCAAACAGAGTTTAGAGTAAGGTTCAGCTATTGTGTCAATTTCATGAAAATCGGGTTATTTATTCACATTTCATAGGGCAAAAAGCAGTTTTTTTTCTATGTAATTTTTCAAGATGGCACCACTGGCACAGAGTTGCCCACAATTCAAAATCGCTTCTATCAGACCTGGTTCTACTTAAGTCCAATGCATTTTATAAATTTCAGTTGTACCTGATTATTGGTTCGTGAGTTCCCGTGAACAGCAGTTTTTGATGCTAAAAATATAGGTTAAAAGGGTTACCGTTCTTGTCCGATATGAAATTTCCAATGTTTTACTTTGAAAGTGTAGATTAAGCATAAGATTTCTATACACATTGGTTTTATTGTAAGAAACGGACATTTTTTAGGATATTCGATGGTTTGAATGTTTTCACTTCTAAATTTTAATTTTTTCAAATTTAAGACACCAAAATTACCATAGCTGGCAGTTCCAACCGAATTTTTCAACCAAATTTCTACCAAACACGGTTTGAATTAAGGTCCAGCTATTGTGTGAATTTTGTCAAAATCGAACGATTCAATCAGAATTTATAGGGCTAAAAGCAATTATCTTTTTTAGTGATTTTTCAAGATGGCACCACTGGCACAGAATCGTCCACATATCAAAATCACTTCTATCAGACCTGGTCCTATTAGACCAATAAGACCAATACATTCTGCAAATTTCAATTAATTCTGCTGATTGGATCGTGAGTTTCCGTGAACAGAAGTTTTTGATGCTAAAAATATAGGTAAATTGGGCAAGGGTTACCAGGCGTGCCCGTAACACCATATCTTTTTTTTTTTTTGGATATGTAAACAAAGCAAAAGATTTACATATGAATGGCTTTTTTTTGAAGAAACGGCATTTTTTCAAGAGAGACGATGATTTGGAGGTTTTCACTTTCAGTGCCTGCCCTAGCTACAGGGTTGCCAGCACGCTCATTAAAAGCTACACAAATCTACAACTAAATAATACCAATATGTTCCGAAAATTTCGTAATGATTAAATAGCTCTGTCAAAAGTTATCGCAATTTAAAAATTTTCAAATTTTCCCGTTCTCTTTTTAGGCACCCAGCGCACACATAGTGTTAAAAAATTCCAAAGCATTATCTGATTCACATGTAAAACACGTTCGAAATTTATTTCGTGAACTTTATTTATGCGAAAATTATTTGTGTACGAAATAATAGGTATATTAAAAATATCACTAAAATGGCCGCCGGTGCCGAAGGGTTAACAATAATTGACATTTAGTGAGACGTGGACCTATTCTGCATATACACCAATGTATCCTGAAAGTTTCAGCTCAATCGGATGGCGCGTTCTCGAGATTATCTCACTGAAATTTTTTGATGATATATATATATATATGTGTATATATATATATATATATATATATATATATATATATATATATATATATATATATATATATATATATATATATATATATATATATATATATATATATATATATATATATATATATATATATATATATATATATATATATATATATATATGGAAATATGAATTTTTGGCCGAATCGATTTTAATACTAATGTTCTTCGAACATTAGTAAAAACGAAGCTAATGGATTGTGTTGCGCAAATGGTAAAGTGAAATTGATACCATTGGAACCACCACCAGAGCCATTGTACTCATTGGTTTCAGGAATAGGAACAGATTCCATACACTTTTTGACAAATATCCAACAATATAACAATTGCTTTCAAATGACTTCATTTGGGTCAACAAATGTAGTACGGGAAAATTTTATGCCAACTTTCAAGGTATGTATTATAGCAGTTAATCATAATTATTTTAGCGAACAATATGTTCTGTCACCTAAGTTAAGATGTGTCACTAATCATAATCATCACTTAGTCATCATATTATTTGGTGATTCATTTTTAGCAACACTTTTATTATCTTGAAACACAATATAATTATTTGATGATAGATATTAGTTACAACTAATTAGGAGACAGATATAATTTTTAAGAAAAAATATATATTTAAGTTTGATCATTGACAATCCATAAATTTATAACCCACATTGATTATTTATTTTATAATATAGTATTTGGTGCAAAAATAATATATTTTTTTTAATTTACAGATACAAGGCCAAATATATCATAGAGCCGGTTCACTGTTACCAGTGTCAGATGGCAACTACAAATTCCTGCAAATTTATTTTATGGGCAATTCAGCACAAGAAATTAATATGCGTTGTGCACATAACAATTTAGTAAACAGGTCTATTGTAGAACAATTACAAACTTTATTTCATGAACACAATCAATTGGTTATATTGTTTAAAACTGCCCTGGATCTGATGCGATCAGATAATCACAAAATTGTAATCAGAGCTGATAAAACACCTGCGGGTCAACATGCAAGACGTTTTAATGCACCAACTATGGATGAAGTTGCTATCGTTGTAGTTGGAGAAAACTTGGAATCCCGTGATATTGCTTTACATCGTCGGAATGATCAATTACAACGTATAAAGGAAACACACCGCTCATATGATGCACTGCAATATCCCATTATATTTTGGCAAGGTAAAGATGGCTATAATTTCTCAATAAAAAAGATAAATCCCATTACAGGTAATTAAAATATTAGTTTAGCTATGGCGATAATATCTTAGTAACTATATTATGTATTTTAATTTTATATTTCAATTTCAACAATGTTATTAAAACAAAATCTATTTACAGGTTCTGAAACGAACAAAAAAGTCAGTTCAATGAACTTTTATTCATACCGCCTAATGATTCGGGAAAACGAAGACAATCACATATTCAAATGTCGGCGATTATATCACAAATATATTGTTGACATGTATGTCAAAATTGAAACGGAGAGATTAACATTCATCAGGTTGAATCAGACCAAACTCCGATCTGAAGAGTATATTCACCTTCGAGATGCGATTAATACTGATGGAAATGCACAGAATGTTGGTCGGATGACTATTCTTCCAGCAACATACATCGGAAGCCCTCGACATATGCATGAATATGCTCAAGATGCCATGTCGTATGTTCGTCATTATGGTACAGCAGATTTGTTCATCACATTTACATGCAATCCACAATGGATAGAAATCAAGCAGGAGTTATTCCCTGGGCAATCACCCATTGATCGTCATGATATAACAACAAGAGTCTTTAGACAAAAATTGAAATCTTTAATGGATTTCATCGTAAAACATTATGTGTTTGGTGAGACAAGCTGCTGGATGTTTTCTGTGGAGTGGCAGAAACGAGGATTGCCACATGCACACATTTTGATTTGGTTGGTTGAAAAGATAAGGCCAAATGAAGTTGATCCAGTGATATCAGCAGAAATCCCTAATGTACAAGTAGATCCTGAATTGCATGAGGTAGTTATCAAAAATATGATACATGGTCCCTGTGGAACTCTTAATCCAAATTCACCATGTATGGTAGATGGTAAATGTTCAAAACGATATCCACGGACATTAATCTCGGAAACAATTACTGGTAATGACGGTTATCCACTGTATCGTCGACGATCGACAGCAGACAATGGAAGATCAACAATTGTCAAATTAAATCAACAACATATTGAAATAGATAATCGTTGGATTGTCCCATATTCACCCATTTTATCAAAGACCTTCAAAGCACACATCAACGTAGAATCTTGCCATTCAGTGAAATCTATTAAATACATTTGCAAATATGTAACCAAAGGGAGTGATATGGCTGTGATTGGAATTGGTGGAGAGAATTCCAATGATGAAGTTACACAATACCAAATGGGCCGCTATGTTAGTAGTAATGAAGCAGTATGGCGAATATTTTCTTTTCCTATTCATGAGAGACACCCTTCTGGTGTTCACTTAGCTGTGCATTTAGAAAATGGACAAAGAGTGTATTTTACAGCACAGAACGCAGTACAAAGAGCTGCTCAGCCACCATCTACTACATTAACCAGTTTTTTTGAGACATGCCAAAACGATGATTTTGCACAAACATTGCTATATTCTGAAATGCCAAAATATTATACTTGAAATCAATTCTCAAAGAGATTTATAAGACGGAAACAAGGAAAACAAGTTCAAAGATACCCAGATGTGTATTCCACCGATGGCATTGGTCGAATTTATTCAGTACATCCAAGCAATGATGAATGTTTTTATTTACGACTGCTATTAGTCAATGTACGTGGCCCAACATCATTCCAACATTTACGAACTGTTGATAGTGAATTGTGTGGATCTTACAGGGAAGCCTGTCAACGTTTGCAGTTGCTAGAAAATGACGCTCATGGGGATCAAACTCTCAATGATGCTGTAATATCATCACACGCTCATCAAATACGAACATTGTTTTCTATAATCATATCTACATGCTTCCCATCAAACCCAATTGATTTGTGGATCAAGTACAAAGATAATATGTGTGATGATATTTTGTATCAAATATGAAATAGAATGGGAAATCCAAATATACAAATCAGTGAAGAAATTTACAACGAAGCATTGATTTCAATTGAGGACATGTGCTTGATGATGTCAAACAAACTATTAATTCAATTAGGCCTGGCCGCGCCCAATCGTCCAATGCATGATGCTTTTAACCAAGAGTTGAATCGAGAAAAAATGTATGATCTCAACACTTTAAAAGAATTAATTCAAACGAATCTTCCACTGTTGAACAACAGAAGTATGTATTTGAAAATCTTATGAAAGTAATAAATGATGAAACTGGAGGGATTTACTTCTTAGATGCACCTGCTGGTACAGGAAAAACTTTTTTGATATCATTAATATTAGCAACGATTCGCTCACAAAATAAAATTGCACTTGCACTCGCTTCGTCGGGAATCGCAGCAACTTTGCTTGAAGGTGGTCGAACAGCCCATTCAGCATTAAAATTGCCATTAAATATGCAAAGCAATGAAACTCCGACCTGCCACATTTCT
Organism: Nemotelus pantherinus; assembly: GCA_963978885.1. Taxonomy (NCBI): domain Eukaryota; kingdom Metazoa; phylum Arthropoda; class Insecta; order Diptera; family Stratiomyidae; genus Nemotelus; species Nemotelus pantherinus. The sequence goes on from OZ022263.1 coordinate 151,298,866, forward strand.
AAGAACTCTGCAATGGCAAAGGTCTTGCAGCAATATAAATTAATTATTTAGGATGAATGCACGATGGCACATAAAAAATCTTTGGAGGCTTCAGACAGAACATTAAAAGATATACGGAGCAATCATAACCAATTTGGTGGTGCAATGATTTTATTAGCAGGAGATTTTCGTCAAACATTGTCAGTGATTCCACGATCAACACCAGCTGATGAACTCAATGCATGTCTAAAGTCCTCCAATTTGTGGAAACATGTCAAAGTACTTCATTTAAGCAAGAATATGCGTGTCGAGTTACAAAATGACCAATCTGGAAACATATTCTCTAAACAACTCATTGACATTGGTAATGGCAAATTTCCTATAGACATTTTGACTGGCTGCATTAACATTCCTCAAAGTTTTTGTCAGTTAACTCGATCAAAAGATGAAATTATTCAGAAGGTGTTTCCAGATGTTTCTCAAAATTACAGAAACCATGATTGGTTGAGCGAACGAGCTATATTGGCTGCAAAAAACATAGATGTAAATGAATTAAATTTAAAAATACAAGAACAAATTACAGGCGAATCGAGGATATATAAATCAGTTGATTCGGCTACTAACCAAGATGATGTAGTGAACTATCCACCAGAATTTTTAAACTCGCTGGATTTGCCAGGATTGCCACCTCACAATCTTCAATTAAAGGTTGGATTGGTAGTTATAATGTTGCGAAATATCAACCAACCGCGTCTTTGCAACGGCACACGGTTAGCGATAAAAAAATTACTAAACAACGTGATAGAAGCAACTATACTGAAAGGAAAGTATAAAGGAGAAGACGTACTCATACCGCGCATCCCAATGATTCCGAATGATGTGCCGTTTGACTTTAAACGACTACAGTTTCCAGTTCGGCTTGCTTTTGCTATGACCATAAACAAGTCCCAGGAGCAATCATTAAGTGTTTGTGGTATTAATGTGGAAAACCCATGTTTTTCACATGGTCAATTGTATGTTGCCTGTTCCCGTGTTGGAAAACCATCAGATTTGTTTGTCTATGCGCCAGATAATCAAACAAAAAACATCGTATATGACAAAGCACTACAATGAAAATAAAACTGATTTTTGTTAATAATTATGATTCATATGATTAACAATAAAGAGATTACTTATTTTTAAATGCTTATATATGTTTTATTTAATTATATTTCTTATTCACAACGCCCTATCACCAGGGTGACGGTTCTGTTCAGGAGAATTTTTTGCCCCGACTATAAAATATGTAGGAACAAAAAAATGACACATTACAAACCATTTTGACAGGCTATATTTGGCAGTACGAAGTCTGCCAAATATAGCCTGTCATCTATATATATATATATATATATATATATATATATATATATATATATATATATATATATATATATATATATATATATATATATATATATATATATATATATAAATATATATATATTTATATATGTGTATATATATATATATATATATATATATATATATATACATATATGTATATATATATGTATATATATATATATATATATATATATATATATATATATATATATATATATATATATGTATATATATATATATATATATATATATATATATATATATATATATATATATATATATACACTGCATCAAAAAATTGCACGTACACCACCTTATCATAAATTTAAACTCATTTATTTTTTAAATAAACAAAATTTTCGTAATTTTTATTAATTTCATGATATCTACACAACTGAAACTATCTGAAACAAAACAGCATTCCGTAATATTAATGTTAATTTGGAAAATTAAGCTATAATTCAAGTCAAAAAATTGCACGTACATCAAAAATTTCCACATACATTCAGAAAATTAATAACTTTTTCTACTTCTAATAGCGTGTGTGGTGTCCTTTCGCTGAAATTACATCCTTTAAGTAATTTTTCATTGAACGAGCTAGTTTTCTAGTAATTTCAGGTGTTATTTTTTCCCACTTTTCTCAAATAACCTCCTTGAGGTCAGCTCGGCTTATAATATGATGTTCCCACATTTTTGTTCGAAAAAATCCCAAAGATATTCAATGGAATTAAAGTCTGGTGATTGGGGTGGCTGAGGAAGCACAGATTTCACGTTATACAGTAACCACTCTTTTACTAGATGCGAGAAATATTTTGGATAATTGTCATGTGCTAGTGAAATTTCGTCGCTAATTCCAATTTTCGAAGCACTGGCTCTTAAATTAGGCTTTATTATTTGTAAGTACTGATGCTTGTACATAGTGCTTTCCACAAATACCAAATTTCCAACGCCAGTTACTTCCATCGCTCTCCAAACCATAACATTTTCACCTTCGTGTTTCTCAGTGGGTCCCAAATTTTTTGACTCCAACGTTGATTGACTCTCTGCCGAACAAATCGCCGTCCATCAGAACCAAAAAGATTATACTTACTTTCATCTACAAAAATAACAGTTTCCCAAATTTAGTCGGACTTTTTTACATACTCTCTGGCGCACTCAAAGCGTCGGGCAACATTTTTCCCCGAAATGAACGTTTGTGTTCTTGCAATGCATCCCTTGTAACACTTTTTATGGAGAAAATTTCGCACTGTTTGGGCATTCAAAGATATTCCGTCGTTTCTTTTAAGGTCTGCAGCTGTTTTGGGAGCACTTGTTTTTGGATCCTTCTTAATAATTCTCTAAATTTTTTATCCAAATGCTCAGCTTAAATTTTTGTTCCGACCTCTTCCTTGGGCAATTGCAAAGCTTTTGTTGCTTTTTAACATTTTTATATCCGTTTTGCATGGTCGAACGTGGTGAGCCAATGATCCTTGATACTTCAGCATAACTTTTACCTTCCTCCTTAAAATTTACGATTCATTTCATCACTTCAACAGGAACATTGCGGTGTGTTTCGCCTATTTCAGAATTTAAAAACAAAAAAAGAATTACTGCACTGCTCTATTGAGCATTTACAACTACTACCTTTAATAAATGAGGATAGTGTGTAAATCTGCACTGGAAACTAAGTACCATTACTTTTCTTTTACAAGAGATCATAAGTTAACCTTGCGTGTATGTGCAATTTTTTGATGTACGTGCAATTGTTTTAAGTATATTTTTGCTGTACTGTGACGGTAAAAGCTAATATAACAAAATACTGTTTTGCTCTAAAAAGCTTTAACAGTATAGAATTTATAAATACTTAAAGAATGAAAAAAAATTTTTTTGTTTAATAAATAGAAGAGTTTTTATTGGAGTAAGGGTACTGTACGTGCAATTTTTTGATACAGTGTATATATATATACACATATATATACATACATATATATATATATATATATATATATATATATATATATATATATATATACATATATATATATATATATATATATATATATATATATATATATATATATATATATATATATATAGATATATATGTATATATATGTGTATATATATATATATATATATGTATATATATATATATATATATATATATATATATATATATATATAAATATATATATATATATATATATATATATATATATATATATATATATATATATATATATATATATATATATATATATATATATATATAATTTACATCGCTGTTGTCTACATCCCCCCCCCTAGATCTGACGAATCCATCTACAGCAATTTTTGTGACACAATATCTTCTCTAGCGACATCACTTAGCGAAAAGGATAAAATAATAGTTTTGGGTGATTTCAATCGTCCGAATCTTTGCTTGGTTCCGGATGAAAATGACTCTTACCTTCTCCCCGTAAACCTTGTAGACACCAACGATTTCAATCTTGCGAGTGCCTTTTATGGTAATGATTGGCAGCAGGTTTCCCAAACTCCTAACCAAAATGGTAATTGGTTAGATCTTGTTTTCACAAATGCTTATGACGAAGTAGTGGTTAGTCCAACTAGTGACGCAGAGCATCTTTTTTGCAACAGTTTACACCATACAGCACTGTCAGTCGAACTTTCCACTCCAGATTCCACCTGCTTAAAAACTTACAATAAATCAATTGTATTTGACTTCCGTAATGCTGATTATGAAAGTGTGGCGACAAGCGTAAAAGCTATTTTCCGCGCATCTCGCAAGTAATTATTGATATGCATGCAGACGTCTGTATCTGATATTCGAGTCACCGCTTGAATACAGATGCAAGACAAAAACGACACAATTCGAATATTGCATGTCGCACGCAAGGCGACTTGTAATATTCGAGTGTCTTATCAACGATTGTGCATACGTCTGCATATGATATTCAAGTCGTCTTGAATATCCACGAACAAATGCACGTTCGAATATTACATATCGCACACAAAGCGTCTTGTGATATTCGAACGTCTGGTCAACTATTATCCCACGAGAACGACGAGCCCACAACAGAACGACTGGTGTGGGCATATCAAATTTCATGTGTGCGCGATGAGTTGTGATGAGTTGCGATCTCAATATAATATTTAAGTTGAATTTGTTTAGTTTAAGTCTAAGTTTAGTTCTCGAGCTCGAATAAATTGGTATTAGAAAACGAACGTTGTTTATATTAAAGAACCACGACAGGGCCAAAGTGGCGATCCCGGCCAGTCTTTGAACATAATTAAGTGACGGTTTTTTGTCAATAATAATGGGTAACACGGAGACAAAACCCATGGTAGGCGACGTATCAAATACCATGGTCGTGAATTCTTCACTCGCCGTCGAGAGTACGAAGATTGAAAGCCTGTTACTGATAATTTTGTGTATAGACGCCGCAGTCCTGATTTACAACGTATATCGTGACCACGTACGCGGAGTAAAACGACGCGCAGCACAATCAAACAAAGTTTAAATTAAGTGAAAGTTAATAGACAGTTATAAAAGTGTTTCTCTACCGAAGAAGAACAATGTCCAAGTCCGACTCTCCGCTCCAATCAAAGACGCCTACGTTCGCGACACCAGGCACGTCCATAGAATCATTGCCATCCGCAAACGGCGCCGAAAACGAAAACGCGAAAATCGAACCTTCCGCCGTAAGCCGCGAAAACATCGGTCGCGTCTCCCTCCAGATACCGCAGTTCTGGAACGAAGATGTCGAATTGTGGTTCGCGCAGCTCGAGGCCTATTTTGTTAGTACCGGTACTAAAAGCGACAACACGAAGTTTTCCAACCGCCTGTCGGCAATCGATCCGCGAGCGATACAACAAGTTCGCGACATCGTTGTTACTCCGCCGAAGGAAAACAAGTACGAGACGCTTAAAAAGGCACTGATCGCGGCCTTCGGGGAAAGCACTCAGCAACGCATCCAAAAGTTGCTAGCAGGTATCGAGCTGGGTGACCAACGTCCCTCTCAACTCCTGAACAAGATGCGAGCCCTGGCTGACAAATCAGTGTCCGAGGACCTCCTCAAGCAGTTATGGCTCAGCAGGTTGGATGTCACCTTACGTTCGATCCTGTCTGCGAACGACGCCGCACTCCAGGATCTGGCGATCATTGCTGACCGAGTCAACGAGGTAACCAGAGGGTCCGGTCCTTTCACCATAGCCGCATTGAACCAGGGAAGCAACGCTAGCAGGCCGGCCATATCGGAGGAATTAGCCAAGCTAACGGCACAGGTGCTCGCGACGAAAAGGCTCATCGAGAACCTCCCAGCCCTCCTCCAGCCATCTTCCTCAAGGTGTGACGGATCTTGCTCACGCAATCGAGACGAACGCTACCGAAGCCGACGCAGGTCCACAGCCCAACGACAGCGATCACGATCAAGCACGCCACAGAGACCTAAATCTCCGCCTCGCCCAGGCACAGGACCATGTTGGTATCACCAATGCTACGGCGACGCCGCCGCGAATTGCAGACCACCCTGCAATTACCCAAAAAACTGAATGAGTCCGCGAAGCTCAAGTCAACTGGAACACGCACAATACTACGTCTCTACGTCCGAGATAGTAAAACGACGAGTGCGTTCCTAATTGACACGGGAGCAGACGTCTCTGTCATCCCGCCGACGATCCGAGACCGCAGTAACCCTGAGGACGAAGCGAGACTGTTCGCCGCGAACGGCACCGCTATTCGCACGTTCGGTGAACGACGCCTCACGCTAAGCCTCGGTTTGCGACGCGCAATCACGTGGACTTTCATCATAGCCGACATTACGACTCCGATAATTGGTGCTGACCTCCTCGAACACTACGGCTTGCTGGTAGACGTCCAAGGGCACAGATTAATCGACCGACATACAAAATCATCGACAGTAGCACGGGTTGTGACACGAAAGGGACCACCGATTTCAACAACTCGCACTCTTAGTGGAAAAAGTGAATACAGTTCACTGTTACGTGAATTTCGTGAAATCACAGTCCCAGCAGCTCACCGCAAAATCAACTGCACGACGACGCACCATATTGTCACGAAAGGTCCTCCAGTCTTTGCCAGAGCCAGAAGACTCCCATCGGATAAACTTGCAGCGGCGAAAACGGAGTTTAACAATCTTCTGGAGCAAGGAATTTGTCGCCCATCGAAGAGCCCACGGAGCAGCCCGCTTCACATGGTGCGCAAACCAGACCGAAGCTGGCGACCATGCGGTGATTATCGCGCCCTCAACGCTAGCACAGTCCCAGACAGGTACCCAATCGGATTCTTGCAGGATTGCACTGCTTCACTACATGGGATGAAAACCTTCTCAGTCATCGACCTACGAAAGGCTTACCATCAGATCCCGGTCGAGACCAAAGACGTCCCTAAGACAGCAATCATAACTCCCTTCGGATTGTACGAATTCAAGTACATGACTTTTGGACTTTGCAACGCGGGGCAGACATTTCAACGCTTTATGCACGAAGTCCTTAGGAGTCTCGATTGCGTCTTCAGCTATCTCGACGATATCCTCATCTTTTCTCCGGATCACGACACACACCAGCGAGACTTACGCGAAGTTTTCACTCGTCTCAAACGCTACAATCTGACCATCAACTTCCTACCGCACGCCGCGCAGAATCAACGCGCCTTACAGGAACTAATTCCCGGAAATAAGAAACGGGATAAATCCGAGATAGCATGGACTCCGCACGCGCAGGCCGCATTCGACAAGTGTAAAACGGACTTGATCAACGCCCCATCACTTGCTCACCCAGACGCGAAAGCAGCATGGTCCTTAAATGTCGACGCTTCAGACGATGGCATTGGCGCCGTATTGCATCAAACCATAGGAGCAAACACTGCACCACTAGGGTTCTTTTCCAGAAGATTGTCGACCGCACAGCGAAAATACAGCGCCTACGACAGGGAGCTTTTGGCCATCTACGAAGCCGTGAAGTACTTCCGCCACATGCTCGAAGGCAGGGTCTTCACCATCTTCACCGACCATAAGCCTCTACAGTTCGCCCTACGCCAAAACCCAGAGAAAGCGTCACCACGACAACAACGCCAACTGGACTTCATATCCCAGTTCAGTGTAGACATCCGACACGTTCCAGGACACGATAACGTCGTAGCAGACTACCTATCCCGTGTAAGTAGTGTAAATAAAATAGACCTTTGTACTTTCGCTGCAGCACAACAAAACGACGACGAGCTCCAAACCTTACTCGAAGACTGTGATCAACCGCTGGAATGGAAAAAGCAGCAAATTCCAAACTGTACTTTTCCACTACACTGCATCATCACAGCAGACAAGATTCGCCCTTACGTGCCGCGAGAGTACAGACAAACCGTCATCAACAACCTTCACGGTTTGTCACATCCCGGGACACGACCGACGCAGAAACTCATCACCGAGCGCTTTTTCTGGCCATCTATGAGGCGGGACATCACAAGCTTTGTACGAAGCTGCCTACCTTGTCAGCGCAACAAGGTTGGTCGTCACACCAAGTCACCGGTTCAGCGATATGGTCTACCAGATGCACGGTTCGATCACATCAACATTGACCTGAACGGACCACTGCCGCTCTGCGAGGGATTCCAATACTGTTTAACCGCCATCGATCGCTACACACGATGGCCTGAGGCGATCCCATTGGAGACCATCACAGCAACTGCAGTGGCAGAGGCGCTAATTGACATCTGGGTAAGCCGTTTTGGTGTACCTTCGCGAATAACCACTGACTTGGGACGGCAATTCGAAAGTCAAGTCTTTACCGAACTGACTCGACTTTTGGGCACAACGCATCTTCGCACGACACCATACCACCCAGCTGCAAACGGTATCATCGAGCGATGGCACCGTACCGTGAAGACCGCCATCCAATGTCACGCAGACGCAACTGGGTGGACCAAGGCGCTTCCGATGGTATTACTCGGCCAGCGATCAACGCTGAAGGAAGATCTAGCAGCCACTCCTGCCGACATGGTCTATGGCGCAACATTACGTCTTCCGGGTGAATTTTTCTGCGACACTGGCTCATCAGTCAACGAAAGCGACTTCCTACGCGACCTCAAAGCACGAATGCGTAAATTACGACCGCAGGAAACAGCCCATCACGGAACTCCGAAAGTCTTCATCAACAAAGACTTGTCAATGAATTCGCATGTCTTTGTTCGCAACGACAGAGTCCGCCCGCCTTTGTCGCCGCCATACGACGGACCGTACCGAGTAATAACTCGGAAGGAGAAGTACTTCAAGGTGGACATAAACGGCCGGCACGTCAACGTCTCCATCGACCGGCTCAAGCCAGCCTTCTTAACATCCGAAGACATCGACCAACACAAGTTACCACTACGATCGGGTCACGATGTTTCCCCGATCCGACCAACGACTACACGCTCTGGCCACACAGTTCGACGCACCGTGCGATTCCAGCTAGGTTAATTACTTTTAAAATTTTTTTTAATTATTTACTGTAATAGATCGTGACTCATACACCACCATTGCCTCATCCACATCGTGGCTTCACCACTAGAAGGGGGGTAATGTGGCGACAAGCGTAAAAGCTATTTTCCGCGCATCTCGCAAGTAATTATTGATATGCATGCAGACGTCTGTATCTGATATTCGAGTCGCTGCTTGAATACAGATGCAAGACAAAAACGACACAATTCGAATATTGCATGTCGCACGCAAGGCGACTTGTAATATTCGAGTGTCTTATCAACGATTGTGCATACGTCTGCATATGATATTCAAGTCGTCGCTTGAATATCCACGAACAAATGCACGTTCGAATATTACATATCGCACACAAAGCGTCTTGTGATATTCGAACGTCTGGTCAGCTATTATCCCACGAGAACGACGAGCTCACAACAGAACGACTGGTGTGGGCATATCAAATTTCATGTGTGCGCGATGAGTTGTGATGAGTTGCGATCTCAATATAATATTTAAGTTGAATTTGTTTAGTTTAAGTCTAAGTTTAGTTCTCGAGCTCGAATAAATTGGTATTAGAAAACGAACGTTGTTTATATTAAAGAACCACGACAGGGCCAAAAAAGCATTAAACATGTTCTTGATACTACTGATTGGTCAACTACTCTTTCAACACAAGATCTCGAGACAGCCATTTCGTCTTTTTACAATAAAATATTTGACGCCGTTGAAGGATATGTTCCAAAGATAAAAAAAGAATAAATTGTCTGAGCCATGGCTTGGACCATGGACCTTAGGCATATGCGAAATCGTAGAAACAAACTTTATAAGCTTATTAAAGAAAATACCGATGTTAGTCCTCAATTCAGGAAGAACATAATGAAGTTGCTAAGCAATTTTTAGCAAAGTCTCATGAGGCTTATGACACTTACATTAGAACAACCGGCGAAAATATAGTCCGCAACCCGAAAAAATTCTTTGATTTTGTTAATGTGAAGCGAAAAACTACTGGCTATCAATCGTCCATGTTTCTTAATAATATAACGTCTTCCTCTCCTATTCGCTGATAGTTTCCAAGAAATTTTCGATGCACCAGACCCATCAAACTCACACCTTTCCTCCGCTGATTCAGAATCAATAGCGTTTGTGAACCATTTAGAAATTTCCCGTGATGAAATACGTAAAGCTATTTTGGATCTCGACTGCAACAAAGGTCCTGGGCCTGATCTTCTTCCTCCGATCTTCTTGCGCAAGTGTGTAGAGCAGCTTATAGATCCCTTGCATATTTTCTTTAATAGATCACTTTCGTCGGGAATTTTCCCATTCTGTTGGAAGCTTTCGTATGTCACACCCATATTCAAAAATGGTGATCGACGCTGTATCCGAAATTATAGGGGCATTGCCATTTTGTCTTCGATTCCGAAACTTTTCGAAAAGGTGGTGTACGATAAACTTTCTCCGCTTGTTGATTCCCGTTTGAACGAGCAACAACATGGCTTTAGAAAAGGTTGCTCAACTACCACGAATTTGACGATTCTAATCTCTGACGTTCTATGCAAAATGGAAAAAGGATACCAAATTGACGCAGTCTACACTGACATCAGTAAGGCGTTTGATAGAGTTGACCATTCTACCTTGATTCTCAAGCTTCAGAAATTTGGTATTACCGGGTCTTTCCTCAGCTGGCTGATTTCCTACCTACGCGATCGAACACAATGTGTAAAATTTCAAGGATTTTTATCGAAAAACGTTAGTGCTACCTCTGGTGTACCCCAAGGTAGCCATCTTGGCCCACTTCTTTTTAATATATTTATTTCCGACTTATCTGACGTCCTAGCAGACATACCTCATTTACTCTATGCAGACGATCTCAAACTTTATCAGACTATTGAATAGAAATCGGACGCAATGAAACCGTTTTTGTACTCCGTTTTACTGAAAACTGAAAAATTCCCCTCTTTCAGCAAATTTCAGTAGGGTCTGAGCTACTGAAATATACTGAAAACTGTCAAATGGTTTTTGGCGTAATGTTATTATGAAGGACGAATATTTTGGTGGCTATAATTTATCAACGCTCAGGATGATTTTATAATCACTATTGTTTCCCTCGAAAACCGATAACTGATACTTTTGTTTGGCAATTTTCTGGAAATGCAATGAGAGCGTTTTCGTACTTTTCATGAATAAACTGTTTTAGCAAACAAAACACCTTCCCATCGCGAGTTGGTAATGCCGGGTTTCCACCAAAGAGACAAAACAAGAAACACGGACAAAAAAGGTGTTTTGTTTACTAAAACAGTTTTCAGAGACAAATATGCTCGCGAAACTGTTCAGTTTTTACAAAACATTCGTGTTTTTGTTCAGAAAAACATGTTATGTCCGTGTTTTTTGTTTTGTCTCTTTGGTGGAAACCCGGCATAAGATCAAAGGAAAACATGTTTGTTCGCATTTTGTGTCTCTTTGGTTGAAACATGCACTTTTGTTTTTAGAGACAGCACTCAGTATATCGATTAATGTACTTTGATTCACCTCGTAAAAAATGTTAAATATAGAAATAATAAAAAAATTATAATCAGTAGCAGTAATCATTTACTTATGCTTAATATAAATAATACACTGAAATAAAGCTTTGTATTAATTACTTTGTCATATTTAATTTATGTTATGACCCATATTTATCTGATTGAACTGTAGATAGAGGTACACAATATGAATATTTTATTAACTTTATTTATCCTACCTTGATGTACTGTCCAAGGGCCTCACATACTTCCGGTACTATTACAGATATTGAAGGAGGTGAAACTTTGAACTAATATTTCAATGGTTGAAAACTGTCTCCAGAGGCTAAGTACCTCAAAGTAAGTGCCGGGCGATCGCTTTTCTGTAATTTGTATTTTTCTGGGCGATTTTCGGTCCTAGCAAATTAATTAGCAGTTCAAAATCACTGCTTGAAATTCTTACAAAGTTGTGAAACGATGATTTCGTTTCTCCACTTAAGCCAACGTCGTCGTCAGTATATAAATCTTCCAATAGTACTTCCGTGCTATAATCAACTTTCCTTTTTAATTGAGAACTGTCCCAATATATCGGTTTTTTTCTTCTTATTATGTCATTTATGAAGAAAAATCCACAGTTAATTATAAAATCACCGTCTTCAGACATTTCTCGGACACAGGATAAACAGAACTGAGAACAAAACCTGTCTGTTCAGTTAAAACAGTCTGTTTACAAAAAACAGAACTGTTTTTAAAAAACAAAACAAAGTATTTTGTTTTTCAAATAGTCTCTTTGGTGGAAACGCGGCTCGCGGAAAGTTGATTATAGCACGGAAGTATTATTGGAAGATTTATGTACTGACGACGTTGGCTTAAGTAGAGAAATGAAATCATCGATTCACAACTTTGTAAGAATGTCAAGGAGTGATTTTGAACTGTTAATTAATTTGCTAGGACCGCAAATCGCCAAGAAAAATACAAATTACAGAAAAGCGATCGCCTGGCACTTACTTTGAGGAACTTAGCCACTGGAGACAGTTTTTAATCATTGAAATATTAAGGTAGTTCTACACGATCTGTTCGGTTGTCCGTTCAGTTTCAGTTTCAGTTGAACTGTCAGTTAAACTGACTTGTGGACTGCAAAAACTGAAGGGAAAGTCAAACTGAAAACTGAACTGAGGCTCCATGGAAATCCCATGGAGCCCAGTTCAGTTATCAGTTGAAATTATAAGAAACTGACATAAAGACAGACTTTTCCGTTCACGTTTCAGTTTGTTTCGTTTACTGTTTACTCAGTTTGTGTGCACATCGTTTTGTGAAAATGTCACGAAATGATCATGACTTTGTTAGTGAATTCATAGAAATTTATCGTTACTTTCCATATTTATGGGAAAAATGTGACCCTCAGTATCAAAAACAATTAAAAAAGAGTCATGTTATCAGGTGTTACTTGGAAAATATAAAGAATATAATGAAGAAGCAACTGTTTTCATGGTTAAAAAAAAGACTAATAGTTTGCGCTCAGCTTACAACAAAGAGTGGAAAAAGGTGAAGCATTCGGATAAAAGTGCTGCCGGTGCTGACAAAATATACACACCAACATTGTGGTTTTATGAACTTTTTTCATTTCTCCATGATCAGCAAACAAATCGAGCGAGTATCAACACTATTGACCCTAACCATAGCAGTGATACTAAGAATGGGGGAGATGAGGTAAGTCAATTCTTATTGTTTTCTTTATTTCATATAAATTTTTACATGTAATGTAATGAAAGAAAACAGCAATTATGGAATATATCTACTTTGAAATATTTCATCCTGCCAATCAAGTTTACCATCGTTTGCAAAATAATCCACCTATTTATTTCTGGAAGCCTTGGCATCCGCGCTGATATTTATATTATTTCTGTTGGTTACTTGAAGTGGTTCAAATCCTTGCACCTCAATTATTGGATCTGTGACTGACTCATTTAACTGGGGAGGTGTGTAGGAATGCTTGGACTTTCTTCTTAAAAAAATATGTAGATAACAGCATGTCAAAACAATATCGTCCACGTTATGGATTTTTTTTAAATTTATAGCAGAATTAAATATTTGGAATCTGTTTGTTAATATTCCAAATGCATTTTCAACAACATGTCTTGCCCTTGACAGCCTGTAGTTGAAAACCATACGGTCATAACATAATTGCTTCTTATTAAATGGCTTCAAAAAGTTCCGCCTCAAAGTGAATGCTTCATCTCCTACAAATACGGCAGCTGAGAGTCGTTGCAGGTTGTCGTATCATCGGGAGGTAATCTTAAATCATTATTAAGTAACTTTCCATAAAACTTCGTTTTGTTAATAACTCCACCATCTGATATGCCTCCGTTGGTTCCGACGTCACACATAATAAATTTGTAGTTCGAATTTGCTATTGCCATGAGGACAATACGGTTAAATTTTTTGTAATTCCAATATAATTACCCACTTTCTTCTGGAGGTATTATGCGAATATGTTTTCCATCAACAGCCCCCAAGCAATTGGAAAATTGCCACCTGTCTTTAAAACCATCTGCTATTGTATTCAATTCATTTTCATTGCTGAGTATATGAAAAAAGGCAATAAATAATTGGTTTGACACTACTCCATTTTTAATTTAATTCGAATATATTCATTGAAAGAGGAAGGACAATCAACTACACTGGAAAATGAAGACACATTTGAAGAAAACTCAACAAACTCTAGTGACCATCAGCTCCCATGTCCTAGCACTTCAACACCCTTAACTGCCAGAAGAAAGAGGTCGATAGGAAGTGAAAAAATTATAACGAATAAAAAAGTTTTACAATTGGTTGCTAATCGACTGCAGAACAGCAGCAAAGAGAAGTCTAAATACGAGTCATTTGTTATGCACATTGCACAAGAGCTGAGCAATATGACACCTGATATGATACCGTTTGTGCAAAAAATTATTAATGATGCAATATTTCAAGGTCAAATTAAATCTTTGAACAAAACTTCACACATTGTAACCCATTCAACAAACTGCCATCCTATATATCATGAGCCGGAAACAAGATATGTGGCAGTAAGTACTCCTACATCTTCAGAGCAGCTAACACAGTTTATGTCTACTGCTGATTATTACAATCAAGCTAATACTTCTATGTTATGCTAAAGTTTCTCATAAAAATATGTTTGTTGCTAATTTCATGAATAAAGTATAAAAATTAAATTAAAGATTTTCATTTGCTTACCTTTATCTAATCTTTTAGCACCGTATTTATGGCTTTGCAGGTTTCAGGTATTATGATACTTAGGCTTTGATTTGATATTGCAGTACTAAATCTAAGACATTTATACGAATTGCCAGTGGCAAAAAATCTTAAAGTTGCACTAAGCCTTTCATGAGGTGATATGGCTTGTCTCATAACAGTATTCTGTTTTTTTATTAACGGTGTTACTAAATGCAGTAGTTCCTTGTAAGCACTCGCACTCATCCGTAAACAGTTCGACCAATCACAAAGTTCAAAGTGAAGTTCCTTCATCAAGTTAACATGAGACATTTCAAATTACATTTCTTCTTAGGTACCATTCTCTACTCCACTTTGCTCTTTTTTTTCTAGGCTTATCTAGTGATAAACATAGTGCAACAGTAATAAGGCAATCTTCATCCATGATCACTACAGAAACCTCGCGATGTTTCACTTTCAAAAATGACAACTGAACTGATGTGTAACTTATCGTGTAGTAACATAGGAGAAAATTAACTGAACTGACAATTCAACTGAAACTGAACGGACAACTGAACTGATCGTGTAGAACTACCTTTAGATCAAAGTTTCACCTCCTTCAATATCTCGAATAGTACCGGAAGTATGTGAGACCCTATATGATGCTCTTGGACAGTACATCAAGGTAAGATAAATAAAATTAATAAAATAGTCATATTGTGTACCTCTATACATAGTTCAATCAGATAAATATGGGTCATAGTCTAAATTAAATATGACAAAGTAATTAATAGAACGCTTTATTTTAGTGTATTATTTATATTAAGCATAAGTATATGATTACTGCTACTGATTATTATTACTAATGTTCGAAGAAGAACATTAGAATTAAAATCACTTTGGCGAAAAATTCATATTTCTATATATATATATATATATATATATATATATATATATATATATATATATATATATATATATATATATATATATATATATATCTATGTATATATATATTTTCATATATATATATATATATATATATATATATATATATATATATATATATATATATATATATATATATATATATATATATATATATATATATATATATATATATATAAATATATATATATATATATATATATATATATATATATATATATTTATATATATATATATGTTTATATATATATATATATATATATATATATATATATATATATATATATATATATATATATATATATATATATATATGTATGTATATATATATATATATATATAATTATATATATATATATATATATATATATATATATATATATATATATATATATATATATATATATATATATATATATATATAAATATATCATCAAAAAATTTCAGTGAAAAAATCTCAGGAACGCGCTAGCCGATTGAACTGAAATTTTCAGGACACATTGGTGTATATGCAGAATAGTGCCAGCTCTCACAAAAAGTTAATAATTTTTAACCCTTTGGCAACGGCGGCATATTTAATATTATTCTTGCCAAATATTAATCAGCTGTGAAGGCGATAGGACTTTTCCCTAGTTATTATTGTGAATGTTATGCTTAATGGTTCTTGTACACCTATTTAAGTTACTTAGGGGGTTTTCTCTACTTACCATACAGTTGATAATTAAAAATGTGCCTCCCAGAAGCAAAACATACTTAAAATGAACGTTTTTTGTCATATATTCAAAAACATTCAAATACGTTCGAAATCCCAAATTCAAAAACTCTTCAAAAATAATTTTGTCTTCACATTTTTACCTTTAATATGGCATACCATAGGTACCCTCCACTAGCAATTTAAAATGTTATGCCATGGGAAATTTCTAGATAACGAGCGCTTGTATATATTTCGTTCCAGCATGGGCAATAACGATCGCGATGCGGCATCGTTTTTCGGCATCGATGTTCGTCAGTCGTTTTTTGTCATATTTTTCCGTCAGGAAAAGTAAAAATATTAAGAAAACTATAGGATTTTGGACAGCATTATTTTTGAAGGGTTTTTGAATTTGGCATTTCGAACATTTTGAAAGCATTTTTGAATGTTTTCGAACGATGACGAAACACGTTGATTTTAAGTTTTTTGCTTCTGGTAGGCAATTTGTTAATTATCAACGCATCTCTTCGGTGGCATCGGCATCAGATATCTGATATTTCAATAACCGATGCCGGCATCGTTTCCTCGCATCCGATGCCGGCATCGTTATTTGAAAACCAACCCATCTCTACTCAATACACATATACGGTTCAAGGCTTCCAGGAAATTAGCCTAGTTTTCTATGTTTATGCTATGTCAAAATGAACCTTTTGTCCTCACCAATAAATGTAACACCCTCAAAAACAATTAAGGAAATTTTCATCCGCATGCAATAGTCGGTATTTAAAATTTTACCAGTCGCACAAACTAGAGGTAGACTTTCTTTACCTCTCCCACATATTATGTTGACGGATCGATCATCTATGTTTGAAAACTTTTATAGTTTTCACTGATTATTGCTCAGTTCACCTTATTAAACGTAGTGTAGATTACAGTACCTTCTTTTGTGATAATGAATTTATCAAATAAAAGGAAAATTGTGTTAGGATGCGCAGCTACTGCATTCGCTTTACTGGTGCAAAAACGAAAAAAAAGCAAAGTGGATAAATATTTAAAAGAAAGATCTACAAAAGGACGTTTCGCTAAAGATGTAAGTATGATTGGACAATAAATATGAATGTTATACTAATTTTCCACCTTTGCAGTTTGCAGCCTTGCGTCGTAGCAGCAGAAAATTCCTGGAAAACTTTCGGGTGGACGTTAAGACTTTCGACATGCTGTGCAGCCTAATTGAACCGCACGTAGCTCCTAAGCGTGCCATTTATTGGCACAATACAATATCGGTTCAGGAAAAACTGGCAGCCATTTTAGAGTATTTTAAACATTTATATTAGAAACACGTGAAAGTTAAAATGTTATTTTCCATAATTTTATATATCTTGGTAATGGATCTCTTGAGAGGCATATAGCCTCAGTTTACCGATTGAGTAAACAACATTTTGGGAAAATTTCGAAAGATGTTTGTCAGGCGTTGATAACAGTATTAGATGCTGAAATTGGAAGTTTCACTGAAGCAGGGTTTTTGGAAACTGCAAACAAATTTAATAAAAAGTGGCAGTTCCCAAATTGCCTTGGAGTGTTTGACGGGAAGCATGTCAGCATCAGATGTCCGCACAATGCAGGAAGTTTGTTTTATAACTACAAGGTAAAACTATCCAGCCCCATTGATATTAATGTTGCTAATTTTATATCCTTTTATTTCAGGGGTTTCATAGCATCGTTTTGATGGCTGTTACAAATGCTGATTACCAATTCTCGTTTTTGGACATCGGAGAGTATGGAAGCGAAAGTGATGCTACAGTATTCAGCAACTCCACTTTGGGGAAAGCCATGACAGCGAAAAAAATTCGATTTCCTCCAAACGCATCGATTGGAGAAGAAAAACTACCATTTTTCTTTGTTGCCGATGATGCATTTCCTCTTCATGACCGCATTATGAAGCCATATGTACCTAAAAAAGGTGAAAATCTGACCGATCACCAGCGGATTTTCAATTATCGATTAAGTTGGGCAAGACGAACTGTGGAGAATGCATTTGGCATTTTGTGCTCCCGGTTTCAATGCCTAGCACGGGTAATGTACTGCGGACCTAAAAAGGCAACGATGATTATTGCAGCATGTTGCTATCTGCATAATTTTCTAATGAGGAACAATGAATCATCGTACTGCGCTCAGCACTACAAAGATCACCTAGATGATGATAATAACCCTGTTGAAGGCGAATGGAGAAGACATGTCAATGAAAATTCGTTTTATCATGCTAACATCCGATTTGGCCAAGGCAGGCATAGCAACAACGCCAAAGAAGTACGGAAAAGCCTTGAACGTTTTCTAAATTCCGCAAAAGGAGCTGTGTCCTGGCAAAGAAACTCTTGCCATTTAAATAATTAAAATTATTGATAAGACGATTATTGTAATTAAAATTTTTTTTTATTAAAAAATTCAAATATAAAATCAGTGAAATGCTATAAAAATCATAATTTTTTTATTGATATTGTTTTTATGAACTTATTTACTAATAAAATGTATAATTTAGCACTACTTGCTCTCGGATTCACAACTTTTGATTTCTTCCACCGTCACAGAAACAAATTTCATATTCAACAGAAAACAAATTTCATATTCAACACGTGCCTGCAGCCTGGAGGATCGCTAAGGTTGTATTCATACCCAAAGCAGGTAAAATCAACCATGCTTACCCGAAGGACTACAGGCCAATTAGCCTGACTTCATTCCTTCTTAAAGTTTTTGAAAGATTACTGGATCTCTATATCAAACAAAGACTTGGATCTCAAGCCCTATCGGATGCCCAAAACGCATACATAAAAGGCAAATCCGTAGAAACGGCTCTCCATAGGGTAGTTCTCGAAATAGAAAAAGCACTCCGCTACAAAGAATACACTTTGGGAGCTTTTGTAGATATTGAAGGCGCCTTCAATAATGTGCACACAACAGCCATTATGGAGTGCCTCCGTGCAACCAACATCCACCCCTCTATTTGCAGCTGGATTAGCAATTTGCTTAAGCAAAGGCTCATAACAGCTGAGTGGGCGGGGTCCCAGATCACTAGGAAGGTCCATAGAGGCACGCCGCAAGGAGGAGTTCTATCCCCCCTCTTATGGAACCTGGTTGTAAATACAATTTTGGATAAACTGGAGCGCAAAGGACTCACGGTTGTGGCCTATGCCGATGACATTGCGATATTAGTCTCGGGTAGGTTTCTGCACACAGTTGGCCAACTCATCGAGTATGCTCTGGGGCTTGTTGAGGAGTGGGCAAATACCGTGGGCCTTGGCATCAACTCCAATAAAACTGACCTTGTACTTTTCACAAGGAAGTACAAAATTCCTGAATTACCTCCAATCAGGTTGGGCGGCGCCAGCTTAAGCCTCAAGTCGCAAACTAAGTACTTGGGTCTTGTTCTGGACAGCAAGCTCACCTGGAAGGCGAATTTGGAGGAGAGAGTAAAGCGGGCCAGCAATGCGATTTACGCCAGCAGGAGAGTGCTGGGTAAAACGTGGGGTCTAAGCCCTGCCTTAACACACTGGATCTATATGGCAATAGCCAGGCCTATCCTTGCGTACGGATGTTTGGTCTGGTGGCCAGCAGTAAATAAGACTACCTTTGCTAGCATGGCGAACAGAGTTCAGCGGCTGGCGGCTCTCTGCACTACAGGTGCCTTAGCCTCGACTCCTTCGTCTGCTTTGAATGTCCTGCTTCATCTCCCTCCGCTTGACCTCTTCGTGAAGGGCGCTGCCGCAAAAGCTGCTGTCAGGCTTAGGGAATCGGGACACTTTGAGTCACGATCCTTCGGTCACAGCAGAATTGAGCGGGGGTACACAGGTAGCACCGACTACTTGGTCCCCACTTTGTGCTTCGAGCGCGGATATCAAGCGATCGTGGGGGATGGGCAGGAGTGGAATCGGCAAATGGGCGCAACAACTCTTAGTATCTACACTGACGGCTCTAAAACGGCTGCCGGAGTGGGTGCTGCAACTTCTTCCGCAGATGCAACTATGGAAGCAGCTTTTAGGCTTCCTAACCACTGCAGTATTTTTCAGGCGGAGGTTTTTGCGATACGTAAAGCCGCAGACCTAGCATACGCCGGAAATACCACAAATGAAGAAATCAACATCTTTACAGACAGTCAGGCGGCGGTTAAAGCACTGATGTCTTACACATACAAATCGAAGAGTGTACTTGACTGCATTCAGGCCCTGAATAGACTGGGCAATAACAGAAGAGTCAGGATTTTCTGGGTTCCTGGTCACAAGGGCATTGAAGGAAACGAGAGGGCGGATGCGCTGGCTAAGCACGGAGCCAGCCTTCCCCTGTCAGGCGCAGTTAACATTCCTACTCCAATCCAAACAATCAAATACTCGATCGACTCTAATATGATGCAAGTTGCTACGTGCAGGTGGCGTGCAACCCAGACATGTAGGCTAACCAAAATCATGTGGGGATCGTACAATCTCGTAGCTACTAGGTACCTGCTCGAATTAACGCGAACTGGCTGCAAGATGCTGGTCGGCATCATTACTGGCCACTGTCTTGTAGCAGCTCATGCCATGAAAATGGGACTCCTAACCAGCGACATCTGTAGGAAGTGTCAAGAGCCGGGAGTCTCTGAAACAATCCAGCACCTTCTGTGCCACTGCCCGGCACTGGGGAGAACCAGGCAGCGCTGCTTCGGTGAGCCCTGGCTGGTGGATCTCTCACATGTGGCGGAGCAGAGGCTGAAGGACATACTTCAGTTCGCAAAAAAGTCCGGGGCCTTCGATGGCCGTTTGGACTGAACTTTCCTTCTCCGGGTCCATTTATCTGGTATCACTACGGACCAATGGGTCTATGTGTGGCCCTGTGCCAGCCAGCTAACCTAACCTAACCTCAACAGAATCCGGTAGTTTTTGTAGCAGCTTATCAAGGTAGGTTAGCATTTCCGAGTGTTTCTGCTGTGGAGATTCTTTCGCTTCTATAGCCTTGCTCATAATGCCTATTAGGCTTGCCGCCTGGCTTTTTAAAGTTGGTGCTCTGCTTGTCTGTTCTGCCTGCAAAAATATTATCATTAAAAAAATATTCAATGAAATGATTCATCACTATAGTTACATAGGAATATGCACTTTCGCTGCCGCTTGGTCCTGCCGCTTCATCTTCAGACAAAAAGCTGCTAGTAAATGTCCTGAAACAAAAACAAGTATTATTTTCATTTTCTTTGAAAAGGAAATAACTATTTATTTGAAACCAAAAAATATTTACGTTCGTTGCGATGTTGTTGGCGTGAGGAAATCCAAATATTCCACACTCTCCAACTCCTCCAAAGATTGGGAGCATGAAACCGTTGGATGTTCCGTGCTGTTGGTATCAGGTGCCACACTCTCTGATTTAAGGGTCATTATTTTCTTAGTTTGATAGCGTTTGCTGTCCTTCATAGACCGCCATGCATGTTTGCAATCGTCAACTGAAAATAAGATGAATATAAATGCTAAAAAATATTCCTGTTATTGAAACTCAATATACTAACCAGTTCGTTGCATTGTTTCTGCAATATGGCGCCAGTCCGCAGACACAACATCCGCTCTACGGTGATCAACGTGTTTCAGTTGCCAAATAGAAGGCTTATCTTTCACAAGCGCTGCTAATTTTTCTCTATCCACCGAACTGAAATCCGATCGCTTAATTTTTTTGATTCCTTTGTTCTGTTCCATTGTGCGCTACAGCGAGTCCTTTTATACCTAGTCCGCAAACAAAATATTGCAAACAGCATAATTGAACGTTCCAGATACTGGGAATCTATCCAAAAATCATTTTCCTTAGTTTTGTTGTGCAAGTCGAATACTTTTCTACCTATCAACCTTTTTGCCTGTTTTTTTTATTCTATTAAAATATATTCAGGTACATGAACAAATTTTATGTTAAATACGGATACATTTTTAGCAAATCTAGCACCGATATTTCAATAGGGAATCAATAAACGCAAGGCAGAGGACATACAATAAAAGTTCAAAATAACAGCAATAAAGATCTTCAACTACCCTTCACCAATTGCATATAATCTGTAGAGCAATAAAGGCAAACAACAATAAAATACCGACTCGAAAATATTCGATTTATGGTACCCAAACTATTCAGGTACTGGGACTCTTTGCAAAAATTAATTTCCCAAATTTTGTTGTGAAAGTTGAATACTTTTCTGTCTATCAACCTTTTTTTCTATATTTTCCAATTGACTAAAATATATTTAGGTACATGAACAAATCTTATGTTAAATAGGGATACATGTGTAGCAAATCTACCACCGGAATTTCAATAGCGAATAAATACACGCAAGACAGAGGGCATATAATAAAAGTTCAAAATAACAGCAATAAAAATCTAAAACTAGTCATCACTAATTGCATATGATCCGTCAAGCAATAAAAAGTAACGACAATAAATATCGACACCCAAATATTTGATTTACATTATAGCATTGAAGGAGAAAATTGATGATCGCCGTACATATTCCAAGATATATATGTACGTATACACCTAGCATATTAAGTGCAATAATGTTTTCCCATCACAAAAAGAATGCCGCAAATTTACGCGAACACACCATAAAACGTTACATATTTTCAATTTCAATTGGCAAGCACTTTAACCGACAAACATTACTTATATCGCTGAATTAAAAGGGATCCGACTTATTGAAAAGCTGCGAAATATTATTTACCGACACCTATTAGCATTTTCGATTTGCGGTTTGCACCTTCGATCTCGTTCATTAGAGTGTAGTACTTATTCGCGAGTGAATTGTTCACCGACGAATTGAAAAGCTCTTTTTGTATGGGATTTGACCGTTGAATTCGTTTCGCGAAGAGTATAGGTTAGGTTAGGTTAGTAAAGAGGGCTGCCGGGAAACGCGGCTTGCATTAGGCCACCAGTTTGGGCCCATTTGCCACCCTCCGCTGGCTTTTTAGAGCTGCCAAGTGACCGCTTCGCCAAACTGGATCAGCTGACTCAGCGTGACGGTACCAGCCACCTCCGCTAACCCTTGAAAGTGGTATGCACCAAAAATTTTGAGGCGTTTATTATTTAGGGCCGGACAATCGCAGAGAGTATGCTCAATGGTGTCCTCTTCCATCTCGCACCTCTTGCATAAACTGCTGGATGTCAGTCCCATTTTCTTCGCATGAGATGCGGTAAGGCAATGCCCTGTGAGCAAGCCGACCGTGGTTCTCAAGCAGTTCCTGCTGAGCTTGAGCAGTTTCCTGCTTTTGCTTGGATCAGGTGATGGCCATAATGTCCTGGCCACCCTGCAGTCCAGCCTGTTTTCCCATTCGGACTTTAGTTTGGCCCATATGGCGGCATCAAGTTTGTTTGTGGCGTCCGCGATTGACCGAGGTACAGTGATGCAGGGGCAGTTGCTAGCTCCTGAACCTTTCCTAGCCAATTCATCAGCTTTTTCGTTGCCTATGACCCCACTATGCCCTGGCACCCACATAATCCGGATAGGAATATGCCTTGCCTTTTCATTGAGAGCCACTCTGCAAGCGTTAACAGTTTTTGAAGAACATCTGTAAGACGCAAGAGCGAGAATGGCTGCCCTACTGTCGACGCAAATGGTTATTAGTCTGGTTGATATTCCGCTAATGGACTCAACTGCCATGCGTATAGCATGTAATTCAGACTGAAAGACGGTAGCATGGTCCGACAGTCTACACCACAGGTTAAGGCTCAAATCCGTTGAAAACACGCCCGAGCCAACTCCTGTGTCCGTCTTTGACCCGTCCGTGTAAATCCAGGCGCCCCTATCGGTGGTAGCTTCCTTTTTCTTCCAGTCTGTTCTTGTGGGTATCTTGACCTGGAAATTCCTGCCAAGATGTATTATTTTGCTCATGTGGTCCGTGTCTTCTGCAACGAGTCCAAATCTTTTGCGGCATTCTATAAGAATACCGCTGTGGCCCCACTGATCTGAGTCGTTCCACATGCCAGAACTTTTAGCGCGTATCGCCGCTAAGCTTGCGCTTCTAAAGATGAATCGATCTAGGGGCATGAGTCCCAAAATCATTTCCAACCCAGCCGTTGGGGCGGTTCTTAAAGCGCCCGTAATACATATGCAAACTAATCTTTGCAGTGTTGTTAGCTCCTTGATATTAGTTTTACTCTCCGCTGCTTTCCACCACACGACCGCTCCATACACCAAAATCGGCCTGACTACACATGTGAATATGTAATAGGCCGCCCTAGGTTTAAGACCCCAGGTATTGGAGTAGGCGGACCGGCAAGCGAAAAGTGCTGCGCGGGCCTTACCAATTCTGTGCTTCACGTTAGCCCCCCAGTTCAGTTTCCTGTCTAGTATAAGGCCCAAATATTTAACACTATCAGCAAGCTCCAATGTTATTCCGTTGAGGTTAGGCGTGGCAATAGCCGGTACCCTGTGTTTCTTTGTGAAGAGCATAAGTTCGGTTTTTGTCGGGTTTGCCCTAAGACCGACTTTTCTGGCCCAGATTTGAATATCGTCCAGCGCCGATTGCATAAGGTCCGACAAAGTTTGTGGGAACGCACCCCTCACAAGTACCACAATGTCATCGGCATACGCCACCACCTCAAAGCCACTGGCCCTTAACTTCTCCAGTATTTCGTTGACTGTCAGGATCCAGAAAAGGGGAGATATAATCCCTCCTTGTGGTGTTCCGGTACCGACTGTTCTTTCCGCTTTGGCCTCCAAAAAGGTAGCCTCAATCCGCCTGCTCTTGAGCAAGTCAGATGCCCAGGTCGCCAGGGTTTTATCCACTCCATATCGAGCCAAGGCATCAATGATACTCGCGGCAGTGACATTATTGAAGGCCCCCTCAATGTCTAAGAAGGCTGCCAACGTGAATTCCTTCTGCCGTAAGGATTTTTCTATTGTACCGACAACTTTGTGTAATGCCGTATCTACTGATCTGCCCGCTAGATACGCGTGTTGATCAACACAGATTCTCGCGACATCAATCGAGATTTGATGTGCAGATCAACAAGCCTCTCTAGTGTTTTGAGCAGAAACGATGTTAAGCTGATTGGTCTAAAGTCCTTCACGTAATGATGATTCAACCTACCAGGTTTCGGAATGAAGACCACTCTAGCTTTTGTCCATTGCTCGGGTACTACCCCGAGGCGGAGGCATGCGGTAAAAATACGCTGCAGAATGGGAATGATGGCCTTATCTGCTTTTTGAAGCATGATAGGTGATATCTCATCAATCCCTGTAGCTTTGTAAGGTCGGAATGTGCCAATAGCCCATTCAATCTTGACCTCGTCCACTACTTCCTTGATCAGCCGCTCAGACGCCCGGTGGGTTCCACGAAGTACGTCACTACGCGGTGTCACGCAGGCTGATTCTGGAAAGTGAGTTTCCAGTAGCAAGTCCAGGCACTCTTTCGGGTCCTCCACCCAATCCCCGTTTTCCCTTCGCAAAAGCGTAGGTACGCCGGGGGTTACGCTTAGAACCTTCCTGATTCTGGCAGCCTCTGTACCTCCTTCAATGTTCTCACAGAATTCCCTCCATGAGTCGCGCTTGGCTTGTCTAATCTTCTTTTTGAAAAGCGACAGCTCTTGCTTGTAACGATTCCAGTC
The DNA here is from genome assembly GCA_963978885.1 of Nemotelus pantherinus. NCBI lineage: Eukaryota > Metazoa > Arthropoda > Insecta > Diptera > Stratiomyidae > Nemotelus > Nemotelus pantherinus. Next base: position 151,324,626 of record OZ022263.1, read on the forward strand.
AGCCACGTTTCCGGAACGCCTTGCGGTGTTAAACGCCCTTCGTGTGCGACCTCTAGCCTCTGTGAGTTCGCCATTCCACCACAAGGTAGCGTTCTTCCTTACGGGCTTTTCCGGACACACGTCTTTGAAATCTGACACTAAGATTCCCGTTAATCGGTTCACCTGCTCGTTCAGCCGTCCTGGACTCGTCAGTTCCAGATCGTCTAGTGCTCTGAGGTGTCTATTTGTTTTCCTTGAGTAAACTTCCCATTGTGCTGTTCTCGGGTTCCGTACTTTTTTAGGTGAAATAACAGAACAACCGATATTCCAGCATAGCCACTGGTGGTCCGAGAGCGATGGCAGGTTATAAACCTGCCAGCTGTGGACACTTTTCATTATGCTTGGAGTTGCCAGGGTAATATCAATTACCTCAGCCCTGTTCTTAGTTATAAATGTAGGTTTGTTACCCATGTTGAGGATGTTGAGGTTGGTTGACGTTAGAAATTCTAGCAAACTCCTACCTCTCTCGTTTATGTTGGTGCTTCCCCATATTTCGTGGTGAGCATTTGCGTCACAGCCGATAACAGCATCCGTTGTCATAGCCGCTACTGCCAATCTTCTCAGTCCGGGCGTGATGGGATCCATGTCGTATGGTAGATAGACCGCCGACAACAGGCACCGTTTCGTGCCGCTATCAGCGATCCCCCACTCCACACACACTGTGGTTGAATCTCCATCACAAAGCTGCGGAATCAAGATTGCTTTCACCTCTTTTTTGGCGACAATACAAGTACCTTGTCTTGTCCCTTCCTTTTAGCTGGAACACACTGAGGCTGGTGCTGAATCCACAAGCCACATTCTTGTACAGAAGCGGCTCCTGTATCAGTGCGATGTCAGCGTGCCCCCGACTGAGATGCCGAAGCAGATTGGCCGTCGCCCCTCTACTGTGGTGCAGATTTGCTTGGACCACTCGCACTTCGGCTACCCTCAGTCACCTTCTCCGCTCCAACTTTCAAGGTGATCCTCTTCAGACCGAAGTGAATCAACCCGTTGTTGGCCCGTACTTGATCCGTGGACTCCCGATCGATACCCAGCACAAGCACTAACTTAGCTGCCCCAGTTAAGTCAGGCTCCGCAGATTGGTTAGTTAGTTTAACAGCCTGGAATAATCTCCAGCCTGAAACTTTCAGATCGGGGTTCTGTCTTTTTAACAGAGACAGAGCCTCCGAAGCGTTCGAGTGGGGCACCGCCACCTTCGCTGTAATTAGCTTGGGCACGGATGTCTCCTCCACTACGTCCAAACCTGGATGGTCTGCAGAAATCTTCAGGACGGTAGACCGAAGCCATTCCGTCGAGAAGACGTCACTACAGGTCACCGCAATGTGGCCGCGAACAATGTTACAGCCTTCAAAGCGAGGTGACCCTTCTTCCGTTGACATGCCAAACCTGAGGAGTTCCTCGGTGATCCGTTTAAGAATCACCTTGGCCACATCATCTTCAAGTCTCCATTCCAGGGGTTCCTGCTTGTCAACGACGGCCAGCTTAAGGTGACTGGCCGCTACGTCCCTAAAGGAACGAACTGCCGTCTCCTGTCGTGGCCTCTTCGTCGATTTACCTCTCGGCGAGGTTAACTCCTCTGAGCGTTGGCGTTTACTTGCAGCCGCTGCAGCAGGTTTCACTTGGGCAACCTCGGGTTTCCCTTTGGATTCCAGCGTCACCGTGCTACTGGCCGCTCGTTTTGCCTCTCTCCTTCTGAAGCGTTGGGCATTCCGCTTCCTCCCTTTGGTGGGATCAGCTGCCGCCACCTTCACAGTAGACTGCAGATCTTTGGAGGCACCACCTCCAGTCTTGGTCACAGCTCTGCTGAGTGGCTTAGCCGCCGCTTCCTTCCCGGTGACCTGCAAGCCTTTCAGCTTGCCGCCTCCGTTCTTGGTCACAGCTCTGCTAGAAGCCGACTCAACCGCCGCTTCCGTTGTACTGGCCAGTGAATCTCCAGACCCGCCGCCAGACTGCTGAGTAGCTGCTCTGCTGACGGGTACCGCTACGTCCATCGGACTCACAGTAGATCCCGCGGCGGGTTCCCCATCTAGCTTCAGGGCCCGCAATCTTTCGATCGTCTGACCCTGAGCCGTTTCGCTTCCCGACGTTGGTGATCGTGTCACCTTTGAACTCCTTTTGAAGGGGTCCTTTTCTGGTGACTTCCCTCCAGTAGTACTGGCGGGAAGTTTGAGTTTTTCCAGGTCTTTATTTTGATCCATAGATTATATTTTTTTTATTATTTCAGGTTTGGGTTTCACGTTCTCGGACCACAGCCGAGGCAATCGCCAGCAATTTTGCCTCCCGCTACACCCCGCCCCCATAGGAACAACGTATTGCTCCGACCGTCCTTCCCCCTCTTCGGATCGCGAGGCAGACTCCCATACGACCATCCGAGGGTTCTGTAGGCTTTCACAGTACGCTGAACCTGCGAACCTTGCTGCCGAGGCAACCAAGGTGTCTCCCCTAGTCTAACAGTTCGCTACTCTGTAGACCGCGGTTCGCCAGGTTCCAGAACCGGGCAAAGTGAAGTGTTGGATCCAGAACCCCGCAGGTGAACCTTCACCTCAGTCACCAGCCCAGACCTGTCCCCAGGCCTCCGTGTCACCCCTGCGGAGAGAAACAAGGGCGCCCCTCTGCCGGTTACGGGCGAGGCCTCCGTTTACACAGCCCATACAGCTGGCTGCTGTGCGGGCGTGCGGCAGAACCAAAATTTTTTACGGGAGAGGGATCTCTCACCAACCTTACTTAGAAGGGACTAGCCTGATCCAATTAGCCAATCCTCCCTTCCGGGGGAATTGTTACCAGCGGCCACCGCGAGGAGGTTATGGATCACACTTTCACCAGACCGAACAGTTGCGGCACGTGTATATTTGCGTATACTACATGTTTTTCCCCCTATTCGGCTGGCAACCGACCGCCCGCGAAGAGTATAGTACTAGACATTATATTGAATGTTTGGTAGTTACGAAATTAGAAAAAGGTATCATCATGTGTAGGAAGCTAAAAGTAGTAATTTTCTGTTAGTTATTTTTCTATTCTGTATCGATTGTGGTAGTGTATACTCGTTATTTTCTCCCTTTATTTTCAACTGTTGTGTGCTAACACTGCAAATACAGCAGCCTATGTCAGTCTTAGCAAATGCACTGCTGTTTTATACTAGATCGTTTGTAGTGCATAAGTCGTGGGACTTATCTACTTAATTGAAATTGATAGCAAACACAAATGTTTTACTTAGAGCGTCCGCACACGGGTCGACATTCAATCGACTCGACTGCGACTCGAACTCGAACTCCTTGCGATTTCCAATGTAAATGAATAGAGACCCGCACACGGATCGACTTGTGCTCGACTCGCACTCGGTGCGACTGCGACTCGACTGCGACTCGTCTCGCTCGAAGTGTTTGGAACGGGAAATGTCGAGCAAGACGCGTGATATTTTTTTTCGAAATATATGAAAGTGTTTTTTTTTTTATAATGTATGCATTATTAATTAATTTATTTTATGCATTATTATGATTGGTTCTTTGAAAAATATTAGTGTTTCTGATAACGTATCACTATGTATTTTTTTATATGTTTGCATAATGTAATGTTACATATTGTAATGTTATATACATGAAATGTTCCTATCTATATTTTAATTATGTTCGCCACAAAATAGTTGCACCTATATGTTCATAAAGGTTATTGATTTGTGATCCCCTTCTTGTCTTTAAATCAGCATAGATAAAGCAGAGCATAATTGATACGGGAAACTCAATCGTTTTGCGGAATAAGCCGTCGAAAGCAGAATCAAAGTGGAATTGTTTTTGCGGGATGATTAAAATTGAAAATTTTATAGAAAATGTTTTTTTTACAAAATGGTTTCGATCGTATGGACTGATTCTTATCAGACTCCAGCTTACAGTGCTTACTTGACTGATGTGACCACTTGCAGTTGTAAATCAGTAATTTTTATTTACGTTAGTTGTGACAAATTTTAACATCTCCGCAAAACGCAAAACAATCGAGTTTGTGTGCGCTGGTGTTTGATGAGAATCAGTGTATACTTTCTCAAAAAAAAAGTTGGAAATTTTCAATTTTAATCATCCCGCAAAAACAATTCCACTTTAGCACCAATATATTTATTCAAGCAACAGCGAAGTGTTTATAATATAGTTTCCTAACAAAGAAACAAGCTTGCAATTTTTCAGGATGAATTTCCACTTACTGGAGAAGCTTTTATTGAACACTAGTTGTTGCTGCCAATGGCTAATGATTCGATTGGTATTGACATTCTTAGATTATATAGCAGTGCCATCTGCGAGGATAGGAATTTTGCACTTAGAGTGTGGCAGAGAGGCGTATAGCTATTGAATTTAGTTGGACCCTGGGACATGCTTGTCAGAATATTAATGCAAGTGCTTCATATCGGATTCAATAAAGGTCGGATCATTATTACTTGTAGTAATCCATAGTGGGTGAACATAAGTTACACGTGACAAAGCGACACATACTAATAACATACAAGTATATAATATTATTGAAGATCTCTCTAGTAAAATTACTTTCAATAACCGACCAAGACGCACCCGATTTGCAAATCTGCTCAATGAATTCATTCATCACACTACTTATCATATAATGAGCCCATTAATAGGTGCTGTGGATTATTCAATTCTATAAGCAGCCACTACTCTTCGGGGATTACCAAATCAAAATTCAAAAATAACTGGCCCAAAGCCCATTCCACATCCGAACTCGCTTAACTTCCATCGTTATTAGCCTAAATTTAATTAAAACAATGTAGAGTGAATGCTACAAAATTTGTGATGTATTGAAATATTTTTTACGGACAATTTTTATTTTATATTTATAATGATTAATTGTATTTTAGATTTATATTATGATTTCTTGTTGTGTATGTTGCCTTGTTTCGTAAAATAAATATCTAAATAAATAATATATACTATTGTTTGTTTGTCAAAACTTCGCGTAGAAAACGACCCGTTTCGAGTTCGAGTCGCAGTCGAGTCGATTGCATGTCGACCCGTGTGCGGATGCAATTGTCTATTTCGAGTGTGACGCCTATGACGCTTCGAGTTCGAGTCGCAGTCGAGTCGATTGAATGTTGACCCGTGTGCGGAGGCACTTAGATACTTATTTATTGTATGAATATGACTGCACTGGTTGACGGCTCAAGCCAAAGAGAGTGTCGTAATGTGTTTTTCCACCCGATGATGGTGGCGCCATGGTTTGTTCGTAGCTTGCTGTCTGTCGCTGTTAGCGCCCCCTATGGGACTCTGTAGAGTCCCTACATCACTCCCCTCCAAGTGAGGAAGCCTCACGCGCCTCACGATGAATTGGGACTGACGTTTACCTGGAGCTGGACGGTACTGCTTAACAATTTGTGAAGGTGGTTTTATCATAGGGGGCCAATGTGCCTTGCTTTTTCTTAGTATCGTTTGCTGGCGATGTTTTCCTTCTTGGACGATTTGATTTTGTAGTATTTTGTTCGCTGATCTTGAGAGAGTTGATCTTTGCCCAGCTGATGTTGGCCCAGGGTATGGTTGCGATGTTAACGGCTGAGAGAATGATAATTGCCGATCAGGTTCGGGTTGCAATAGTGATTGAGTCAATGATTGCTGAGAAGATCTCCAGGAGTTTGTCTGCCGCTGCGGTGTTGGTTCAGTGACAGATGAGGATGTTGAAGTGGTTTCGATGAATGCTGGTTTAAGCCGCTCGGTTGACACGTTGACCGACTTTCCGTTCACGTCAATAGTATATAGGACACTAGAAATTTGTTTTAAAATTTCATGTGGTCCGGTATACGGTCGAGCCAATGATTTCCGAACTGAGTCGACGCGCAAAAGTACATGAGAACAAGTGTCCAAATGTTTATTCTGGAAGGTTTTGCGCTCACCATGGTGCGCAGTTTGAATGGGTCGAAGAATAGGCTGCCTCAGGTTGTCGAGGAATTAATGTGGTTCGAGCATAGGTCTTACTTCAAGAACCAGGAACTCTCCACGAAGGTTTAGTGTGGTACCGTATAACATTTCCGCACTGGAGCTGCTGATGTCTTCCTTGTAAATCACGCGCAAGCCCAGGAGAACAGTCGGGAGTACGTCGACCCACATCGAGTTCTGTTCATGGCACATGATTGCCGCTTTCAATGAACGGTACCACCTTTCTATAAGCCCATTTGAGGCTGGGTGATATGCAGACGTTCGGTTTCTATCGCAGCCGAATATTGTCGCAAATGATTTGAATAGGGCTGATTGAAACTGGGCACCTTGATCAGTTGTAATGGATCGAGGTGCACCAAAACGTGCTACCCAGTGACTATAGAATGCCTTCGCTACTGACTCTGCAGTTTGGTCGACTAAGAAAATTGCCTCCGGCCATCTTGAAAAACGGTCAATGACAGTGAGGCAGTATTTGTAGCTTCCCGAAGGAGTTAATGGTCCCACGATGTCTAGGTGCACATGTTGAAATCTGCTGTCTGGCATGGGAATACGTTGCACGGCGTTGTGTTGATGTCGTCCCACTTTCGCTCGCTGGCATGGAATACAGGAGCGCGACCACTGACTAATATCTTTTCGCATGTTTGTCCACACGAACTTTACTGCGACAAGTCTTGCTGTTGAACGCCCACTTGGTTGAAAATGCGTCTCCGTAATGATACTGGAACGAAAGGGCGAACGTTTTCAGTGGATACATCGCAGTAAAGCTTGCCATGGCCTTCAATGGCGAATGGCTGAAGCTCCAGTGACGTTGAGTTGAGCTGCAGAAGTTTCTGTAGTTCGGAGTCTGACTGCTGCTCTTTGACGATTTCTTCTGCTGTTATATCTAGTGGCGCTGAAATTGTTTCTACTCGCGACAAGGCATCGGCGAGGCTATTTGATTCTCCTGGTATGTGGCGGATGTCCGTTGTGAATTGGGATATAGAGCTTAAGTGGCGAAGTTGCCGAGGTGATGCTTTGTCTGACCTATGGCTGAATGGATAGACGAGTGGTTTATGGTCAGTCTGAATACAGAACTCAGAAGCTTTGAGGAGGTGGCGGAAGTGGCGAATACTGCTGTAGATCGCCAGAAGTTCGCGGTCGTATACACTGTATCTTGTCTCTGGACCAGATAATTTCCGCTGAAAGCATGCTAGTGGCACCCACTTACCTTCTTGTTGTTGCTGAAGCACCGCTCCCACGGCTATATCTGATGCATCAGTAACGAGTGCCAGTGGTTTGTGTTGTTTGTAGTGTGTCAAAAGTGTCGCATCAGCTAAACTTTTCTTGCAATCGTTGAATGCTTTCTCGGTTTCTGTGCTCCATAGAATGGGGGTCTTGTCTCCTTTTCTTGACCCTGTTAACAGCAAATGTAGTGGTGCCTGAAGTTGCGTGGCATTTTTAAGGAAATGCCCATAGAAATTTATCATGCCGAGAAACTTACGAAGATCTTTGACTGTTTTTGGTCTTTTAAAGTTTTTTATGGCTTCGACCCGAGAAATTGGTGCTCTGGTTCCATGCTTGTCGATGCTATGCCCTAAGTATTCGACTTGATTCACGACGAATGCACATTTTGACACATTTATAATGAGCCCCTAGTGACTGGGGCGATCTAATACGATTTTTACATGCTCCAAATGTTTCACAATGTCACTGGATGCTATTAAGATATCGTCGATATAGCACCAACAAAAATCTAACCCTTCAAGACTTTATCCATTAACCGTTGAAACGATTGGGCTGCGTTTCGCAGACCAAAGGTCATCACGGTAAAGTCATACAGGCCAAATGGGGTTTTTGGGTTTGGAGTTTGGAGGTTTTGGGATGTCTGCCCCAGCCACTGGGATATGATGAAATGCTCTGACGAGATCAATCTTGGTGAAAATGGTTGTTTCGCTTAAGTTTGACATTATGTCCTCAATATGCTTAAGAGGGTATCTTTCAGGTCGCGTGACAGCATTGAGTCGCCGGTAATCGCCACATGGACGCCACCCGTCTTTCTTCGGCGCGAGGTGTAAAGGGCTAGCCCATGGGCTCGCAGAAGGCCGACAAATTCCCCTATCTAGCATGTAATCAAACTCGCAACGAGCTATTGCGAGTTTCTCCGGGGACAGCCGCGTGGCTTCTCGACTACTGGTGGGCCGTCTGTTATGATGTGGAGATGTACGTTATGGATGGAATAGAACTATGCCGCGAAAATAACGATCTAGTAAAAAAAGATTGACAAAGATTGCTGTGTTGGAGAAAATAACAAGTATAAACAGCCATAATTGATAAAATATAGAAAAAGAACTCAGAGGAAATTACCTCTTGTAACTTGCTGCACATTATGAGGGCTTGGTTAATTTCCAATCAACCAAAACATTCAACATAACCTTGAAAAAACCAAAGCCACCTCATGGCAAAAAAGGACAACTTCTCATGAGCTGTTCTTTTTTCTATCAGCACATTCTATAGTTCAGCACGTGAACTACCTATGATGAATAGAATTTCTGTACTAGTGAATTCACTGGTACAGGAGCGTTGTTGTTTCAAATGCGTCTTTTCTGTTCTCTACTGGATAGAGGAGCAAAAAACACGTATAATAGGAGTGTTTTTTTGCTCCGATACAGAACAGAATAAAACTATGCCACAAAAACAACGATCTAGCACAAAACAGCAGTGCATTCGCTTAGACTGACATAGGTTGCTGTATTTGCTGTGGTAGCACAAAACAGCTGAAAATAAAGCGAGAAAATAACGAGTATAAACTACCACAATCGATAAAAAAATAGAAAAAGAACTAACAGAATATCACTTCTTTTAACTTTCTACACGTTATGACGGCTTTTTCTAATTTTCTAACTACCAAAGCATTCAACATAGCCATGAATAACCGAAAGCCATCTCACAGCAAAAAAAAAACAACTTCTCATAAGCTTTTCTTCTTTCTATCAGCACATTCTATAGTTCAGCACGTGAAATACAAATGAGGAATAGAATTATTAGGCGTGTTTTTTGCTCCGATGCAGAGCAGAGTACAACTATGCCGCAAAAACAACCTGTAGGGACTCTACAGAGTCCCGTAAGGAGCGCTAAGATCAACAGACAGGAAGCTACGAACAAACCGTGGCGCCACCATCATCGGGTGGAAAAACATATTACGACACTCTCTTTGGCTTGAGCCGTCAACCAGTGCAGTCATATTCATACAATAAATAAGTATCTAAGTAAAACATTTGTGTTTGTTATCAATTTCAATTAAGTAGATAAGTTCCACGACTTATACATTACATTGGCGACCCCAACATCAGTGAACATGACAGAATTTGAGAATTTTGCCGATGCTTCAGATGGCATTCATTGTGAGGAGCCAGAGCAATCCAATAATTTGGCAGAAATAAAATCAGTTTCACCCGTTCTGCCTCCATTTTGGCCCACAAAGGTACGTACCTGGTTTAATCGCGTCGAAGTGAAATTTCGATCACATCGCATCAACACCGATTCAGCACAATTCGACCGAGTCATCGGGGAATTAGACGCCACAGCGTTAGATCGGGTACAAGATATTTTAGACAATCCCCCTGAAAGTGCGAAATATGCTGCCATTACAAATCGCTTCATTTCCACGTACGAAGTGTCACAACACGAGCAGACGCGTCAACTCTTACTCACAGTTATACGTACTAACTCACAGTTATTACGTAGAATGCGTTGCGCAGCTAGCAGTAATTTATCTGAATCGTTCTTGAAATCCTTGTGGCTGGAGCGACTGCCGAGCAATATTCAACAAGTGATATTAGGTTCAAACATAAATAATTTAGATGAGCTAGCAGACTCTACCGACCGAATTGCTTCAGTGTCAGATCGCAACAATATCGCATCCGTGAACAGTGCGCAACAAGACGTGCTCTTACAAGAGATCGCAGGCCTACTTGCTGAGACACAATGCACAAAAACCAACTTTCAGAACAGCCCTTGTCCATCTTGTTCCTCGTGTCATTCTACCACAAGGCAACCACTGCCGGGTCGAAACCGTGATCGATTCACTTCAGTGCAACAGAATTCAGTGTGCTGGTATCATCAGCGATATGGTCCTGCGGCCAGAAGATGTGTAGTACCATGCACTTTCAACGCAGCGACGGGAAACGCATAAAGTCGCTGGCAAATCAGGCGGTCGCCAGCGACAGCTCACACAACCGCCTCTACGTTCGTCCACGACACCAAAAACGTGAAATTTCTGACTTTAAATTTTTTGCAGCAAATAGCACACCTATCAATACATACGGTATGAAATTGTGCCAACTAAATCTGGGATTTAAACGTCCATTTGACTGGAGGTTTTACATCGCTGATGTGTCCCGGCCCATCATCAGCGCAGATTTTCTTCGCCGCCATAATTTGTTTCACACAACTTCGAAAATGGGGGCTTGTGCGAAGTACGTCATCTGCTTAAAATGTTGTTGCATAAAATTACGCTGCATTCGAGTGTGGAAACGTACATTTCCAGGTTTATTAATATGTTGATATATATATATATATATATATATATATATATATATATATATATATATATATATATATATATATATATATATATACAGGGTGTTTGGTACTCGGTGGACACATTTGTAAGGAGGCTTTCCTTGATATATTTTGAGCGAAAAATCGTTCTACAGGGTGGTCCGGTTTTCAAAATCTATGGAGTTACAGGGTGGCCAATAAACATAATTTGGACCTGTACCCTGACTCACTTAAAACGTTATATCTTGAAAACTAATAACCATAACGCAAAGTTTTATGGCTTGTTTTTGATGGAATCAAAAATTCCTTTAATTTGATGTAACGCTTTAAATTGTAACTGTTACGTATTTTGAGATATTTACTTCAAAACACAAAATTTTGGCACTTCTACCCCGAAAATTCTGTGTTCAATGTCGTTTTTCTCAGAAAACCTCAATAAAAAAGCCATTATATTTTATATTTTTATAGGCCATATTGTTGGCTACAAGAATTGCATTCATACTCATGACTTAGGTTTTACCATTTCGCAAGTATTAAGCGAAAATACATATGGCTTAAAAAGTAAATTTGCCGTAAAATGGCCGTCGTTGAAAAGAAAAGTTTAAATTGTTATTTGTACTTAAGTATTTTTAGTGCCCATTAATTACTTATTAAACTATCAATAAAACAAACTAACTTAAATTAAGTTTCAACATAATTGAAGCATTTCACGGGAAGTTAAAGGTAAAATTGGGTTTAGTTCTACGCCTTTTAAGACCCTATAAAAACAGAACCAATTTAAAATTTTTGTCGGTTTCGGTACATTACTCGAACTAGAAGATATCACTAAAATTTGAAAGATTAATTCAAAATGTCTCACTACACTAATGACAAATATGCAGATATTATGTACGTATATGGAGAGTGCCGGGGAAGAGTGCCGGCACAATCTTTGTATCAACAGAGATATCCCCATCGACGGATTCCTGGACGGAGAGTGTTTCAACAACTATACTCCAGAATTCGGGAAACTGAGAGCGTAAGGACGAGCAAATCCTGCGCCTGAAATTGCTGTATGGACCGATGAAGAGACACTGCATGCATTTGAAACTGACCCATCAATCAGTATTCAACGATTGGCGTTGCAGTTTTACGTGTCTACATGGAAAGTTTACATCCTCACCATCACACACCAGTACAGGAGCTGCTACCGATCGATTTGCCCAAAAGGATGGAACTCTGCAATTGGCTCCTTGAGAAACAATTAGACAACGAAAATTGTTTGAACACCATTCTCTGGACGGATGAGTCCTTATTTACCAGTGACGGTATCACAAACTTTGACAATTTACATACGTGGGCTGAGAGAAATCCACGCACGAGAAAGACTTTATCGTTTCAGCATAGGTTCAGCGTAAATGTATGGGCAGGAGTGATTAGTAACGATTTATTTGAACCAATTAGACTCCCGCCTACTTTAAATAGTACCAATTACTTACATTTTTTAAGACATGATCTGCAGGACTTATTGAAGGATATTCCGCTGCAACGATTGGCTTCCATATTTTCCCAACACGATGGTGCTCAAGGTCAGAGATTGGTTGAATTCCAATTATACCAATCGCTGGATCGGTAGAAATTGACCAATACACTGGCCTGCGAGATTTCCTGATTTAACAGTTAAGGATTTTTTTTTATGGGGGACGGGTGAAGGCCCTTGTCTACACAACGGAAGTATCAACATTGGAACACGTAAATACCAGGATCGATGCGGCTGCAACAGAAGTGAGGCAGCAGCTGAGAAGTATGAAGATGAAAAGAACGCTTGCGAAAAGAGCTTTAGCGTGTATTCAAAATGAAGGTGGCCACTTTGAGCATTTACTGCAGCCCAAAAATTTTGAAATAGAGCATGAAAACCTTTAATAAATTCTTTCAGCTCAAGCAAAGAGTGTAGATCAAAAACGAGGGCCACTTTATGGCGTATTCAATTTTCAAGCGATATGTAATTTTGGTTATTACTTGCAAAATAGTAAAATCTAAGTCATAAGTATTTCAACAACTTTTGTAGTCAACAATATGGCCTATAAAAATATAAAACAATATGGCATATTTTAATGAGGTTTTCTGAGAAAAACGACATTGAACACAGAATTTTCGGGGTTGAAGTGACAAAATTTTGTGTTTTGAAATAAATATCTCAAAGTCAATAACAGTTATAATTAAGGACGTTACATCAAACTAAAGATAATTTAATTTCATAAAAAAACAAGCTATTCAATTTTGCGTTATGATTATTAGTTTTTAAGATATAACGATTTAAGTGAGTCAGGGTACAGGTCCGAAACACTTTTATTGGCCACCCTGTAACTCCATCGATTTTAAAAATATATCGAGGAATGCCTCCTTACCAAATGTCCACCGAGTACCAAACATCCTATATATATATATATATATATATATATATATATATATATATATATATATATATATATATATATATATATATTTAAATATATCTATATATTGTGCTTACCTTTACCGAAACCTGGTTAAACCACTCTCATTTAAACGAGGAAATACTCGACGGTTGCTGGACCATATACAGAAATGACCGCAATTATATCCATACTGGACAAACCAGAGGTGGTGGTGTACTCATTGCTGCTCATAACTCCCTCTCGAGTGAGATAGTCGAGACTGAAACACAATATCAGTTTGAACACAAATTTATTCGAATTTCTTGGTCCAAAGGTTTCTTGTACATTGGTACTTTCTACGTCCCGCCTAATTCAGACGATACCGTTTACAATGACATATGCGAAACCATATCTTCTCTGGTCTCATCACTTAATGATAATGATAAGATTATAATACTAGGAGATTTCAGCCGCCCAAATTTAAAGTCCATGGAAGATGAAAACGACACCAACCTCCTTCCGTTCAATATCGTTGATTCATTTGATTTAAATCTTGTAAGTACATTTTACAGCAATGATTTGCACCAAATCGCCCCGACTTTTAAACAAAATGGCAATTGGTAAGATCTAATTTTTACCAACAGTTACGACGATTTAGTAGCTAATTTGACAGTAGATGCCGACCATCTTTTTTCCAATACTTTTCACCACTCTGCTTTTACAGTCGAGCTATCTATATCTGATTTTACAACCTCAAAATCATACAACAATTCAGTTGTATATGATTTTCGAAATGCTGACTATGAGAGCATTAACCACCATTTGAATAATATTGACTGGAATAGTTCTCTATTAACGTTGGAATTCAACGATGCTGTGTCCTTATTCTACCAGTTGATTTTTGCGGTTGAAAAATTCGTCCCGAAAATAAAGAGAAAAGATAAACTATCTGAGCCTTGGTTGGATAGAACTCTGAGTTGTTAACGAAATCAGAGAAACAAACTATATAACATAAAAAACTCTAGCGCACCTGAACCGCTAGAAACACTAATGTTCGAAGAACAGTAGAAGAATCGTGCAGGTTTTGAGTGCATATTCCACCACATGTGCTGCTTATTACGGCCAAACTGTTTCAAATGCCACGTTTTACTTTCGTCTTAAGAATGCATTATAACTCATGTTGTGGAAGGTTTCAGATATTACCACTGGCATGAATTTCAACGTTTATGAGAGCAAAACACGGGTTAATTATATTCGTTATCAGTTGCTTATTTCACATAATTTTGAAAGCAGCATCTCATATAACATCAATGAAGAAAATGCTCAGTGCCTGCAGCACTGTAACTGAAGTTGGTGTTTGGGGTTGCGATCCGAAAAATTTGCAGAACTTTGGGAATTGAAACATTGGTTATTTATTTTCATTGTATGTTTCCGGTATGAATACTAACTGTAAGCATTTATTGATACAAAAGTAGCACAACCGACTCGTGCTGGCAACCTTTCGCCAGTATCAAAGCCAATAATATATTACATCTGCTTCACGTTGTTATATTACATTCGAAGTTTTAGGAGTATAAAGAAATTTAGGGTTACCTGCAGCGAGTTTTTTCAAATGATCGAAAGCTTAATATTTGCTGTGAAAATTCTACGATAAAACCGCTTGGTAAAGATATTGTAATTAAACACAAAATCAACAATAGCTGGCAACCCTATCGAGGCTTTTCAACCAAATTTGGCCTGAATAATGTTTATGACAGGTTTCATTAATTGTATGAAATTCGTATTGATTTCATGACTGCACTGGAAGTTATAGGGCAAAAAGTTTTATTTTCCTGAGCGAATTTTCAAAATCAAAGACACAAAAATTACCAAAGCTGGCAGCACCAATCAAATTTTTCAACCAAATTTCCACCAAACAGAGATTAAAGTTAGGTTTAGCTACTGTGTCAATTTCATGAAAATCTGGAAACTTATTCACATTTCATAGGGCAAAAAGCAGTTTTTTTTCTTTGTAATTTTTCAAGATGGCACCACTGGCACAGACTTGCCCACAATTCAAAATCGCTTCTACCAAATCTGGTCTTTATTAAGTCCAATGCATTCTGTAAATTTTAGCTGTATCTGATTATTGGTTCGTGAGTTTCCGTGAACAGAAGTTTTTTATGCTAAAAATATAGGTTAACTGGGAGAGGGTTACCGTTCTTGTCCGACATGAAATTTCCAAAGTTTTATTTTGAACGTGTAGATTAAACATAAGATTTATATACAGATTGGTTTTATTGTAAGAAACGGACATTTTTTTGAGTATTCGATGGTTTGAATGTTTTCACTTCCAAATTTTTTTTTTCAAAATGAAGACACCAAAATTATCATAGCTGGCAACTCCAACCGAATTTTTCGACGAAATTTCTACCAAACGTGGCTTAAAGTAAGGTCCAGCAATTGTGTGAGTTTCGTCAAAATCGAACGATTCAATCAGAATTTATAGGGCTAAAAACAGTTATCTTTTTTAGTGGTTTTTCAAGATGGCACCACTGGCACAGAATCGCCCGCATTTCAAAATCACTTCTATCAGACCTGGTCCTATTTAAGGCCAATACATTCTGTGAATTTCAAATAATTCTGCTCATCGGATCGTGAGTTTCCGTGAACAGAAGTTTTTGATGCTAAAAATATAGGTAAATTGGGCTAGGGTTACCAGGCGTGCCCGTTATACCATATCTTTTTTTTTTTTTTGGTTATGTAAACAAAGCACAAAATTTACATATGAATGGCTTTTTTTTGAAGAAACGGCATTTTTTCAAGAGACGATGATTTGGAGGTTTTCACTTTCAGTGCCTGCCCTAGCTACAGGGTTGCCAGCACGCTCATTAGAAGCTACACAGATCTACAACTAAATAATATCAATATATTCTGAAAATTTCGTAATGATTGAATAGCTCTGTCAAAAGTTATCGAAATTTAAAAATTTTCAAATTTTCCCGTCCTCTTTTTAGGCACCCAGCGCACACATAGGGTTAAAAAATTCCAAAGCATTATCCGATTCATATGTAGAACACGTTAGAAATTTATTTCGTCAACTTTATTTTTGCGAAAATCATTTGTGCACGAAATAATAGGTATATTAAAAAAATCACTAAAATGGCCGCCGGCGCCAAAAGGTTAACAATAACTGACATTTAAAGAGACGTGGACCTATTCTGCATATACATCAATGTATCCTGAAAGTTTCAGCTTAATCGGATGGCGCGTTCCCGAGATTATCTCACTGAAATTTTTTGATGATATATATATATATATATATATATATATATATATATATATATATATATATATATATATATATATATATATATATATATATATATATATATATATATATATATATATATATAGAAATATGAATTTTTGGCCGAATCGATTTTAATACTAATGTTCTTCGAACATTTGTAATAAAAACCGACATCAATGCTAGCGAAGATATCAAGAGAAGATACAATGAACTAGCTAAAGAAGGCTCGCGAAGCATATGAATGTTATATTAATATAGTTGGGGAAAATATAACCTGTGACCCTAAAAAATTTTTTGACTTCGTGAACACCAAGCGTAAAGCTTCAGGCTATCCCACAGCAATGTATAAAAATGACTCACTTTCTTCTGACCCACTTAAAATATGTGACATGTTTGCCGACCATTTTCAAGAAGTTTTCTGTCCACCCGGTGGATTATGTAACATGCCGCTTGTCTCAACACCTCAGTTTGCTATCGCTGATGAAATATATTTAACTAAAGAGGACATTGTAAAAGCGATAAGAGAACTTGACATGAAATACAGGCCCTTGACCAGATCTACTTCCTCCGAGCTTCATAATCAGCAGTGCAGAAACTATCATCTCAACCCTGCTTATAATTTTCATCAAATCACTATCATGCGGTAGATTTCCTCAATTCTGGAAATCTCATCTCACGCCAATTCATAAAAGTGGTGACAGGCGCTCGGTTAAAAATTATAGAGGCATTGCCATTTTGTCAGCTATACATAAACTATTTGAAAAAATTGTTTGTGATAAACTCATTATAGCTATTGATCCTCTTCTCAACGAACAGCAACATGGCTTCAGAAAGGGAAGGTCAACTACCACCAACCTTTTGATAGTTATCTCGAATGTACTTTGCAATATGGAGAAAGGGTCTCAGATCGATACCATATATACTGATTTCAGCAAAGCTTTTGACCGTGTTGACCACGATGTTTTGAAATATAAACTGCAAAAACTAGGCATTTCCGGAAACTTGCTAGGATGATTGGATTGCTACCTTCGGAATCGAACACAACATGTAAAATTCCAAGGTTTTCTCTCAAAACAAATTACTGTCTCCTCGGGGGTACCTCAAGGCAGCCACTTAGTTCCACTTCTGTTCAATATTTTTATTTCGGATCTTTCGGAAGTGTTATCCGATATTCCACACCTTTTTTAGGCGGACGATCTAAAATTATACCACACTATTCAATCGGAATCCGATTCTAACTTCCTTCAGTCAAAACTCTTATCGTTGGAACGATGGTGTGACCGCAATAAACTTTTCCTTAACGTAGACAAATGCCATGCCATAAGCTTTTCCCGCAAGTCATGCTCTTTAAATTTTGATTACCGCCTTAGTAATCAGTTGCTGAAAAAAGTGGATAGTGTTGTAGATCTCGGAGCCGTTCTAGATAAAAAGCTGCGCTTCAATCTTCAGTACGAAAAAGTTCTAGCAAGAGCCAGCAAGCAATTTGGATTCATCAAAAGACGTGCGAAAGAATTTAAGAACTTATGGGTTACAAAATCTCTTTACGTATCCTTTTTTCGCCCAATATTGGAATATGGTTGCATCGTTTGGAATCCCATTTTCAACTGTTATAGCAATAGATTAGAATCCACCCAAAAGCAGTTTGTTATTTTTGCTTTGAGATATATATATATATATATATATATATATATATATATATATATATATATATATATATATATATATATATATATATATATATATATATATAACCCACACGATTTTGAAAGTTTGCTATCTTATAATTACAGATTAAGCCTTTTAAACCTTGAGACACTTTCTTCGAGGAGAACGGTATTATGCTCATGTTTCATTTTTGATGCAATTAGGGGCTTGATCAACGTTGAGTATCTCTCGAATAAAATCACTTTCAATAACCCTGTAAGACGCACTAGGTATACACGTCTTCTCAATGGACATCAGCATCGGATTGTTTATGGAGACAAGGAGCCCATCAACAGATGCTGCAAAATATTTAACAATTTTTCCAACTACTATTCCTTATCTATTCCCAAGACAAGTTTCAAATATGCTCTATTCAAGGCTCTAAAATCTTAAAAAAAAGTGCTTTCTTAAAAATTCCTCAAATTGACAACCAAATATAAGTTTGGAATATGTATTTAATATTATTTATGCTATTTTTTTATAGTGTAGTTTAAGAAAACTTATATTTAATTCAAATTGTAATTTGTTATTATTTTTTGTTATATGCCTTGCTTGGCTTGAAAATAAATAAAATAAATAAAATTTATATATATATATATATATATATATATATATATATATATATATATATATATATATATATATATATATATATATATATATATAGATATAATATAGATATATATAGATATATATATATATATATATATATATATATATATATATATATATATATATATATATATATATATATATATATATATATAGTTATTTCTATATACAGCCTTGGCCAAAAGTTTGAGCCCACCCCAGAAAAGTAACAAAAATCAAAGTGCATTGATATTGGTTGAAAGAAAATGTCATATATAATTAGTATTCATATTGTTTTCTTAAAGTAAGTCAATATTTTGTTGGACCTCCTTTGGCTTTAATAACTGCAGCGATTTTTTGTGGTATAGTGGAAATTAGGTGTTTGCATTCTTCCGAAGTAATTGATTCCCACTCTTCTTTCAAAGCACAAATTAAACTTGCTTTGGAAGTTATGGGCCGGTCATGGATCCTTCTTTTCAGAATGCTCCATAAATGCTCGATCGGGTTAAAATCTGAAGACTGAGGAGGTCATTCTAACACATCTACACCATGTTCACGGAACCAGCTCATCGCAACACGAGATTTGTGGCAGGGTGCGTTGTCTTGCTGGAATCGAACATGATCAAGGTTGGTTTCCCCAAAAATCTTGACGGCCGATTCGAAAAGTACATTTTCAAGTATTGAAATGTATTTTGAAGAATCCATTCGACCTTCACACAAACATAAACTTCCAACTCCGCTTGAAGCCATGCAACCCCAAACCATTATGCTGCCTCCTCCGTGTTTCACAGTTGGTACCACACACTGTGGTTGGTACGCTTCACCAATTCGTCGTCGCACAAAGACCGCACCCGGTGTTCCAAAAATCTGCAATAAGTGAAAAAAAACATCTCCTTGAAAATAGCCCATTACATAAAATGCTTCTAACTTTGAGCTTATTAGATGCTTTCAGATAAAAACACACAACATGTTAAGAACTTACTTCAACATTAGATTCGTGTGACCAGATAATATTCGACCAATCTTCTTCGGTGAGATGTTGATGCCTCCGAGCCCAGTCTAGTCGAATTTTCTGATTTTTTTGTGACAGCCACGGCTTCTTTCTCGCCTTACAGCCTCTCAGCCCTTTTTCGCACAGGCGGACAGGATGACAAATTTTTCCCAAACTCGTCGGACACCTCAGCAGCTAACTTGGCAGATGTTTTTTCCAATCTCTCAAAGATGCACGTACCATCAAACGGTCCTCCTGTACGGTTGTTATTCTCTTTCGACCGCTCCTTGTTAAATCTTTATGCGAACTGGTTTGCTCAAATCGTCGAATAGTCGAGCGAACCGCTTTGCGCGAACATCCAATGCGTACGCCAATTTTTCTCGAACTGAACCCTTCTGCATGTAGCAATTGAATTTGTGCATGCATATCTAAACTTACCTCCTTTGTTTTGGACATTTTCGAGAACAAAGAATTTTAACTCACTAAATGAATCACTGTTGATCGTTTAAACAGCGTACGCAATCTGTAACAGACCAACAAACTGCTAAGGCTTATGTAGGAAAATTTCGGAATTTTCCATTATTACCCATCCCGTGTCCGGGTTTTTCAAAAAACTTTCTAAAATCAATATATTTATATATATATATATATATATATATATATATATATATATATATATATATATATATATATATACATATATATATATATATATATATATATATATATATATATATATATATATATATATATATATATATATATATATATACATATTTTTATGTATATGCGGTTTTTAGCAATTTTTGAAATGTTTATGAGTGTTTATGTTTTATTCAAAATTGTGAATAATAATGTAAGATTACATTCAGTTTTAGGTTCAAATACAGCTCATTTGAACCTAAAAATCTATTTCATATTTTTGTACTTAGTAATAAGTTTATTACTATGAGTGCAACGTTTCCATGTTACCCAATTGGCAGTTGCATTGCCACATTTTTTTAATGCGGGTTCGCCAGTAGCCCTTATCCTCCAAACAAATCTTATTTAATGTAGAAAACCAATTTAATGACAGTTTTGGAAAAACAGCATAACACAAATATTTAAATGCTTAAAGTTTGTACGGTAATTTTATTAAGGAAGTCACAAATGCATTAGAATTGGAATGCGATTTCTGTAAGATATGTTTTATATATCAAAATAAATGTTGTTAGGTGTAATGGCAAACTTACTGGTGTCTTGCAAGAATGTATTACTAATTTTCGAAGAAAAGTAGTATTTAACTCGTTTCGCCGAAAATTCTATATCTAATATATATATCTATATATATATATATATCTATATATATATATATATATATATATATATATATATATATATATATATATATATATATATATATATATATATATCAGCAAACTGATTAAGATAGATAATCTCTGGAGTGGCCGATCCGTTTGAGCTGAAATTTTCGGAGGACACAGATGTCTATAGTAGGTAGGTCCATGATTTTCTAAATTCAGATATCTTAAACTTTTTGGCGGCGGCAAACGTTTAAGTTACTTTTTAGGCACTCCTATATTTCCAAGCAGTGTAAATTTTTGTTAAAATAAGGGATTGGGAATTAAAACTTATTATGTTCTTTTCTTGCCTATGATCATGAATTGGAAACTTTGAGCCGTGTGTGGATGCAGCGTGCCTTAAACTAGGCAAGGATTTTTTTTCAAACTTCGATTTGTCATTTCTTCTGACAAAAACATTGGATCATCGTGAAATTCACAAAGCGTATTGATCCTGACTAAAACTTAAAACACATGGATTTCCAAGGTAGTGCAGGCAACCCTGTAGCTGCGTTAGGCTCCTGAGAAAAAATCCTACAAATCATTGACCCTCCTGAAAAATTTTTGATTTTAAACACAAAATTCAAATCATTGATAAATCTTATCCATTGTGCATCATGTCAAGTTAAAATTTTTTAAATTCCGACTTGCACAACCCTTCACCAAATTACCTCTATTTTAGCACTCGAAAGCTCTGTTCACGAGAACTTCTCACGACCGGATAATCCGATCATAATGAAATTTACAGGACATGTTGGTATTAACTAGGACCAAGTATGATAGAAGTGATTTTGAAATGTGGGCAACACTGTGGCAGTGGTACCATCTTGAAAAATCACTGAGAAAAAAACCAGTTTTTGGCCTATCACTTCCGATTCAGCTATCACATTGAAACAAAATTAACACAGTATTTGGATCTTGCTTCAGATAACATTTGAAGAAAAATAAGAATAGTTTTGCCAGCTATGGTGATTTTTGTCTCATAAATTTTGCAAATTTGCTCAGCAAAATAAAGCTTTTTCCCTATAACTTCCGGTGCAATCATGATATGAAAATGAAATTCATGCAGTAAATAGATATTAATGTGAATTAAATGTCGTAGGAACTTCGTACAAAACTCATGAAAGGGCTGCCAGCTATGACCATTTTCGTATTTTTTTGGAATTTCTTTACTGAGCGATTATGTCACTAGATTTGCAAATGGGAATGATCCTGCAATGAAAATTAACAACAAATATTAACGCTTTAAAAATCTGAAAAGTTTTGAGGGTGGTAACCCGAAAATTTGAGGTTAACTTAACGTGAAGCAGATTTGTTATAAAATTTGCTGCTGACACAGGGTAACCAGCTTTAGCCATTTTCGTAAATATTGCACCAACAGATGCTTCAAATAACATACTCATATGCAAAGCATTTGTAATAAAAATAAGAAACCAATTTTTAAATTTTCCGACTTTTGAACAGGCAGCCTCAAACAACGTTTAACCGCTAAACTTTCAATGAAATCATCCGATGAGAACGAAACTCAAAGGATAAGTTGATTATAGTTTGAGCTTGTTAAGGTTAACTTATTGCTGCTTCGTTGGAAAAGTGTTGCCAGCACTGAACATTTTCATCATTTGTGTTATAGTTGAGTTTTGTTGCTTTGGATAAGGAATGGTTGATATGATTCTACAAAAAAGTGTATTATGTCTTTCCACATTTTCACTCAAAGACAATTTCTTCGAAAATTAGTTTTTTAGCGAATCTGATGCGCAAAACTTTTTTTTAGATTACATATTTTGTTTAATCTTATTGTCCGAAAATAAACAATTCAAATTTTCACAAAATTTTAATGAAAACGTGTAAAGTAGCTTAAATGTTTATCATAGCTCATAGTAGCTTAAATGTTTATCATAGCTCATAGCTGTAAGCGTGTTAGGAAGAAAATAGGTGAATTTTGGGGTAAAATGCTATTTCCACCAATGAAAGCAATCGCGGGTTTGCTCATGACCTCTTTAGCACTATGGAAGTAGTGCTGGGTATATATATATATATATATATATATATATATATTATATATATATATTATATTATGTATATATATATATATATATATATATATATATATATATATATATGTATATATATATATATATATATATATATATTTATATATATATATATATATATATATATATATATATATAAATATATATATATATATATATATATATATATATATATATATATATATATATATATATATATATATATATATATGATTATATATATATATTATATATATATATATATATATATAAATATATATATATACTATATATATATATATATATATATATATATATATATATATATATTATATATATATATATATATATGAATATATATAAATATACATATATAAAATATATAATATATATATATATATATATATATATATATATATATATATATATATATATATATATATATATATATATATGTTTATATACATATATGTATATATATATTATATATATATATATATATATATATATATATATATATATAGATATATATATATATATATATATATATATATATAGATATATATATATATATATATATATATATATATATATATTATATATATATATATATATATATATATATATATATATATATATATAATATATATATATATATATATATATATATATATATATATACAATAATTCCAATTTGATTCTGCTTTCGGAGGCTTATTCCGCAAAACGATCGAGTTTTCCCGTATCAATTATTCTCTGCTTTGATAAGCTTTAGAGACGATATACGTTGTCTATGCGATTATAGACAAGAAGGGGAACCGTGATCACAAATCAATAACCTTTATGAGTAAATTATTTCCATGGATATAAGTCGGAGATGTTAAAATTTGTCACAACCAGCGTAAATAACAATTAATGATTTCCAACTGCAAGTGGTCACACCAGTCAAGTATGCACTGTGTGCTGGTGTCTGATGAGAAACAGTGCATGCTTTCGAAACCACTTTGTCAAATAAAAATTTTCAAGATAAATAAAAATTTTTCAATTTTAATCATCCCGCAAAAATAATTCCAATATATGTATATGTATATATATATATATATATATATATATATATATATATATATATATATGTATATATACATATATGTATATATAGATATATATATATATATATATATATATATATATAATATATATATATATATATATATATATATATATATATATATATAGATATATATATATATATATATATATATATATATATATATATATATTGTTGAAAAAGAAGATTGACCGGAATTACATTTACATGCACAGGCTCAATGTATGTGTGAACTTTTGAATTTATACTCATTATTTGAAACCTGTAGTTAGTACTCAATATACTAGCGAACAATAAAGACGTTTATTGTAAATCTACCCGGGTCTTTTATTAAATACTAGAAATTTTGTATATGGTGCCCGAAACCCGGGAGAGTACGGTTATAGTGAAAATTGTTAAATTTCGAACATAAATCGTAATGGATAACACGTATCGTGGCTCGTGTAGAGGGCAAGTTACGAAAATTGCGAAGCTTGCCACAGAATATCTAAATTCGTCTCAATCGAAACTGACCGATACCAATTCGGATGAATTAGATTTGATCGAAGAGGAGCTAACGGTGTTTTAGGATCGAATGATCAATGCGCGTGACAATTTAATAAAAGCGAATGAAGCGGTGCGCGGTATGTTAAGCTCGTTAAATGCGGAAGAGTTGGAACGAGATTGTGAAAAAATCACGGAATATGAAGATGTGGCCGTCAGTGTGATCGCCCGCCTGAAACAGCGATTAAACAAGGTACGTGAATTACAAAACTCACTACATCCAGTGACTCAAAACTCTATCAAAACTCCTGATGCACGTAAACCTGGAGTTCATTTACCGAAATTGGAGTTGCGAAAGTTTTCGGGGAACTTAAAAGAATGGTCACTGTTCTGGGAGCAATATCGTACTACTATCCATGAGAATAATACGCTCAGCACAATAGATAAATTCAATTATCTACAATCGGTTTTATGTGGAAGAGCCGCAGAAGTCATTGCTGGATTTACGCCTACAGAGCATTGCTACGATGCCGCCATTTCGCTTCTACGCGATGAATATGGAAGCACAGAGAAAGTAATAGATAAGCATATGCAACAGTTACTTTCTATAAATCCAGTCACATCGAGGAACGATGTCTGTGGCTTACGACAACTATATAACTTGATAACAAGTTGCACTAGATCATTAACGGCTCTCGGGGTTCCATCTAGCCACTACTATATTATGTTGAAATCAGTGCTGCTCAAATGTATGCCTAATGATATGCGTGTTGATTTTTATCGAAGTTATAAACATCCTACTGAGGATGTAATGGCTGACAATGACGACGATAGCCACAAGCTTTCTTCTGTTACTTCGTTGTCTAATGGAGATCATCAAACAAAAGCTCTAGTTTCATTCCTGAAAAACGAAGTCGAATCACTGGAAAAATCGAATGAGGCGTCAAGAAATTCATTTTCGACATCTTCTAAGTTGCGAAAAACGGCGGCTGGTCTTTTTACCGCAAATTCTAACAGCCGTGAGTGCTTTTTCTGCAAAACAAATGTGCATACAGCGGAAGATTGCAGCAAGTGGTAGGTGTTTTCGTTGTACACGTAGTGGTCATACTTCGAAGTATTGCAAGGTAAGAGTATTTTGCAAAAGATGTAAGAAAGGCAGGCATGCTTCGTCAATGTGCGAGTATATTGAACGCACACAATCCAACCCTGTATCAGGAAATATGTTCAGTGGTCAAAGCATTTCGAGAAATAAGGAAGGAGTCTCTGATGCACACAAAGCAGTTTCACAGCCCGCTATCAATTTATATGCAGGTGGCGATAAGAGACAAGCATTGACACAGGTTTACTTGCAAACTGCGAAAGTATTAGCGTCGTCGGAGCGCAATTCAAAACAATTACTGGTTCGTGTGATTTTTGACGGTGGTAGTCAGATTTCGTTTGTACGCGCAGATGTTAGCCGGAAGCTACATCTTCCGAAAATTGGCTCTCACCAAATGAGTGTAGTACCGTTTGGCAGTAGTGAACCAACACCTATGAAGCTATGTAACCGTGTGGGTTTATTTCTGAAAAGCCAGTTTAGTGGTGAGCGCATCTATTTAGAAGTAGTGGAGGTACCCAATATTTGTTGCGATATTTTGTCGGCTCCAAATCAAGAAAGTTCGTTGTTCTGTGAGCTTCAATTAGCTGACATTAAGCTATCTGCGGTTCCTTATGAAGAGGGCATCACAATACTTATCGGCGCAGATCTATACTGGAAGCTCACCACCGGAAAGATCAAACGTCTGACAGATGATTTGGTAGCTATTGAAACTGTGTTTGGCTGGACGATTCAAGGGCCTTCACCTAATTCATGCTCTGTCGTAAATGTCAACTTAATACCTACCATGCCATGCTCTGATACTACTGTCGAGCAGATTGATTTTAAGAAATTCTGGGATTTAGAAGCTATTGGCATTAATACCGAAATGCACACAACCGAAAATTTAAGCGAAGACTTCAGTTCAAAATGCATTGTTCGAAAGAAAGATCATTACATCGCTTCATTACCATGGAAATCTCTTCAATCTAAACTGAACAATAATCGCGAGGGTGCTTTACACCGTACAATGAGTTTAATTAGGAAGCTATCGCAGCGTGATGTGAAATTGAAGGAGTATGATCAAGCGATGCGCGAATTTATAACAGCCGGATATGCTGAACGTGTGTCTACTGAATCCTACAGCACACATTTATATTATTTACCCCATAAACCGGTATACCGAGAAGATAAAGATACGACGAAGCTTCGTATAGTTTTTGATGGATCAGCTCATGAGCAGAATCAATTATCATTGAATGATCATTTATTTACAGGGCCGAATTTATTACCCGATTTGCTCAAAATATTACTGCAATTTAGACTAGGGAGAATCGGAATTACAGCTGATATAGAAAAAGCTTTCTTACAGATACATCTTAATGAAAAAGAACGCGATTCTCATCGCTGCTTTTGGTTCACAGAAACGTTAGACTCATTGCCAAGATTACCTCCAATAACCGAATATCGACTGACTAGAGTCACGTTTGGAGTTACTTGTAGTCCGTTTATTCTCAATGCCACTATTTCTCAACATATCCAGTTTGAAGCCAAAAACTTTCCAGAAACCTGCACTTTGCTTAATGAACATTTTTACATGGACGACTTAGTGATCAGTGTAGATGACGAGAAGGCCGCTATAAGGCTTTACAAAGATGCGGTGGCTATCATGAAGCGAGCGTCAATGAATTTAAGGAAATGGCACTGTAACAATGCGTTAGTCAGCGAATCTTTTATCGAACAAGGCGAACAAACCGAAGTTTCAAAAGTGCTAGGGATCAGATGGTATATTAGAGCCGATGAACTTTCAATCGATATCGAACCCGTAATCGAGTTTATAGAGAATTCACAAACTGCATCAAAACGAATTGTCTTGAAGACGCTCTCCAGAATATATGATCCTTTTGGAATGATTGCCCCGTACACAATTAGACTGAAAATTCTGTTTCAAAGAACCTGGAAACTTTGCCTAGACTGGGATGCGGACTTACCGGACGACTTGTATCTTGAGTGGACCAACATTAAAAACGATGCACCCAAGCTGAAAGAATTGGCGGTTCCAAGGTTTATTTTATGTGAATCAAATGCATCTAGTTATGAATTACATATTTTTTCTGATGCTAGTCTTCGCGCTTACGGCTGTGTGGCTTATTTACGCGTTATAAATAAAAACTTACAAGTTTCTGTAAGAATGCTGATTGCTAAGAGTCGAGTTGTTCCCCTCAAAGAAGAAAATAAAACCGTAAACGCAGATGATAAAAGAAGGGCACTGACGCTGCCTTGCTTAGAACTGACTGCTGCGCTGCTTAGCGCCCGTTTATGTTCCTACCTTCATAAAGTTTTAAGATTTAAATTTCAACAGTTTTTTTGGGTTGATTCAAAGATAGCCTTATTTTGGATAAAAGGACGCTCTCGCAAATGGAAATCTTATGTCCAAAATCGTGTCAAAGAAATAAGTGAGCTAAGCCATGAAGAAAACTGGCGCTATTGCCCAGGTAATCAGAACCCAGCTGATCATCTGACTAGAGGGTTAACTGCCGAGCATCAACTTGAATCAAATAATTGGAAGTACGGACCAGATTGGCTATCAAGCCCTAATGAAAAATGGCCAGAATTTGATAGCACAATAGACTCCTGTATGATGATTGCTTCACTGAAGGTGAATGTTGAAAGCGAGATTTTAACTATCAAAGAGCCTTTGCTCGATTATTGTAAATACAGCAGATTGGGACGCCTTTTGCGAATCACGGCATACTGTCTTAGATTTGTGGACAAAATCAAACAACTACCTACGGCTAATCGAAACTCTAAGTTCTTAACAGTATCTGAGCTTCAACGAGCTGAACTTTACTGGATTACCTACATTCAGGGAATTTGGTTTAAGCATGAACTACACTCGATTATCAACAATCAAAGACTTCCTTCAAATTCAAAAATCATCGAGTTGAATCCTGTGATGGATGACCAGGGAGCACTGCGTATGTCATCTCGCTTACGTCTACTGGACAGCTTTGCATCTACTCATCCGATCATTATGCCAAGTGAATCTTACATGAGCGAGCTTATTGTTTTAGATATGCATGAGAGGACTCTGCATGGAGGCGTTAACCTTGTATCATCGCGTATCAGGGAAAAATATTGGATTGTTAGAGCAAGACAGCTAATTCGTAAAGTAATCACAAGATGTGTATTCTGCAAGCGAATGTATGGCAAACCAGTCTCACCTCCGTTTGCCCCTTTACCTATCGAAAGAATGACAGCCTGTAGGCCCTTTCAAACTACAGGCATCGATTTCGCGGGGCCACTGTATATGAAACCAGATAATTCCAGCTGCAGCTCAGAAAAGGTATATATTATGCTCTTCACTTGTGCCACTATACGAGCTGTTCACTTAGAATTGACACCGGATTTGTCAACTGAAAGTTGCCTACTTGGGCTGAGAAGATTTATCGCAAGAAGAGGCTGTCCGTTATACATATATTCAGACAATGCTAGAACCTTCAAACGCACATCTAAGGAATTATCTGTTTTGCAGAATTTCCTGATTGCTGAAAACCTTCATACTTTTTTAAATGAACAGCGGATAACCTGGAGGTTTATAGTGGAAAGAGCGCCATGGTGGGGAGGATTCTGGGAGCGCATGGTTAGGAGCGTAAAAAATGTCCTGAAGGCTGCAATAAGAAGATCTACACTTACGTTGGACGAATTGAACACATTTTTGATTGAAGCGGAGATGATAGTGAACTCGCGGCCTTTGACCTACATATCACAAGATTCGCGGGATTTACCACCGTTGACTCCCTCGCATTTTTTATTGGGAATTCAGCCCTATTCATTACCATCTCCTATGGCGCAGTCATCCGACCTGTCTCACAGTAACATAAGGCAGTTATGGATCGAGCGATCCCGACTAACAAACTTTTTTTGGAACCGCTGGAAGTTGGAGTATCTGCAGCAGCTTAGGTCTCTTCATCATAACAAAGGTGGATTTGCACGTAACCTACAGGAAGGCGAAATAGTGCTGGTGCATGATTCTAATGTACCTCGTTTATTTTGGAAACTTGCCATCGTTCAAAAGATTTATCCTGGTAGAGACGGCAAGGTGAGGTCCTGTGAAATTCGCTTTCAAGATGGCAAGAAGACGCGACGGCCAGTGCAGTTGTTGTACCCACTGGAAATTACAAAACCAGCATCGCTAGGAGAATCCGTGCCCGCGGCCGAGGATGTTGAAAAAGAAGATTGACCGGAATTACATTTACATGCACAGGCTCAATGTATGTGTGAACTTTTGAATTTATACTCATTATTTGAAACCTGTAGTTAGTACTCAATATACTAGCGAACAATAAAGACGTTTATTGTAAATCTACCCGGGTCTTTTATTAAATACTAGAAATTTTGTATATATATGTACCCATATATATATATATATATATATATATATATATATATATATATATATATATATATATATATATATATATATACCTATATATATATATATATATATATATATATATATATATATATATATATATATATATATATATATACCTATATATATATATATATATATATATATATATATATATATATATACCTATATATATATATATTGGGTCTATAACTTAATTCGTGCGGTTTCCTAAGAGATGGCGTAACTTGTATAATATTACATCGTTCCAATATTCCGAACCTGCGTTGGAAAGCTACTGTCATTTTACGTCTTGTCAGTGTATGCCATTCAATTGAAGTGTCAACAACAATTTTTTTTCACTAAAATATGTCGAACTTTGTTCCTGAAAAAGTGTTTTTGCGGGGAATTCTTCTTCATTATTTTAATATGAAGAAAAGTGTTGGCAAAAGTCATCGTATTTTGGTGGAAGTTTATGGTGAACATGCTCTAGCTGAGCGAACCTGCCAAAAGTGGTTGGCACGATTTAAAAGTGGTGATTTTAGCTTGGAAGACGATGAACGTCCAGGGCAGCCAAAAAAGTTTGAAGATGAAGAACTGGAAGCATTACTGGATGAATATTGTTGCCGAACACAAGAAGAGTTCGCAGAATCTTTGAGTGTCACTCAAACAGCCATTTCAAAACGTTTAAAAGCAGCTGCATATATTCAAAAGCAAGGAAATTGGGTTCCACATCAACTCAAGCCAAGAGACATCAAAAGGCGGTTTTGCATGTCCGAAATGCTGCTAGAACGCAACAAAAGAAAGTCATTTTTGCATTGGATTGTTACGGGTGCTGAAAAATGGATCCATTACGTCAACCCCAAGCGAAAAAAAATCATATGTGAAATCCGGCCAAGCAGCCAAATCAACGGCAAAGCCGAATATCCATGACGCGAAGGTAATGCTCTGTATTTGGTGGGATCTGAAAGGTGTGCTGTATTATGAGCTGCTAAAACTGGGTGAAACCATCAATGGAGCACGCTGCCAAACACAATTAATCGACCAGACACGAGGCAATAATTTTCCATCATGACAACGCTCGGCCCCACTTTGCTGTCCCGGTTAAGAACTATGTGGAAAACAGTTGATGGGAAGTTTTACCCCACCCGCCTTATAGTCCAGACCTTGCCTCTTCTGACTACCATTTGTTCCGATCGATGCAGAGCGCCCTCACTGGAATACGGTTCACATCAGAGCAGGATATCAAAAATTGGCTTGATTCATTCTTGGCTGCCAAGCCGGCGCAGTTCTTTTGGGATGGGATCCACAAATTGCCAGAAAGATGGGAAAAAGTCATAGCTTTAGATGGGCAATACTTTGAATAATCCTATTGTTCAATTTTTTTCTTCAATAAACGTTCAAATTTTGAAAAAACCCGCACGAATTAAGTTATTGACCCAATATATATATATATATATATATATATATATATATATATATATATATATATATATATCTATATATATATATATATATATATATATATATATATATATATATATATATATATATATATATATATATATATATATATATACATATGAATGTATATAAAAATATATATTTGATATGTATATATATAAAAATATATATGTATACATATATATATATATATATATAAATACATATATATATATATATAAATATATATATATATATATATATATATATATATATATATATATAAATATAAATATAAATATAAATATATATATATATATATATATATACATATATATATATATATATATATATATATATATATATATATATATATATATATATATATATATATTTATATATATATATATATATATATATATATATATATATATATATATATATATATATATATATATATATATATATATAAATAGATATATATATATATATATAAAAACATATATATATATATATATATATATATATATATATATATATATATATATAAATATATATAGATATATATATATATATATATATATATATACATATATATATATATATATATATATATATATATATATATATATATATATATATATATATATATATATATATATATATATATATATATAGATATATATAGATATATATATAAATCGAAAACATTATAATCTAGTGAAGCAAAAACACGAGACAATGACGGCTCACTTAAGCAATATGTTTGCGCCCCTCGCTAATATCGACTGCGACGACGAAAACGGGTCACAGCCCAATGAGCCAAGTGCCACAATTCCTAAACTTACTCCGAACGTGATCATAAACCAGACGAAAAATTTTGTTAGTGACCTGCTTAACAAAAACGGTGTTACTTTCTATAAAATAAAACTCATGTCGATAGGCATCAAACTTTTCTTTGAAAATGAGAATGACAAAAAAAAGTTCATTGAAGTGCTAAAAAGTGAAAAATGTGAGTTTTACACCCACCCTACAAAATCTGAGCTGTTAACAAAAATATTATTAAAAGGATTACCAAAAGTTGAAATAATGGAACTCTATGATGAATTAAAAGAAAAAGGAATATTCTGTGAAGATATAAAAATAATATATCATCACCAGCCTAGATTTCATGAACAGACAACCTATGTATTGTATTTCAAACGAGCATCGATTCAAATGCAAGAGTTGAGGAAAGTGAAAGCACTTTTTCACACAATCGTCACATTTGACTACTATAGAAAAAAGCCAAACACACTCACACAGTGCAACAGATGCCAAATGTTTGGACACGGGCAAGCATTTTGTCATCGAAGCTTTAGGTCTAAGAACTGTGCTGGCGAGCACGAAACAATAAACTGCACTGTTACTAAACCCAAGTGCTGCAATTGCAACGGGAACCACTCTTCCTCTGATAAGCATTGTATCAAGCGAGCGGAGTACGTAGAAATAAAACGTAAACTCGCAGAAAAGCTTCCACGACGAAAACCAGCGTCAAGCTATGCAGTTCAAACACTACCTACATACAATCAGAGAAATTTCCCCGCTCTACCACAACAGCAGTCACTAGCAACCACATCCAGGAGTGAACCAGCAAAAGCCGCTTCCACTCTCAGCACACACAATTTCCCTGCGCTTTCTCGACAGCAACCGTCAGCAACAACAAATACTTGGCCTTCTCATCGCAGCCAGACTGATCTTTTTACTGCAAACGAATTATTAAGTTTGACTACTGAATTGATTGCAAACCTTAGAGACTGTAAGTCTAAAGAACAACAGTTTAATGTAATTACATCACTAGCCATTAAGTACGTCTATGGTTGATCGAGCTACGAGTATGAAAATATGCACCTGGAACGCAGGTAGTCTAAGCAATAAGGTTTATGAATTTAATAGCTTCATTACAGAAAATGATATAGATGTAATGATGGTTACAGAAACTTGGCTTAAACCGCAAAGTAATTATTACTGCCCTAATTATATATTCTATCGGTTCGATAGGCTCAATAATAGAGGTGATGGTGTTGCTACAATTATTAAAAATAGTATAGAGCACGAATTAAATAAACAAATTAAAACAAAGTTTATTGAAAATATCTCCATTAATATTAAGTTTCATGGAGAACCAGATTTTTCTCTGATTGTGGCTTACTTTCATGGAGGGAACACTAATGCTGAGAAAAAAACAGGCTTCAAAAACGATCTTATTAAATTAACTTCTGGTCCGAATCCTTATATAATTGCAGGCGACCTCAATTCTAGACATACCATGTGGGATTGCCAAAGGCACAATTTCTGGGGAAGAACTCTACATTCACTCTATATGACGAGAAATTTTACGATTCTGCATCCAGTGTCTCCAACTTTCTACCCATCTAACAGTAATATGCTACCTTCGACCATTGATTTGGTAATTACCAATAAGCCTACATTTATCTCGCAGCCAACAGTGAGTAACTCTCTCTGTGGGAACCACCTCCCAGTCTTATTTTCAATCCAAGGTGATATAATACACAAACCACGAATTTCAGCCTATAATTACCATTCCGCAAATTGGGATCTTTTCCAACAAGTTATGAACAGCAGGGTCAACCTTAAAGAAGTTTCACTAGATAAGTTATACTCGAGTGCACATATTGATAGCCAATTAAATTGCTTCATTACTAATATTATTGAAGCCATTGATACTTCAGTCCCCAAAACAATGAGAAAGCATATACCTGAGGCTTTTCCTTCAAGTTTGAGAAGATTAATAAAGTGCAGGAATGATGCAAGACGACAATGGCAAAGATGTAGAAACGAAGCAAATCACAATATCTATACTGCATTGTATGCAGAAGTTAAATTCAAAATCAGCCAATACAGAAACATCACGTGGAATATGAAAATTCGATCGTTAGATAAATCGTCAAAGCCATTTTGGAATCTAAGCAAGGCGCTACGAAAACGGTTTCACGTAATTCCTCCTCTTAAAGAAAACGACAATATGCTAATCCATCCGAAAGAAAAAGCAGAATTAATGGCTAAAACATTTGCGAAGTATCACCAACTTCCAAATAGGCAACAAAACGATATTGAAGAAACAGTTGAATCTAGTTTGACCAACATACGTAGCTCTTCTGTGAGTTCTAAAGTATTTTTTCGTCCCAAAGATATCTCAAATATGATTAAAAAACTAAAAACAAACAAATCAGCTGGTATAGATGGGATAAAGCCCATAGTAGTTAAAAAATTCTCACGAAAATGTATAATTTTTTTGACCCACATATTTAATGCATGCATGGGTCTTTCTTATTTTCCAAACTCCTGGAAAGTTGCCAAAGTCGTACCGATACTCAAACCCAACAAAGACTCTAGTATAGCAGAAAGTTATAGGCCAATCAGTTTGCTTAATTGCCTGTCCAAAATATTTGAGAAACTGATACATAGCGAGCTGATGCAACACACATTGGCAAATAATATTATCCCTTGTTTCCAGTTTGGCTTTCGACCTGGTCATAACACAACTCAACAGCTTAAGAGGATCACGAAAACTGTCAGCCATAGTTTTACAAACAAAAAGTCAACTGGAGCAATAATGCTAGATATCGAAAAGGCTTTTGACACTGTGTGGCATGACGGACTGCTACACAAAATGCTCTATTACAAGGACCCAATGGCACTCATTAAAATCATACAAAGCTTCCTAGCCAACAGGAAATTTACTGTAGCCATTAATGCAGAACTATCATCGCATTATCCTTTAACAGCAGTGGTACCCCAGGGTTCTGTATTAAGCCCTACATTATACAATATTTACACTAGTGATATCCTCCGTGTACCAATGTGTGAGCTTGCCCTCTTTGCCGATGACACTGCCTTATACACATCAGATATAGACCCAAATAATATTATAGATAAACTGGAACAGGGCCTAAACAAGTTAGAAAAATATTATTCTACCTGGAAAATAAAAGTTAATAGTACCAAATCACAGGCAATATTCTTTACCAAATGAAGAGCCCAGAAATATTTGCCCGATAGACCAATACGACTAAATAGTGAAAATATTACTTGCAGCAATACTGTGAAATATCTAGGTTTCATTCTTGATAAGAAGCTTACCTTCAAAGCTCACATTCTGGATCGGAAGCACAAAAATAGTATTTTAGTAAAATCTCTCTATCCATTAATAAATAGAAATTCTCTGCTTAGCTTAGAAAATAAATTGCTTATCTATAAAATAATTTTTCAGCCAATGCTGCTGTATGCTTCTCCTATTTTAGCTACTGCAGCAAAAACCAATCTGCAGATACTACAGACTGTGCAAAACAAAATACTAAAACTAATTTTTAACCTCCCTCCATGGCACTCAACCAGACACCTACATAAGATCTCCGGGTTAGATTATATACACGTCAAATGCAACAAGCTACTTATTAATTTCAAACATTCGTGCTCTTTACTAAACAATCCAATTATAAATAATTTATACAGTCAATGATCTAACAAAAGTTAAGCCTCGAATATAATTAGGTTCGTTTTAAGTTAGTATATTAATTTAGTATTTAGGTTTAGTTTTAAGTTTTATCTTAATTAATTTACGAGGTTTTTTGTATTATTAAATTTTTCCTCCACGCCGAGAATTCTGTATCAATCACAAAATCTCACTGCCAAGTACATAAAAATAAACAGAGTTGCAAAGACTAGGTAATTAAATCTGATCTCTCAATAGCAATAATTATGTATCTCATCTTAATATTGTATTGTCCTGTTATGAGAAATAAATTAATTGAATTGAATATATATATATATATATATATATATATATATATATATATATATATATATATATATATATATATATATATATATATATATATATATATATATACATATAAATATAGATAGATAGATATATATATATATATATATATATATATATATATATATATATATATATATACATACATTTATATATATATATATATATATATATATATACATACATTTATATATATATATATATATATATATATATATATATATATATATATATATA
This sequence comes from Nemotelus pantherinus, assembly GCA_963978885.1. Taxonomy (NCBI): domain Eukaryota; kingdom Metazoa; phylum Arthropoda; class Insecta; order Diptera; family Stratiomyidae; genus Nemotelus; species Nemotelus pantherinus. Next base: position 151,361,075 of record OZ022263.1, read on the forward strand.
TATATATATACATTTATATATATATATATATATATATATATATATATATATATATATATATATATATATATATATATATATATATATATATATATACATACATTTATATATATATATATATATATATATATATATATATATATATATATATATATATATATATATATACATATATATATATAAATATATATATATATATATATATATATATATATATATATATACATATATATATATATATATATAGATATATATATATATATATATATATATATATATATATATATATATATATATATATATATAGATATACATATATATATATATATATATATATATATATATATATATATATTATATATTATATTTTTGTTTATGTTTTATCTAATTAACACAAGAATATATTGATATGCATAAAGTTTTAAGTACAGAATTTGCACGCTTTTTTTAATTGTCACGTGCTTCACTTGAGCCAAAACCAGCATTTCCTCCTCTTCCACATAGCTATCCTCGCTTTCGAATGTTTGAAGATCCTGCAAAATATGCGAAGTTATTAAATATATATTGATTAATTTTAAATTAATTTACCTTTGATATAATATGAAGAAAATTTGGTTTTAACTATTTTTCGAAATTGGCAAAATAGCCCTCAAATGAGCACCACATTATAATGGCTGTCGCATGTGCATTGTCACGGCGTTATAAATCGCGCGCTTTTGTATTCGGGAAAAAAAAATATCCACCGCCATCCTGGAAAGGAGGGCGATGGAGATTTACGAGCAGAGATATTCATTCGATAGATCCGCGTCTGAGTTAACCTAGGTTAGTTACAGAATAACAGATAGGGTTAAGTAAACAAGGCCGACGTCATAATGGCTCACTAGTACTATGCAATTAGTATGTAATTAGTAGTATGTAATCAATAAGTAGTTAATATATAGCAACAGATAGGGTTAGATCAACAACGAGAAAACAACACGAGTTCAAAACAAAACAACAAGAAACAGGTCGAGCATCAGACATCAACATCAACATCAGCGACAATCACGACATGAATAGAACCCCGATGTTACGACAGCAAGGCAGACCATACTCACGGCACACGCAGGACAACACGCCATAGAAAGGACACACGATCCACGGTCACCAAAACAAGCTATATAGTCATCAAAATAATTTGTTTCAATCGACTTACGAGCAAATTACTAGTCATCCGGACTTACGCTGACAAATTGCGATGACAGTGCTGGCTGTCAAAAGGCGGGTGGAACAGATGTTCCACGCTAAAGATCGAAACGAAATAGCCGGAAAGGGACCGAGGTGAAATTCAGCTGGGGAACGCACAAGCTCACAGCTGAGTTTAGTGAACCCAACGGATTCGAAAAAATTCCGTTGCCGCCAAAAAGTTTACGTGCGCGCCAGCAAGGAAAAAGAGCTTCCTTTTTCATTTCGACTGGGTGAGTGGACGGATGTTCGTGGCAGGAATCAGCAGAAAATTTGACTCTGACTTTTCTTTTTATATACCCATCATCGTTTGGTCCTGGACGGGAGATATTTTCGACGATCAAGCTAAACGACGGGATCGAATCGAAACGATTCGCAGTGGATAGTGAGCAGAGAAGTTCGAACCGAGCGAATCGATAAGGAAGCAGAACGGCTGGTTTGAAATCAACGACAGGGGGCCCCCCACAAGGCGGCAGTGAACGTCGTAGGAATTTATTCAGGTAGTGTGCACACCTTTTTTTTATTAGATAGTTTTTTTGTTTGATCAAATATCATTATTGATAGATTGGAATTGGGATTTTTGTAAAGTTTGAAAAATTGGAATTTAGAAGTGATAAGTAGGTCTTAAATTACCGTAAAGGTTTTAGCGGCTAAGATGCAATATAATCAATAAAGTGTGAAATGATGTCAGATTGCCAAGTGATCGGTTTTTAATATCGTGGCGTGGATTAACTCAGACGGCGGAAATTCAACTATTTCGTTGTTTCTTTTTTTCGTGATCCTTGTTTTCCACATCGTAGCGCGTGCCGTCACAACTTCTCGCTTCAGTGCGACGGTAAGACGGTAGTTTCGGTCAAATTGAAGCGAGTGGCGCCCACCCACGGCAATTTTCTTCGCGAGCGGAGGCCGCCCGAAACTACCGCCCCTTTTATCCCAGTCGGGGAGAAAAGGGTTTATGAGGTGTGTTACAGATCTAACGGTAATAAATTGGCGCCCAACGTGGGGCTAACGGTCGTAACGGTACACGGAAAAAATTTTGATTTTCTTTGTTACGCACTCGTGTGCTGAACGTAAATTTTGCTTGAGCAGGAAAGCTAGATTGGAGTTTTTGATAGCTAAATTGGAGTTTTCAGATTTAATTTTACCAGTATTTCATATACATTTTCATATATAGGTGGAATTAAACAAAAAAAAAGACAAACATTAAGGAAAAAAATTGAATTTACATATAACAACTTGATATCTGGTGTTACAGTGTGTGGAAGTGAATGGATAAATAAGTAAACGTGTATGAGTGTTTAGTACTGAATTCCTGGAGCAGGAGTTCGAGTGTTCGTTGGTCGTTGTTTTAGCTCACTGATCGCGGTTTAGGTTATCAGTGGTTGCGGTTATTCGAGCAGATATTGTTCAGGTGTTCCTGTTTGATAGGAAAAGATTGAATATATCCAGTCCCAAATTGTGGGAATACCAGTAGGAGCAGGAAAATTGAATCGGGGATCTGATATCTTTCAACAGAAAAACATATGTTTCGCAAGATATCTTTTGAAAACTGCGTTTGAGATTGTATACCGTGGCGTAAGATGGAATTTTATTGAATACCGTACGGAAAAAGAAATTTTATCTCTATACAGGATTGAGTTCCGGGAAAAGTGAATGTGGTACTTGTAGTGAAGAATAAATTTGAAGTGGAGCGAGTGTGTGTGAAGAAATATAAAGGAATAGTTCGAATTTAGCGTGTGTGATAGAATCTCATCAATATCTCTAATGAGATAGATTGAGTTTGGAGTGATTGAGTGTAGCTACGGGAATTGGTTGGTGAAGAGATTGAGGACATTTATCCGGTTTTTCAAGGGTGGTATTGTGCTAGTAAGACTCGTCGGGGTTGAAGCACTTGGTGACTGGACACTACTGGTTGTTTAGCGCTGGTTTCTTTGGTTCTTTGGCCGTTTAACTCCCGTGGGAGCATCTTCGAGTTGAAGGCCTAGAAAATTGCACTAGCTGTTTCATAGCTTGTCCTTAGGCAATTTTTATTTTAGCTTTAGTGTAGATCACCAGGTCAGTGCAGGTCATAATGAAAATTTTAGTAGATCGGCTGTCCAAGGACGAGCTCGTCTACGAGCTGGCAATCAGAGGGTTTCCGGTAGATACCGTAGATAACATGCGGAAGACGCTGAGGGCGACGCTCAGGGCGGAATCAGCTATGGATACTTCGTATGTCGAGACCGATTATCCGTACGACTTTGAGACGGACTACAGGGAGCTTGAGGCAAAAGCAACGGAGTCTGAGGAACTCGTGGAGCGGGTGACGGGCGGCAAAGCGTCGTTGGAATTTTTGAAGGCAAAAGTCAGGATAGAGTTTGGCTTTCGACGGTTAGGGAAGGGAATTTGCAGGCGGTATCGAAGGAACAGAAGGAAGGAGCGAAGGCTTTGCGTAACAGGTTTATATTAGCAATGGGTGCTCTAGTGGAAAAAGTCGAGGAACCCAGTGAGGATGAGGAGGAGCAGTCTGACGCAATTCAGGATGCAGCCACGCCACCATCCCCAACTCTGGAAGTCCGGCAGAAGTAGCCAAATGGGGATTGAAATTTAGCGGTGACTCGTCAGGATCGGTTAATGCTTTCCTAGAGCGCGTAGAAGAGCTGCGACTGGCAAGGGGACTCCCTAAAGCTCAACTGTTTAGAGCAGCGGTAGATCTCTTCGACTCGCGAGCGCTAATTTGGTTCCGAGCCAACCGGGACCTGGTCAGTTGCTGGGACGAGTTGGTGAAGGAGTTGAGAGCGGAGTTCTTGCCATCCGATTATGAGGACCGGCTATGGGAAGAAATTCGGCGGCGAACTCAGGGCGAAAGTGAGTCGATAGGGGTCTATGTAGCTGTCATGGAACGCCTCTTCAGCCGTTTAGAAACCAACTGTTCGGAGGAGGAAAAACTGCGTCTGTTGCGGAGGAACATAACTCCGTTTTATCAACAGCAACTGAGCTTGACGCCAGTGACTTCCATTGCGGAGTTGGTGAAGATGGGCCGGACCATGGATGCCACTAGGGCATCGGTGATGGCATTCGTGCCTCCCAACACACGGTCAAGGCGTTGTCTCGAGCCAGACCTAGCATATGTTAGCTCTGGAAGCGTGGAACGAGTTTCAGCCCTGGCAGAATCGAGTAGGGTTCAGTGCTGGAACTGCAGGAAGGAGGGACATATGTCGGGGGAATGTCCGGAGCCTCGTCGCTGTTTTGGATGTGGTCGTCGAGGAGCTATGAGGTCCGCCTGTCCAAATTGCCGGAATCGAAGCCAGGGGCAAAGATCAGGATCTCAATCACTCCCCAGTTCTTCGGAAAACGAGCGTCGTGCCCACTAAGCGGTCGGGTAGGCACTACGACAAGGCCGCAACAGAAAGATAGCCAACCAATGGTGGACTTTGCTCTGGTGAAAGGGAATCAGGACAGTCGCCCACACTTGAGAGTGGATATAGAGGGCATCGATATGGAAGGGCTGTTGAATTCTGGAGCGAGTCGCACAATTTTGGGGGAAAAAGGTTGGTTACGCCTGGCCAACAAGGGATTAGGACTGAACCGGAAAAAAATTGAAGAGGTGAGGCTGGCGAATGGTGAAACTTGCTCAGTGGCTGGGGTAGTACAGTTAACGTTCACCTTGAACGGCAGGGCGCATGATTTAGAGACGTTGGTCATACCATCCATCACTCAGGAAGTGATCCTCGGAATTGACTTTGAGCGAAGCTTCGGTATCTGGGATATCTGGTGGACGAAGAGGGCCTCCACGTGGACCCAGAAAAGGTGCAGGCAGTGAGTGACTTCCCGCGACCAACTTCGGTCAAGCAGGTCAGGCAATTTCTGGGTATGGTATCTTGGTACCGGAAATTTATACCTAACCATGCGACGTTAGTGGCACCTCTTAATGATCTTTTGAAGAAAGGCAGGAAGTTTGTTTGGACGAAGGAAAGCGAACAGGCGTTTGTTGATTGCCGGACGAAATTGACTACCGCTCCAATTTTGGCATGTCCCGATTTCGAACTGCCGTTCAAAGTGCAGACGGATGCATCTGACGTGGGGATCGGGGCGGTTTTGAGCCAGGCACATCCAACAGGGGAGAAGGTAGTGTGCTACCTAAGTCGGTCACTATCCAAACTCGAAAGGCAGTATTCGACCACTGAAAAGGAGTGCTTAGGGGTGTTGTGGTCTATTGAGAAACTCCGTCCGTACATTGAAGGCACTCGGTTTGTAGTGATTACCGATCACGATTCTTTGGTTTGGCTACATAAGTTGAAAGATCCTACTGGAAGATTGGCGAGATGGGCAGTTCGTCTCCAACAGTTCGATTTCGAAGTGGTACATCGAAAGGGGAAGGACCATCTGGTTCCAGACGCAATCTCACGGGCTGTTGTTAACGTGAACTGCGTTTCTACTATCCCAGAGAAGGATAAGTGGTATGGGAACATGAGGGAGAAGCTACGAGGGAACCCCGACCAATATCCGAAATGGAAAGTTGTAGGAGATGGGCTCTGGAAGCAGGTGGAGGGCCGGTATCCCGAGCTACAGAAAGCCGACAAGTGGAAGAGAGTAGTTCCAGCATCCAAAAGAACAGGGCTTTTGGTTCGGTGCCATGGCGAACCCACTGCTGGACACATGGGAATAAAGAAAACCTTAGATCGACTGACACAACATTTCTATTGGCCAAAGATGGCAGTGGATGTGGGGAAGTATGTCCGGAGCTGCAAAGTCTGCCAGGCGGTCAAAGTGGAGCGGAAGTCTCCTATGGGGCAGATGGCGTCGAGGAGTGAGGAGGCGATTTCTCCATGGGAGATCATCTGCGTGGATTTAGTGGGGCCCCTACCACGATCTACACGTGATCATGCCTACATCCTGACAGTATTGGACTATGCCACCAAGATGCCACTACTCTTTCCCTTGCGGAAGGCAACAGGGGCCGCAGTAGGTCGGTTGCTCGAGGAGCACGTTATATTCCTGTTTGGAGTACCACGGGTCATCGTGTGTGACAACGGAGCACAGTTTCGTTCTAAAGAGCTCGCACGGATCCCAGAGACCAACGGAATTGAATTAAGGTTTACCGCTCTATACCATCCTCAAGCGAATCCGGCAGAACGCGTGAACCAGAACGTTAAGCGCCTCCTTCGAACTTATGCGTCCGAGAACCATCGTGAATGGGACAAGGAACTGTCAAAGATTGGTTGTGCCCTGAGAACCTCAACGCACGAAAATATGAAAGTCACCCCTTACTTTTTGAACTTCGGGAGGGAAATGATCATTCACCCTAGGAGTCCTCAAGGCCCGGAAGCACAAGAAAAGAGAGTCGATCAGGATGACGGAACTGAGAAGGCAATATTGCTGCAGAAAGTTCGCGAGCGTTTGAAAACAGCAGCTCGGGTATCCAAGTCACGATATGATCTGCGGCATCGGGATGAGCGATTTCTGCCGAAGGATCTGGTACGGCGTCGAAATTATGTCCTGTCGGACGCGGCAAAGTACTTCTTCGCCAAATTTGCCCCAGAGTTCGTTGGACCATTCACGGTGAGAAAGAAGGTGTCCGGCTGGACGTACGAACTTGAAGATTCCAATGGGAAAGCTATGGGTGTGTGGCACATCAAGGATCTCAAGCGCTACGTGGTATGAGGTAATGGAATAGAGTCCTGAAATTATCGTAGGAGACAAAGTAGTGTTCCATTAGCAAAAACAAAAAAAAAAAACCCCGAGGTATTTTGCTAGGGTACTAATGATTGTTGGTGGAACTAGAATATAAGAGGGGTAGATTAGTGGTGGCGGTGTCAAAATATACAAACTTTAACATAGTCGGTGGGGGAATAGCATAGGTTTTCACGTGTGTGGTGTGGTAGCCTGGTTAAATTGCGTTGGATGAATTAGCGATAGATGGTTGTACAGATTAAGGCTGGTACTGAGTTAACCATGAAACTAAATTTTGACATGTCTCCATCATCTGGTCACTCTTTCGAGCGAAAGTTTGGACAGTGGAGAAAAGCAGAGACACTGCTCATTTCTGACGGATAAAATACCAAGAATCTCTCTTTTCGATCGATTTTCTTGTTGAAAAGATATTTTGCACTGCTCCATTTTCAAATTAAAATACCAAATGTCACCTTTTGGCTCGGAAGTAGGAACTGCACAAACTAATTTGGCGGGACATGATGGGTGGCATGTTTCGGTGTCATCTACGTTTTCAACGCGAAAGCGACTTCAAAGCAACTTTTCATGCTAAGTACAGAGTACAACTCTTGCGTATTTTCAAGCTAAATTTTCGCTGAAACAGATTTCACGTGAAATTTTGTGTGACAGCATGGAATCAAACTCAGTACTAGGCTTTAGATGGCGATTTTGTCGTATATATTAGGTGGTGGTTATCTCGGAATTTAAGGTTTTGAGTTTATGCTTGTACATAAGGGCTAGTTTTAGTTAGGTTAGATAGGTGTAAACTTAGATATAAATGAGTGTGTTAGTTTTTTTTTCAGATACTGAAGACAAAATTGAAATGAAGTTGAATGAAATTAATGATGAAATTAAATGCATACCATGAGCGAGTGATTGACTCCCAGTAGGTCCTTATATATATTTTTTTTTTGGCGTTTCATTACTATTTCCTTTCCATTTCCTTTATGGCTTTAATTATTATTTCCTTTCCCTTTCATTATTTTTACTAATGTTCGAAGAAGAACATTAGTATTAAAATCACTTTGGCCAAAAATTCATATTTCTATATATATATATATATATATATATATATATATATATATATATATATATATATATATATATATATATATATATATATATATATATATATATATATATATATATATATATCATCAAAAAATTTCAGTGAAAAAATCTCAGGAACTAGCCATTCGATTGAGCTGAAATTTTCAGGACACATTGGTGTATATGCAGAATAGTGCCAGGTCTCAGAAAAAGCTCAAAATCTTTAACCCTTTGGCGCCGGCGGCCATTTTAGTGATATTTTTAATATACCTATTATTCCGTACACAAATAAGTTTTGCAAAAATAAAGTTAACAAAATAAATTTCGAACGTGTTTTACATGTGAATCGGATAATGTTTTGGAATTTTTTAACCCCATGTGTGCGCTGGGTGCCTAAAAAGAGATCGGGATAAATTGAAAATTTTTAAATTTCGATAACTTTTGACAGAGCTATTTAATCATTACGAAATTTTTAAAACATATTGGTATTATTTAGTTGTAAATTTGTGTAGCTTTTGATGAGCGTGCTGGCAACCCTGAAGCTAGGGCAAGCACTGAAAGTGAAAACTTCCAAATTATCGTCTCTCTTGAAAAAATGCCGTTTCTTCAATAAAAAGCCACTCATATGTAAATTTCATGCTTTGTTTACATAGACAAAAAATAAAATTTGATATGGTATAACGGGCACGCCTGGTAACCCTTGCCCAATTTACCTATATTTTTAGCATCAAAAACTTCTGTTCACGGAAACTCACGATCCGATGAGCAGAATTAATTGAAATTTGTAGACTGTATTGGTCCTATTTAGGACCAAGTCTGATAGAAGTGATTTTGAAATGCGGGCGATTCTGTGCCAGTGGTGCCATCTTGAAAAATCACTAAAAAAGATAACTGTTTTTAGCCTTATAAATTCTGATTGAATCGTTCGATTTTGATGAAATTCACACAGTAGCTGGACCTTACTTTAGACCACGTTTGGTAGAAATTTGGTCAAAAAATTCGGTTGGAGCTGCCAGCTATGATAATTTTGGTGTCTTAAATTTGAAAAAATAAAAATTTGGAAGTGAAAACATTCAAATCATCGAACATCCTAAAAATGTCCGTTTCTTACAATAAAACCAATCTGTATACAAATATTATGCTTTATCTACACGTTCAAAGTAAAACTTTGGAAGTTTCATGTCGGACAAGAACGGTAACCCTCTCCCAGTTAACCCATATTTTTAGCATCAAAAACTTCTGTTCACGGGAATTCACGAACCAATAATCAGATACCATTGAAATTTACAGAATACATTGAACTTAAGTAGATCCAGGTCTGATAGAAGCGATTTTGAATTGGGGGCAACTCTGTGCCAGTGGTGCCATCTTGAAAAATTACATAGAAAAAAAAACTGCTTTTTGCCCTATGAAATGTGAATAAATTACCAGATTTTCATGAAATTGACACAGTAGCTGAACCTTACTTTAAGCTCTGTTTGATAGAAATTTGGTTGAAAAATTCGATTGGTGCTGCCAGCTATGGTAATTTTTGTGTCTTTGGTTTTGAGAATTCGCTCAGGAAAATAAAACTTTTTGCCCTATAGCTGCCAGTGCAGTCATGAAATCAATACGAATTTCATACAATTAATGGAACCTATTATAAGCATTATTCAGGCCAAATTTGGTTGAAAAGCCACGATAGGGTTGCCAGCTATTGTTGGTTTTGTGTATGTTTGCAATATCTTTATTAAGCGGTTTTATCGTAGAATTTTCAATTGGTAATGATATTGTAGTGACAATAAACAGCAAATATTAAGCTTTCGATTATTTGAAAAAACTTCCTGTAGGTAACCCTGAATTTCTTTATACTCCTATAACTTCGAATGTAATATAACAACGTGAAGCAGATGTGATATATTCTTGGCTTTGATACTGGCGGAAGGTTGCCAGCACGAGTCGGTTGTGCTACTTTTGACTCAATAAATGCTTACAGTTAGTATTCATACCGGAAACATTTACAATGAAAATAAATAACCAATGTTTCAATTCCCAAAGTTCTGCAAATTTTTCGGAACGCAGCCCCAAACACCAACTTCAGTTACAGTGCTGCAGGCACTGAGCATTTTCTTCATTGATGTTATATGAGATGCTGCTTTCAAAGTTTGGTGAAATAAGCAACTGATAACGAATATACGAGTAATCAACAAGTGTTTTTCTTTCATAAACTTTGAAACCCATGCCAGTGGTAATATCTGAAACCTTCTACCATATGAGTTATAATGCATTCTTGAGACCAAAGTAAAACGTGGCATTTGAAACAGTTTGGCCGTAATAAGCAGCTCATGTGGTGGAATATGCACTCAAAACCTGCAGGATTCTTCTACTGTTCTTCGAACATTAGTGTTTCTAGCGGTTCAGGTGCGCTAGAGTTTTTTTTCTTTTTTCGTGTACCATTCGGACTCGGGTACCTCATTGATTTCGGAGTTTTACCTAAAATCGAGTTCGATCGGCATTAGTGATTGATGTAGATAGATGGGTTTCAATTCCAACACCAAAACAATACACAAGTCAGAAGTAAAGCGTGTATTTTAAGAAACATAGGTGTAGAGGGGCTCAGAGATAGAGTGATAGAATGGATGGTTGCGTGAAGATACAAACCAGAATTCAAGAAGAAAATAAAAGATATAGTGTATTTTATTATTTACCTAAAGAGAGAATTTACTTTCAGACAAGATGCGGAATCTATGAACTCGGTACGGGTGACGGTCGTAGAAAATTATCGAGAATTTCTAGGAAATTCTCTGAAGCGAGGGGGGTGTCACGGCGTTATAAATCGCGCGCTTTTGTATTCGGAAAAAAAAAAATATCCACCGCCATCCTGGAAAGGAGGGCGATGGAGATTTACGAGCAGAGATATTCATTCGATAGATCCGCGTCTGAGTTAACCTAGGTTAGTTACAGAATAACAGATAGGGTTAAGTAAACAAGGCCGACGTCATAATGGCTCACTAGTACTATGCAATTAGTATGTAATTAGTAGTATGTAATCAATACGTAGTTAATATATAGCAACAGATAGGGTTAGATCAACAACGAGAAAACAACACGAGTTCAAAACAAAACAACAAGAAACAGGTCGAGCATCAGACATCAACATCAACATCAGCGACAATCACGACATGAATAGAACCCCGATGTTACGACAGCAAGCCAGACCAAACTCACGGCACACGCAGGAAAACACGCCATAGAAAGGACACACGATCCACGGTCACCAAAACAAGCTATATAGTCATCAAAATAATTTGTTTCAATCGACTTACGAGCAAATTACTAGTCATCCGGACTTACGCTGACAAATTGCGATGACAGTGCTGGCTGTCAAAAGGCGGGTGGAACAGATGTTCCACGCTAAAGATCGAAACGAAATAGCCGGAAAGGGACCGAGGTGAAATTCAGCTGGGGAACGCACAAGCTCACAGCTGAGTTTAGTGAACCCAACGGATTCGAAAAAATTCCGTTGCCGCCAAAAAGTTTACGTGCGCGCCAGCAAGGAAAAAGAGCTTCCTTTTTCATTTCGACTGGGTGAGTGGACGGATGTTCGTGGCAGGAATCAGCAGAAAATTTGACTCTGACTTTTCTTTTTATATACCCATCATCGTTTGGTCCTGGACGGGAGATATTTTCGACGATCAAGCTAAACGACGGGATCGAATCGAAACGATTCGCAGTGGATAGTGAGCAGAGAAGTTCGAACCGAGCGAATCGATAAGGAAGCAGAACGGCTGGTTTGAAATCAACGACGAAATTTGATTTTTTCGACGATCAAGCTAAACGACGGCATCGAATCGAAACGATTCGCAGTGGATAGCGAGCAGAGAAGTTCGAATCGAGCGAATCGACAAGGAAACAGAACGGCTGGTTTGAAATCAACGACGAAATTTGATATTTTCGACGATCAAGCTAAACGACGGCATCGAATCGAAACGATTCGCAGTGGATAGTGAGCAGAGAAGTTCGAATCGAGCGAATCGATAAGGAAGCAGAACGGCTGGTTTGAAATCAACGACAGGGGGCAGCAGCAGTGAACGTCGTAGGAATTTATTCATGTAGTGTGCACACTTTTTTTTATTAGATAGTTTTTTTTGTTTGATCAAATATCATTATTGATAGATTGGAATTGGGATTTTTGTAAAGTTTGAAAAATTGGAATTTAGAAGTGATAAGTAGGTCTTAAATTACCGTAAATGTTTTAGCGGCTAAGATGCAATATAATCAATAAAGTGTGAAATGATGTCAGATTGCCAAGTGATCGGTTTTTAATATCGTGGCGTGGATTAACTCAGACGGCGGAAATTCAGCTATTTCGTTGTTTCTTTTTTCGTGATCCCTGTTTTCCACATCGTAGCGCGTGCCGTCACAACTTCTCGCTTCAGTGCGACGGTAAGACGGTAGTTTCGGTCAAATTAAAGCGAGTAGCGCCCACCCACGGCAATTTTCTTCGCGAGCGGAGGCCGCCCGAAACTACCGCCCCTTTTATCCCAGTTGGGGAGAAAAGGGTTTTTGAGGTGTGTTACAGATCTAACGGTAATAGCATCAGCTCATATTTCATTGAATATGTCAATGAAATTTTGCGAGTTCACGCACCGATCACTATGGCTGCGGTCACGTCTCGAGCTTGTAGGAGTGTAGGCTCGTTGCGATTGTTGAAGCTAGTAAGCGTTTACGCTTTCTATGGTCAGATCTCACGCTTGTGAATGTGTAGCTAGTTCCATTTGTAACAGGTACTAGGCATTTACCCTTCGCCATTACGCTTCGTAATTTTTTTATGCATTACTTTCAACTATGGCTCCTTCGAATGGAGCAATCTTTTGTGCGGAAAGTAGTTATATAAGAGGATCATCATATAGAAGTTTGGCCTTTAGCTACAGGAGACCACATAATACAATTTCTGGTATTGTTCCAAATGTGTGCAATGCAATATGGGCTAAATTTGTACGTAGGCATTTGCCTCGTCCATGTGAATCAGACATTATCAGACATGCGGAAGAGTTTTATAAACGCTGGGAATTTGCAAATTGTACGGACTGCGTTGATTGAAAACATATTCGAATTAAATGTCCACCACACTCTGGAAGCTTATATTTAATTACATGGGATATTATTCCATTGTATTGCAGGCGGTTGCAAATGCACATTATAAGTTCATAGCAATAGAAGTTGGACCCTATGGGAGGCAAAGCGATCGGGGTATATTTTCATCGTCTGCACTTTGTCATATGCTAGAAAATGACGAATTTAGAATTCCTGCTCCCACACCTTTACCTGGCACAGATGTCGATGCACCTTTTGTTTTATTGGGGGATGAAGCTTATCCACTTCGAAGCTACTTGCTGCGGCCTTTTGCCTATAACACCAATATCAGTGGAAGTGAAGTTGTATTCAATGAAAACCACATAAGAACAAGAAAGGCTATTGAATGTGCGTTTGGTACGACCGCTGCAAAGTGGCGCATTCTAACGAAAGAAATAGATACCAGTGTGAATACTACGAAACTGATAGCAAAGACGGTTTGCCTGCTACATAATATAATTATAGATAAAGAAGGTGTCGATCGATCTATGTTGTTGCAACAACAGCAAACAACATCGAATGTCCATTCCATTGCTGAAAGTGCTAAAAAAGCAACCGTAATACATTTAAAAACTATTTTCTTCTTGTCAATGGATCTTGATGTAAATTAAAAACTTCCTATTTGCATTTACAACTTACCTTCATTTTTCAATACATCCGCAATTTTTTTCCATCCTTTTTTTATTGCTAGTCTATTATTATAGTCCTTGTGCTTCACATCCCACAATCATAATCATAATTGCGCAAATTATGAGCTACGCCGAGTCTCAAGTTAAAAAAAATAAAAGATATGTACATTTTCTACAAGTTTATTTTAATTCCGCTTCAGCTACAAAAAGACTGACTTAATCTAATTACAATTTCTCAATTTATTGAATATTTCATGCTGATCTGGTGACATGTGCCGGATATACAAATTCAAAAGCGGTCGTTTGCCCTGTCAACAACGTCAGTGTGGAGCTCCCCAGTGAATACGTATTTTTCGACTACGTACTGTGACTTATCAGATCTTGTTAATCTTGACGGTTTTCTTAATTTCCGCGAGTGATTTGGTCATATTGTTTGCCTTCTCTCGGTGACTTATTTTTCTCTCTTTATTGTGCTTGTGTTTATTTTCTTATTGAGTGCGCGAGTACTGGTTTTTCTTCAAAGCCGTTAATTTTAACTTTGTTAACTACATCATTGCCGTGCCAAAATCCCGCAAGAGGGTGCTATCTAAATCTGACACTGACACATACCAAACTTACCCGAGACACTTACCGCTTATTTGCCGGAGATACTTACCATAAGCCATCTGAGACATTGCGTAGCGTGGACACATTTCATTAACTATCGTTATTAGCCCTTCGTTAGTATGGTTATTAACCATTCATCATTTTTCTCTCTCGCGGTCTATCACATAATAATTATTTGATATTATGGCACTTTGTACAGCCATCAACTGCCTGGATAAGAAGGATACTTCTCCCTTCGTTATCTGTGCGGGTTTCTGTGCGCAAACATTCCATTCGAAATGCGTTTCCCTGCCTGGAAAATGCTGCGATGAGATCTTAAAACGCGATTCAGGTGTTTACTGGTTCTGCGATAAATGCAGGAAATACTCAATGGTTTCTTATGCCTCTCGGCTGCGCTCGGCGAAATCTGCGATCGACGGTCTCTTTCGTTCCCTCTCGAAATTGACAGAGGATTTTCGCTCGACTAGCGATGAGGTTGATGAGCTGCTTCGTACTACAATAGTTGAGCAGCCTTCTGCACCACCGCATGGATCGTTAGCCATTGAACGCCCACCTGGATCTTCTGCTGCCATGCGTACACGATCACAGACGCTGAACCTTGCGTCAACAACGAATGGTGCTCATCAACAACAACAATTACCACCAGGTAATTACCAACAACTGCTGAGCCCATTACTGCCTACGCCTCAACCAGTGTCAACTGGCTTTTCTGGGCAGTCTGCCCCATCCTTATCATTAGATAATATGGAAGTGTTGCAACAATCTCGTAATGCACAGCAACAGCTACCAAGCCCGTTACTGCCAGCGGCTCATCCCTTGCCTGTGTCTACTGGCCTACTTCTGCAACCTGCTACTTCTGCTCAAACACTACATCAGATGCCTTCGGCACCAACACCAACTTTGATTGCTGTTACTCCTCCTTTACAAGTCTTTGTGACAAGACTTACTTATGAGACTAGTACTGCTGCTGTCAAGAAATATATCCATCACAAACTTGGATTTGTACCTGCCCTTCTGGACTGCACTAAACTCACTCCTGACAACATCGCTGGAAGATTGATCAGCTCATTTAAAATAACAACCACCGCTGATAACAAGGAATTACTGGAATCCAATTTCTGCACCCCCCCCCCCCCCCCCCCCCGGTATAATTGCCAAAGCCTTCATCAGAAGACCTCGCTCGAATTTTCAACGGAAAAGGAAAGCACCTGTTCCAACCTAAACTCAAAAAATTGTAAAATATCATTATACTATCAAAACGTGCGTGGCTTGAGATCGAAGCTCCAATCCATATCCCTTAACTCTTCGCTCGCCTTGGATAACATTATCTGCCTCACGGAAACTTGGCTCTCTAGCGATATTAATAGCAGTGAAGTTCTTCCTTTGCACCAGGTATTTCGTGTTGATCGGAATTGCTCTATTTCCAAAAAATCGCATGGCGGAGGTGTATTGATTGCCTTACGAGAACCCCTTCATGGAGCACTCTGTCGTAACTTTCATCCTTCTCCTCCTGTTGAATGTGTGATGGTCCGTACTTGTTTTCCTAATAACATTCACTTAATAGTTCTCTCTGTATATGTTCCTTGTAATAGTTCTTGTGCTGTGTACGAAAATTTTTTAATCGAGCTATCTTCTTACCTTCATAAATTTTTTCCTTTTGACTCATTAATAATCTGTGGCGATTTCAATATGCCTTCTATTGACTGGAATCCAGTTTCAAACTGCATCCGGTCTAATGATCAGCTCTCCTTAGTACTTTCCTCCTTCCTTTCACTGAACTCCCTTTCGCAGATTAACACTACACGTAACTTGAATGGTCGTATTCTTGACCTTATCCTTACTAATATTCCCTCTACTGATATTTTTGTCTCCTCTGTGTTCCATCCCTATGTTCTAGTAGACGCTCACCACCCTCCTCTTTCTCTTTATGTTCCATTGTCATGTTCTTCAGACAAAGGAATCTCAGCTGCTCCTCGATACAATTTTCGCAAGGCTAACTACTCAGGAATGACATCGGAATTTCAAAAAATTAACTGGTTTTCGTTTTTCCGAGGGCTAAATATTGATCATGCACTCTCCAAATTTTAATCCTTCATCTATGACGTTATCTCTACCTATACACCTACCTTCAACCCTCGTAAATCTACAGATCCTCCTTGGCTAACCCAACGAGTTTTGAGGGCAATCCAACTAAAAAATGTTGCTCGGAAAAAGTTTCGTAGATCGAATTCTGCCTCTGATCTTGCCGTGTTTCAGTCCCTGCGATCCTCCGCTAAAATCGAAATGAAGCAGGCAATGCAAGATTATTTCGCTAGTTTGGAGTCTTCTATTTCTTCTTCTAATACTAAACCTTTTTGGTCTTACATTCGATCCTTGAAAAAAAACTCTTCCATCCCTAACCAAGTAACGTTTAATGGCTCTACCTCCTCGTCTCCACAAGAAGTATGTGAGTTTTTCGCTAACTTTTTTTCCTCCTCCTTTAAAAGTTCTACCTCTCTTGTACATACCCTTATTTTTCCTTCCACTCCTCCTTCTCTTTCTCTAATCCAAACTAATCCGATCGAAGTTGAGAATTTATTGCTCAGCCTTGATCGGAATTCCGGTGGTGGCTCTGATTGTATTCCCAATTTTTACGCGTGGTCTATGTCATCTTCATTGTGCGTCCCCCTCTCAATCCTTTTCAATGTAAGCCTATCATCCGGTATTTTTCCTTCCACCTGGAAAATTTCTAATATTTACCCTATTTTCAAAACTGGCGATGTTTCCTCCGTCTCAAATTATCGGCCTATCTCTCTTCTCCCCTGTTTTAGTAAAATCCTTGAAAAAATTGTCTTCTCTAGAATGTATCCTATCATTCATCCTATTCTAGCTCCAAAACAGCATGGGTTCGTGAGGGGTAAGTCTACTTTGACTAACCTTATTGTTTTCTCAAACACAGTTGCTCTTGCGTTAGATCGTCAGGAGCAAGTAGACGTAGTGTACACAGACTTTTCTAAAGCCTTTGATACTGTCGACCATAGTATATTGCTCAGTAAAGTTTCACAGTTCGGTTGTTTCGGGCCAATCCTTTCTTGGTTTTTGTCCTACCTCAGTAACCGTGAGTGCAAAGTTACTATTAACAACCTCTCCTCTTCTCCTTTTCATCCCTCTTCAGGTGTTCCACAAGGGTCTATCCTTGGTCCTTTACTTTTCCTAATTTTTTTAATGACCTTCCTTCAATTATTGATTCCCCTTGTCTACTGTATGCTGACGACCTAAAACTATTCCGAGTTATCAGGTCAGCTGATGACTGTATTATTCTCCAGAGTGATTTGTGTGCTCTTCTTAATTGGTGTAACCGCAATTCTTTGTCCTTAAATGTAAGCAAATGTAAACATATGACCTTTTCCCTCAAATCATCTCCTATTTCTTTTTCCTATTCAATTTCCACTAACTATCTGTCGTCCGTTGATCAATTTAGGGACTTGGGTGTTACTTTTGACCCTAAATTAAAATTTAATTTCCATATTGCTGAAGTCACTGCTAAAGCCTCCCGAGTCTCCGGATTGGTACTTCGCTCCGCCTCTAACTTCGTTGACATCAGTACATGTGTTCGTCTGTTTTTTAATGTTAGTTCGTTGTGTTCTCGAATATGCTTGTCAAGTGTGGTCTCCACGTTTCCTATACCTTTCTGAGGCCATCGAGCGTGTGCAGCGTAGGTTCACACGCTCTTTATTTTTTAAATATAATATCCCTTACACTCCGTATGTTTCCCGTTTGTCCTTCCTTCAAATTCCGACCTTGGAGTCACGCCGGCTGTTGCTTGACGAGTGCTTCCTGTTCAAATCGCAACGAGGTATAATATCAGGCTTCACCGATGCATTCCGACCTCGCAGCTCGTTACGGGACAACAGGTCTCAGGAAGTTTTCACTGTTCCGTTCGCGCGTACAAATATGTACTTCTTTTCTCCTTACGTCAGAATCCCTAGACGTCATAATGAATTGGGGCTTGGAACTCTGCCACAATCGTTCTTTACATTTAAAAGATATTTAAAAGTATTTATCCTAGACCTGAGCGTTGGGTCATTAGTTTTTTGAATTATGTTTTTCCTTTGTATACATTAATCTTTGTTTTTTTTTATATCCATTTCTTATTTCATTGCTATAATTGGAATTTGTATTCTGTTGTGATGAATCTTTGAATTAAATAAATAAATAAATAAATAAATAAATACACAGGTGAATGATTTTGTAATGCTGAACTACTATAATTGCTGTTACTGAATTTAACTTTAAATGCTGACCAAATTGCATTGCGATTATGGAATTTGATCCGGCACATGTATGTTGTTACTAGGTCGATGGCTTGCTGCTCGATACAGAGATTAAATTGCAATTATTGAACTTGAGTCGGCACATGTATATTGCTAGTAGGTCGATGGCTTGCTGGTTCAATACGGGTTGTACTCGTAACTCCTCCCGCCCTGGTATGAAGTGATGGCCATAACAGCTGGATTTCAGAGCATGTTGTGGACGGAACGGAAGAATCCTTTTTAGATATGATGTAAGTAGAATTAATTTGCGCTTTCCGGAGAAGATAGGTTGTTATGATGATCACTGATGCTCCAATGATTGCCAAAGGGATGTAGGTAATAAAATCTCGTTTTTGTACTTCGATGTTCATGATTTCCAAGTTCCATTTTTGTAATTTTTCTAAATTTAGTTGTTCAATTTGTGGTGTGGGAAAAATTTTGCTAGTTGTAGATGGGTGGACGTGAACGGTGTCCCAATAAATTTTGGCGCTTCCTTGGTAGATGATGTCGTTAATTTTTACGTCACAGCCGCTAAAATGGATAAGGTTAGTTCCTTGTAGAGTTTGATTCCGTATTTCGCATGTAGATTCTATAATCGTTTCCGGGGTATTAATCAGTAAGATGAAATTGGGTTGTGGCTCGGAAATTGACGTAGATACGAGTGTTTTCTTCATGGTGCAGTTTGCATGTTGGTTATCAGCATGTTGGTTGGTAATGGGCCGGTGCACAGTGATTTTTCTCTGTTTTCTTGGTGTAAGGACTCTTTACAATAATATATGCCTTCAATATTTGGGCATTGTTCGTTGAAATACTGAATGTTTTTAGAGTTGAGGAGTATGTAGGGTGGTATGGAAATTTCATATGTTTTATTGATTGGAATTGGGATAATGTGATAAAAGGAATAATTTTGATTGGATAGAATGGGGATTCGAATATTGAAAATGATATTGGAGTGGTTGTAGTAGGCCTGTAACCCAAGGAGTTCATAAATGTGTTCATCAGATTTTACTTTTAAATGTTGATCGAATAAGATTTTATTTATTTCTGTGAGTTCTTTTGGATTGGGAATGTGTCTGGGAATTAAGTTAAGTTTGGCTAGTAGTACTGATTCCGCTATGTTATTGATATGGTTCATTAAAAGATCTATATTAGAATTGATTTGATTCAAGATTTGAAAATGTATGAAGTGGTCTTTCCTTACGATACTGGTTTGAATGGATTCCTGAAAGCGAGCTAAATAATTTTCGATATTCTTCTGTTGAGAATTTATGTGATTTGTAATATTTTGGAATCGGGACATCATTTGATTATTGAGTATTGTCTGTGAGTCTAATGTTGATTTCAGATTCGATTGATTATTTGTCAATTGTTCGATTTGTTCATTCAAGAGTTTTGCGTCGTTTGAATCCATGTTTCCAGTTATTGTTTTAATTATTGTTCCTAGACCATTGATGAGACCTCTTCTATTACGAATTTTGGGGGTTAATATGGAAAGTTTTTCATTTAATTCTTCAATTTTAATTTTTGTAATTTTAACTGAATTTGATATTTCGTCTGTTTTGTCTAGAGTATTAAGTGTTTCTGTAATTCTGTCTATGGTTTGTTTGTACGTATCTAGCTTAACAATGTGCAATAAGTTGTGGTAGTTAAGTATTGTTCTTGCGGGTCCAAGTTGAAGTGGGAGTATTCCTTGTCCTTCAGTCAGGTGGTGTATTTCCATTTTGTGTCCAAGAGTTTGCGTTAAGTGGTGGGTTATCAGTAGCCTGTAATAAAAAAAATTTTAAATTTTTAAAAATTTTAAATTTTTCTTAATTCTAGCTTTGTGGATTTTACGATTGTTTTTAGTGAGGATGGTTATTTTCCTGTTCTTACCTACGTAATGCTTAATAAATCTAGGAGTTAGTTTGTTTCGTCTAGATTCTTTCCTATAAACTAGTTCATTTTCTTTGAAGTCTTTAGGATCTTTCCTATTGGCATTTGCTTTTGCTAAATTCTTATCCATAACTCTTTCGATCTGGGTTTTAATAGAAGGGTAAAGTTCAGTCTGGAATTCATTAAGTTTTTTCAAATACTCATGCTCATTATTAAACTTTACGTTTTTATCGAATTTGTAGGTTCGGCCGAAAAATAGTTCATAAGGGGTTAATTTCGTTGTTGAGTGTATGGCATTATTGTATGTTATTACAGCTTCTGCCAAAATATCGTCATGATCGATTTCGAGATTTTTCTCTTTGAATTTTTTTTACAATTATTCTAAAGGCTTCTGTCAAAGTGGAGTGTGCTCGTTCTGCGGTAGAATTGCTTCAGGATTGTTGGAAGGATGTGAAATGTAGATTTATAGTATATTGTTTGCAAAAATCTTTAAATATACTTGCGGTTAATTCGTTTCCTTTGTCTGCCACTAGTTTCTTAGGAATACCATGTTGTCTCATGAAGTTGCGGAGTTGTTTTATTATATTAATACTATTTTTTGTTTCCAAAGTGTAGGCGGCCAGAAATTTTGAAAATTTGTCTACTATAGTTAAGATTGATTTGTTGTTAATCGTATAGATATCGCGTTTGTGAACTGGCGAGCAGTGAACAAGTAAAGTGATAGTGAAAGTGGAAGAACATTGTGACTTAATAGTGACTTAGAACAATTAACATTACGATTTACATTCTCTTATTATTTAACTTACAAAGTCTGTCTGGTTATTAGAAATAACATCAACAAATCGGAAAAGAAGTACGGGGGAGGATCCCCCAGCAGAAAATCTCCTGCGAGATACCTACAAGTACCTCAAAATGAATAACGGTAATAAATTTCAAGTTTTAGAAGAAGTAAACATAAGTGATGTAGAACCCGGGGAACAGCAAAATAAGCCAAAAAAGGTAAAAATACCACCAATAACATTCCCTCAATTACCAAGGAACACTATCATCACTATAATGAATGAGTTAGGAATATCTAGCTTCGACATTAAAAATATGTCCATAGGGCAAAGAGTATTTGTGCATTCTATGGAGGACTATGATAAGTTTACAAAACACATAATTTCAACCAAAACGCAGTTTTTTACTCATCGCAGGGCAGACCTACGACCCACAAAAATTGTTTTATCAGGGCTGCATGACATGCCTTGCGAAGAATTAAAAAATACCATCGAAGAAGAAACAAATATACGATGTATAGACATCAAAAAGTTTGTTATGGGTGAAGGAAGACGATCTCAAGCCCGTTACCTGCTTTTTCTAGAGCCTAATATTAAACTCCAGCAGCTCAGACCAATTAAAAGCATTATGCACACCATCGTAAGATGGGACTATCACACCAGGAGAAACAGCGGTCCAACGCAGTGTAGGAACTGCCAAATGTATGGTCATGGCTCGTCCCATTGTCACCTGCCCACCCGATGTCTACTATGTAGCGGTGAACACAAACACAATCACAGTGAATGTACACTCACAAATGAGCAATTGGATAAAATAACATGTTCCAATTGCGGACTTAATCACTATGCTAATTCAAAAATATGCAAGAACAGGGAAACATACCTCAATATCAAGGCAAACTTGCAGTACAAGGCAAGAAAACATCGATCGGCAGTTGCAATAAACCAACACACACAGGAAAATATCAACATAAATTCAACATCCATATTTCCTGCCTTAAATCGTTCATCTCGATCCTCAACCGCACAATCACAACATCAGCTGCGAGGGAACCATGTCACGCAAACTAATATGCACATGCCCAACCACCTAGCTCGTTCATCAAACACAGCTACACAGCAAACAGCCGGGATTCCGCTCTACAGCGAAATTACCAAAACCTGCCCGACAACATCGAACTTGATTATGAATGATTTGTTTTCCCCGCAGGAGATATTACAAATCTCATCGGAGCTTTTTACGAACTTAGCGAAGTGTCGTACTAAAAGCGACCAATTCAATGTCATAGTTAGACTAGCAGCAAAGTTCCTATCTGGATAAACGTAAAACCAAATTACTTCTATTTAATGCACAAAGCATTAAAAATAAATTAATGGAAACAATCGATTTTGTTCAAAGCAATAAAATAGATATTCTAGTTCTAACAGAAACTTGGCTTAAACCCAATGATAAATGTTATTTCCCAAATTTTTCTGTATATAGAAATGATAGAGTAGAAACAAGAGGTGGCGGGGTTGCAATTTGCATTAGAAATAATATTAACCATAAAATTCTCCCGAACTTAAAAACTAGCATAATTGAATCTCTAGCCATACATATTGTGGACATTAATATGACAATTATTGCCGCTTATTTTCCTGGCACCAAGCTCAACTCCATTAAACTAGAAGCATTTAAAGCAGATCTACATTTGATTAATAGGATATTTAATAATTATATTTTGTGCGGAGATTTGAATTCGAGACATAGGTTTTGGAACTGTGCTAGAGCAAACAAAGCAGGGAATATTTTACTTGATTGGGCAATCCAAAAACAACTCACGATCAATGCTCCATCAGAACCATCGTTTTACTCGAATACTGGCAGACCTTCAACGTTAGATCTCATTATCAGCAGCAGCTCTATTGAAATGTCTAATCCGCTGGCACTGCAAGCTCTGTCATCAACACATTTACCTGTGTTTACTGAAATTTCCCATACACCAGTGGCCCTAAAAGCTCCAACAACAACTCTATGCTTCAAAAGCACAAACTGGAGCAATTTTCGCAGTACTTTAAACAGAGAAATATGTCTCAGCTCCCTGAACTTGGCTAGCGTTACCAATACTGACCAGATCGAATCATTAATAAGTGATTTCAATAATAATATTTGGAAAGCGATCTCCAGCTCCACACCACTTAAAGAACCGCATAACTTAAACAAAACGATAATTAATGATGAAATCAGAACTCTGATTAGAAAACGAAATTACGTCAGGCGTCAATGGCAACGAACCAGAGACAGCACTTACAAAGCGGAACAGAATCTCCTCAGTAAGAAAATTAAAGAAGCAATCCAACTTACAAAGAACAGATCGTGGAATAATCTTCTTTCCAGTCTGAGCCCAGGATCGTCAAATATGTGGAGAATCCAAAAAGCGCTGAAAAACAAGCACTCTTCGAATTCCTTATTCCTAAAAAATAATAATAAAATAATCTGCTGTGATACTGAGAAAGCCGAAGCTCTGGCAAAATTTTTCTTCAATTCGCATATA
Organism: Nemotelus pantherinus; assembly: GCA_963978885.1. Taxonomy (NCBI): domain Eukaryota; kingdom Metazoa; phylum Arthropoda; class Insecta; order Diptera; family Stratiomyidae; genus Nemotelus; species Nemotelus pantherinus. Next base: position 151,384,867 of record OZ022263.1, read on the forward strand.
ATTACCAGCACAATGAGTAATTCTGTCACGAACAGCATAGTTGAAGATACTGTCAATAACTTCTGCTGGGTAGCGGAAGATCTGCAAAAGGTAATATGCAAACCAGGAGAACTTGTAAGTGTTATCAAATCACTTAAAAATCGCAAAGCACCAGGGCACGATCGGATCCCCAATTTAGTGATTAAAAATCTCCCTAGAAAAGCAATTGTATTCACCACCTTTATATTAAATGCTTGCCTGAAGCTCGCTTACTATCCCACCACCTGGAAGAAAGCCATTGTCTTACCTATTAAAAAACCGGGAAAGACTTCCGGGAGCGTGAAAGATTTTCGCCCCATCAGTCTGCTGCCTACATTGAGTAAGATCTTTGAAAAAATTTTACTTTCACGGATTCAATCATTCATACACACGTCTAAAGTAATACCAGACTTCCAGTTTGGCTTTAGACAGAAACATTCAACCGTGCATCAGTTGTATAGAGTGACGGAACATATCAACAAAGCTTTTGCTGACAAAAAATCTGTAGGACTGGTCACACTTGACATTGAAAAAGCGTTCGACTCTGTATGGCACAAAGGGCTTATCTTCAAGCTAATTAAATTCTCTTTCCCGCATTATATTATAAAAATTATTGAATCTTTTCTCTCTGATCGCCTCTTCATTGTGAAAATCAATGGCAAATATTCATCCCCGCAAAGTATTCCTGCAGGTGTCCCACAAGGAGCTGTACTAAGTCCCACACTTTATAGCATCTACACTGCCGATTTTCCTGTTGACCCTCACTGTGAAATAGCCACTTACGCAGATGATACATTCTTGTATGCTTGCAATGACTGCCCACAAAAAATTATCACAATTCTGGAAAATAAGCTAGAAAAAGTATATCAGTACTGCTATAGGTGGAAAATAAAAATAAACGCTGCGAAAACCAAAGCCATTTTCTTCACGAGAAAGAGAAAATCAAACAGCCTTCCCAGTAAATCCCTCAATTTCTTAGGGCAAAACATCCAGTGGGAAAACTCTATTAAATATCTAGGAATGACCCTGGACAGAAAATTGATATACAAAGATCATGTTGAAAATATCTGCACCAAAATATCAATATCAATAAAAACTCTGTATCCAATCATTAACCGAAGATCCCTTCTGTCTAGTAACAACAAATTACTTATTTTCAAGCTCGTCATTCAACCTATCATCTCTTATGGGTCCCCTATATGGAGTAATTGTGCTCACAGTCACATCAATAAATTACAAATAGCGCAAAATAAATATCTAAAAATAACGCTTAACAAACCCTGGTATTATCCTACTTATAAACTACATAACGAAGTAAAAGTTTTAACAGTCCCTAAATTGCTAAAAAAGCACACGTCAGCTTTTCATCACAAGCTACGCGCAATGAGCAACCCTCTTCTTCAATCACTCTATCAAATTAATGCTGCATGATGCAAATGTAAATTATACATTAGATATAAGTAGATTTAGTGATTAGAATTAAGTTATTCAAAAGCAAAGTTTTTTGAAAATTTTCTTTGCTAACTGTTTAATAAACTCCTCAAAATAAGTTCAGCTAATGCTAAAAATGTACTATATAGCGTGAAAAGACTTATTGTCTGTAACACTTAAGATATAATATTGTGTAATCTAAATTTTATATATTAAATAAACGTTTTATCTATCTATCTATAGATATCGATATGAATGATGTCTAATGGTTTGGTTGGTATTTGAGTTTTTTCGAATTTTGGTTTCGGTGGTTGACTGTCATATTTGAGGGTTTGGCATGTTTCAGAATTGTTTATTATTTGATTGATTTTGTTCTTCATATAAGGGAAATAATATGTACGTTTTAAATGTAATAGTGCTTCAGTTATAGCTCTATGGTTAGTGTTTTCGTGGTATTCATTTATGACTTTGTCTTGATCATCATTACTTATAATTTCTGTTAAGATTTCCTTGCATCTGATTAATCTGTACGTTTTGCCTCTTGCAAAATATTTTGAATAAGTGTCTTGTATGATCCGAAATGTTTCATCATCTGTGTAAATAGCTGAAAGTTTGTTTGGAACCAAAAATCGTTTAAGTAATTGTGCGACGTTTTCCTCGGTAAAATCGGTCATTTTAATGATGCGGCGTTGCTTATTTTTAAACGGCACTTCGACTGATGTGGAGGGGTTGTGATCTGATTTTTCGAAAATGATCTGTAGATTAAAATCATTAAGAGGTTTTTCGGAAATTGGTATTCCGTCGTTGAGGTTTTCAGAAGCTGAATGTATTGTTGATATTGGGGTTCCTTCTTGTAAGGTTTGCTCGGTACTTTCGTTGACATATGCTTCGATTTTTTCGGATATTCCTGTTTCAGGTTTAATTCTGCTTAAAGCGTCGGCATTGGAGTTTTGCGTTCCTTTCTTATAGTGTACTTCGAATTCAAATTCTTCTAATTTCAATCACCAACGGACTAAACGTGAATTCGGGTCTTTTAGGCTCATAATCCAAGTAAGAGGTTTATGATCTGTTATGATTTTAAACTGTCTGCCAAACAGATATGGGCGGAAGTATTTTGTTGCCCATACTATAGCAAGTAGCTCTTTTTCGATGGTTGAATAATTTATTTCTGACGTTTGCAGCGTTCTACTCGCAAAACATATTGGTTTGTCATTTCCTATTGGGCCCTGTGATAAAACAGCACCAAGAGCGTAATTGCTGGCATCAGTGGTCAAGATAAAAGGTTTTTTGAAATCGGGGTACTGGAGGATGGGGTCGTTCATGAGGAGCTGTTTACATGTTTCAAAAGTTTTGATGTAGTTTTCGTCAATAATAATTTCTTTGCCCTTTTTAAGACATTCTGTGAAAGGTTTAGTAATTTTGGAAAAAATCTTTTATGAATTTACGATAATACCCTAAAAAGCCCAAAAATGTTTTTATTTCCTTTCTTGTTTTAGGGATTGGGAATTCTTTAATTGCTTGAATCTTCTTGGGGTTGGGTTTTACGCCTTCAGTTGTAACAATATGACCTAAGAATTCAATTTCTTTTCTTAGAAATTCGGATTTTTCTAGTTGAACCTTCAAATTCGCTTCACGGAGTCTTTGGAATATTTTCTCTAACTTTTCAATGTGCTCCTGCAAGGAGGTTGAAAAAATGATAATGTCGTCCAAATACACGAGACATATTGTACCCTGTAGTTCTTTGAGGACGTTATCCATGACTCGTTGGAAGGTGGCAGGTGCGTTTTTGAGTCCGAAAGGCATTCTTACGAACTCATAGGGTCCGCCTTCTACGCAAAATGCGGTTTTTTGTATGTCCTTGTGGTGCATCTCGATCTGGTGAAATCCGGACGCTAGATCGAGAGTAGAAAAATACAAGCACTTTCCGAGTTTATCTAGAATTTCCGCTATATTTGGGATTGGATATCGGTCGCTAATAGTTTTTTCATTAAGCTTCCTATAATCGATGACAAGCCGCCATTTCTGCTTGCCACTTGCATCAAGTTTTTTGGGAACAATCCAGATTGGGGCGCTCCAAGGTGAGTAGCTGGGACGAATAATACCTTGGTCTAGCATTTCCCCTATTTGTCTACGGACTTCACATTTATGGATATGTGGGTACCTATAGGATTTTGTATAAATTGGTACCTCGTCTGATGTTTTTATTCGATGTTTTATGCTATTAGAGAAAGTGAGTTTTTCTCCTTATCTAAAGAAAATGTCGTCGTACTTTCTACAGACTTTAAAAAGAGCTTTGCGTTCTTCTTCATTCATATGAGAGGTTCGAAGTAGGTGTTCAATACTTTTTGGGGTCTTTTCCTGGGTTTGTAAGTTAAGATCATAGCTAATGTCGAAATTGTAAACTTCGGCGAAGTTGTCATTGTTGAATTTCGAAACTTTAATCGGTTGTACGACTAGCAAGTCTATATCTTTGTCGGAGGTGTTGATAACTTCAACGTGGCTAAACAAGATATAATCCTTCAGGCAAGATATAATCCTTCAGGTATTGTCAAGTTAGGCCAAAGCGTAGTTGTGTTTATGTATATATCTCCATTCTTAACATCTACAGGTAGCTTGGCTGTTATTTTTGAATGGGGAGGGACGGTGTATTTATTTGATGAGAAGTTAGGTTTAAAGTTTAAAGGGATTACAGAGTTATTTGTAATGAGTGTTCTATTTGATAGGTCTACTTTTGCACCTAATGTTGTAAGAATGTCGAGTACAAGGAGACCGTCGAAGTAGCCATGAAATTTGAAGAGGAGAAATTTCATTTCCCCAGGTTGTTTGAACTCATGAAAATTTGGTAAGTATGTTGCCCTATTTATTGCCTGTTTATTGATGATGGTGTTAATTGTAATTGGGCTTATTTCTATTATATTATCAGGCTGCGCGAATTCCGGATTAAGAAATGAGGATGATGCTCCTGTGTCAATAAGGAATCGTAATGGACGACCAAATGGGGATGATATATTAATATATGGTAGAATTGATCCGTGTTTATTAATGTCTATGTATTCTGTAGGGTTTTCGCGGATTCTGGCTGAAAATTTTGTGTATCGTCTATAGTCGGATATGTTTGCTTTTCTTGGAAAACGCTCTGATCATAATATTGATCCAAATTCTGTTGGTAAAGATGGTTCTGAGGGGGATCGAATTGATTGGCCTCGTTTACGTTAAAAAGTTCTTCAACCGTAAATTTAGGTGGTCTTGTCAGTCGAGTAAAGTTGGTGTTGGTCTGTTGGTTTGGAGGAAATCTGTTACTGTTATTGTTATTATGTAGTCTTCCAGATGGAGATTTTAAGTGTGTGTATCCCGAACTAACGTCCATCGGTTCGGGTGGGGGTAGTCGTTGATTATTGATTTGTCTTTGAGGTTGTATATTATTAGGTGTACTTTGTTGATTATAAAATGGTTTCCTGCTTTGAATATGTCCAAATGTGTATGGTTGTTTCTGATTATTAGGATAAAATGTAGGACTATTTGGTAATTGTTTAAAATTTTGGTGTTGATATCTATAATTTGTTTGAGACTTAGGGGCCGTTCAAATATTACGTAAGCAGATTTATTACAATTATTTACCCCCCCATCCCCCTTGTCAGCAAAAGTAAGCAAAGCTTTTACCCCCTCCCCCCATGCTTACGTAAACATTTTTCAATTAAAAATGTATTTTTTTTTATATTATAATTATAATGTTATAATTATAATTTTAAAAATAAGAAAATTGATTTAAAATAGAGATTAGATTTTACTGATGCAGTAATCAACATAGAGTAAGGGACAAAAATATTATAATCTTACGAACATAACAAACTTATTTTAAATTTTTGGTACACATATTAAATTCAAATTAACAGTCTTCAGTCCATGAAACCCGAATCCATAATTCTAAGTTTTCGATGACATTGGATTGCTTGGATTGCTGCTCAGTGTTGTGAGTCTGCTCACTTTCATCCGATTTTGGAATGTCTACTCGTACGTCGTTCTCATCGAGCCATTCAACATCATGGTGCTCTAAATTTTGAATAATGCACATCAGTTCATTAGCACGACGAGCAGCGACTCTTACAGGTCTAACTTTCCTATCAGTGTGCGTGTTTACTTTTTTATGGATCTTCTCGATGTGACGATTTAGTGACTTGATGGAAGCATGATAAAGACCAATTTGAAGCAAGTATTGGCTTTCACGCACATGTTCTGAATACCATTTAATGTCTGGAAATACAGGAACATCTTGTTGACCTGCCCCAACATATTTTGCAGTAACATTATAGCCATCAATTTCCATTGAACTCCATACTTCAGCTAATACATTTCCTGCAAATTCGAAATTAGATCTTTCTAAATGTTCATCAATTGTAACGCCACGTTCATCCAAATGAGACCCAAAATGGTCATGAGGCAATATTAAACCAGCCAGTTCCCGACTAAGAGGAGCCATTCTGCGCTCTACTCTGTTGTACGCACTTCTTCCAGGAGCATTGGTAGCTAAAAACAATGCATCGAGATCATGTCGCTTAAAGTGTTGTATAGCAAACCCTCTGACTTTTTCATAACGCGATTTTCATCTGGCCCTCCATCAACCGTCATGATTACCACTGGTTTTACTAGTCCATGGTCAGTTTTAGCTAATGGTCGAAACTCTTCAAGTTCGAGAAGCGTCTCGAAATCCTGAGCATGAGTATTAGCAGTAGATGAACTATGCTTTCCACTTCGAATAGCGATGTATGTTGGTCCAGAATATCCAACGGCTTGCGGTTGTCCTAGCATACTGGAAGTGATTTTGATACCAGCATAAACAGATGGTATTAATTTATGACGCTCAGCGATTACCCAATCGTGGTCAGGTAATTTGATTCTATATCCATGTGCATTAGAAGAGGTGCTTGCTTATTTGCCGCAGTTACGCCCATAGGGACTCGAGCTTTATCATCTTGAGATATGAAAAATACTTGATCTGGTCCAAGTATGGATGCTATGTTCTCTAAATAATGGATTGATGTTTCAGCGAACTTGCTATCTAAGTGGCTCTTGTGGTGATCAGTTTGAGCCCGAATGAGCTTAACAGGGACTGTCGATACATGTCTTCGTCCCTCTGCAGAATTAGATTTTCTGGGAATCAAACGAAAAGATGTCCCACTGCGACTAATGTCAAATCCTATTTTACGTAATTCTTGTGTGAGTTCATCAAGAGTTTTTACGCTGCGAATAGATTCCGTTCGTCTTCTATCATCTGCTGCACTCCCAAATAAAGCTATATCCGCAATTGTTTTCAATAGTGATGGTTGATTGCTTTCAAGATTAGGACGTCCCACTGAATCCCTCAGAGATAGTCTTTTTTTTATTTCTGGATTTTCATGACAAATATCTTCTAACTTTCTTTTCATACCATCCCTGTGTTTCTTCTGGGCAACTGCGTTTTGAATCTTCCTGTTTAAAGACTGTTTTGCTGTTTTTATTTCCTCACGCAACTTAATGATGTGTTTATCAACTTCAGCACGGCTTGGCATAGTATCTCTGGCAGAATACAAAGCGTTCAGATTTTTTTCGAGTAGAGCAATCTTATTTTTCATAGCTTCCTGAGAAGGTTTTGCTCTCTGTTTATCTGCATTTTCATTATTTTCGCGTTGCTGTTGTGATTCATTACCGGGTTTTATTTGATCTTCTTCCTGTTTTTTAATATTTGAAGCTGGCTGTATAATTTGTGTTTTTTCTGCAGGTTTACAGGTAGTCGTTGCCTCAAAGTAAAAACTTTCGATTGATTCTGCTAAAGATTCTCTTATTAAGCTACATAAATACAAAGTATGCAATAAAAACTGCATTTAAAGCCATAGCCCGTCATTTGGCAACTTTCCCCAAAGGGAAATTGCAAAATTCGCATATAAAGGAGGTCATTAAAAGCCCATACAAGTTTGCCCAAAGTTGTACCCGAGGTACATGCATATCAAATTATAGAGAAAAAACAAAGGATTTCGAAAATAATACTTTAGAGATTTAGAAATTCCTTATAACTTGTAAATAATAGTCCAAAGTTCTATTAATCGACAACACAATTTAAAAATGTGGCAGCATCAGACATTTTATGGCGTTCTGTTAGTTAAAATTGTTTATAATATCTTTATAATGTCGTTTCTATATACAGTATTTACATAAAATAATATCTTATTCTGTTTACTTAAATATTATTGCATTATAATATTAAAAGAAACTACACAAAAATACACAAATCAAATCTAAAAATAACAAAACGCCGTCGACTATTTGACACTTCATAGTTTATACGTTGTTTGTTTATTTGAGTATTTTGATAATACTAAGTATAATTATAATATAAATAATTATAATAACTATCACATATTATATAATACTAGTAACTTGGCTTTTCTCTCTGGATTTCTGCTTTTTTGTCCTACGAATTGGTTCTTGACGATACCTACTATGATCTCGACAACTTGGCATTTTCTTTGGCATTTACCGATCCAACACAAATATTAAAAAAGTAAATATACAGTGATATTCAACATATAATAAGGATTTTTTTCTACAAAGTGTACCTCGGTACATCATTTGGGCCACTTTTAATGACCTCCTTTCTAATATTTCTAGTACTCATAGATACCTAAAATGATTTCGTCACTCACCTTGGAAAAAAAATGCAGTAGATTGGATTTATTCTTAGCCGCCGCTTGCAATTCTTCTTCAATTCTCTTAGATACAATGATATCTAGTTCCTTGTCGGACTTTGCTTGTAATTTATAATTTCGCCACACTTCGTTAACTAACTTTTGTACATTTTGTACTTTCGTACTTGTATGAGATTTTTTAAAACTTTCAAACAATTTTTGGTTTAACTTGGATTTGTCTATTTGAAACGACATCTTATTTAAACGTTAAACTTTGGCTAATGGAATCAACGGTAACACAAATGTTGAATTGCTTTGCTATGCTTACAATACGTCTACTCGCTATAGTATCCGAAGAAAACAATACACTGACAGAAGAAATTTAGACAAGTGAACAGCGCGCGGTAATTCCCCGAATCGATTCTAAAGCGAGTGCCTAAACGTATGCGTGTATATTTGCGGGAATCCCCGAAAATGCGTTTCGTTTTCAAGCATAGACAATGTGAGGGTTGCCATTCGTGTAAAAAAGTAAATAACTATCGATGACGTAATCATCATCTGGACTCCCCTACCCCCCATGTCATCCAAAATAAGCAAAACAAAGACCCCCCCACCCCCCTATAGTGCTTACGTAATACTTGAACGGCCCCTTAACATAAAATACGTTTTGTTCTTTGAGGCAAAAGGATAGAGCAATTGGTAGTGATTCGGGTCTCATAGCCCGGATAATTGAGCCCATTGGCTCTTTAAGGCCTGTTAGAAATGCGTTTAAGCACATTTCGGCAAACAGGTCTCTTTTGGCCTTAATCACATTGGCATCATGTTCATGTATTTGTACATTATTATTTAATGCTGATTGGATCTCGACAATTTCGCTATAAAAGTTTTCAATTGTTTTATTTAGTTGTTTGAGGGAATGCAAATCTTTTATAAGCGATGTCTCTGTTCGCTTATCCGAATAATGTAGAATTGAATTTGCTTTTATACTTTCCCATATTAATGGGGTACCGTAAATGTTAAGCACTTCATTTGCTTGCCCCTCGATTTTATTGCGAATAGCTCTGAGGAGAATTCTAGAGGGAGGAGTCCCATCAATGTCTCTAATGTATGAAAGAATTTCTTCCACATTATTAATGAATTCGTGAAGCAATCTCGGGTTACCGTCAAATTTTGGAAGATCTTTGATTGCATCAGGAATTCTTAACGATTGAAATATATCTGCGTTTGTATTTGGGAGAGACATGTTAGAATGAACAATCGAATCAATTGAGTCTTGAAATGAATCAACCTCACTCTCGCTTTCAGGTATTGGGGCTAATTGGTTTAAAAATTTTCTACTTTTACACTTGGGATATGGCCTAACTTTTGGCATATGGGGAAGATATTAAGATATGGCGAAAAAATTAAGATAAGGAAAACATTCAGTACTTACATGAGACTCAACGTTATGGTTCTCATAATGGTAAAGAATAAATATTCTCCGGTCCTTTTTACACCACACTGGCACTTCACTTAACTTGATCGATTTTCACTCGATTTTTCAAATGCCCTTTTTATTTTTTTGGGGTTTTTATTCTACCCTCTTCACTTCACAACAATTTTCACTCGTTGAACTTGCTATTCAAGAACACAATTTTCCGAATTTATTCGCAAAAATCCAATGCGATATTGGAGTGACTGCCAGAGTATTCCAAACTATTCGCGGATATCCAACGCGATTTTAGAAAACTTTTCGTGTAATTAAAGACCGTCCGTTAAGTTTCCGACTGTGCCAATTATGAGCTACGCCGAGTCTCAAGTTAAAAAAAATAAAAGATATGTAAATTTTCTACAAGTTTATTTTAATTCCGCTTCAGCTACAAAAAGACTGACTTAATCTAATTACAATTTCTCAATTTATTGAATATTTCATGCTGATCTGATGACATGTGCCGGATATACACAGGTGAATGATTTTGTAATGCTGAACTAATTGCTGTTACTGAATTTAACTTTAAATGCTGACAAAATTGCATTGCGATTATGGAATTTGATCCGGCACATGTATGTTGTTACTAGGTCGATGGCTTGCTGCTCGATACAGAGATTAAATTGCAATTATTGAGCTTGAGTCGGCACATGTATATTGCTAGTAGGTCGATGGCTTGCTGGTTCAATACGGGTTGTACTCGTAACTCGCGTGCCACTTATTCTCGCGATTGAGCCTGTAAGGCCAACGACAGACAGTTCGGTTTCACCGAAGCGTTTAATGCTTCGGTTTGGCGCGTCGGCTGCCACACACAGCGGTTTTCAGAAGCGTTTATCGAGTTTGTTCAATTAAAAATTACGTCGGAGTATCATATAGATGCTTGTGAAAAAAGGAGTCGTGTGCACATACATATGCATATATATGTATATACATAAAAATGTAAGTATATATATGCATATGAAATTTGGGCAAAGTGATTCTAATACTAATTTTCTTTGAAAATCTGTAATTGCTTATTTTTAGAAACCAAGTGCTTCATTTTCCAATACTGTATCCTAACCATTCTACAAAAATCAATTTTCTTATCAGATTTTCCTTCCCCTATCCCATGCATTCATCAATGCATCCAGAAAATTTCAGCTCGATCGGACTACGCAGCAATGAACTAATCGAAAAACGCTCGAAAACCGAGTCGGTGGGTCATTTCTCTCATCTACCGACGCGATTCCGAAACCGAGAGGCGGTTCGCACCGCGGTGTGTGTCATCACAATGCTAAAGTAATGCACGACTATACCGACTCGGTTTTCCTCTCGGGAAACGCCTCGCAAAAACCGCTGTGTTTGTCATTGGCCTAAATCAAATAAATTTGATCTACCAGCTCACACGCTTGAGCAAGCGTATACGCCTAAACGCTTCCATCGTTGAACGTGACCGTTCTATTAACATCCCGTGTTTTTTATTTACAATCGTAAACGCGCGAACAAGCTTTCACTCTTATGCCCGATTTATACATTGGGACGAGCGTCTCGTGTACAAAAGTCAACAAGACTCAACAAGACATTGGACGAGACTCCACAAGACATAGGGTGAATTGTTTACTTAGGATATTGCACCAAGCAACACGGACCATGCACCATGGACCTTTCATAGGGTGAATTGTTTACTTAGGATATTGCACCATGCATCTTTCGACAGTTGTGAGCTGTTTTGTTCAGTTCAGTGAACGATGGCTGAGGTACAGGTTGTGGCTATTGCAACTGCCTGGTGTGCGTTGAGTTATTTCAATCTGGGACACGCAAAAACATGTTTGAAGTCCCGGCGAAAAATTCGAAAATGTGAATGAGCACATGCCACCCTCTCGAATCCCTTTGACTTGATGCATAAAACCGACTTCGCTTCCAGCGGCTTCGAGTCAGGACGAGACGGTCATAAACACTCAGGCACAGCAATAAAAGGATCATTATCCCTTCATAAAACAAACAAGAGCCGACGAGCAAACCATTTACACACGCGTGCTTGCCATGAAAAAAACAGCCGAGAATAGACAAGGAGACCATTTACACACAGACCTTGTCTACATTTGGCATTCCTCGGCGAGAATGTAAATTCGGCTTTACAAGCGCGAGACGTGACCGCAGCCTATGGGTAGCTCACTGAGGATATGGTTAATGTTTTCAAATCGAAATATAACTGTCAGCACGCGGTCGTTTGGCAAAATCAGCCCGAATACATACCGACGATGACTTGCTTGGTAGAAACCATGAGATTCTGTTGAACACTTTCTCACACTATTCACAAATATAATAATGAAAACGCGTGAAATATTCGACTCGTAATACATGCAGATCAGTGATATCACCGCCGAAAGATATTTCTGAAGTAGATATGGAGAAAAATATGTAGTAAATTAGGGCCTTTTGTAGTAAAATTTCAAACTCAGTTTCTTTTTAATTAAAAACGTAATATACTGGTAAAATCTCTTTTCTAGCCCAAAGATAACAAAACTATCAAAAGATATAAATTTCTGCTATTTCAATAACAAATGAATTTTTCAGTTCTATAATAAATAACAGTAAGTAAATCATTGTTTTTCTAATACATGTGTAGATACATAAATTTCTTACTTCTCTACATAAGAACCTTCAACAAATTTAAACTGGCTGAAAAAATGTATCATTCATTTGAAGGTTCATATAATTTTTCATCGCTTAATAGTTCTCTGGCGAACAAAACCGATGAGACTGTTTGAATACTGAGATTGGTTTTTTTATCAGGTTTAAAATTCTGCATTTCAGAAAATTTCCTTTCCGCTGCTGCACTGCTATGTGGCAAGGATAAAAGTGTAAGCATGTAGTGAGCTAAATTCTTATAGCAACTTTGCTCTTAAACATTTTCTTTTCTACGCAATGAACTCTAAAAATTTACCACGTCATCACATTGATCATATTTAATATTACTGCTAATTAGCAATCGTTGTTTTGAGTTTCTAAATCACATTTTGTTTTAAACGGAAAAGCACGGAAAATAGGAAGTATAGTACATATAATCTTCAATATTACATTCTCGATACAATATGTAGTAGATTTTACAATTTGAGTAGTGAAGTAGCAAAAACGGCAAAGGTCGAAAAAATTTAGTAAATTTGCTACAAAAGGAGTAAGGTGACAACACTGATGCAGATATATATTTACATGATTTGACTAGAAATCAAAGTAATTTTAACGAATTTGAATTGCACCTACATGATCGTTGAAAAATGACTGCGAATAGGTTTCACCCGCGGAACACATTAAATAATCCAAATTTGAACGATATTTTCATTTATATTGCACTTAACACATCACCAATTTCCACCAATTTCTACTTTTTGTCGTAACTATTGGACAATTTTGTTGAATGCCGCCCAAACAGAAATAACTGCAATAAATTTATGAAAACTTACCTGAATACCGACAATGCGGCACTTTTTGCTCCCGGTTTTCACTCTGCGCCACACACAATACACTTGATTTCACTTTACAATATTTGTTTTTACTAATGTTCGAAGAAGAACATTAGTATTAAAATCACTTTGGCCAAAAATTCATATTTCTATATATATATATATATATATATATATATATATATATATATATATATATATATATATATATATATATATATATATATATATATATATATATATATATATATATATATATATATATATATATATATATATATATATATATATATATATATATATATATATAAATATCATCAAAAAATTTCAGTGAAAAAATCTCAGGAACGCGCCATCCAATTGAGCTGAAATTTTCAGGACATATTGGTGTATATGCAGAATAGTGCCAGGTTTCAGAAAAAGCTCAAAATCTTTAACCGTTTGGCGCCGGCGGCCATTTAAGTGATATTTTTAATATACCTATTATTCCGTACACAAATAAGTTTTGCAAAAATAAAGTTGACAAAATAAATTTTGAACGTGTTTTACATGTGAATCGGATAATATTTTGGAATTTTTTAACCCCATGTGTGCGCTGGGTGCCTAAAAAGAGAACGGGAAAACTTGAAAATTTTTAAATTGCGATAACTGTTGACAGAGCTATTCAATAATTTAGAAGTTTTTAGGACATATTGATATTATTTAGTTATAGATTTGTGTAGCTTTTAATGAGCGTGCTGGCAACTCTGTAGCTAGGGCAGTCACTGAAAGTGAAAACCTCCAAATCATCGTCTCTCTTGAAAAAATACCGTTCCTTCAAAAAAAATTTACTCATATGTAAATTTCGTGCTTTATTTACATAGACAAAAAATAAAATTTGATATGGTATAACGGGCACGCCTGGTAACCCTTGCCCAATTTACCTATATTTTTAGCATCAAAAACTTCTGTTCATGGAAACTCACGATCCAATCAGCAGAATTATTTGAAATTTGCAGCATGTATTGGTCGTAAATAGGACCAGGTCTGATAGAAGTGATTTTGAAATGCGAGCGATTATGTGCCAGTGGTGCCACCTTGAAAAATCACTAAAAAAGATAACTGCTTTTAACCCTATAAATTCTGATTGAATCGTTCGATTTTGACGAAATTCACACAGTAGCTGGACCTTACTTCAAACCACGTTTGATAGAAATTTGATTGAAAAATTCGGTTGGAGCTGCCAGCTATGATAATTTTGGTGTCTTAAATTTGAAAAAAATAGAAATTTGGAAGTGAAAACATTCAAACCATCGAATATCCTAAAAATGTCCGTTTCTTACAATAAAACCAATTTGTATACAAATCTTATACTTTATCTACACGTTCAAAGTAAAACTTTGGAAATTTCATGTCGGACAAGAACTTAACCCTTTCCCAGTTAACCAATATTTTTAGCATCAAAAACTTCTGTTCACGGGAACTCACGAACCAATAATCAGATACCATTGAAATTTACAGAATGCATTGGACTTAAGTAGGACCAGGTCTGACAGAAGCAATTTTGAATTGTGGGCAACTCTGTGCCAGTGATGCCATCTTGAAAAATTACACAGAAAAAAAACTGCTTTTTGCCCTATGAAATGTGAATAAGTAACCAGATTTTCATGAAATTGACACAGTAGCTGAATCTTACTCTAAACTCTGTTTAATAGAAATTTGGTAGAAAAATTCGATTGGTGCTGCCAGCAATGGTAATTTTTGTGTCTTTGGTTTTGAAAATTCGCTCAGGAAAATAAAACTTTTTGCCCTATAACTTCCAGTGCAGTCATGAAATCAATACGAATTTCATACAATTAATGGAACCTATTATAAACATTATTCAGGCCACATTTGGTTGAAATGCCACGATAGGGTTGCCAGCTATTGTTGGTTTTGTATTTGTTTGTAATATCTTTATTAAGCGGTTTTATCGTAGAATTTTCAATTGGTAATTATATTGTAGTCACAAAAAACAGCAAATATTAAGCGTTCGATTATTTGAAAAAAACTCACTGCAGGTAACCCTAAGTTTCTTTATACTCCTATAACTTCGAATGTAATATAACAACGTGAAGCAGATGTAATATATTCTTGGCTTTGATACTGGTGAAAGGTTGCGAGCACGAATCGGTTGTGCTACTTTTGTATCAATAAATGCTTACAGTTAGTATTCATACCGAAAACATTTACAATAAAATAAATAACCAATGTTTCAATTCCCAAAGTTCTGCAAATTTTTTGGATCGCAGCCCCAAACACCAACTTCAGTTACAGTGCTGCAGGCACTGAGCATTTTCTTCATTGATGTTATATGAGATGTTGCTTTCAAAATTTTGTGAAATAAGCAACTGATAACGAATATAATTAACCCGTGTTTTGCTCTCATAAACATTGAAATTCATGCCATTTGTAATATCTGAAACCGTCTACCATATGAGTTATAATGCATTCTTGAGACCAAAGTAAAACGTGGCATTTGAAACAGTTTGGCCGTAATAAGCAGCTCATGTTGTGGAATATGCACTCAAAACCTGCACGATTCTTCTAATATTCTTCGAACATTAGTGTTTCTAGCGGTTCAGGTGCGCTAGAGTTTTTTTTTATTATTTTCTTTATCTTGCTTGCATAGACAACAACCTTTTCTTGATTGTTGTTAAGGATTTTGGTAAATCTGTGTATGCATTCGCTAGTATTAATTTCCTCAAATCATTCGATGTAACGAATGCACTAAATGCGAAACAGTCCATACTTATTTATTTACAAACCCCTTAGTATTCTCTTGTTAACTGTTACATCGGTTTGTTTTGCTCTATTCTTTACGCATTTTGATGTGAGCTAATTGTTTTCTCATAAATATGGATTCTATTTGCACTTTTCGAGTCTTGCTGTAACTTGATTGCCGATAATGCTTGACTCCCGGCCCCAAAATCCCAGCCAATTTCTGATCCCGAAAATCCCGGGACTAGAAATCATCAATCCCGGGATTTTCGGGACCAGAAATTGGCCGGGATCCCGGGATTGGATTCGCTAATTCCTGTGCGGAACTATAAGTCAATCTTTTCTTTTTACTAATGTTCGAAGAACAATAGTATTAGACTCGTTCCGCCGAAAATTCGGCATATATATATATATATATATATATATATATATATATATATATATATATATATATATATATATATATATATATATATATATATATATATATATATATCAGCAAAATGATTAAGGGAGATAATCTCTGGAGTGGCCGATTCGATTGAGCTGAAAAACGTAGATGTATATAGTAGGTAGGTGCACAAATTTCTCAAATTCAGATATTCTAAACCTTTTGGCGGCGGCGAGCGTTTTAGTGAATATTGAGGTACTCCTATATTTCCAAGCAGTGTAAAGTTTTGTTTAGGAAAACTATTGGGAGTGAAAACTAATTATGTTCTTAGCTCGTTTTTGATAAAAAATTGGAAATTGTGAGCCGTGTGTGGGTGCAGAGTGCCTAAAAGTAGGCAAGGATTTTTTTTCCAATGTTGATTTGTCATTACTTCTAAGAAAAACAATGGGTCATCGTGAAATTTGCAGAGCGTATTAGTGTTGACTAAAATTTAGCACATGTGGATTTTTAAGATATTGCGGGTAACCCTGTAGCTACGGCAGGCTCCTGAATAAAAAACCTTCAAATCATTAACCTTCCTGAAAAATTTTTGATTTTTGATAAAAAAAATCAGATCACTGATAAACTTGAACCTTTGCCCATCATGCCAAATTAAAGTTTTCAAAATTCCGATTTGCACAGGAACGGCAACCCATCACCAAATTACCTCTATTTACAGCACTCGAAAGTTCTGTTCACGAGAACTGACGACCGGATTATTCGATCATAGTGAAATTTAAAGAACATGTTGGTATTAGCTAGGACCAGGTCTGCTAGAAGTGATTTTGAAATGCGGGCAACCCTGTGTCAGTGGTACCATCTTGAAAAATCACCCAGAAAAAAAACTGGTTTTTGGCCTATAACTTCCGATTCAGCCATCAGATTTTGACAAGATTCATCCAATACTTGGATTTTACTTTATGTAACATTTGATGAAATTTGAGCTGGAAAATTAGAATAGAGTTGCCAGCTATAGTGATTTTTGTCTCCTAAATCTTGCAAATTTGCTCAGCAAAATAAAGCTTTTTTCCCTATAACTTCCGGTCCAGTGTAAAAATCACAACGAAGTTCACGCAATAAATGGACTTTAGTGTGAACCAAATGTCGTAGAAATTTCGTACCAAAATCATGAAAGGGCTGCCAGCTATGACCATTTTTGTAATTTTGTTTAATTTCTTTACTGAGCGATTTTGTCATTAGATTTCCAAATGGAAATGATCCTGCAATGAAAATTAACAACAAAAATACCCTTTAAAAGTTTGATAAGTTTTGAGGGTAGTAACCCTAAAATTCTTTTCACCCGTATAACTTCCAGCGCAGTGATTCAATCGAAACGAAATTTACTGGTTGGGTTTAACTTAACGTGAAGCAGAATTGGTATGTATTATGCTTTGCTGTTGATACAGGCTAACCAGCATTAGCCATTTCCGTAAATATTGCACTAACAGATGCTTCAAACAACGTTCTCATATGCAAAGCATTTGCAATAAAAATAAGGAATCAATTTTTAAATTTTCCGAGTTTTGAACATTTTTCGGATGGCAGCCTCAAACAACGTTTAACCGCTGAAACCTTTGATGAAATCCTGCGAAGAGAACGAAATTCAAAGGATACGTTGATTTGAGTATGAGCTTGTTATGGTAAACTTATTACTGCTTCGTTCGGAGAGTGTTGCCACCACTGAATTATATGTGTTATAGTTGAGTTTTATTGCTTTGGATAAGGAATGGTTGATATGATTCTAAAAAACAGTATATTACGTCTTTCCACACTTTTTTGTCACTCAAAGACAATTTCTTCGAAAATTAGTTTTCTAGCGGTTCAGGTGCGCTAGAGTTTTTTTTTACATTCACGCGGTCTCGTCCACGTAATTAGCGTGATCTCAAAGTAAGTATCTGCCTAATAGCTTCAGTACAAAAAAACGCTAGCGGATAGCATCAGCTACAAACACCAAAATCCGAAAAAAGGTAAAGGAATCGTGCAGATTGTGAGTGCATATTCTACGACATGTGCTCCTTATAACTGCCAACTTGTTTCGAAGGCCATTTGTCTCTTTGATTTCAAGAATGCATTGAAATTCATAGAGTGGAAAGGTTTTCAGGGTAATCATTTGCATGAATTTCAAAATTTAGAAACACTTGTTACTTACATTCATTATCTTACAATACTTTGACAGCTTCATCTCGTTCAGCATAAATGATGAACGTAACGACTTACTCCCATTAAAATCAAAAGTGTACAAAATCAAAAGTGTAACTGCTTCACATCAAAATCATGTAACTCCGTAAATATTGTTTTCATCCGACCACTTCATCGAAAGTTACAGGGATAGAAAGATGTTTAAGGCTGCCATACAAGCAATTACCAGAATTTGGAATATTTAAATATTGGCTGCTTATTTTCATTGTAGATGTTTGCCGCATTAATATGAAAGAACTTTGATAACCCAAGACACCAAAATTACTATAGCTGGCAGCACTGTGTCAATTTCATGAAAATCTGGCAAGTGAATCAAAATTCATAGGGCAAAAAGCAGTTTGTTTTCTGTACTATTTTTCACTGGCAGAGTCCTACTTAATACCAATATACTCTGTGAAGCTCATTTGTAGATAATAATTGGATCGTGAATTCTCGTGAACAGAAATTTTTGATGCTTGAAATATAGGTAAATGGAGAAGCATTACCGTTTTTGTCCGATATGAAATTTCAAAAATTTTGCATTGGTTGTTTAAACAAAGCATAAGATTTCTATATGAGTTTTTTTTTTCACGATAAAAAACGAAAACTTTTCATTAAAATCGATGGTTTGAAGGTTTTCACTTTCAATGTCTGCCGGAGCTGTAGGGTTGCCAGCACTTTCATACACAACCACACGTATCTACAACTTAGTAACAAAAATACGTTCTGTAAGTTTAATAATGATTTATGATCGAGTCAAAAGTTATCGCAATTCAAAAACTCTAGCGCACTTGAACCGCTAGAAAACTAACTTTCGAAGAAATTGTCTTTGAGTGACAAAAAATTGTGGAAAGACGTAATACACTGTTTTGTAGAATCATATCAACCATTCCTTATCCAAAGCAACAAAACTCAACTATAACACAAATGATGAAAATGTTCAGTACTGGCAACATTTTCCGAACGAAGCAGCAATAAGTTAACCATAACAAGCTCATACTCAAATCAACTTATCCTTTGAATTTCGTTCTCATCGCAGGATTTCATCGAAAGTTTCAGCGGTTAAACGTTGTTTGAAGCTGCCATCCGAAAAATGTTCAAAACTCGGAAAATTTAAAAATTGATTCCTTATTTTTATTGCAAATGCTTTGCATATGAGAACGTAATTTGAAGAACCTGTTGGTGCAATATTTACGGAAATGGCTAATGCTGGTTAGCCTGTGTCAGCAGCAAAGCAAAATACATACCAAATCTGCTGCACGTTAAGTTAAACCCAACCAGTAAATTTCGTTTCGATTGAATCACTGCGCTGGAAGTTATACGGGTGAGAAGAATTTTGGGGTAACCACCCTCAAAACTTTTCCAATTTTTAAAGCGTTAACATTTGTTGTTAATTTTCATTGCAGGATCATTTCCATTTGCAATGACAAAATCTAATGACAAAATCGCTCAGTAAAGAAATTAAACAAAATTACAAAAATGGTCTTAGTTGGCAGCCCTTTCATGATCTATGTACGAAATGCCTAAAACATTTGGTTCACATTAAGATCTATTAACTGCATGAACTTTATTTTGATTTCATGCCTGGACCCGAAGTTATAGGGAAAAAAGCTTTACTTTACTGAGAAAATTTGCAAGATTTAGGAGACAAAAATCACCATAGCTGGCAGCTCTATTCTAATTTTTCAACCAAATTTTATCTTAAATAAGCTCCAAATATTGTGTGAATTTTGTTTAAATGTGATGGCTGAATCGGAAGTAATAGCGTAAAAACCGGTTATATTTTCTAAGTGATTTTTCAAGATGGTACCACTGCCACAAGGTTGTCCGCATTTCAAAATATCTTTTATCAGACCTGGTCCTAGTTAATACCAACATTTCGTTATGATCGGATAATCTGGTCGTCAGTTCTCGTGAACAGAACTTTCGAGTGCTAAAAATAGAGGTAATTTGGTGATGGGTTGCCGTTCTTGTGCAAATCGGAATTTTGAAAATTTAAATTTGACGTGATGCACAAAGGTTAAAATTAATCAATGAATTGAATGTTTTAAAAAAAACAAAAATTTTTCAGGAGGGTCAATGATTTGAAAGATTTTTTTTCAGGAGCCTGCCGTAGCTAAAAACAAGCTAAAAACATAATAAGTTTTCATTTCCAATCCTTGTTTTTAAGAAAATTTTACACTGCTTGGAAATATAGGAGTACCTCAAAAGTCACTAAAACACTCGCCGCCGCCAAAAAGTTTAAGATATCTGAATTTCAGCAAGCCATGGACCTACCTACTACGGTCGCTGTTCGGCGCTGCATCTTATTTCGTCATGTACCGGAGACCGGCGAATTATGGAAAAATAGTCGAGTGTATGAATTGTATTGCTTTTTTTTTTCATTGTATAAATATTAGACATACAGCGCTGCCTAAATGATTATTTGTCATAAATGATCATTTAAGTGCTGTTTATCATATGGTAGTTCTAACTAAACATCGTTAAAAGCCAAAATTAAAATTCATTTAAAAATCGCTTAATGATATTTTAACCTTAGGCGTTTATCCTTGAATGAGCTCACAATCAAACTATGCCAACTTATAATAATTTCATTGTAAAAAGTCATATATTTAAAGAATTTAAACGTCGATCTTGCGTCTTTTGTACTCTAACTTAATTAATTAGAGCATAAAAGAGACAACACGTTTCAAGAACTTTCGATTTCTCCATTTCAAATCAGCAATTTAATTGCCCCTCTGCCTAGGCTTGTAACATCCAAGAAACTCATTAACATTCTCATTAACAGATACATTTGGACACAACCAAAAACAGTACTCTTCATTCACCTAAAAACCGGCTAATTTTGGATGTTTTGTAGGCGTGTTTGCATCCTATTTCGTCACGAATAGGTGTGGTCATGCTCATGTCGTAACCTTTAGTACTTGATCCATGATATACATCTACGTCTTCCGAAAATTTCAGCTCAATCAAATCGGCCACTCCAGAGATTATCTCTATTAATCAATTTGCTGATACATATATATATATATATATATATATATATATATATATATATATATATATATATATATATATATATATATATATATATATATATATATAACACCACTTTGCATGACCAATTTCCGGAACGCTACTGACACCCATATCCACCACACTGCAGACACCCATATCCACCACACTGCATACGCTCCGACGCGCATATGCCAAATCCGATATATACGAGGCATCGAGTACGATAGGATCACTCTATTATCAGCGTTCTCAAGCAGCACTCAAGGGTCCCTGGAACATCCTGAATAAAAAGTTTCTTTTGTATTTTACACTTATATGTAATAAACTATTTTCGAGTTAAATCGTTTATTATAGTGGCGCCCAACTTGAAGCCTAACCATCGCCCCGAGAAGAAGTACCCGCAAGAAGAAGGCAATCGCGGCTATTCAGATGACCGATGAGCAGCTGCAGCAGCTTATCAGTGCTCTTCGACCATCTACGCCAGCACCGTCAAACGGATCGCTGGGAAGTTTTGCGAATTGCACCGCCCGCTACGATGGTACTCGTTGAAGAACGAAATTGGACGAATTCGTAGGCCAAATCAGTATCTACAAGCAAGTAGAACACATCGATGACCAGCAGGCAATCTTAGGAATGCCCCTTCTATTGGAAAACATAGCGGCAACCTGGTGGCAAGGAGTCAAAAACGAAGTGACGACCTGGAAGGAAGCCATAACTCTCATACGCAATACGTTTGCACCAACTAGGCCAGCATACCAAATATATATCGAGCTATTCAGCCAGAAGCAAGAAGGGAATTACTCCACCGATATTTTCATCTGCGAGAAGCGAGCACTACTCTCTGAGCTGCCAAGGGACGCATACGATGAAAGCCAGCAAATAGACCTAATTTTTGGACTCCTCAGTCTTAAAATCAGGCAACATATCACCAGGGACAGTTTAACAACCTTCGCAGACCTGCTACAGCACGCCAGGATCATCGAAGAGAACGAAGCGGAGCGAAAAACAACGCGCAGAGAGGACAAGGCGGTAGCCCGGAAACCCAACCTTCCTCAACCGCAACCAACCAATCGCTTCACTAGACAAATGCCGAAAACGAGAAGCACTTAGTCAGCGAGGGAACAAACAACCAATGAATGTCTCTTGCTACGGATGCGGACAACCAGGAGTGGTACGAAGCAACTGCCCAAGGTGCCGAAAGACAACGGAACCCCCGGTAGTCAATTTTTGCTCAGTCGGCACCAATGGAGTAGTTCGTCCACGTGACCGCCCAGTCCTCGATATTTCTGTGAACGGTATCAAACGCTGTGGTTACTTAGACACCGCAGCAAGAGTTAGCATAGCCAGCCACGAGCTTTACAATCAGCTTCAGCAACAGGGATGTAATTTCCAGCGTTGTGACAGGAGCATCGTGTTGGCTGATGGCGCCAGTAAGGACCAAGATGTTTATTTAGTCCGAGGAGATGTTACCGTCAAAAGAAGGACATGCTCCTAACAATTTGTAGTACTCCCGGAAGCTACAAACAACCGAACTCTGTTAGGCGTCGACTTCATAGAAGACGCTAACATTGTCATCAACCTTCCACAGCGATTTTGGCACTTCGGAGACAATACTAATGTCCAGTACGACTTTTACCAGAAGGAAGACGACAATACTCCTATTTGGAACAACATTGACAAGCCCTATCCTTTGTCCACAAACAAAAGCCCCACTAACCATCTACCAGAATACTTGGAATATTTACAGGAAAAAACACCATGCATTGATCTACAGATGCCTAGCTTGCTATTTGACGCCCCCGAGCCAATCAGCCCTATCAAAACAACACCACAAAGGCGAAGTCAACACGAAACCATGGATAGTCCTCCAATACGATATTGCGAAGTACCTACACCAATAAGCCCGATAGGCCACACCCCGAAAAAACGACGAACGGACCAGGAACAAACAGTGACGACTAGAGGTTCTTCCAACGTCGCTTCCATTGAGTTCGAATCACTTACCATTCGAGAAGATGAAGGCATCAGACTGTCACCACAAGAACGAGAAAATTTGAATACCGTCATATCCAAAAATGCTTACCTGTTTCTGCGCAGTGGACCACCCGCAAGATTTTTCGAGCATCACGTTAACACTGCAGACCATGCACCAATCGCTTCACCGCCATACAGGCTCTCTCCTCAAAAGAAAGACCAACTGAAGGAAGAAATCCAGAAGATGATACAGGACGATATCATCGAGGAATGCGACTCACCATAGACCTCACCAGTTGTAATGGTCCCTAAAAAAGATGGGTCCATTCGAGTTTGCGTAGACTATCGGCGTCTCAACGCAGTTACGATACCTAACCACTACCCACTACCACGAATAGACGATCTTCTTCACGGAGCTCATGGCACACAGTACATGACGAGTATCGATCTTCACGCTGGCTACTGGCAGATCAGCGTCCAACAAAATGACCAGAACAAAACCGCGTTCATCACGCCATTTGGAGTGTTCAAATTCAAGAGGATGCCATTTGATCTTCGAGACGCAGCCAGTACCTTTCAAAGAATGATGTAGCAAGTACGAACGAAATGCAAGCACGCAAACACATTAGCATACCTGGATGACTTGTTAATTTTGTCAAAGAGCTTCGAAGACCACATCAGGGATATCAGCGAAGTCTTTGAAGCACTTCGATATTTTCAGCTACGGATCAACCGAACAAAATGCAGTTTCTGTTGTCCTAGTATCAAATTCTTAGGCCACATCTTGACCGACCAAGGAATATCCGTTGACTCAGGAAAGGTCAGCGCTTTACGAGATAGACCAGAACCAACAAACCTCAAGCAACTCATCACCTTCTTGCAGACCTGTTCATGGTTCCGCCGGTTCATCGTTGGGTTTGCTGATAAAGCTAGACCACTAACCAACCTGACTAAGAAGGATGCACAAAGGAAATGGACAGAGGAGCAACAAGCAGCGTACGACCAACTAAAGATGTGTCTTACCACTGCGCCGATTTTGCGGCAGGCCGACGGAACAAAACCGTTCGTATTGCAAACAGATGCAAGCGGCTTTGCCCTTGGAGCAGCATTGTTGCAAGGGGAGGGTGCTGAAGAACGACCAGTTGAATACGCTAGCCGTCTCTTGACTAGTGCTGAAAGGAACTACAGCACCACGGAAAGAGAAGCACTAGCAGTTGTCTGGAGCACCAGTAAATTCCGTGGATATATCGAAGGGAGCAAGGTGACACTTGCTACTGATCATCAGCCACTTCGCTGGCTCATGTCGTTGAAATCACCCACGGGAAGACTCGCTCGATGGGCGTTATTGCTACAGCCATACAATATCAATATAACTTATCCACCAGGAAAGTCAAACGCAGTAGCAGACACGCTTTCTCGACCACCACTATCAAAGCACGAAAGCCAAGAAGTCAACAGTATAGAAGTCGACATGCCTAGAAGAACAGCACTACGTATCAATGCCAAAATCGATAACGCAGATCAACCTATCCAGCCTCTACGTCGACGATGTCGACTAAAAAATTTACACCCGTAACTGCTTCATCATCGAGGCGATCATCTGAAGCAGAAGGGGAGTCTATAACACCACTTTGCATGACCAATTTCCGGAACGCTACTGACACCCATATCCACCACACTGCAGACACCCATATCCACCACACTGCAGACACCCATATCCACCACACTGCATACGCTCCGACGCGCATATGCCAAATCCTATATATACGAGGCATCGAGTACGATAGGATCACTCTATTATCAGCGTTCTCAGGCAGCACTCTAGGGTCCCTGGAACATCCTGAATAAATAGTTTCTTTTGTATTTTACACTTATATGTAATAAACTATTTTCGAGTTGAATCGTTTATTATAATATATATATATATATATATATATATATATATATATATATATATATATATATATATATATATATGTATATATATATATATATATATATATATATATATATATATATATATATATATGTATATATATATATATATATATATATATATATATATATATATATATATATATATATATATATATATATATATATATATATATATATATATATATATATATATATATATATATATATATATATATATATATATATATATATGTAAAGAAATATGAATTTTCGGCGAAGTGAGTTTAATACTAATTTTTGTCGAAAATTAGTAAAAAGTTCAAATTTTCCAATCTCATTTCATTTCAATCGAAACGAAATTCACAGCGTGGGTTTTACTTAACGTGAAGCAGATTTGGTATAGACGAGTATTTTGCTTTGCTGCTAGCACAGGGTAACCAGCATCGGACATTTTCTTAAATATTGCACCAACAGATGCTTCAAGTAACATACTCAAATGTAAAGCATTTGGAATAAAAATTAGGAATCAGCTTTTAAATTTTCTGAGTTTTGAAAATTTTTCGGATGGCAGCCTTAAACAACGTTTAACCGCTGAAACTTTCGATGAAATCCTGCGATGAAAGTTCAAAGGATAAGTTTATTTAAGTATGAGCTTGGTATGGTTAACTTATTGCTGCTTCGTTGGAAAAGTGCTATCAGCACTGAACATTTTCATCATACATGTCATAGTTGGGTTTCGTTGCATTGGATAAGGAACGGTTGATGTGATACTAAAAAAAGTGCATAGCATCTTTCCAAATTTGTTGGTCACTCAAAGACAATTTCTTCGAAATTCAGTTTGCTAGCGGTTTTGATCCGCTAGACTTTTTTTAACATTAACCTTGCATCTGGTGGAATCTCTTTTTCATAAGAAGCCGCCAATATTTTTCCAATTTTAAATCTGGCTATCCATCCACTGTTCCCAAATATAATCCTATATCCCTCCTCTTCTGTTTCAGTAAATTCCTTGAATACCCTATGTGTAATAAAGTTTAGCCTTCTGTCCAACCTTTTCTTCATCATGAGTAACATTAATTATATTAATTTAATTTATAAATATTTTATTCTTCATTGGTACTCCACGTGCTGAACTATAGAATGTACTGATAGAAAAAAGAAAAGCTCACGCGAAGTTGTCTTTTTTCTGTGAGGTGGCTGTGGTTTTTTCAAGGTAATGTTGAATGTTTTGGTAGTTAGGAAATTAGAAAAAGCTCTCATAGTGTGTAGGAAGTTGAAAGAGGTAATTTTCTCTTAGTTCGTTTTACTAATGTTCGATGCCATTTCGATGATTGAAAGTGGTCGGAGAGTATATTAATGATATTTTTAAGACGAAAAAAAAATTTGGCAGAGAAAACAAAAAATTGGGTAAAAACGTCCAGTTTTGTCAAAAATTTTTTTTGTCTAGCATGAATTCGGGGACCTTTCTGGGTAGTTTCGGGCGAAATTACCATACAAGTCTAGGAAAAAGCGGCCTAGTTTCGAAGATACAGCAAAATGAAATCCACCGAAAAACCGTCCGGAAAAACTGAAAACAGCACTAAAAGTGCTCAGTAGGAAAAGGTTTCGAAACTAGGCCGCTTTTTCCTAAACATGTATGGAAATTTCGCTCAAAACTACTCAGAAAGGTTCCCGAATTTATGCTAGACAAAAAAATTTTTTTTTGGAAAAATTTGACGTTTTTGCCCAATGTTTCCTATCAAAAAAATTTTTTGTCCTTAAAACATCACTTTTATACTCTCTGACCACTTCCAATCATCGAAAGTGCCGTAAAGGCAGTTTTTGCCAAACAATGGCCAAAAACCCCTTACTCCCCTAAAAAACCAAAATGTTTATATCACAGGTCTTGCCCCGTTATGTCCCAAACCACTCTAACCCAAAATTGGCCGATTTCAGTTACTTTTGCCCTACAAACTTTTTGAAATTGCTTCATTTCTCTCGGCCCATTTCGTATCCATTCCTCTCATATCTATGGATAGCTATCACTCCGTGTTCCATTGCAAAGTATGTGGGAACTATGAAATTCAACTCAAACGGAACGGACGCGACGGAGGTTCGCTAATTGAACCTTGAGCCCGCCGCACTGATAGTCCGGAGAAATCTAACATGGTGCTTCGGAAAAATTAAGGGAAAGCTGAATTTTGGCATGAACCTTGGTACTAGCGTGTTGAACAAAATGTCAAAAGTCCCCATCGATCTGAGTGCTGCGTCGCTTTTTATACGGGGTCAAAGGTCACCAAAAGTGACCTTTCCTAAATATCTCAGTAACGGTTACGTCTTCAGAAAAACAACGTATGATGAATTTGTAGCTTAGTAAATTTCGAACAAAAAAGATTATAAAACTTTTTCCTGTAACCATAACCGTTTTTGAGATATATTGATCTAAACATTTGTTACTAATAGCACCCTCATTCTCATCGGCATGGTGATATTATCCGATTTTGATTACGACTTGGCATGTTTGTGAGTTTGTTTTTCTATGTTGAAGAGGCGCATAAAAAAAAACATGTACACAGACTTATCTACCAGACTCCAGGGTAGGTGGAAAAGTGTACTCCGAAAAGGTCCCCCCTCCCCCTTTCCCCAATCTTAACATTGATTATAAAAATATTTGTTACTGTTTGTCCTAATCAAAAATATGTTCAATTGCTAAAAAAAATTATGTACAAATTATCAAATAATTTCATTCTGACTTCATTTGAATGAAATGATACGCAAGTAATAATAAAAATCGAAAAAATCGAACAATAATTTCCGAAGTCAGAATGAAGTAATGAAGTCAGAATGAAATTATGTGATAATTTGTACATAATTTTTTTAGCAATTGAAAATATTTTTGATTAGGACAAGCAGTTACAAACATTTTTATTATCAATGTTAAGATTAAATTGCTATAATAGCAATAGTAATATCATACGTAAATTACAAATTGGTAAAATAGAATGTTTACTTAGTTTTGAAATACTACTTTTCCGATTTTAATTAAACAATCGCTCACATTCGTCGTTTCTTCTATTCATTTCGCACACTCGAAGCTAAGTAATATCACCATTCCTAAAGCGTTAAACTGATTTGCAAACAAGTTAAATAAAATTGCGAAAATGTGAAATTGAATTGCAAAAATGTTAAATTGAATTGCAAAAATGTTAAATTATTTAAAAAAAGTGTTAACATCATTGCAAAAGTGTTAAATTGAATTGCAAAAGTGTTAAATTGGCTTGCGAAATGATGAATTTGACTTGCAAATGGTATATATATATCATCAAAATGATTAAGGGAGATAATCTCTGTAGTGGCCAATCTGATTGAGCTGAAACTTTCGGAGAACGTAAATGTATTTAGTAAGTAGGTCCACATATTGCTAAAATTCAGATATCTTAAACCTTTTGGCGGCGGCGAGCGTTTTAGTGAATTTTCAGGTACTCCTATATTTCCAAGCAGCGTAAATTTTTGTTCAAAAAAAGTATTGGGAATGAAAAATTTTTATGTTTTAAGCTTGTTTATGGTAAAGAATTGGAATTTTGAGCCGCGTGTGGGTGCAGCGTGCCTAAAAGTAGGCAAGGATTTTTTTTCAAACTTTGATTTGTCATTACTTCTGACAAAAACATTGGATCATCGTGAAATTTGCAGAGCGTATTGATGTTGACTAACGTTTAATACACATGGATTTCCAAGGTAGTGCGCGTAGTCCTGTAGGTGCGGCAGGCTCTTGAAAAAAAATCCTTCAAATCATTGAACCTCCTGAAAAATTTTTGATTTTTGACAAAAAATTCAAATCGTTGATAAATTTTAACGTTTGTGCATCATATCAATTTAAAATTTTTAAAATTCCGATTTGCACAAGAACGACAATCCATCACTAAATAACCTCTATTTTCAGCACTCGAAAGTTCTGTTCACGAGTACTGACGACCGGATTATCCGATCATAATGAAATTCATAGGACATGTTGCTATCAGTTAGGACCAGGTCTGATAGAAGTGATTTTGAAATGCGGGCAACTCTGTGGTAGTGGTGCCATCTTGAAAAATCACTGAAAAAAAACAGCTTTTTGGCCTATAGCTTCCGATTCAGCCATCAGATTTAAACAAAATTCACACAATATTTGGATTTTACTTAAGGTTACATTTAATGAAAATTTGGCTGAAAAATTGGAATAGGGTTGCCAGCTATGGTGATTTTCGTCTCCTAAATCTTGCAAATTTGCTCAGCACTATAAAGCTTTTTTCCCTATAACTTCCGGTGCAGTCATGATATCAAAATGAAGTTTATGCAGTTAATAGATTTTGAAGTAAGCCAAATGTCATAGGAATTTCGTACAAAAATCGTTGAACGGCTTCCAGCTATGACAATTTTTGTAATTTTTTGGAATTTCTTTACTGCACGATTATGTCATTAGATTTGCAAATGGGAACGATCCTGCAATGAAATTTAACAACATATATTAACGCTTTAAAAATTGGAAAAGTTTTGAGGGTGGTAACCCAAAAAAATTTTTCACCGGTATAACTTCTAGCGCAGTGATTCAATCGAAACGAAATTTATTGGTAGGGTTTAGTTTAACGTGAAGCAGATTTGGTATATATTTTGCTTTGCTGCTGACACAGGGTAACCAGCATTAGCCATTTTCGTAAATACTGCACCAACAGATGCTTCAAATTACAAACTGATATGCAAAGCATTTGCAATAAAATTAAGAAACCAATTTTGAAATTTTCCGAGTTTTGAACATTTTTCGGATGGCAGCTTCAAACAACGTTAACCGCTAATACTTTCGATAAAATTTTCCGATGAGAACGAAATTCAAAGGATAAGTTGATTTAAGTATGAGCTTGTGAAGGTTAACTTATTGCTGCTTCGTTGGAAAAATGTTGCCAGCACTGAACAGTTTCATCATTTGTGTTATAGTTGAGTTCTGTTGCTTTGAACAAGGAATGGTTGATATGATTCTACAAAAAAGTGTATTACGTCTTTCCACATTTTTTTGTCACTCAAAGACAATTTCTTCGAAAATTAGTTTTCTAGCGGTTCAGGTGCGTTAGAGTTTTTTGTGTTTAAAAGTAGCTTTTGAGTGGCCGAGCATAGTATTATAGCTAGGTTTGGCTGTGATACTTATGACGAAAATAGAATTGAGCTGTATAGATGGTCACATAGACCCGTCTTACTTTTTGATTTTAAGGTAGTATGCAGTTTCACAAGCGGCAACTCTGATTTCAGCTGCGTTTCACGTTTACCATGAATGAACTATCCGGACATGTGTAGGTGCGACGGAAAGAAATATTTCAGAAATATTTCTGAAATGTTTCGGAAATATATCTGAAATATTTGCGGATATGTGTGGGACCGAAACCCTTAAAGGAAATTTATTAGTGAAATAAATTTAAATAAACAAACTGACTTACCTGCTGTCGCCGTCGCTGTCACCGATTGTAAACAATGGAGACTTGTCAAATTGTCAATTCGCTTGATGCTCTCGACAACTCTAGTTATCTCTTTCACTCTTACTAGTCAGCAATTGTAAAGTTGTTTGTAGTATTATTTCGCAAAGTAAAACTTGAAGTTTATTAAGATGTTACAATTTGGATTGAAATTTGAAGTTTGCTAAGATATTAAATTTTGGATCGTAATTGAGAAAATGTTGCTCAAACTGTAAATTATTGGAAACATTGTATAAATAGCAAAATTAACGGATTCTCGCTCTCTTTTGTTCAAAATTTTCGTCGAAACCAGAAACCAGTTTCTTAGTAATTTGAGAAATTAAATAAGAATTTTCCAGATAAAATTTGAGCTTTGAAAAACTGAAGTCAAAAACATGGTCCTTCGAACCGGATCTATTGTCGGATATCTTGATGGATCTATTGATGGAGTTAATTAACACCGAATTTCTGATTTTCGGAGATGTTGCCGGATATCTCGATGAGTGTATTGGTGGAGCTGGATTAACAACGAATTTTTGACTTTCGTATATATTGCCGGATCTATTGATGGAGGTGATTAATATAAAATTTCTAAATTTCAGATCTATGAACGGATCTATTGATGGAGTTGGGTTTTTTTGGATTAACATCAAATGCATCTTTGGATTTATTGGCGGATATATTTATGGAGCTGAATTGACATCAAATTCTTATTTTCGAATTTATTGGCGTATATATTAATGAAGCTGAACTGACATCAAATTCTTATTCTCGGATTTATTGACGGATATTGGTGAAGCTGAAGCGGATTTATTGGTAGATACATTGGTAGAGCTGGATGAATATCAAATTTCGATCTGTACATTGCCATTAGCTAGATTAGCATCGTTCATCGCTCTTGGAAGTTGGGCAAGTGCACATGTTAATTTCCTTATTTGCATGTTATTTATGTGTGTTAATTGTGTTCGTCATTTAGATTTTTTCAATCATATTTCAAATGAATATAAATTAAGCGAAATAACAGTGATATTAAAAGAAGTGAATTCAAAGTTCGACTAATCTATAAATTCGCGTCATGCATTGTGATTGAGACCGTTATTTACCGTAAAGTATACGGTATTATTAGGCGTGTTTTTTTGCTCCGATACAGAGCAGAATAGAACTATGCCGCAAAAACAACGATCTAGTATAAAACTGCGGTGCTTTCGCTAAGACTGACATAGGTTGCTATATTCGCTGTGGTACCAATAAACAGCTGAAAATAAAGGGTGAAAATAACGAGTATAAACTACCACAATCGATAGAAAATAGAAAAAGAACTAACAGAAAATTACTTCTATTAACTTTCTACACATTATGAGGGCTTTTTCTAATTTCCTAACTACCAAAACTTTCAACATAACCATGAAAAACCCAAAGCCAACTCACAGAAAAAAATACAACTTCTCATGAGCTTTTCTTTTTTCTATCAGCACATTCTATAGCTAAGCACGTGGACTGCAAATGAGGAATAGATTTCGTGTACTAGTGAATTCACTGGCACAGGAGTATTGTTGTTTTCAATGCATATACTCTATTCTCTACTGGATAGAGGAGCAAAAAAACACGCCTATTGTTCGCGTTATAGGTAGTAGGACAGTTGGTTAACTGTGCAACATAGGGTGTTCATATCGCACATATCTCTATCTATATAATTCATATCGCACATATCTATAAATATCCCGTGGACAGTGAATTCATTCGCTATCAAAAATTCATTCGAATTCGTTCAAGACCAACGTTGAGCAACAGGGCGATTTCTGAGCTCGTCAACTGGCTCTTGTAAATTCAAATTTGATTTTGCAGCAAAGGCTGCTTCGGGATCAATTGGGTAAAATGAACACCAACTTTCGTAAAGACTCCAAGTCAAGAAAAACTGTATCGTATCTGCAAAACTTGTTATCAAGCCTGCTGACACTATACAGTAAATTAACTTCTAATCATGAGAAAATTACCGATTAATTAACTGATGAAAAGGAGTTAAATTCACCATATTTCGCGCAATATTACGATCAATTTATTACAACTCACTTAAATTTCAAATCAGAATTAGAAGATTTGTTACAGGGAGCACTTGGGTCGAGTCTTCAAGAGCTTGATGGCAAGTCTGAAGTCAAGGTTGACGAACCAGAGCTTAGACTGCCACGAATCACTCTTCCTACATTCAAGGGAGATTATGAAAAATGGGTGACTTTTTGGGATTTGTTTGTGTTTCTCATTCACTCTAGATCCACTTTATCGAAAGTGGAAAAACTGCATTATCTGACATGTAGTCTTTCTGGAGAATCCGGAAATCTTTTGCAGCATGTGGCTGTATCCGAAACTAATTACGATTCAGCGTAAAAATTGTTAATTGATCGCTACGACCACCCACGTGTGTTGCTCAACGAAAAATTTAAGACTTTATTTAACATAAAAGGTGCTTCAGAATCAGCTTCAGAGTTGAAATCACTATTAGATTGTACAGTAGAATGTGTACAATTTCTAGAAACTATGAAGTTAGGAAACTTAGGAGAGGCGATGATCTTTTACTTGACAGCTCCAAGATTGCCGCAAGAAACACGATAATTGTGGAAGCAAGGGCAAGCGTTAAGGAAAGATCTGCCAACCTTTGAAGAATTAAAAACATTCTTGCATCAACGTATTCGGGCGCTCGAGGCGTCAGGGGTTTAGAAGGCAAAGTTTGTGAAGAACAGTGCACAAATTCAAACTGTTCATTCGAACTGTTCATTCAAACTCAAACACCCATCCTTTGTATTCAGTGCAAGTCACCACATAGATTGGCAGCTTGCGATCAATTTCGGCAGGCGTCAAACGCGAAAATTTGAATTAGTAAAAAAAATGGACTTTGTTTGATTTGTCTGAAATCGGGACACTTTGTCAGCAATTGCTTCCCCAAGTTCAAGTGTGCACGTTGTGGAAAGGCCCATAATACCATCTTGCATAGAGATTGGTCGGAAAACGGAAATAACTTGAGTCAGCAACAAAATTATTCACAAATTCGGGAGGTGCATGTCTCATCTGCCATCAACCGGCGTCGAGAAGTTTTACTAGCCACTGCTATGGTCACGTTGATTTGGCAGAGTGGTCCTATTCAGTTGCGTGACTTACTTGAATATACCTTCAGGTATCACAAAAAAAAATATAATAAAAAGAATTTATTTCTTCGGAAATATAAATTTTTATTTACTGCACTTCTTAATCATATGACAGTGGTCTTTAGACTAACTTTATTTCACTAAGCATAGATACTCGATACATCAGACAATTGCCAGGTAAATATCTTAGTTGTGCGAAACGTGACCGAAACTCAGGTTTCTAGTCTGAAAAGTTTTTTGAATGATTGCCATTCCGGTGTTAGGTTGCCGTCTGGAAATCTTGCTGAGGCTGGCGTTTTGTTAACAGAAGATTTACATCAGACAATTCCGTGGGAATTGTCTGATGTAACTCTTCTCCCACTAGATTTAGGATTCTCCTGAATCCGGTTAGTTATATTCAAATTTAGTTTTCTTTGATTCCGATGCAAAATGTATGCAAATATAATAATGGCTATGATGATGAATGAAATAATACAAATTATTGAAATGCTATAATTTAAGGAGGTGAGTTTATGGTATTTAAGTTCCTTAATTTCTTTCAGATTGTTTTGCTGATTAAACACAATATCATCAAATGTCATTTCATTTTCTATATGGGAAGAGCTATCTGTTATTGGAACAACATATTTGCTTATAAAATACTCAATTTTATTGCTGTAAATTTTATCGTTAATCTGAATTGTGCAGTTTGGAAAGTGTACAAAATAGTTTCCGTTCAGGATCATTGTCCTTTCATCACAAGAGCTATTAAATTTAGATTTCCTTGCATTTTTAATCACAACACTATCTGTACTTATTTCTAGGAGTTCTGTTTCCGTGTGTTTTATGAATTTACAATTGTTTATGAATTTACAAAATTTACTAGGTTGAAGTTCGTGCAAAGTTTTTCTTTCTTGGTAAGTGTACGTTTGGTTGCCTGACTGAATGACACATTCCATGTCTCCCGCAATTTGTTTGAATTTAGAGCTCGGAATCGGCAATAACAATTGTTTATTGAACCTTTGAATTTCTTCAGGAATTTTTACAGTGAAAACTATAGATTCGTTTACGTACTTGGCTACCCCTAATCTAATATTTGAAAGTTTAGGTAAGTCAATGTTGTACTTTTCAATTTCCTCGGTGGAAAGTAAGCTTGGGTGGATAATTCCGGACTTCGCAGAAGCAATATTTTCTCGAATAGTGTCTAGGTAATTTTTAATAATATTGATTTTTATTATTTGTTCTAAAATTATGCTCTTGGATATAATATTATCTTCAATTTTATTAATGGAATTAATCTTGCTTTTGACAATTGTTCGGTCGAAATCTATCGCCTTTTTAAGCAGAGTAAAAGTTTCGTTTAGTTTGTCATTAATTTTTATCTGCTCATTTATGTTTTGTATGACATTATGGTTATTGGTGTCAATGGTCTCTAAGTGCTGTTCAATGTTGTGTCGATCATTGTCATCCATAGTACCGTAGATCCACTTCACCAAAGTACCCCCCAGATTGATAAGACCTCTGCTATGTTTATGAGGGATGAGAGATTTTATTGACTTCTTACGTAATCGATTTGGTGTAAACAGAATATTATATTAGCATCATCATTTTTGTTTGGGATAATTGATTTGATTATTGACTCGATTTTATCTATAGTTTCTGAAATATCTTTTGGGTACACAATATGAAAGATTGTATCAAATTTGACTGTGTCCGTTTTAAGTTGCGCAAATCCCGCCTGACTGTCAATTTTTTCAATTAAAAGTAGTTGGTTGGTAGGAGGAATTAGCAAAATCAAAATGAAAGCCAGCAAGAAGTTCTGTAAAGAAAATTGGGAAGAGAGAAAAAATTATTGTTTAGAAACATTTTCTTTATTAGAATAGTTTTGCTTGGAGAATTTCTATGGTCATTTTCCGGCGTATGTAAGGGATGTTTTCCTGGGAAAAAGTGATATGTTTGTTTCTTGTTATGTGCTCCGCAAATGTGCAGCTGAAGACTCCACAGCCATTACTATTAGTTTGCTGCGGAATGTTACGAACATTTTCCTTAATAAAAGCTACTGTATCTAGAGGTTCGCCTAATTTGTTCAACGATTCTAATTTTAAATAACTTTCCAATGCGTTTAGTATGCCTGAGTTACTTTCTCCCATAGAATCATAGTATTTGATTGTTTTGTTTTTTAGATAAATAATCGCCATACACCAATGAATTTTACTACTAGGATCATGTCAAAGGAAAAAAGATTGATATTTCTTGTCCATCTCTGGACCGCTTCGTAATCTGACTCTAAATATCGTAAAATTAAAAATGTGCTCATAGCGTAGACTTAAGGTTTACCATCGGTTTCCACCTGACTGCGTTCAACCAAGAGATTCATGTAAAAGTTAATTATATTGTCATTGAGCCATTCCCCTTCCGCTAGTGAATCGATATCAGTTCCAGTTATGCTCAAATTGAATTTGGATACAAGTGTTCTGTTTCTTGGCCCTGTTCTAGCTTTTTCTATTAAAGTTCTCTGTTCGTCAGTAAAATCTGGAAATACCACTTCTTGGTGGGGTTCCTTTTCAAGCGGTTCTTCTTGTATCTCATATTTAAGAGGTCTTTTGATGTTACACTCATGGACGTTTTCGAGTTTGTGCTTTCGAAATTTGGGCTCTTCTTTGTGTCGAACTGACTTGGACTTTTTAATGAACCCTTCCTTTCTAACCTCTGTATATTCTTCTCTGCCCGTATTTCTCTTCTCTATAGCTTGTCTCTTTGCTTTATTAATTCGTTCTTTGATTATATTATGGTCGATTCTAAATTCCTGAAATTCGATGGGAGTGGTTTTTATCGTAGAATGGAAGGTATTATTGTAGTATCTTACAGCTTTTAACATCTGCAATCGAGTTGGAACTCTTTCTTCTAAGTTCAGAGCTCTAATTTTTTCAAGAATTGTGCTATGCAGCCTCTCGATTTCTGCGTTCCCGGTGTGACTATTGGGCTTAGTAAAGTGATCATCTATTTCCTCCTGCTTGGGAAATTCTTTCACATTGATTGTATTGAATTCATTGTCGAAAATGTTTTTTTTTAATTTTTTCTTTCATTGATAGAAACTGTGTAATTTTCTCGGCAATAGTTTGGCTGTTTCAGTCTTCTAAGTAAAAACTAGTAGTGTGTTTTGAAAACTTGTCAATGAAATTAATGAAGACATGTTTGCAGATAATAAAAGTGTCTACATGAACTATCTCATTGATTGTTGAAGGAGAGATAGAATTTTTTTTTATCGAGTTGCGATCATATTTCGCTGCCGAACAAATGTCGCGATTATTGATGATTTTATGAACTGTTACTTTTAGCTTTGGATTGTATATTAAACTTTTGATACTCTCGTAAGTAGGAATTATTCCGGAGTGGCCTAGTTCTTTTTTGTGGAAAAGAGAAATTTGTTTGTTCAACTCTTCTTCATTTTCGATACCAATAGCAAAGTAACTGCATTTCATAAATTTTATCGCTTGATTATTTCGAAATAGTTCTATTATTACTTGCTGCAACTTGTTAAACTCGTGGTCACTAAGTTCAGAGTAGATCCCAACTCTCCCTTTTATGATATATCTTCTCAGAATATCATTCACATTACCACTAGCTACATCCTTTTTATCAATATATATTCTTCTGTTTCCAAATAAATGTTCATATTATGTATCCTTGAATTCTTTAAAAATAATTTGAGTTCTAAAACTATTAACTACGGTTTCCAAAATGGGTATGTGGTCAGAAAAATTTTCTTCCTGTGAGTGTATAGTTTGAGCTTCCATCGATTCGTTGACAACGATTAGTTCATTTTCGGAATTGTATTCCTGTAATCCTTCAACTCCGTTTATTTCATTTGAACTAATTCGACTGAGAAAATCTGCTATGACGTTGTCCTTTCTTTTATGTAGTCAATGTTTATATTATACTCCACTAGTGATACCAACCACCTCTGAAGGCGTGGATTGATATCCTTCCCTGAAAATTTGGCGTGTAGCCATTTGATCGGTTGGTGATCCGTCTGCAGATCGAACTCCCTTCCGAATAAGTACGGTCTGAAATACTTAGTACTCCACACGATAGCCAATAACTCCTTTCCTATCGTTGAGTAATTTTTCTCATGATCATTCAGGGTTCTTGACGCATAACAGATGGGATGGCCATCCTGAGTGAGCACCGCCCCAAGTGCGAAGTTGCTCGCATCTGTTACCAATTTGAATTTTTTCTTGAAATCAGGGTATTTTAAAATGGGGTGATTTGTAATGATTTCCTTTAGTTTTTCAAAGGTCGATATGTAATTGGGGTCACTGGTATTGACTTTCATTCCTTTTTTGAGATAACGAATTATTGGGTGCGCTACTTTGGAGTAGTCCTTTATGAAATTTCCGATAATACCCGCTAATACATAGAAACTGTTTTATTTGTTTTGCATTGGTAGAAAGCCGTAAATCCTGAATCACTTTAATTTTTGCCGGGTTAGGTCTTACTCCTTCGGGGGTTAAGATGTGGCCCAAAAACTCAGTTTCTTTGTTCAAAAAACTACATTTGTCGACCTGGATTTTCAGACAAGCTTTTCTCAATCTATCGAGTACCTTTTTTATGTAAGCTATGTGTTCCTCCAATGACGTACCAAAAATTAGTATGTCATCGAGGTACACTACACAGAACTTACCTATCAGATCCTTCAAGACATTATTTATAAGCCGCTGAAAGGTCGCTGGAGCGTTCTTCAGTCCAAATGGCATTCGCTTGTATTCAAAATGGCCAAATGGGGTTGAAAATGCTGTTTTCTTACGATCCTTTGCGCTTACGGGTATCTGATGAAACCCTTTTGCAAGATCAAAAAACTCTAGCGCACCTGAACCGCTAGAAAACTAATTTTCGAAGAAACTGTCTTTGAGTGACAAAAAAATGTGGAAAGACATAATACACTTTTTTTGTAGAATCATATCAACCATTCCTTGTTCAAAGCAACAGAACTCAACTATAACACAAATGATGAAAATGTTCAGTGCTGGCAACATTTTCCCAACAAAGCAGCAATAAGTTTACCTACACAAGCTCATACTTAAATCAACTTATCCTTTGAATTTCGTTCTCATCGGAGGATTCCGTCGAAAGCTTTAGCGGTTAACGTTGTTTGAAGCTGCCATCCGAAAAATGTTCAAAACTCGGAAAATTTCAAAATTGGTTTCTTAGTTTTATTGCAAATGTTTTACATATGAGTATGTAATTTGAATCATCTGTTGATGCAATAGTTACGAAAATGGCAAAAGTTGGTTACCCTGTGTCAGCAGCAAAGCAAAATATAAACCAAATCTGCTTCACGTTAAACTAAACCCTACCAATAAATTTCGTTTCGATTGAATCACTGCGCTAGAAGTTATACCGGTGAAAATTTTTTTGGGTTACCACCCTCAAAACTTTTCAAATTTTGAAAACGTTAATATTTAATTGAATTTGATCACGGTTCCCTTCTTGTCTATAAATCAGCATAGACAACGTATATCATTTCTACAGCATCGAAGCCGAGCAAATTGAAACGGGAAACTTCGATCGTTTTGCGGAATCAGCCTCCGAAAGCAGAATCAAATTGGAAATGTTTTTGCGGGATGATTAAAATTGAACAACTTTTTATTAACATTAAAAATTTTAATCTACATTGAAAATTCTATTTTGACAAAGTGGTTTCGAAAGTATGCACTGCTTCTCATCAGACACCAGCACACAGTGCATACTTGACTGGCGTGAAGCCGTTCGAAACCACTTTGTCAAAATAGAATTTTCAATGTAGATTAAAATTTTTAATGTTAATAAAAAGTTGTTCAATTTTAATCATCCCGCAAAAACATTTCCAATTTGATTCTGCTTTCGGAGGCTGATTCCGCAAAACGATCGAAGTTTCCCGTTTCAATATGCTCAGCTTCGATGCTGTAGAAATGATATACGTTGTCTATGCTGATTTATAGACAAGAAGGGAACCGTGATCAAATTCAATTACCTTTACAAAGTAAAATTATATCCATGGATATAAGTCGGAGATTTTAAAATTTGTCACAACTAGCATAAATAAAAAAATGTAATGATTTCCACCTGCAAGTGGTCACGCCAGTCAAGTATGCACTGTGTGCTGGTGTCTGATGAGAAGCAGTGCATACTTTCGCAACCACTTTGTCAAAATAGAATTTTCAATGTAGGTTAACATTTTTAATGTTAATAAAAAGTTGTTCAATTTTAATCATCCCGCAAAAACATTTCCAATTTGATTCTGCTTTCGGAGGCTGATTCCGCAAAACGATCGAAGTTTCCCGTTTCGATATGCTCGGCTTCGGTGCTGTAGAAATGATATACGTTGTCTATGCTGATTTATAGACAAGAAGGGAACCGCGATCAAATTCAATTACCTTTACTAAGTAAAATCATATCCATGGATATAAGTCGGAGATGTTAAAATTTGTCACAACTAGCATAAATAAAAAAATGTAATGATTTCCACCTGCAAGTGGTCACGCCAGTCAAGTATGCACTGTGTGCTGGTGTCTGATGAGAAGCAGTGCATACTTTCGAAACCACTTTGTCAAAATAGAATTTTCAATGTAGATTAAAATTTTTAATGTTAATAAAAAGTTGTTCAATTTTAATCATCCCGCAAAAATATTTCCAATTTGATTCTGCTTTCGGAGGCTGATTCCGCAAAACGATCGAAGTTTCCCGTTTCAATATGATCGGCTTCGATGCTGTAGAAATGATATACGTTGTCTATGCTGATTTATAGACAAGAAGGGAACCGTGATCAAATTCAATTACCTTCACAAAGTAAAATTATATCCATGGATATAAGTCGGAGATGTTAAAATTTGTCACAACTAGCATAAATAAAAAAATGTAATGATTTCCACCTGCAAGTGGTCACGCCAGTCAAGTATGCACTGTGTGCTGGTGTCTGATGAGAAGCAGTGCATACTTTCGCAACCACTTTGTCAAAATAGAATTTTCAATGTAGATTAAAATTTTTAATGTTAATAAAAAGTTGTTCAATTTTAATCATCCCGCAAAAACATTTCCAATTTGATTCTGCTTTCGGAGGCTGATTCCGCAAAACGATCGAAGGTTCCCGTTTCAATATGCTCGGCTTCGATGCTGTAGAAATGATATACGTTGTCTATGCTGATTTATAGACAAGAAGGGAACCGTGATCAAATTCAATTACCTTTACTAAGTAAAATTATATCCATGGATATAAGTCGGAGATGTTAAAATTTGTCACAACTAGCATAAATAAAAAACTCTAGCGCACCTGAACCGCTAGAAACACTAATGTTCGAAGAACAGTAGAAGAATCGTGCAGGTTTTGAGTGCATAATCCACCACATGAGCTGCTTATTACGGCCAAACTGTTTCAAACGCCACGTTCTACTTTGGTCTCAAGAATGCATTATAACTCATATGGTGGAAGGTTTCAGATATTACCACTGGCATGAATTTCAACGTTTATGAGAGCAAAACACGGGTTTATTATATTCGTTATCAGTTGCTTATTTCACAAAATTTCGAAAGCAGCATCTCATATAACATCAATGAAGAAAATGTTCAGTGCCTGCAGCACTGTAATTGAAGTTGGTGTTTGGGACTGCGATCCGAAAAATTTGCAGAATTTTGGGAATTGAAATATCGGTTATTTATTTTCATTTTAAATGTTTCCGGTATGAATACTTACTGTAAGCATTTATTGATACAAAAGTAGCACAACCGACTCGTGCTGGCAACCTTTCGCCAGTATCAAAGCCAAAAATATATCACATCTGCTTTACGTTGTTATATTACATTCGAAATTATAGGAGTATAAAGAAATTTAGGATTACCTGCAGCGAGTTTTTTCAAATAATGGAAAGCTTAATATTTGCTGTTTATTGTTACTACAATATCATTACCATTTGAAAATTCTACGATAAAACCGCTTAATAAAGATATTGCAAGCAAACACAAAACCAACAATAGCTGGCAACCCTATCGTGACTTTTCAACGAAATTTGGCCTGAATAATGCTTATAATAGGCTCCATTAATTGTATGAAATTCGTATTGATTTCATGACTGCACTGGAAGTTATAGGGCAAAAAGTTTTATTTCCCTGAGCGAATTTTCAAATTCAAGGACACAAAAATTACCATAGCTGGCAGCACCAATCGAATTTTTCAACCAAATTTCTATCAAACAGAGTTTAGAGTAAGGTTCAGCTACTGTGTCAATTTCATGAAAATCTGGTAACTAATTCACATTTCATAGGGCAAAAAGCAGTTTTTTTTCTTTGTAATTTTTCAAGATGGCACCACTGGCACAGAGTTGCCCACAATTCAAAATCGCTTCTATCAGACCTGGTCCTACTAAAGTCCAATGCATTCTGTAAATTTTAAATGGTATCTGATTATTGATTCGTGAGTTCCCGTGAACAGAAGTTTTTGATGCTAAAAGTATAGGTTGACTGGGAAAGGGTTACCGTTCTTGCCCGACATGAAATTTCCAAAGTCTTACTTTGAACGTGTAGATAAAGCAAAAGTTTTGTATACAGATTGGTTTTATTGTAAGAAACGGACAGTTTTTGGAAATTCGATGGTTTAATGTTTTCACTTCCAAATTTTTATTTTTTCAAATTTAAGACACCAAAATTATCATAGCTGGCAGCTCCAACCGAATTTTTCGACAAAACTTCTACCAAACGTGGTATTAAATAAGGTTCAGCTACTGTGTGAATTTCGCCAAAATCGAACGATTCAATCAGAATTTATAGGGCTAAAAGCAGTTATCTCTTTTAGTGATTTTTCAAGATGGCACCACTGGCACAGAATCACCCGCATTTCAAAATCACTTCTATCAGACCTGGTCCTATATAGGACCAATACATTCTGCAAATTTCAATTAATTCTGCTCATTGGATCGTGAGTTTCCGCGAACAGAAGTTTTTGATGCTAAAAATATAGGTAAATTGGGCAAGGGTTACCAGGCGTGCCCGTTATACCATATCAAATTTTTTTTTTTGATTATGTAAACAAAGCACAAGATTTACATACGAGTGGCTTTTTTTTGAAGAAGCGGCTGTTTTTCAAGAGAGACGATGATTTGAAGGTTTTCATTTTCAGTGCCTGCCCTTGCTTCAGGGTTGCCAGCACGCTCATCAAAAGCTACACAAGTCTACAACTAAATAATACCAATATGTTCTAAAAATTTCGTAATGATTGAAAAGCTCTGTCAAAAGTTATCGCAATTTAAAAATTTTCAAGTTTTCCCGTTCTGTTTTTAGGCACCCAGGGCACACATGGGGTTAAAAAATTCCAAAACATTATCCGATTCGCATGTAAAACACGTTCAAAATTTATTTCGTCAACTTTATTTTTGCAAAACTTATTTGTGTACAGAATAATAGGTATATTAAAAATATCACTAAAATGGCCGCCGGCGCCAAGGGGTTAAAGATTATTAACTTTTTGTGAGACCTGGCACTATTCTGCATATACACCAATGTGTCCTGAAAATTTCAGCTCAATCGGATGGCGCGTTCCTGAGATTTTTTCACTGAAATTTTTTTATGATATATATATATATATATATATATATATATATATATATATATATATATATATATATATATATATATATATATATATATATATATATAGAAATATGAATTTTTGGCCAAAGTGATTTTAATACTAATGTTCTTCTTCGAACATTAGTAAAAATGTAATGATTTCCACCTGCAAGTGGTCACGTCTGTCAAGTATGCACTATGTGCTGGTGTCTGATGAGAAGCAGTGCATACTTTCGCAACCACTTTGTCAAATAGAATTTTCAATGTATATGAAAATTTTTAATGTTAATAAAAAGTTGTTCAATTTTAATCATCCCGCAAAAACATTTCCAATTTGATTCTGCTTTCGGAGGCTGATTCCGCAAAACGATCGAAGTTTCCCGTTTCAATATGCTCGGCTTCGATGCTGTAGAAATGATATACGTTGTCTATGCTGATTTATAGACAAGAAGGGAACCGTGATCAAATTCAATTACCTTTACAAAGTAAAATTATATCCATGGATATAAGTCGGAGATGTTAAAATTTGTCACAACTAGCATAAATAAAAAAATGTAATGATTTCCACCTGCAAGTGGTCACGCCAGTCAAGTATGCACTGTGTGCTGGTGTCTGATGAGAAGCAGTGCATACTTTCGAAACCACTTTGTCAAAATAGAATTTTCAATGTAGATTAAATTTTTTAATGTTAATAAAAAGTTGTTCAATTTTAATCATCCCGCAAAAACATTTCCAATTCGTTAATATTTGTTGTTAATTTTCATTGCAGGATCGTTCCCGTTTGCAAATCTAATGACATAATCGCGCAGTAAAGAAATTCCAAAAAATTACAAAAATGGTCATAGCTGGCAGCCCTTCAACGATTTTTGTACGAAATTCCTATGACATTTGGCTTACATCAAAATCTATTAACTGCATTAACTTCATTTTGATATCATGACTGCAACGGAAGCAAATTTGCAAGATTTAGGAGACGAAAATCACCATAGCTGGCAACCCTATTCCAATTTTTCAGCCAAATTTTCATTAAATGTAACCTTAAGTAAAATCCAAATATTGTGTGAATTTTGTTTAAATCTGATGGCTGAATCGGAAGTTATAGGCCAAAAAGCGGTTTTTTTTCAGTGATTTTTCAAGATGGCACCACTACCATAGAGTTACCCGCATTTCAAAATCACCTCTATCAGACCTGGTCCTAATTAA
The DNA here is from genome assembly GCA_963978885.1 of Nemotelus pantherinus. Classification (NCBI taxonomy): domain Eukaryota; kingdom Metazoa; phylum Arthropoda; class Insecta; order Diptera; family Stratiomyidae; genus Nemotelus; species Nemotelus pantherinus. Next base: position 151,429,511 of record OZ022263.1, read on the forward strand.
TACTAACATGTCCTATGAATTTCATTATGATCGGATAATCCGATCGTCAGTTCTCGTGAGCAGAACCTTCGAGTGCTGAAAATAGAGGTAATTTAGTGATGGGTTGCCGTTTTTGTGCAAATCGGAATTTGAAAAATTTTAAATTGACATGATGCACAAACGTTAAAATTTATCAACGATTTGAATTTTCTATCAAAAATCAAAAATTTTTCAGGAGGTTCAATGATTTGAAGGATTTTTTTTCAAGAGCCTGCCGCAGCTACAGGGTTACCCGCACTACCTTGAAAATCCATGTGTATTAAACTTTAGTCAACATCAATACGCTCTGCAAATTTCACGATGATCTAATGTTTTTGTCAGAAGTAATGACAAATCAAAGTTTGAAAAAAAAAATCCTTGCCTACTTTTAGGCACGCTGCAACCACACACGGCTCAAAATTTCCAATTCTTTACCATAAACAAGCTTAAAACATAAAAATTTTTCATTCCCAATACTTTTTTTGAACAAAAATTTACGCTGCTTGGAAATATAGGAGTACCTGAAAATTCACTAAAACGCTCGCCGCCGCCAAAAGGTTTAAGATATCTGAATTTTAGCAATATGTGGACCTACTTACTAAATACATTTACGTTCTCCGAAAGTTTCAGCTCAATCGGATTGGCCACTCCAGAGATTATCTCCCTTAATCATTTTGATGATATATACAGTATGCAAAATTCGTATTCGTACGGCCAATTTTTTATGGGTAAATTGCATTATATAATTAAAACAAGAAGTCCATTCAGAATTTATTATCTTCCTCCACAATACTTCAATTTTAGCAAACCATGCAGAATTAACTTAAATCTTCTTGCCATTCAATTAAAATAAAAAACTAGCGCACCTGAACCGCTAGAAACACTAATGTTCGAAGAACAGTAGAAGAATCGTGCAGGTTTTGAGTGCATATTCCACGACATGTGCTGCTTATTATAGCCAAACTGTTTCAAATGCCACGTTTTACTTTGTCGTTGTCATATGGTGGAAGGTTTCAGATCAGTGCTGCCACTTCAGAGCTTTCATATCGTATCCAAATTCATCAAAATTAGTAAGAAAAACGTATCCATCATATCCAAAATTTTAGCAATGCGTATCAAATTGAGACCTTGGTATAATAGGTCTTCATGGTTCTGTAAAGCCATTTTCGTCAACATTTAACATAAATCGGCGTTTCATGCCACAGCATATAGTAAAATCGAACATATGTTTTTGAAAAACATCAAAGTCTTAATCAAAAAATCACATTCAGCTTTTAACAAATCAAATGCATAAAACTCGGCAGAAGCTAACAATTTTTTTGTTTCAAATTTTCTGCTCATTGTAGATAATTGACGAGAGGCCCTTTTCATTATAAATGAAGAAGCACTGCATGTTTTGGATGCCCTGTAAGGGCGTTATCAGGCACGGTGTCGAGAAATTGGCTCTACGGATCTGTCGAAGCGACAGGCCAAAGAGCTCTGTTTCAGAAGATCCGATAAATGTGAAGCCTGACTCAAAACAGGTGGCCCGAATGGCCGGGGAACTACTTGAAAAGGGGACTGTCGCCTGTCTGAGCAATTTTATAGGTACATATCTTTCAACCAGCGAAGAAAGTGTAGGGGGATTTCAATAGCTCGAGAAATCTAATGACTGGTCGCTGTATAAAACGAAGCTGGGGGGCTTTTAAGTATGCCGTACGCAAGGCGAAGAGATCATGGAGATCTTTCTGTGAAAACGTGGAGAGTATCGCCTTCGTAAGGCTTTAAGAACGACACCGAAAGCTATGTTGTGCATCATGAACCCTGAGGGCATTTGGACTATTTCGAGCGCAGGTACTCTCAACGTTCTTTTGGACGCACATTTTCCGGGCAACTATTATCCATCAAACGAAGCAAGCTACGAGCTCAACACCATCATTCAGAATATTTAATTCTCAACTGAGGAAGGCTATTAACTCATTTGAGCCGTGATGACGTCCTTGCTGCTGATATCCAGCAGACCATGGAAGTATCGCTACTATGGCTCAGAGAGATTTATAACGCTTGCCTGCGCTTATCGTATGTTCCCACCGGCTGGCGGGAAACTAGAGTTGTGTTTGTCCGTAAAGCAGGGAAGGTTTTCTATGTTAAGCAAAAGGACTATTGTCCAATAAGTCTTAGCTATGGCCTGCTTAAGATTTTGGGAAGGATTTTACAATTTTGCAACAAAATCATTCGCCAATCGTCAAAGACTGCTGCATAACTCTTTGGTAAGATGGGAAAAACATTCAGTATTAGGAAAAATATGTTTTAGCAGCGGCCTATGTATTTTGAGGATTGGAAGAATTCACCTACTTAGCTCTATATATAAATATTGTACATTATAAATTATTATATGTTATAAATTATTGTACATTTTTGATAGTTCCTGAGCTACTTCTTCAGATACATTTGCTTTCTTTATCGTTTCTTGAGTCATATCATGCTGATGCCCATTTTGAATAGAACGCCAAACTTTTTCGAAAGTAAATGCTGCTACTTCTATTTGAAGTGGATATATATAACAGTATGATTGTACAATCAAACTTTTCTATCTGAAATATAATGCAATGGAAATTGGAAAAAAGTAATTGTGATGAACACACGTTTTCGTGCAGGTAAATTATAATTGACGAGAAAAGTATCCATTTCGGGGACAACGTATCATAGTATCCTACCGATTTTTCAAATACGATTCGTATCCAAAATGATACGAAGGTATCCAAAGTGGCAGCACTGTTTCAGATATTACCACTGGCATGAATTTCAACGTTTATGAGAGCAAAACACGGGTTAATTATATTCGTTATCAGTTGCTTATTTCACAAAATTTTGAAAGCAGCATCTCATATAACATCAATGAAGAAAATGCTCAGTGCCTGCAGCACTGTAACTGAAGTTGGTGTTTGGGGCTGCGAACCGAAAAATTTGCAGAACTTTGGGAATTGAAACATTGGTTATTTATTTTCATTGTAATTGTTTCCGGTATGAATACTAACTGTAAGCATTTATTGATATATAAGTAGCACAACCGACTCGTGTGGGCAACCTTTCGCCAGTATCAAAGCCAATAATATATTACATCTGCTTCACGTTGTTATATAACATTCGAAGTTATAGGAGTATAAAGAAATTTAGGGTTACCTGCAACGAGTTTTTTTCAAATAATCGAAAACTTAATATTTGCTGTCTATTGTCACTACAATATCATTACCATTTGAAAATTCTACGATAAAACCGCTTAATGAAGATGTTGCAATTAAACACAAAACTAACAATAGCTGCCAACCCTATCGTGGCTTTTCAACCAAATTTGGCCTGAATAATGTCTATGACAGGTTCCATTAATTGTATGAAATTCGTATTGATTTCATGACTGCACTGGAAGTTATAGTGCAAAAAGTTTTATTTCCCTGAGCGAATTTTCAAAACTAAAGATACAAAAATTACCATAGCTGGTAGCACCAATCAAATTTTTTAACCAAATGTCCACCAAACAGAGATTAGAGTAAGGTTCAGCTACTGTGTCAATTTCATGAAAATCTGGTAACTTATTCACATTTCATAGGGCAAAAAGCAGTTTTTATTTCTTTGCAATTTTTCAAGATGGCACCACTGGCACAGCCTTGCCCACAATTCAAAATCGCTTCTTGCAAATCTGGTCTAACTTAATTCCAATGCATTCTGTAAATTTCAGCTGTATCTGATAATAGGTTCGTGAGTTCCCGTGAACAGAAGTTTTTGATGCTAAAAATATAGGTTAACTGGGAGAGGGTTACCGTTCTTGTCCGACATGAAATTTCCAAAGTTTAACTTTGAACGTGTAGATAAAATATTAGATTTGTATACAAATTGGTTTTATTGTAAGAAACGGACATTTTTTTGAATATTCGATGGTTTAAATGTTTTCACTTCCAAATTATTTTTTTTTCAAATTTAAGACACCAAAATTATCATAGCTGGCAGCTCCAACCGAATTTTTCGACCAAATTTCTACCAAACGTGGCTTAAAGTAAGGTTCAGCAATTGTGTGAGTTTCGTCAAAATCGAATGATTCAATCAGAATTTATAGGGCTAAAAGCAGTTATCTATTTTAGTGATTTTTCAAGATGGCACCACTGGCACAGAATCGCCCGCATTTCAAAATCACTTCTATCAGACTTGGTCCTATTTAGGACCAATACATTCTGCAAATTTCAAATAGTTCTGCTCATCGGATCGTGAGTTTCCGTGAACAGAAGTTTTTGATGCTAAAAATATAGGTAAATTGGGCAAGGGTTACCAGGCGTGCCCGTTATACCATATTTTTGTATTTTTTTTTGGTATTGTAAACAAAGCACAAAATTTACATATGAGTGGCTTTTTTCTGAAGAAACGGTATTTTTTCAAGAGAGACGATGATTTGGAGGTTTTCACTTTCAGTGCCTGCCCTAGCTACAGGGTTGCCAGCACGCTCATTAAAAGCTACAAAAATCTACAACTAAATAATATCAATATGTCCTGAAAATTTCGTAATGATTGAATAGCTCTGTCAAAAGTTATTGAAATTTAAAAATTTAAATTTTTCCCGTCCTCTTTTTAGGCAATAACAACAACTGATATTTAAAGAAACCTGGACCTATTCTGCATATACACCAATGTATCCTGAAAGTTTCAGCTCAATCGAATGGCGCGTTCCCGAGATTATCTCACTGAAATTTTTTGATGATATATATATATATATATATATATATATATATATATATATATATATATATATATATATACATATATATATATATATGAAAATTTCGTAATGATTGAATAGCTCTGTCAACAGTTATCGCAATTTAAAAATTTTCAAATTTTCCCGTTCTCTTTTTAGGCACCCAGCAAACACATAGGGTTAAAAAATTCCAAAGCATTATCCGATTCACATGTAAAACACGTTAGAAATTTATTTCGTCAACTTTATTTTTGCGAAAATTATTTGTGTACGAAATAATAGGTATATTAAAAATATCACTTAAATGGCCGCCGGCGCCAAAATGTTGACAATAACTGACGATTAGTGAGACCTGGACCTATTCTGCATATACACCAATGAATCCTGAAAGTTTCAGCTCAATCGGATGGCGCGTTCCCGAGATAATCTCACTGAAATTTTTTGATGATATATATGTATATATATATATATATATATATATATATATATATATATATATATATATATATATATATATATATATATATATATATATATATATATATATATATATATATATATATATATATATATATATATATATATATATATATATATATATATATATATATATGGAAATATGAATTTTTGGCCGAATCGATTTTAATACAAATGTTCTTCGAACATTAGTAAAAACTCTAGCGCACCTGAACCGCTAGAAACACTAATGTTCGAAGAACAGTAGAAGAATCGTGCAGGTTTTGAGTGCATATTCCACCACATGAGCTGCTTATTACGGCCAAACTGTTTCAAATGCCACGTTTTACTTTGGTCTCAAGAATGCATTATAACTCATATGGTAGACGGTTTCAGATATTACCAATGGCATGAATTTCAATGTTTATGAGAGCAAAACACGGGTTAATTATATTCGTTATCAGTTGCTTATTTCACAAAATTTTGAAAGCAGCATCTCATATAACATCAATGAAGAAAATGCTCAGTGCCTGCAGCACTGTAACTGAAGTTGGTGTTTGGGGCTGCGATCCAAAAAATTTGCAGAACTTTGGGAATTGAAACATTGGTTATTTATTTTCATTGTATGTTTCCGGTATGAATACTAACTGTAAGCATTTATTGATACAAAAGTAGCACAACCGATTCGTGCTGGCAACCTTTTACCAGTATCAAAGCCAAGAATATATTACATCTGCTTCACGTTGTTATATAACATTCGAAGTTATAGGAGTATAAAGAAACTTAGGGTTACCTGCAGTGAGTTTTTTCAAATAATCGAACGCTTAATATTTGCTGTTTTTTGTCACTACAATATAATTACCAATTGAAAATTCTACGATAAAACCGCTTAATAAAGATATTACAAACAAACACAAAACCAACAATAGCTGGCAACCCTATCGTGGCATTTCAACCAAATGTGGCCTGAATAATGTTTATAATAGGTTCCATTAATTGTATGAAATTCGTATTGATTCCATGACTGCACTGGAAGTTATAGGGCAAAAAGTTTTATTTTCCTGAGCGAATTTTCAAAACCAAAGACACAAAAATTACCACTGCTGGCAGCACCAATCGAATTTTTCAACCAAATTTCTATAAAACAGAGTTTAGAGTAAGATTCAGCTATTGTGTCAATTTCATGAAAATCTGGTTACTTATTCACATTTCATAGAACAAAAAGCAGTTTTTTTTCTTTGTAATTTTTCAAGATGGCATCACTGGCACAGAGTTGCCCACAATTCAAAATTGCTTCTGTCAGACCTGGTCCTACTTAAGTCCAATGCATTCTGTAAATTTCAATGGTATCTGATTATTGGTTCGTGAGTTCCCGTGAACAGAAGTTTTTGATGCTAAAAATATAGGTTAACTGGGAAAGGGTTACCGTTCTTGTCCGACATGAAATTTCCAAAGTTTTACTTTGAACGTGTAGATAAAGTATAAGATTTGTATACAGATTGGTTTTATTGTAAGAAACGGACATTTTGAGGATATTCGATGGTTTGAATGTTCTCACTTCCAAATTTCTATTTTTTTCAAATTTAAGACACCAAAATTATCATAACTGGCAGCTCCAACCGAATTTTTCAATCAAATTTCTACCAAACGTGGTTTGAAGTAAGGTCCAGCTACTGTGTGAATTTCGTCAAAATCGAACGATTCAATCAGAATTTATAGGGCTAAAAGCAGTTATCTTTTTTAGTGATTTTTCAAGGTGGCACCACTGGCACATAATCGCTCGCATTTCAAAATCACTTCTATCAAACCTGGTCCTATTTATGACCAATACATGCTGCAAATTTCAAATAATTCTGCTGATTGGATCGTGAGTTTCCATGAACAGAAGTTTTTGATGCTAAAAATACAGGTAAATTGGGCAAGGGCTACCAGGCGTGCCCGTTATACCATATCAAATTTTATTTTTTGTCTATGTAAATAAAGCACGAAATTTACATATGAGTGGCTTTTTTTCTGAAGAAATGGTATTTTTTCAAGAGAGACGATGATTTGGAGGTTTTCACTTTCAGTGACTGCCCTAGCTACAGAGTTGCCAGCACGCTCATTAAAAGCTACACAAATCTATAGCTAAATAATATCAATACGTTCTGAAAATTTCGTAATGATTGAATAGCTCTGTCAACAGTCTTCGCAATTTAAAAATTTTCAAGTTTTTCCGTTCTCTTTTTAGGCACCCAGCGCACACATGGGGTTAAAAAATTCCAAAATATTATCCGATTCACATGTAAAACACGTTCAAAATTTATTTTGTCAACTTTATTTTTGCAAAACTTATTTGTGTACGGAATAATAGGTATATTAAAAATATCACTAAAATGGCCGCCGGCGCCAAAAGGTTAAAGATTTTGAGCTTTTTCTGAGACCTGGCACTATTCTGCATATACATCAATATGTCCTGAAAATTTCAGCTCAATCGGATGGCACGTTCCTGATATTTTTTCACTGAAATTTTTTGATGATATATATATATATATATATATATATATATATATATATAAATATATATATATATATATATATATATATATATATATATATATATATATATATATATATATATATATATATATATATATATATATAGAAATATATATAGAAATATAATTTTTGACCAAAGTGATTTTAATACTAATGTTCTTCTTCGAACATTAGTAAAAAACTCTAGCGCACCTGAACCGCTAGAAACACTAATGTTTGAAGAACAGTAGAAGAATCGTGCAGATTTGGAGTGCACATTCTACCACACTAGCTGCTTATTACAGCCAAACTAATTCAAACGCCAGGTTTTACTTTGGTCTTATAACTCATATGGTGGAAAGGTTTCAGATATTACCAGTGGAATGAATTTCAAAGTTTATGAAAGCAACACTTGTTAATTATATTCGCTCTCAGTTGCTTATTTCAAAAAAATTTTCAAAGCAGCATCTCATAAAACATTAATGAAGAAAATGCTCAGTGCCTGCAGCACTGTAACTGAAGTTGGTGTTTGGGGCTGCGATCCGAAAAATTTGCAGAACTTTGGGAATTGAAACATTGGTTATTTATTTTCATTGTAAATGTTCCCGGTATGAATACTTACTGTAAGCATTTATTGATGCATAAGTAGCACAACCGACTCGTGCTGGCAACCTTTTGCCAGTATCAAGGCCAATAATATATTACATCTGCTCCCCCTGGTATATTACATTCGAAGTTATAGGAGTATAAAGAATTTTAGGGTTAACTGCAGCAAGTTTTTTCAAATAATCGAAAACTTAATATTTCCTGTTTATTGTCACTACAATATCATTACCATTTGAAAATTCTACGATAAACCCGCTTAGTAAAGATATTGCAATTAAATACAAAACCAACAATAGCTGGCAACCCTATCGTGGCCTTTCAACAATATTTGGCCTGAATAATGTCTATAATAGGTTCCATTAATAGTATGAAATTCGTATTGATTTCATGACTGCACTAGAAGTTATAGGGCAAACAGTTTTACTTTCCTGAGTGAATTTTCAAAACCAAAGACACTAAAATTGACAGCACCAACCGAATTTTTCAACCAAATTTATATCAAACAGAGTTTAGCGTAAGGTTCAGCTATAGTGTCAATTTCATGAAAATCGGGTTACTTATTCTCATTTGATAGGGCAAAAAGCAGTTTTTTTTCTATGTACTTTTTCAAGATGGCACCACTGGCACAGAGTTGCCCACAATTCAAAATCGCTTCTATCAGACCTTTTTCTACTTAAGTCCAATGCATTCTGTAAATTTCAGTTGTACCTGATTATTGGTTCGTGAGTTCCCGTGAACAGCAGTTTTTGATGCTAAAAATATAAGTTAACTGGGAAAGGGTTACCGTTCTTGTCCGACATGAAATTTCCAAAGTTTTACTTTGAAAGTGTAGATTAAGCATAAGATTTGTATACAGATTGGTTTTTTTTGTAAGAAACGGACATTTTTGAGGATATTCGATGGTTTGAATGTTTTCACTTCCAAATTTTTATTTTTTCAAATTTAAGACACCAAAATTATCATAGCTGGCAGCTCCAACCGAATTTTTCAACCAAATTTCTATCAAACATGGTTTGAAGTAAGGTCCAGCTATTGTGTGAATTTTGTTAAAATCGAACGATTCAATCAGAATTTATAGGGCTAAAAGCAGTTATCTTGTTTGGTGATTTTTCAAGATGGCACCACTGGCACAGAATCACCCACATATCAAAATCACTTCTATCAGACTTGGTCCTATTAAAGACCAATACATTCTGCAAATTTCAATTAATTCCGCTCATCGGATCGTGAGTTTCTGTGAACAGAAGTTTTTGATGCTAAAAATATAGGTAAATTGGGCAAGGGTTACCAGGCGTGCCCGTAATACCATATCTTTTTTTTTTTTGGTTATGTTAACAAAGCACAAGATTTACATATGAATAGCTTTTTTTTTAAGAAACGGCATTTTTTCAAGAGAGACGATGATTTGGAGGTTTTCACTTTCAGTGCCTGTTTTAGCTACAGGGTTGCCAGCACGCTCATTAAAAGCTACACAAATTTACAACTAAATTATACCAATATGTTCCAAAAATTTCGTAATGGTTGAAAAGCTTTGTCAAAAGTTATCGTGATTTTTAAATTTCAAATTTTCCCGTTCTCTTTTTAAGCACCCAGCGCACACATAGTGTTAAAAAATTCCAAAGCATTATCCGATTCACATGTAAAACACGTTCGAAATTTATTTCGTGAACTTTATTTATGCGAAAATTATTTGTGTACGAAATAATAGGTATATTAAAAATATCACTAAAATAGCCGCCGGCGCCAAAGAGTTAACAATAATTGACATTTAGTGAGACGTGGACCTATTTTGCATATACGTCAATGTATCCTGAAAGTTTCAGCTCAATCGGATGTCGCCTTCTCGAGATTATCTCACTGAAATTTTTTGATGATATATATATATATATATATATATATATATATATATATATATATATATATATATATATATATATATATGTTGGCAACACTAAACACTTAAATAACTACTGACTTCATAACAAAGTCTACGGAAAATGACACCTCTCTTCGATGTCGGATGTCAGGCGGAAAACACGAATTCGGAGCAGTACTTATTAATTAATATAATTCAATTCTAATATTTTGTTGTTTTTTTATTTAGTAACATAATAAAGCATATAGAAAAGAACACAACATTTTGGCGACGAGGATGTCAACTGATTCGAAAACAGCGGATTCACTTCTGGCATTGCTAGCGCAAATGAAGGAGCAACAAGATGACGACAGGAAAGTGCTCATAGAGTTAATGCGGAAAATCGGGCAAAGTTCAACTAAACAGGAACCATCCGAATTCTTAATTGAATCTCTGTCGAGGAATATAGTGGAATTCGTATACGATTCGGATAGACAATCTACATTCGATGTGTGGTTTTCGCGATACGAAGAACTGTTTGAGAAAGATGCCGCTAATCTAACGGATGATGCAAAAGTGCGGTTACTCCTGAGAAAATTAAATACTCAAGCGCATGCGAAATATGTGAATTACATTTTGCCTAAGAAAGTGAATGAATTCTCATTTAAAGAAACCATAGTCAAGCTGACAAAATTATTTGGTCTACAGAAATCGCTTTTCAGCATTCGATACAATTGTCTGCAGAATGTGAAGTCTGATAACGACGATTATATTACATATACCGGACAGGTAAACAAGCTATGCGAAGATTTCCAGCTCAGCAAAATGACCTTGGACCAGTTTAAGTGTTTGATATTTGTAATTGGCTTAAAATCTTCAACTGATATCGATATTCGTACCAGACTACTGTCGAAAATCGAATCACAAGCAGCAACAATCAATTTGGAAACCATATCTGATGAATGTCAAAGTTTGATTAATTTGAAACGGGATACTGCGATGATTCAGGAAAACGTGTCTAGCTCAGTGATGATACAGAAAATCAGAAAGAGCCACAATTTCTTGAAGAAACCAGTGAATCGGATTAAGACCAAAGTTCCGAGAACACCGTGTTGGAATTGCGGTGAGATGCACTTTTTCAAAAATTGCACGTACCTTGACCACATGTGTAACACATGCAAGACAAAAGGTCATAAAGATGGTTATTGCAATACGCCGAAAGGAAAATCACTTAAGTTTAACAAAACTAAGCATGAAAAGCATAATCAAAGGCAGGTAACATCCATAATAGTCAAACAGATAAACACAACATCACGTAGGAAATTCATCCAAGTAGAAATAAACGGTACTGCAATAAAACTTCAATATGACACAGCAGCTGATATTACAATAATTTCGAAGCAGGTTTTCAATCAGCTGGGTATACAATTGCAACCGACTAATATCGAAGCGAAGAACGCATCTGGTGATAAACTGCAATTAATTGGCCAATTTCAATGCAACGTCAGATTTCAAGATAAAAACATTAAAGGAATATGCTATGTAAGTAAATGTGACAAGTTAAACGTATTCGGTGCAGATTTTATTGAACAGTTTGATATGTGGGATATTCCAATTAGCAAAATTTGCAATGTTTTGCAAGTCGACGAGACTCCAACAAATGAAACACAGCCCAAACAAACACAGCGGGACTATATTGAAGTTTTTAAAAAACGGTTTCCATCAATTTTTCAAAATAAATTGGGTTTGTGTACGAAATTCAAAGCGCAGTTAACACTAAAACAGGGAGCTAAACCTGTTTTCAGACCAAAAAGGCCAGTTGCATATGCAATGCAGCCAGCAGTCAAAGCTGAATTACATCGCCTTGTTGGAATTGGAGTACTCACTCCTATCACTCATTCCGAATGGGCAGCTCCGATGGTTGCGGTGAGAAAAGCAAGCGGTAAAATCAGAATATGTGGAGATTTTTCTACAGGGCTCAATGATGCGTTGGAGCAACATCAACATCCGTTACCAATTCCAGAGGATATACTGTCACAGCTAGCTGGCGCAAATACGTACAGTCACATTGATTTATCGGAGGCTTTTTATCAAATTGCTGTCGACGAACATGCTCAACAATTGTTGGTGATAAACACTATTTTGGGATTATTAAGTTTCACTAGATTACCACCAGGTGTTAAACCAGCGCCAACAATATTTCAATATATTGGAGACAAACTTATCGCAGGACTCTCTGGTGTTACGGGATATATTGACGATTTTTTTATTTCGGGAAAAACAAAAGCAGAGCATGACCGGAGCTTACTAAAGTTTTTTGAGCGAGTTGAAGAATTTGGATTTTGCATTAATCTTGAAAAGTGCAATTTCGCATTACCCGAGATAGAATATCTTGGATACGTAAGAAACCATAACGGGATAAGTCCTAGTCCAAGACGCATAGAAGCAATTTCATTGATGCCGGCTCCTACAAACATAACGGAGCTTAGATCATTTCTTGGTGCAGTAAATTTTTATGGTAGATTCATAAAGAACATGCGAGATCTTCGTGGACCATTGGATGAACTATTAAAAAAAGGAGCAAAGTGGAACTGGAATAGTGATTGTCAAAAGTCTTTCTTGGCTTTTAAAAATATATTATCTTCTGACATTGTTTTGACACACTACAATCCTCACCTTGACATTATTGTAGCTGCAGATGCATCAATGTACGGATTAGGTGCCTGCATTTTGCATAAAATGCCAGATGGTACCTTGCGCCCTATCAGTCACGCATCTCGATCACTTCAGACTGCTGAAAAGTCATATAGCCAGATAGAAAAGGAAGCCCTTGCCATCATTTTCGCTGTCAAGAAGTTTCACAAAATGATCTACGGGCGAAAATTCATTCTTCAAACGGATCACAAACCTTTACTAGCAATATTTGGAAGCAAAAAGGGAATACCCGTGCATAGTGCCAATAGATTACAACGATGGGCGATCACGTTACTGGCATACAATTTTAATATTGAGTACGTTGGTACAAATTCATTTGGATACGCAGATGTGTTATCGAGACTCATTGCACATACTAAGTGTGGAATGGAAGAAGACCAAGTCATAGCTTCCATTACTCTTGAAGCCGAAATTAACCACGTGATAAATAGCAATTTAAATGCACTTCCCATTACACACCGTATGCTATGCTACGAAATTAAGAAAGATGTGATTTTGAAACAAGTTTTGGAATATATCGACAATAGCTGGACTACATTCAAGCCAACCAACAACCCAGAATTGCATTTGTTATACCAAAGACGGGAAGGGTTATCCTTAGCAAATGGGTGTATTATGTTCGGAGAACGTCTAGTCATTCCTAAGGTTCTACGTAAACGCATTATAAACCAATTACATAAGGCTCACCAAGG
>OZ022263.1:151448092-151508092 GCA_963978885.1 Nemotelus pantherinus
GAATTTCTTCAATATCTGGTCTGCATTGAGTTCAAAGTTTCCGTTTGGTTGCTCCAAGCTCTGCCTGAGTACACTCATTTTCATGACGTGGTGTTGTTGGTTAAGTTGCAGCGTTGCTTGCAACTGGCCGATCGACTCCCTCAGCATTTCTATTTGCTGCTGTTGTTTTTATATTTTCCGTTCTAGTTCCATTTCGGTATTATTTAATTTCCTTTCTTTATCGAATGCTGTCGTTCTGTTGTTTCGCATGAATTACAATACAACATAAGCTTCACTTTGACTATTCACGGGTCAGCACTTCTTTTTTCCACTATCGCACTTTAGCTCAGTTTTTAGCTCTACAAGTTTTCTACTATCGCACCTTAACACAGTTTTTAACTCTCCAAGTTTTCTACTGACGCACTTTAACACAGTTTTTAGCTCTACAAGTTTTCTACTTTCGCACCTTAACACAGTTTTTAGCTCTCCAAGTTTTCTATTATCGATTCACTAACTAGTTCACTGTACCGTTCGTTCGTTGAAACCGACTGCGCCACTTACTGGAGTATACCTTCAGGTATCACAAAAAATATATAATAAAAATTTTATTTCTTCGGAAATATAAATTTTTATTTACTGCACTTCTTAATCGTATGACAGTGGTCTTTAGACTAACTTTATTTCGCTAAGCATAGATCCTCGACACATCAATTACAATTGCCAGGTAAATATCTTAGTTGTGCGAAACGTGACCGAAACTTAAGTTTCTAGTCTGAAAAGTTTTTTGAATGATTGCCAGTCCGGTGTTAGGTTGCCGTCTGGAAATGTTGCTGAGGCTGGCGTTTTGGTAACAATTCCGTGGGAATTGTTTGATGTAACTCGTGCGCTGTTAGACCAAGTTAGCTTGATTACTGAGGCAGTAGCTCAGCAGTTGGGAATAAAAAGAATGTCAACAAACGTCATAGTGTCGGGTATACGACATTCAAGGGACCATAAAGTCAAGGGTGAAATACAGCTTCAGATGAGGAATTCAGGAAATAAGATCTTAGAATTCAATTCATTAATTATGGAAAGGTTGACAAATATGATTCCACCTCGTGCAATGTACATGGGGGATCGGACTGAATTAAAACAGCTTAATTTGGCTGACTCATTTTTTGATCGCCCTAGTCGGGTCGATATCCTGTTAGGTGCAGATGTAGTGTCTACAATTGTGGTTGGACGGTTCAAACAATTAGCGGCTGGACCAATAGCTCAGGACACTTAGTTAGGTTGGGTTATATTTGGGCAAGTGCATGAAGGGTACACACGCAACACTGTACAAAGCTTCAAGGTTGAAATTAGCGAAGATTTGGATCTCAACGCACAGTTGCGGAAACTCTGGGAACTAGAGGAAGTTATACCACAGGTGGTTCAATATCAAGATGACGAATTGTGTGAATAGCTATATACAAAAAATGTTCAACGAGATGAGTCAGAAAGATATACAGTGCGGTTATCATTTTTGTTTTTATTGTGATTCCTAGACAACTGGTTTGTTGGTATAAGGGATACCACAAAGTTTTTGCGTTCCAACGACACGCGGTGTTCCCAAGTGGTCCCCCATCTAGGTACTAACCGGCCCAACACTGCTTAACTTCGGTGATCGGACGAGAACCGGTTAATCCAGTGTGGTATTGCCGTGTATAGAAGATTTTTGGATCTTATTATTATTTAGCGAAATAAAGTTAGTCTAAAGACCACTGTCATACGATTAAGAAGTGCAGTAAATAAAAATTTATTTTTAAGAGTAAAGAATCGAAAAATTCATTGGGTAGCTCGAAAGCCATTGCTCTTTCAAGCTTTCCATTATTAGAAAAACGCCTTGAAAGGGTAAAGCAATTAAAGGCAAAATACATATCGTCGCTGTGAAATCAAACCGGCATATCTGCAAAATACACATTTTTCACTAGAGCGCTTTAAAGTTTTCGCATGTGGGCTATTTCCACGTGAATGCAAAGCGGCAAAACACCATTAGACGGGTTTTTATTCAACTTTACGATATGCCGGTGCGACATAAAAATAGAGGGGAAAATAAGGAATTTTTTGATACCAAAAACTCAAAAACTCAATTTTTGCAGATATGCCGGTTTGATTTCACAGCGACGATATATTGTGCATAACATATATTATTATAACATATATTGTGGACATAACGTGGTTACGTTATATATAAGTGATCATGTGTATTCTTTCTTTTTCACTTTAGTTTTCTTGATTAGTCATTGAATTTTCAGGTTTTTGCTTTTGATTTGTATATTAAGCTATATAGTTTCATTATATAATCGTTATATTTTCAAATCATTGTCAATATCGGTGTGAACGAATTCCGGCCGGGGTTGCGTACGTATATATCCACTTCCAAAATTAGTGAATAACGATTATTTTTTGGTTTTTTTTTGTTAATGAAATTTATTTTTCTTTTAGTTCTTGCTTACAGCACTCATAATCTTCATTTTACTCATAATCTTCATTTCATTTTTATTCATTTTTGTCGACTTTCCTTTCTATGGCTTGGTAATTTGTTTTCATGAATTTAAATATATATAATGAAAATTAGATAATTTGTTCATTTTAATGATGCTTACAGTTCTTCTTCCCTTCCCTTCCTTTCTCGTTTATTCGTCCCATGCGCTAAATGTTGTATCGTCTGCGTGCCGTAGCATGAATGTCAGGTTCGTCCCAAAAACCAACGGCAGACTTAGCTAGCCGACAGGTTTGGTACGCGGGACAGAACTGAATCTGACCTAAATTAAAATGTTGCACTGACAGCGGCTCGGCTGCTTTCAGGTTTCGCAATAAATGGCGCCCAAATGTAAGGTTGACTTGGCTTGTAGATTTTCCGTTTTAGTATAGTTTTTTTATTTAATTTATTTTGATTTTTTCTTTATTTTCTTTCGGAATTTATGCATTAGTATATTTTGCTTTGTTTAATTGTTTTCGGTTTTCTATTCTTGCTCCGTATGAATAATCTGATGAGCTGGGGTGATATTTGTTCCTTGGAGCACTTGATTGCCTCAGTCGTTTTTTTTCTTCTCTTTGGCCGTAGTTGGCGTATCAGATTATTCATATTGGATTTTAGATTATTCATATTGGATTTTATTCCAAATCATCGTTTCTCTTGAAAAAATGCCGTTTCTTCAAAAAAAAGCCACTCATATATAAATTTTGTGCTTTATTTACATAGACAAAAAATAAAATTTGATATGGTCTAACGGGCACGCCTGGTAACCCTTGCCCAATTTACCTATATTTTTAGCATCAAAAACTTCTGTTCACGGAAACTCACGATCCGATGAGCGGAATAAATTGAAATTTGCAGAATTTATTTGTCTTAAATAGGACCAGGTCTGATAGAAGTGATTTTGAAATGCGGGCGATTCTGTGCCAGTGGTGCCATCTTGAAAAATCACTAAAAAAGGTAACTGCTTTTAGCCCTATAAATTCTGACTGAATCGTTCGATTTTGACGAAATTCACACAATAGAATCTTACTTTAAACCACGTTTGGTAGAAATTTGGTTGAAAAATTCGGTTGGAGCTGCCAGCTATGATAATTTTGGTGTCTTAAATTTGAAAAAATCAAAATTTGGAATGAATTTGAATGAAAACATTCAAACCATCGAATATCCTAAAAATGTCCGTTTCTTACAATAAAACCAATCTGTATCCAAATCTTGTGCTTCATCTACACGTTCAAAGTAAAACTTTGGAAATTTCATGTCGGGCAAGAACGGTAGCCCTATTCCAGTTAACCTATATTTTTAGCATCAAAAACTTCTGTTCACGGGAGCTCACGAATCAACAATCAGATACAATTGAAATTTACAATATGCATTGGACTTAAGTAGGACCAGGTCTGATAGAAGCGATTTTGAATTGTAGGCAACTGTATGCCAGTGGTGCCATCTTGAAAAATTACAAAGAAAAAAACTGCTTTTTGCCCTATGAAATGTGAATAAATTACCAGATTTTCATGAAATTGACACAATAGCTGGACCTTACTTCAAACCGTGTTTGGTAGAAATTTGGTTGAAAAATTCGGTTGGAACTGCCAGCTATGATAATTTTGGTGTCTTAAATTTGAAAAAAAACTCTAGCGCACCTGAACCGCTAGAAACACTAATGTTCGAAGAACAGTAGAAGAATCGTGCAGGTTTTGAGTGCATATTCCACCACATGTGGTGCTTATTACGGCCAAACTGTTTCAAATGCCACGTTTTACTTTCGTCTTAAGAATGCATTATAACTCATATGGTGGAAGGTTTCAGATATTACCACTGGCATGAATTTCAACGTTTATGAGAGCAAAACACGGGTTAATTATATTCGTTATCAGTTGCTTATTTCACATAATTTTGAAAGCAGCATCTCATATAACATCAATCAAGAAGATGCTCAGTGCCTGCAGCACTGTAACTGAAGTTGGTGTTTGGGGTTGCGATCCGAAAAATTTGCAGAACTTTGGGAATTGAAACATTGGTTATTTATTTTCATTGTATGTTTCCGGTATGAATACTAACTGTAAGCATTTATTGATACAAAAGTAGCACAACCGACTCGTGCTGGCAACCTTTCGCCAGTATCAAAGCCAATAATATATTACATCTGCTTCACGTTGTTATATTACATTCGAAGTTTTAAGAGTATAAAGAAATTTAGGGTTACCTGCAGCGAGTTTTTTCAAATGATCGAAAGCTTAATATTTGCTGTGAAAATTCTACGATAAAACCGCTTAATAAAGATATTGCAATTAAACACAAAATCAACAATAGTGCAGACAATATAAACGAAATTTCCAAAGTTTTATTTTGAACGTGTAGATTAAACATAAGATTTATATACAGATTGGTTTTATTGTAAGAAACGGACATTTTTTTGAGTATTCGATGGTTTGAATGTTTTCACTTCCAAATTTTTTTTTTCAAAATGAAGACTTCAAAATTATCATAGCTGGCAACTCCAACCCTATCGAGGCTTTTCAACCAAATTTGGCCTGAATAATGTTTATGACAGGTTTCATTAATTGTATGAAATTCGTATTGATTTCATGACTGCACTGGAAGTTATAGTGCAAAAAGTTTTATTTTCCTGAGCGAATTTTCAAAATCAAAGACACAAAAATTACCAAAGCTGGCAGCACCAATCAAATTTTTCAACCAAATTTCCACCAAACAGAGATTAGAGTTAGGTTTAGCTACTGTGTCAATTTCATGAAAATCTGGTAACTTATTCACATTTCATTGGGCAAAAAGCAGTTTTTTTTCTTTGTAATTATTCAAGATGGCACCACTGGCACAGACTTGCCCACAATTCAAAATCGCTTCTACCAAATCTGGTCTTTATTAAGTCCAATGCATTCTGTAAATTTTAGCTGTATCTGATTATTGGTTCGTGAGTTTCCGTGAACAGAAGTTTTTTATGCTAAAAATATAGGTTAACTGGGAGAGGGTTACCGTTCTTGTCCGACATGAAATTTCCAAAGTTTTATTTTGAACGTGTAGATTAAACATAAGATTTATATACAGATTGGTTTTATTGTAAGAAACGGACATGTTTTTGAGTATTCGATGGTTTGAATGTTTTCACTTCCAAATTTTTTTTTTCAAAATGAAGACTTCAAAATTATCATAGCTGGCAACTCCAACCGAATTTTTCGACCAAATTTCTATCAAACGTGGTTTAAAGTAAGGTCCAGCAATTGTGTGAGTTTCGTCAAAATCAAACGATTCAATCAGAATTTATAGGGCTAAAAACAGTTATCTTTTTTAGTGGTTTTTCAAGATGGCACCACTGGCACAGAATCGCCCGCATTTCAAAATCACTTCTATCAGACCTGGTCCTATTTAAGGCCAATACATTCTGTGAATTTCAAATAATTCTGCTCATCGGATCGTGAGTTTCCGTGAACAGAAGTTTTTGATGCTAAAAATATAGGTAAATTGGGCTAGGGTTACCAGGCGTGCCCGTTATACCATATCTTTTTTTTTTTTTTTGGTTATGTAAACAAAGCACAAAATTTACATAGGAATGGCTTTTTTTTGAAGAAACGGCATTTTTTCAAGAGAGACGATGATTTGGAGGTTTTCACTTTCAGTGCCTGCCCTAGCTACAGAGTTGCCAGCACGCTCATTAAAAGCTACACAGATCTACAACTAAATAATATCAATATGTTCTGAAAATTTCGTAATGATTAAATAGCTCTGTCAAAAGTTATCGAAATTTAAAAATTTTCAAATTTTCCCGTCCTCTTTTTAGGCACCCAGCGCACACATAGGGTTAAAAAATTCCAAAGCATTATCCGATTCATATGTAAAATACGTTAGAAATTTATTTCGTCAACTTTTTTTTGCGAAAATCATTTGTGCACGAATTAATAGGTATATTAAAAAAAATAACTAAAATGGCCGCCGGCGCCAAAAGGTTAACAATAACTGACATTTAAAGAGACCTGGACCTATTCTGCATATACACCAATGTATCCTGAAAGTTTCAGCTCAATTGGATGGCGCGTTCCCGAGATTATCTCACTGAAATTTTTTGATGATATATATATATATATATATATATATATATATATATATATATATATATATATATATATATATATATATATATATATATATATATATATATATATAGAAATATGAATTTTTGGCCGAATCGATTTTAATACTAATGTTCTTCGAACATTAGTAAAAATGAAAATTTGGAAGTGAAAACATTCAAACCATCGAATATCCTCAAAAATGTCCGTTTCTTACAATAAAACCAATCTGTATACAAATCTTATGCTTAATCTACACTTTCAAAGTAAAACATTGGAAATTTCATGTCGGACAAGAACGGTAACCCTTTCCCAGTTAAACTATATTTTTAGCATCAAAAACTGCTGTTCACGGGAACTCACGAACCAATAATCAGGTACAACTGAAATTTACAGAATGCATTGGACTTAAGTAGAACCAGGTCCGATAGAAGCGATTTTGAATTGTGGGCAACTCTGTGCCAGTCGTGCCATCTTGAAAAATTAGATAGAAAAAAAACTGCTTTTTGCCCTATGAAATGTGAATAAGTAACCCGATTTTCATGAAATTGACACAATAGCTGAACCTTACTCTAAACTCTATTTGATATAAATTTGGTTGAAAAATTCGGTTGGTGCTGCCAACTATGGTAATTTTTGTGTCTTTGGTTTTGAAAATTCGCTCAGGAAAATAAAACTTTTTGCACTATAACTTCCAGTGCAGTCATGAAATCAATACGAATTTCATACTTTTAATGGAACCTATTATAGACATTATTCAGGCCAAATATTGTTGACAAGCCACGATAGGGTTGCCAGCTATTGTTTGTTTTGTGTTTAATTGCAATATCTTTACTAAGCGGTTTTATCGTAGAATTTTCAAATGGTAATGATATTGTAGTGACAATAAACAGGAAACATTAAGTTTTCGATTATTTGAAAAAACTTGCTGCAGGTAACCCCTTAAATTCTTTATGCTCCTATAACTTCGAATGTAATATACCAGGAGGAGCAGATGTAATATATTATTGGCTTTGATACTGGCAGAAGGTTGCCAGCACGAGTCGGTTGTGCTACTTATGTATCAATAAATGCTTACAGTTAGTATTCATACCGGGAACATTTACAATGAAAATAAATAACCAATGTTTCAATTCCCAAAGTTCTGCAAATTTTTCGGATAGCAGCCCCAAATACCAACTTCAGTTACAGTGCTGCAGGCACTGAGCATTTTCTTCATTGATGTTTTATGAGATGCTGCTTTGAAAATTTTTGTGAAATAAGCAACTGAGAGCGAATATAATTAACAAGTGTTGCTCTCATAAACTTTGAAATTCATGCCACTGGTTATATCTGAAACCTTTCCACCATATGAGTTATAAGACCAAAGTAAAACCTGGCGTTTGAATTAGTTTGGCTGTAATAAGCAGCTAGCGTGGTAGAATATGCACTCAAAATCTGCACGATTCTTCTACTGTTCTTCAAGCATTAGTGTTTCTAGCGGTTCAGGTGCGCTAGAGTTTTTTTTTTCTCTTTTCGTAGTTTAATTTATTTTTCCTTTATTTGATTCGGGCGAACGGTCGTCAGTGCAACATTGGCGCCCATTCTCATGCTACTTCGTGTTGTACAGTGTTAGACAGAGACTCGCCTCTTTTCACTTGTTATACTGACTCTCAGCTTGAAGCGAAGCAAACGGAACCACTCGAGTTGAAAGCCGCTTAAATATCCTTCGGTTGCGAAGTCGCTTGGCCCAGAGGAATTTTTGAGTTTTACAGCGCCTCGAGCCTTTTGTTTCTTGCAGGGAAGTTCGATGGTACTAGATCGGGACTGAGTCCACCGGTTTGGCCGTGTAGGCTGACTTGAGTGTAACCTTGTGAGCAGTTCACGAAATATGGTCATCGAATTTTCTTGACTCAGCTGAGAAGTTCATTTGATGGTCACTTCTTTAACCATTTCCTAAATTCCCATTTTCTCATTATGTGTTCAAATTTTATTACCTTCTCCTTTCCTTCAAAAACATCCCTACGGGAAGGAAAAATGTAGGCATCATTAATTTTTTTTTATGATTTGAATCTATTTTCAATTTAGCTTTGGGAAACATCTTTTGGTTATTTTTGACAACCTACGGAGTACTTTTGTTTATAGCTCATCATTTGCATTGCACTTATCTGGGCTGGAAATATTGTATCGCTTCACTAGTTTACATTTTTTTCTTATGGGGTATCGTTTCTCCTTCTGTACAGAATTTATTGATTTTCTATTTACCATCACGAGTTTGCTTTAGAGAGAGGAGATACATTTCTTTATCGGTGCTCGTTTAATTTTCCGGGTGTATTTTAGTTTTGAGGGGAAAATTGCAGGTGATCGGGATTTGCGTCAATTTTTTTTTATATTGGATTTTTTTTTTAGTTATTGTTATACTTTTATTTCATAGGACTTAGTTATTTATTTATTTACATTTTTAATTATTTCGAAATGCGTCGCAGAACAGCAAGTTGGGACCCTAGCTATTCCCGCATTGATCGAGAACTAGGGCGCCTCAATCTTTCAACTTACAGCACTCCTCCAAAAGCTGGTCAAGGACATACTGTTGTACCACTTATTACTGCTCCGGAGCCTGCTCGCGTTGATAACGAACCTCTTTCGGCCACGCTTACCATGGACCCAGATGCTGCCGAGCCACGGGTTACCTTTCGAGATGCCGTTCGAAGCATTGAACACCCGCGAGTATTGGTTCCTATCACTAAATGGGGATTAATGTTCGATGGAGTTTCTATACACGTGGACGCACGGAAATTCCTATTCTGAGTGTCCACTTTGGCTGCTGACTATGGAGTATCCGGTCATGAATTGGTACGAGACTTGCACCTACTACTGAAAGGTATGGCGGCGAATTGGTACTGGTAGCTACGGGATCTTTAACCAGCTTCGATTAGAATTTCTGGAACGTTTTGCACCACATCGTACAGATGTTGACATTTGGCGTGCTATAGACGCTCGGCGACAACGTCCGAATGAAAGTTTTATAGAATTTTATGAATTGATTGAGGCACTGGCTCTTCAATTACAAGTTTCTTTAGTGGATGCAGACCTGCAATGCATTTTATTTAGAAATATGAATACTCGGCTTCAGGAGCATCTGGCAGGTTTCGATTTCGCGACGACTCGTGAGCTTGTTAGGAGATGCAATCGCATTGAGTCTGTATGGTGTGAATTGGAAACTAAACGTCGAACAGCTCGGCGTCCCTACGGAGTTAATGAGGTATGTTTTAATGATGAGATCACGGAGCGTTCAGAGCCACGTCGTCGCCTGCCATCAGCACACTTCGAAGGATGGACCCGTGGTGCCGTTAATTATGGGGAAATGGATTAGCCTGATTCCGCTCAATTTAAGACTCCAAACCAGGTGCAGGAAGTTGTGGCGAAACGATTTAGTCTGGATCGGCAAGCTGACAATCACCGGGGACAATTCCGCATTTGCTGGAATTGCAAAGACCTAGGACACTCCTTTTTCGACTGTTCAGTGCCCATCAAACGGACCTTTTGCTTTGAGTGTGGGAAGGAGTGCTGAAACCGCAGTGTTCTAAGTGTCGACCCTATGTTGTAGGAAGTGATACTGCAGGGAGGGGGGGGGATAGGAATCAGACTGTCAATCGTCATGGGAAGGTGAATGCAGCAAAAAATGTAGATCTGGAGTTGCAACGTCTATCCTGACAGGATACTTCAAACAAACAGAAAGATGCATCGGTCATATTTCTCCGCAAATTATCTACACATCACCACACACACAGACCTCCGGCACCCAAGTTAATTCTTATGACACGCAAGACTTTTCAGTCACCGACTCGTATGATGAGCCTACATGTCCCAAGTCAATTCCACCTGTTTGTTTGGGGCTGTCCTCGCACAATCGCTTCCATCGATCTTGGAGGTATTTTGCTGTAAGGAAATTTTTAAAAAGCGCCAGCGTTGAGTCAATCGTTACAACTATTGGCGACAATCGGCCTTTTGCAGAAATCGTCATCAAGGGGCGAAAGTTAACGGGGTTACTCGACAGTGGGGCCAGTGTCAGTATACTTGGCGCTGGTTCTTTGGACCTGCTCTCGGACTAGGGCCTGTATATGCATACTATACAGATTCACATTCAGACAGCTTCGGGTCAAAAGAGTTCAGTTGTGGGATATGTTGGCAACCTGGTGCAATTTAACGGCCAGAGTAAATGGATGCGGTTTTTGGTCGTTCCAGCTCTAACCCACCCTGTCTATTTGGGTATGGACTTTTGGGACCTTTTTAAAAACGCTCCAACGCAATGTCATTCGGTCGAAGCCCTCACAGAGCCTGCGTGCCCTGGTTTTCACCTATTGACCACTCAGGAGCAGCAACGACTCGACCTTGTCATACATCCGTTTCCTTCATATAACAAGGAGGGCCTGGGTAAAACCAAACTCGTGTCACATAAGATTGACACATGTTCCGCTCAGCCCATTAAACAACGCCACTATGCCATGTCACCGGTTATACAGAAACTGATGTATGACGAACTTGATCGTAATGCCGTTCGGTCTGTGCAACGCTCCGCAGACTATGTGTCGGTTAATGCACAAAGTCATACCACACGAACTGCAGGACAAGGTGTTTGTTTACTTGGACGACTTGCTCGTAACAAGCTCAACATTTGATGAGCATTTGGAGCTCTTGAGCTCCGTTGCGAGACGGCTCAGAGACGCCAACTTGACCATCACTGTTGGAAAAAGCAAGTTTGTCCAAAAGGAAATCAAGTACCTTGGCTTCGTGGTTAGTGATGGGATTTTACGAACCGACCCGGAGAAGGTGTCAGGTATTCTGACATATCCAGAGCCCCGAACGGTAAAAGACGTGAGACGGTTCATGGGAATGGCGGGATGGTGCAGACGTTTTATCCCAAATTTTGCTTCCGTCACTGCTCCACTCACAGATCTGCTAAAAGGCAAGCGTTCTTACAACTGGTCTTTGGCTGCCAACAACGACTTCAATGAAGTAAAAAAACTGTTAGTTTCCGCTCCGGTGCTAGCCAATCCAGATTTCACAAGGCACTTTTATATTCAATGTGACGCTAGTACATTGGGTATTGGAAGTGTCTTGTTCCAGAAGGATGATGATGGTGGAGAGCATCCCATCGCGTATATGTCCCTGAAACTTAACGCGGCGCAATGCAACTACAGTGTTACCAAATTGGAATGCTTAGCTGCGGTGCAAAGTTTTAAGAGGTTAAGAGCGTACGTCGTACGTCGAGGGGCTGTCCTTCACTATCATCGCAGATCATGCCAGCCTAAAATGGCTGATGCAACAATAGGCTCGCTGGAACCTGAAGCTACAGGGGTACGATTTTAAAATTGAGCATCGAAAAGGTAACCTCAACGTCGTTCCAGACGCCCTATCAAGGGCCTGCTTTTTGGATGCTCAGGTAGCAGCGATTGGGGGTTGCCTCCCGGAGCACAAGCATTTGGGTGCAATCATTCCGAAAGCTGCGTTTCAGGAACCTTCTTACAAGCATTTGAGGGGACAAATTTTGAAGCAGCCTCATCTGTTTCAAAATTTGCATGTCTCATGGGCCCATATCCTCGCTCAAAATCTGGAAATACCCAATTGTTTGTGGTTTTGGACCATTATACAAAGTTTGTGTTGCTCAAGCCCATGGTGAAGGCTACACGCGAAGCAATTATGCGTTTTCTCGAGCGGGAGATCCTTCTGACCTTTGGAGTGCCCGAATGGCTTCATTCAGACAATGGGGTCCAGTTTGCTTCCAAAGCATTTGCACAGCTTTTGGATAAACGTGGCGTGAAGCATTGTAATCACCACAGGCAAATGCTTCGGAGCGAACTAATGTGTCTACGCTGAACGCAATTAGAGCCTATATAGGTTCCGGTCATGGCAGGTGGGACGAAAAGCTCCCGGAATCGTGTTCTGCTTTTCGAAAGGTAGTTCATGATTCTACTGGTTTTTTGCTTCACTTCCTCATGTTCGGACATTACCCTATCTAGCACGGTTCAGAATACACACTCCTCAGAAGCCTACAAGCTTTTGAAGATGGTGGCGTGCAATTGCGCTCTGGCTGCGACAGACAACGTCAAGTGCAGGACCTCGTTAGACACAAACTGAGTGAGGCCTACAAAAAGGGGGCTCAGGGCTATAATCTTCGAACGAGGCCATGCAATTTTTTCAAGGGTCAGCAAGTCTATGTTCGCAACTTTGCCGTTAGCAATGCCATCGATCGCTTTGCTACTAAGTTCGCTCCCCGCTTTGTTCCTGCGATCATAAAATGACAAATCGGGCAAGTCACTTACGAGTTGCAAGACGCGAGTGGGAAGCTGCTGGGAGTTCACCACTCCAAAGACATACGAGACTGAAAACTGCATGAAAACAACTAACTCAAGTTGATGTGAAGATTGGGCGATATGTGGCATGCTATGCGCCCAGCTTGGTGAGACTTCAGGGTCTGGGTCATCCCCACGATTGTTGCGAAACAGCTTCACCACAGCTATCACCCACACACATATACCCACAAACCTTGCCAATGCAGTGCTACATGCGACAGTCGAATGCATTGCATTGGCATCGAAAACCGGCTTTGCGTATGCATTTGATTGTCGCATGTGTCATTGCATTGCATCAGGTTCGCTGACCTGAGCGCAGCTGATATGCAAATACTTGCATCAGCTGCGTTATCAGGCCGGCGAAAACGGGAGATGCATGGTGCGAGGTGTAGAGAAGAATTGCCGCACAGCTGAGCAATACGAAAAAAGACGAGACTTGGTGGCAACGGGAGCTGGATGAGAAAAGAGGTTGGCGATTGGGAGCGATAGAGAGTGGCTGTGCGGGCAGTTTTGCGCAAATACTTTGGAAGATTTTGGATTTAAAAAAAAACAGTGAAAGTGAGATTGAACGAGGAGTACTTTAAAATAAAGAGATTATCGTTGTTTTTTTTTGAAGAAGTGATGAAAAACTTGAGAGATGTGTATGTTTCGTGAGAATCAATTCGTCAAATGAATTGATTTTTCTTTTTTTATGCGACTCGTGCGTTCCGGGAGTTATAAATGCATTCAAGTACATTGGTGAAAACTAGGAAAAATACACTAAAACTACGGTATATTTAATCGAATAGTGAACATTTTTTTCCCCTCCCGCGAAGCGGATTTGAAAGACTTTGGAAGAACAAGAAAGGAAAAAGCCACAATTTTTGAAAAAATTTTTCATTTTTGTTGTTGCAATGCTGCTAAAATTGATTAGAAAGTAGTAATTAACCGAAATTATGATGGAAAAACACGTTCAAAAGAAGAAACATTTTTTTTTTAATTTTTTAATTTTTTTTTAATTTTTATGCGGTAATATGAGATGTATTCATAGAAACTTATTGTTGGGGGTTCTGCCCCCCCCCCCAACCAATAACCCAAAAAATAAGGAATGTGAGCCATTGTAGGGCAACAAATAAAAACAAAGCATTTGATGCGAAAAAGCCTATAAAACAGTATAATGAGCTCTCGATGTAAATGGCAATGTGTATATCATTATGATATTGGTAATAGGCAAAAGTATTATATTATTAATATCTTTTTTGGGTTAATGTTGTAGCAGGGGCAAGATCACTTTAACTTTTAAAAAACTCATTCTGCCACATAAAAATGAAAAAAAATTTTAAATCGGAAAAATTTTTTTTAAAATATTTTCAATATTTAAAAAACAAATTTTATTTTTCTTTAAAACGTGTTTCTCCATCATAATTTTGGTTAATTACTACTTTCTAATCAATTTTAGAAGCATTGCAACAGGAAAAATTAAAAATAAATGGGGGGGGGGACAGAAAAGTACCAAATCTGACTTTGGACGGATTCCGAAATTGTTTTAGACTGGTTGCGTGGACATCCAACGCACTGGACAACGTTCGTCGCAAATCGAACTACGGTCATTTTCGAATCTGTCAGAAATACTACATGGCAGTACGTTCCTTCAAAACAGAATTCGGCCGACTTAGCATCTCGAGGCATCGAGTGTGAGAATGGTCCTGCCTGCCTAGTGCAGACAACAGATCTTTGACCTAAAATAGCTAGTGTTCCTGATGTTAACTTAGAACTTAGAAAAACAACATTAATAAGTGTAATTCATACTGTCAATATCGAATTGAATGACCTATTGAATAAGTTTTCGACCTTGAATCGTTTGATACGCGTGACTGCATACTGTTTTCGTTTTTTCGACCATGCATCGAAACGATATCAAGGTCAAGATTTCTTAACCACAATGGAACTTAGTCGATTAGAATGGAGTTTTGGATCAAATATGTACAGCAAACAGAATTTAAGGTAGAAATATGTTGCGAAACAGCCTTGCACTAATTCAATGCACACCAACATACGCACGCCGTCAATCATGTGGCGATTGGATGCTTTGCAATGTCACCCAAAACAGGCTTTCCAATGGATTTGATTGCCTCATGTTTTATTGCTTTGCGTCGGTTCATTGGCCTGCTCGCAGCTGATATGCAACTAAGCTAGAATCAGCTGCGTGATCTGGTGTGCAACGGGAGTTGTTCGTGTGCTGGCTGGAGGATAATGACCCAGCTGAGCAACGGCGGTAGCGGTTTTTCGAAAATGGAAAGTGGAGAGACAGTTCGGATTTAAAATCGGCAGAGCAAGGTGTATTTGGGTGAAAAAATTTTCGGGAAACGACAAAGTATGGGGATTTTTGGAATGTTGGAACTTGAAGAGAAGAGAAGTTTAAATTTGAAAAGATTGTTGCAAAATGTGAAATTTAATTTTGAAAAGATTTTGTATCTGAACAAATGTTAGAAAGTGAAAAGTACGAATTCGAAAAGATTTTAAAAGTGTGAAATTTTAATTTAAAAAAGTTTTGTGAAAAATACGAACTTGAAAAGATTTTGAAAAATGAGAAGGTTGAGTTTGAAAAGTCAGGGAATTGGGTTCGAAACTGAATATCGCGCAGTAAGACTTTCAAAGATTGTAGCAGATCTGAGTGAACGTTGGGGAAAAGAAGGCTAAAAGAAGGAACCTATTTGCGGAAATTGATTTGCTGTCGGATTCGGCGGGACATTTTATTACCTTCAACAACATTATAAAACAGCCTTAGATAAGTACTGCTCTATTTATACCTATTCACTTTTCTATCTATTAGTAGATGTTGGAATTTAAATAGTGGAATAAAAGAAAGAAAGTACTGTGTTAATTGTTTGCAATAAGCAACCAAAATTATTAATCGAAAATTCGGAAGCTGTGCGGCTGGAGTAGAAAAGAAACCGAGTGAAGCGGAGTTGAGTGGTCTAAACGATCAATTAGATTTTCGGAAACTCTATTGAAAAGGAAAAAGATAACTTGGCGGTAACGAGGTCACCTAATTCGTTCAGTAGCTGAAAAATTAGATAATGACACAATAACCATAACTTCATGCAAAAAGGAAAGAACGGTATTACTATAGTCATACAGTTTTCTTTTTTTTCAAAATTATAACGTGAAATGAACAGTTCAAATCATAAGATGTATTGCGTTATAAAGACAACCTAATTTGTTCTAACTCGTTAGACATTTTACGGAATTCATGTTTTTTTTTGGCTTTGAAAACAAAGAAAAAAACCTTTCATTTCATTTCCTTTTTTTAATTAATATGGGTGGTGAATTGTATCTATCTTATTTCATTTTTGATGATTTGAATTTACATTATTGTGGATATTATTTGATTTCTTCCTCGAATATTTTGAATTATATTGTTATTTGATCATTTTTTATAGCGATAGATTAAAAAAATCCAGTATCATGAATTTGTTACGATTGGTGTTAACCAATCTCGGCCGGGATTGGGTTTGAAACGGACCCACCCAAACATTTAGGGAATTTTTTTCTCTTTCTTAATTTTTAATTAATTTATATTATAGACCTTAGTTTTCGTGTTTGAAGACTATGTACTTCCATCTCATTTCTTAGTTTTAGTTTTTTCTTCATCTTTATATGAATTATAACTTTTTACCGTTTGTTTTTAGTTAGTTTTTAATTTTTATGCATGAAATATATAAATATTAAATGATGAATTCTGAGTAAAATATTTCGGCAGGTTTGGCACGCGGGACAGAACCGAATCTGACCTAAATTCAAATGTTCCACTGACAGCGGCTCGGTTGCTTTCGGGTTTTGCAACAAATAAGAAGGTTAAAGAAGGGTGAGCAGGTGAGCAAGGATAGAAAATTAATAAAATTGAATCCATTCCTAGACGACAAGCATATATTGCGAGTTGGAGGACGTCTTACAAACGCCGATCTAACTTATGATGCGAAATTTCCTATCATTTTACCCAAAAATGGAAAATTTGTCGAACTTTTGATAAGTTAAGTTCATTTTGCTACACTCCACGGTCAAACCCAATTGGTATTAAATAGTCTAGGAGACGTTATTGGATTTTAGATGCTCGCACCAGCATTAAAAGGGAACTGCATAAATGTATAAGATGTATTCGAGCAAAGCCAGTTTTATTGAGACAAATGATGGGTAACTTATTTTCTCCCCGAGTTAATATATCTTTGCCTTTCATGCATACCGGAGTGGATTATTGCGGCCCTATTGAATACCGTGACCGTCGGGGTCGAGGTAGTAAAAGGTTTAAAGGTTACATCGCCATCTTTATCTGCCTTGCTATTAAACCCATTCATATCGAGTTTGTTAGTGATCTCACTACGTCAGCTTTTTTGGCTACCTTCCGGCGTTTCACAAGAAGACGAGGACTCTGCAGTCACGTTTATAGTGACTGCGGAACCAATTTTGTTGGGGCAAATACTGAATTACGTAAAATAATAGAAAAAAGTAACAAGCACGCTGCAGAATAGGTCGCTCATGATAATATTACATGGCATTTCTATCCCCCAGCGTCTCCTCATTTTGGGGGCTATGGGAAGCAGGGGTAAAGTCGATCAAGGCACAGTTACGTCGAGTTTTTGGAGAAGCCGCACTTACATTTGAAGAAATGTCAACGGTATTAATCAGAATAGAAGCTTGCTTGAATTCTCGACCTTTGTGTCCCCTGCAAGATGATGCTGTCTGAATCTTACAAAAGAAACAATTATTTAGCCGAGAAACGTTTTTAATTCCGTGTCGAACTGAACTGACAAATTGCCTTACAATCTAGTTCTTTAAGTAGTAAAAAAAATGCTTACTTTACTTTACTTAATTTGCCTCTAGATACATTGAACAGTGTGTTGTTATTGATAGCCACTAGGGTAGCAATAATTACTATGGTGAGAATGATAAATACAAAATATGCGGAAAAACAGATTACGTTGCATATGATAGCTAGAATTACATGCATTGGAGTTTATGCTATATTAATTGAATGCGTTTATTTTAAGCTGAGATATGCGGAACGTGCATACCGTGGGATCAATTAATTCAGTATTTTATGTTAAATCTATTTGATGACTAGACATCCTCCGCCGCATTGGCTGGGCCAAAATCGAAATTGAATTTAGGCTTTTGGGCAGGTTTTCGTCGTGGTGCTGGTGTGGGTTTTGTAATTTGGCAATTCCTCCGTCGTAGCAATGTGATGAGAACCCCAAGAACTATGATGATTCCTGCTAAACAGCTGTAGTTGAGTACTAAGTGGTGTGAACTTGAGGCGAGTGGCTGCAGATCGGTTTCATAGACTTGTAGGGCTGAGATATTTGATTCAAGATCTGCAATTGCCTGTTTAAATCTGGACTCTGTAGAGGTTGTTATTGGTGGAGTCAAGGTAGTGCTATTGATATGTGGCGTGTAATGTAACATACTGGCTGTTAATGGGAACACCAATTGTTAGCGATCTGTATGAACAACGTATGCGGCGATGGTCATATAATCCTCCTTGATAATACAGTTGCCATTGAGTCGGAGTAAACCAGATCCTTCAAGTTCATAGTCAGTTAAGTTTCCGTCACAAATTATACGGATCTTATGTTTTTTGTCTAGAGAGAAGATCCAGTGATGGGGATGATGTAATGGTAGCCAGAGTTGACTAGGCGATGTTTCTTCTAGATTGCAAAAAGATGACGGCGATAGGTTATTGAATAAGGCGATCTCGCATCTGCTATGGTTGCTGAACTTATTATACATCGGATGGTTAGATCGACATAGGTAATGATTATGTTCGTTTTCAATACAGTTTTTAAACTCCGCTTCGGTTAGGTTGATGAATAAATCCCGATGCAAGTTGATTAGGATGTAGTCACTAGATGGATGAATAGCAATGAAGGTATTATCTCGTAAAGCGGGCACTCCTGTTAGTTTGTACAATTCAAACTCCATGCTAGAAACTAACGGTAGTCGAGTTGAAAATATGGCGTATTGTGAGGTAATTTTGCATCTGGTCGTCATAAGCCGGTACAATTGTCGGATATTCTTCTCATCGTAGTGTTCACCGGGAAGTCGTATGCCAGATGGTAGATGTGCTTTGAGCTGTTTGACCTCTTGAATGAGTTGTTGAGGTGATATCATGCGAGGGTTTAATTTGCCATGGTAAGTATCTGTAAGAGTATCAACAAGGTCTGCTTGAACGTGTTGATATTGATTTAATATGAGTGAAGTGTACAAGGCAAATGACGTCGCCGAAGCTGATGTCTTGGAGTCGAGTGATTCCTTGGCCATATTATTCATCTGGCTTCTCAGGAACTGAAGTTCGTTGTCCATCGCTTAAAGATGTGTATCCACAAATCTGTCGCGTTCCTTGAATAGATTGATGGTCGTTTCGAGTATTGACGTTTGATTCTTAATCAGAGTTTGTAGAAAGTTATCATTGGCCTTTACATTATCGATGGTTGTTCTCATTGTCTCGGCATATTCGTCGTCCAAAACTCCAAATAGTTTATTCGCAATATTACCAACTAGATTAATGACGGCACGTTTTCTCCTTGTATGAAGTGGTGTTAGCAGAAATTTGTTTGTGGCTTTTATTGTCACTAGTTGCTGATTGAGTTGAGTTGTTATTAGGTTACAGTTTTCCTTGTCAATGACCACGGAGCACAGGTTTTTTAGGTTGTCAATGATGCGTTGTATTATGTCTAATTCCTTCCAGTAAACCGTCATATCGTAATAGGTAATCAGATTCCATTCGTGCACAACTTGACTTCTTTTACCTAGTGGTTCGAAGTAAATTCCGGGCTCCGGTTTGAACGGTTGGATGTCAAACGAAGGAGAGTAGACGTTTGATGGCGTGATTGTAGATGCCAGCAAGAGAAGGTTGACTGCTGCATGTAATTTCGTAGAGCCTCCCTTGGTACGTTCATGACGCTGCTTTTTGGCCGATGGGGCGAAATTTCTCTTTAAGGGGATGTGGGCTTTTGAATTTTAATGGTTTTGCAGGTATGCTTTGATTAGACGTAACCAATAAGTTGGCGAGAGAAGATGTCGGATCACCACATTTCTGATTGCCGCTAGCCAAAGGTTTGGTCACTAGATCTTGAGCGCTTGCGGAATCAACTTCAATGAGCAATGGAAATAAGAGGTGGATTCCACGTAGGTAAGTATGACCGGATCCTGTGCTTACCCTCGCTACTCGAACAAGGCCATCGTCCCCCTTTATTACTTCTTGAACCCTTGCTAGTTGCCACTTAAGAGGGGGAAGGTTATCATCCTTGATAGTCACCACAGTGCCTGGCTGGATATTTGGAAACGTTCGTTTCCATTTTGCGCGTTGTTACAGCTCGCAAAGATATTCCCTTGACCAGAGACGCCAGAATTCCTGTTTCAAGTATGTGATCAGTTGCCATCGTTTCAGTTGGGATACTTTAGTATTCTGAGATCTGGGCTCGTCAATTCCAACTAGTGGCTCACCAATCAGGAAGTGAGCTGGTGTAAGTGGTGATGGATCATCTGGGTCTGAAGAAAGTGTGGTGAGGGGTCTTGAATTTAGAATGGCCTCTATTTCACTGGTCAACGTACAAAGCTCTTCATATGTTAGAGTTGCTGATGCCATAACCGTTCGAAGGTGTTTTTTTGTACTTTGGACGGCGGCCTCCCATAAACCACCGAAATGAGGTGTTCTGGGAGGGTTGAAGTGGAAGTGGATCCTCCTCTTAAGACATTGCCTTGTAATGGACTCTTGAGTAGTTTGTAGTAGTAACAGCTTGTGAAGTACTTCCAATTGATTGTTTGCTCCCACGAAATTTGTGGCATTATCGCAGTATATGTTTTCACATACACCTCGTCTTGCGATAAAACGCTTAAGTGCACCTATAAATGCTTCACTGGTAAGATCAGATACGACTTCTATATGAACCGCTTTTGTACTGAAACAGCAAAATATTGCTGGATATGCCTTTGTTGGTTTCTTGCCACGAATTTTGTAATGGATCCATACAGGACCGCAAAAATCTACACCAGTATTAAGAAAAGGCCTGGATGCTTTTACCCTTACCGGTGGTAAATTTCCCATAAGTTGATGAGAAAGCCTTGGTTTCGCTTTAACACAGGTCACGCATTTATGAACGACATGGTGGGCTAAAGTTAGGCCTTGAAGAATCCAATAAGACTGGCGCGAAACTTAATTCAAAGACTTGGGTCCAAGGTGGTGATTTTCCACGTGCAGCTCGGATAGCATCAAGGTTACCCATGGATGGTCGTTCGGCAGTATAATTTGGTGCTTTGTGTCATATTCTAACTCAGCTGCTTGAAGTCGACCACCAACACGGATTAATCCCTTCTCATCAATAAAGGGATTTAATGATTCCATTTTGTTTCCTTTGTGTACCTCACCACCTTTTGACAATTCTCGTATTTCTTTTGCGAATGACAAAGTTTGTATGTGTTTAAGGATGATAGTCCGAGCGGTGGCTAGTTCTTCCGGTATAATAAACCTAGTCTGGAACTGTTGTGGTCTCTGACCCTTGAATCGGGCGATGGAACGAAGAATGTGAGCTGTGATAAGCATTAGTTGGTAAAAGGAATTGCGATGATTGATTCGGTTTAGGAAGTGCTCTTCTGTCATTTTTGTGCAAGTTAATGATATTCCTTTCAAGGGTTTTTCTTCTTCAGTTCTTTTGGTATGTGCAAGTGAGTGGATTGGCCATTGCTCTGCCTTATTCATCAGGAAGTCAGGTCCAGACAACCAGAGTTTGGGGGTCGATAGCTGCTTCGGACGTGTACCTCTGCTTACTAAGTCAGCCGGATTTTCCTTCGTATTTACATAATACAATTCACTTAAGTTGGTTATCTCCAGAATTGCAGCTACCCGATTTGCCACAAACGTTTAAAATGTGTTTGATGGTGATTGAATTAAGGATAATACAATTTGTGAATCTGTCCAATAATACGTACTATCCACTTTTAATTTGAGCATTACTTTTAGCTGTTGTACTGTGTGTGCCATTAGTTTTGCCACACACAGCTCTAGCCTGGGTTACGTTAGCGTTTTGAGAGGGGCGACTCGTGACTTGGACCAAAGAAGTCGAACCTTGATATCACCTGTAACGCTGATTGATCGAATATAGATCGCAGTTCCATATGCCTTTTCACTTGCGTCTGAAAAGGCGTGTATTTCCAATTGCTTTGCCTTGTGATCAATGACACAACGTGCAACTTTAGGTGATTCGAATGCCTCAAGCTCCTTTTGCAAGTTTGACCACATCGTTCTGATGTCGTCTGGAAGTGGTTGGTCCCAGTCAAGGCCTAAATTCCATAGCTGCTGAATGAATATTCGCCCACGAGAGATTATTGGGCTGATTATCCCCAATGGATCGTACAATTTCGACAAATTTGCTAATACGCTTCGTTTCGTTGGCGCATCTTCATTTTGGTTGATGCATCCGAACTGTAGAACATCGTGTTTGGGCTGCCAGGATAGTCCCAAAGTTTTGACAGTAGGATCTCCCAGATCTGAGATACTTAGCTTTGTAGCTACAATTTCCTTTGGAAGCTCTAGGAGTCGTAAGTGATTTGAGCACCACTTTCTTAAGTTGAAGCCTGCTGATGCCAGGATTTCTATTATTTGAGCTTGAATTTCAACTGCTCGATGAAGATCATTACTTCCTGTTATTAGGTCGTCCATGTAAAAATCACTCATGGCTTCAGCTCCAAGAGGGTACACATTTCTTGAGTCATCGGCTAGCTTGAGAAGACATCTTGTTGCAAGGTATGGTGCTGCCGTGATACCATAAGTTACTGTTTTCAGCCGAAAATATCTTACCCTGGCACTTGGATTAGTTCGCCACATAATCAATTGTAAGTTTTGCTGCTCTTTGTCCATCCAAATTTGACGATACATTTTTTCTATGTATGCAGTCATGATGTACTTATGAATTCGAAAACGCAGCAAAATGGCTAGTAAGTCATCTTGAATCTTGGGCCCATTAATAATGATGTCATTTAATGCCATATTATTGTCGGTTTTTGCGGAAGCATAAAAACCAACACGCAATTTCGTGGTAGTGCTTCCTGGTTTTAGCACATAGTGATGCGGCAAGAAGTAATGCACCGCTGGGATATCACGTTCAGTGACCTCTTCCATATGCCCTAATCGTATATACTCTTGCATGAATTCTGTATACTGATGTCGTATGTCTTCATCCCTAGCCAGCTTCTTCTCGATGCTCAATAATCGTTTAAAGGCAATGGCTTTTGATTGTCCTAGAGTCTCAGGGCCTTGGTGGAGTGGATATTTCACTATAAAACGACCATCCTTGTCTCTGGCGAAGGTTTGTAGGAAATGATTCTCGCAAATTTTTTCCATCGGAGTCCAAGTTTTGGCTTCTTTAGGCTCATCAACTTCCCACAAACGGTGGAGCTGTTTGTCGATGTCATGGAACCTTACTCCACAAAAAGCTTGTGAATGATTAAGTTCTTCTACCTTGCCAATTCTAACCCAGCCAAAAACGGTATTTTGGAGAGCTGGTAGCCCATTTTGTAAAGTTAACTTTCCTTCTGTTATGATGTCACCAAAGAATTCAGCACCAAGCAGAAGGTCTATCCGTTGAGGTTGATAGAATTTCTCGTCGGCCAATGTTAAATTGCTTGGAATTGCCCAAGTGCTTATGTCAAGAGGATGTTGCGGTTGAGCCAAAGCAATCTCCTTGATGACATGAACCTCGATTTGCTGATTAAAAGCGCTGTTTATGGAACGAATGGTAATATTAGCTCTCTTATCACTGCGAGTTTGAGTATTTGATATTCCACTGATTTTCAGACTGTGCGATTGACTTCCTAGTCGTAGTTTTTTAAAGAAACGCTCTGTAATAAAATTTAATTGGGATCCACTGTCTATAACTGCCCTACAGCAGATGAAATTGCCATCCCTATTGACGATGTTTAGTTTCGCCGTTCCAAGAAGTATGCATTTGCTTCTCATAAACTGTTCTGGTTGGACAGTGAGCGCTGTTTTAAGCTTCGGGCTGCTATTTGCTATTTTCTTTGTATCGTCATGCAAAAGTGTGTTATGCTTCTTGCTACATTTTCCACAATTTCTGGAGATTCAAGTTCTTTGGAAATGCCCAGCTCTAAGGCAATTTATACAGAGTGGAGCTTTTTTTACCACTTCACGTCGCTCCGGTGTGGACATTTTTAGGAAACGTTCACAATGATAAATTGGATGATCTTGTTTGCATAAGCAACACTCATTTTTTGTGAACGTGGCTAAAGTATGTTTGATTTTGTTCATTCGTTCGTTTAGTTTTATTGACTTCTTGCCGGTTCCCAATGTCTGTTTATTGATTGTATTTTCCTTGGTTCTTCCAAGGATTGCTCAAAAGCACAATGCGTTGTACGATCTAGTTTTTTAGTAATTATGTGTGTTAAAATAGCGTCCCAACTTTCCACATTGATACCGATATTGGCAAGAGCCAGTATACATTCGTTGGTCGTATCATGCAGGGCTTTAATAGAGCTCGCATCTTCCATGTTCGAAGATGGCTGCTTTAAAAGCTTATCAAGTAGCGCAGCAACTATTAATCGCTTGTTTTCGTACCTGTTACGAAGGATGGACCAAGCAGCGTCATAATTCTCCTCGTACAATTGTAAGTGTTGAATCAAGCGCTCTGCTTCGCCAATG
Organism: Nemotelus pantherinus; assembly: GCA_963978885.1. Classification (NCBI taxonomy): domain Eukaryota; kingdom Metazoa; phylum Arthropoda; class Insecta; order Diptera; family Stratiomyidae; genus Nemotelus; species Nemotelus pantherinus. The sequence goes on from OZ022263.1 coordinate 151,472,678, forward strand.
ACGTTTGTCTTCAAGTAATACATCTTTTGAGCACGACTTATTGGTTGCTCATCAATAGTTTGTGAAAATAAATCATAGAATTGCCTCCAATTTAAATAGTCTCCATCAAACCTCGGAATATTTATCTTCGGTAACTTGATGGAAGCCTTTGAATGTGAGCTGTATGATTCAATCGGCTCATTGGTTATTTTTTCCTTAAGCTCGATCGTTAAGTTGAGTACTTTCTCTTCCATGTCAAGGTGCTCAGACTGGTCATAGTCAACGTAGAACCCTTCTTGTACTGTTTTTGCTATTTGTTCGTTGTTGGATTCTACATTCTTCCAACATTTTTGTAAAAACTGCAATTTTTCTTCGTAAAATATATTCGATTTATTTTCAGCCGACTGCACTTCACTTATTATTCGATTGATTCGCTCGATCATCTTTCTGCTATTTTGTACGTATTTTTCAACGCTTGAAGTTCTCGCTTGTTTTTTCGCTTGGGCCAGCGTCGTGTCTCCGCTTGCCCCGTTTTCAATGCTTGCTGTTAGCTGCTTAATCGCAGTTTGCATTTTCTCTCTTATTGTTCGAAAGGCTTTCTCTACCTTTTCGTAGTAGCTTTGTTGAAAGTAGGGAAAATCTTCATGTGTTTCCCTAAATTTCTCGAGTTCCTGGTGCGTCTCTTGAAAATTATCGAACAATTCGACCAACTTCCCTAAGCGATCACGTAAGTATGTTAATGTCTTCCTCTCGGCCGAGTCTTTGTTGAAATTCGTTATCAACTTCTCAATGGCCGAGCCTGTCTTCTCCTGTATGGCTGCCAATTGCTCCATTATTTCACTTTGTGCCATCGCTTCGTACTGGAAAGTCTGCAATAATAAGTATGATATTATTGATGTTTGATTCTTGTTATAATTATCAAGAGTTCTCCTTTGAAGGAACTTTGTTCAACTTGCAATTCAGTGCCTCTGGCAGCCTCACCAAAGGTCAATTGTGGCTTGGATCACTGGTTGCAACTCGGGGTCACCAAAATATGTCTGAATCTTACAAAAGAAACAATTATTTAGCCGAGAAACGTTTTTAATTCCGTGTCAAACTGAACTGACAAATTGCCTTACAATCTAGTTCTTTAAGTAGTAAAAAAATGCTTACTTTACTTTACTTAATTTGCCTCTAGATACATTGAACAGTGTGTTGTTATTGATAGACACTAGGTAAGCAATAATTACAATGGTGAGAATGATAAATACAAAATATGCGGAAAAACAGATTATTTGCATATGATAGCTAGAATTACATGCATTGGAGTTTATGCTATATTAATTGAATGCGTTTATTTTAAGCTGAGATATGCGGAACGTGCATACCGTGGGATCAATTAATTCAGTATTTTACGTTAAATTTATTTGATGACTAGACAGATGCTAGGGATGTCGAAGTTCTCACTCCGGCACATTTTCTTATCGGTGGTCCTTTATTGATGCCACCAGAACATGATTTGCTTAACAAAAAAATTGATTATATTAATAGATGGAAGTACACGCAGCGAATGATCCAAAGTTTTTATAAACGATGGAGAGATGAATATTTATCGCGTCTGCAGGCTCGTCCAAAATGGCTTGCTAAAGAAGTTGAACCTTGCGTTGGAGATATATGTTTAGTTAAAGGTGAAAATATATCTTCCTATAAATGGCCGCTGGCTAGAATAGTAGAATTGCATCCGATACAGGACTCTTTGGTCAGAGTAGTGACAATACTTTCTGACGGGAAATAATATAAACGTTCAAACTCAAAAATTGCACTGTTGCCAATATCTAAGCAAAACTCTTGAACGAATTCAGAATGCATTTTCAACGAAGCCCATGTAATGAGCATTTGATATTGAACTTGATTTGTACTTGCACTCTTTCGTAAATAGAAACTCGAACATAGACTTTAATATAATACATCATTGTATTTTAGAGATGTTTGAATGAATTACTTAACGTGGAACCAACAAATATTGAAACTATTAAAGACAAATTGTAAATAAAATCGTTCATTGTATAACCGTGAATCGGAAATAATAGTACTAAAAAAATATTTACCTTCATGTGTTGTACGGATCGTCAGAGCTCCCCTTTCAATCCTTATACATAGGCACGTCCTCTCTTGATCCTAGCCCACATCGGCCTGCCAGCTAACCAAGTTGCGTACTTTTACTGTATTATACAAACAATGGTAGATCGCTGACGTAGCACTTGACAACTTGGCCCACACCTTACATATCTAAACAACGAAGTCGTTGATTGACACACTTTCAACCAAGGGTAACGAGCGAATGCAGTTCTGATCTGGACAGACCAGTGGGGGGAGTGTATTCCAATTAAAACCTTAAAAGGAAATTCATTAGTGAAATAAATTTATATAAACAAATTGACTTACCTGCTGTCGCCGTCGCTGTCACCGATTGTAAACAATGGAGACTTCTCAAATTGTCAATTCGCCTGATGCTCTCGACAACTCTTGTTATCTCTTTCACTCTTACTAGTCAGCAATTGTAAAGTTATTTGTAGTATTCTTTCGCAAAGTAAAACTTGAAGTTTGTTAAGATGTTACAATTTGGATTGAAATTTGAAGTTTGCTAAGATATTAAATTTTGGATCGTAATTGAGAAAATTTTGCTAAAAACTGTAAATTATTGGAAACATTGTATGAATACGAATAAATTAACGAATTCTCGCACTCTTTTGCGCAAAATTTTCGTCGGAACCAGATGAGTTTTTCATTTGTTAGTTATTTGAGCAATAAAATAAGAATTTTCCAGCTTAAATTGAAGTTTTGAAAAACTGAAGTCAAAAACTATGTATATATATATATATATATATATATATATATATATATATATATATATATATATATATATATATATATATATATATATATATTTATATATATATATATATATATATATATATATATATATATATATATATATATATATATATATATATATATATATATATATATATATACCACCTCGACCCCAACGGTCACGGTATTCAATAGGGCCGCAATAATCCACACCGGTATGCGTGAAAGGCCTAGATATATTAACTCGGGGAGAAAGTAAGTTACCCATCAATTGTCTCAATAAAACTGGCTTTGCTCGAATACATCTTATACATTTATGCAGATCGCTTTTAATGCTGGTGCGAGCATCTAAAATCCAATAACGTCTCCTAGACGTATTTAATACCAATTGGGTTTGACCGTGGAGTTTAGCAAAATGAATTTAACTTATCAAAAGTTCGACAAATTTTTAATTTTTGCGTAAAATGATAGGAAATTTTGCATCATAAGTTGGCAGCAGTCATCAGATGAATAGGAAGAATAAGACGGAGAAGTAATTTTTGCGTGCCGTAACTATTCAGGCTGATGAAAGTGTGATCTTAACCTCCTCGCGCTGCTGCCGGTAACAATCTTCCATGAAAAAAAGATTGGCTTATATTATTCACGCTTTGGGGAGTCAACCCCTAAGGGAAAAATCCCAAGCCAGTGGTGCAACAGCATATGCCGAGGGCTGAATGGCTGCTGGGTGAAGCAGTCACTAATATGCAAATTCGGGTGTCGGATGGCAAGAGCCCGTCTAATTTAATGCCTAGGCTGGGATACAGAGGATAACACGGCTGGTCTTTTATATTCCTCTTACTCGTGGGACCAAAATTGAAGGAACCAAAGCAAAAAAAGAGGGAGGGGGATCAGTGGAGCTGCAGTTCTCCCCAGTGAATCGTCAAAGGAATTAAGGAAACATATGAAGCCCAAATCCCAAGATAATTCCAAGTAACAAAGGCGCAAGAAGGGCAAAAGCAAGAGGAGAGTGGAATAAAGCTCCACACCAAAAAACAAAGGTGGACAAGGCGAGGACCAAGTATCCCAGCCAGCTTCACAAAAAGGGAGAGGCAAACCGGAAGAAGTAAAGGCAGCAGAGGCGCCTGCAGCCTCCTCCTCTACCTTTGACGGCAGATCCTCGATACATATCGCGGAGGAGCTCTCGCGCAGTATGGAAGCACTTAACATGACTTCGCAGGAGGCATCGAAAGATACTCCAAAAAAGAAGAACATGAGCGGTGCAGCCAGAAAGCGCATGAAGTTCTTCATACGAAAAGGCATGTCTACAGAAGAGGCTAGCGAAAAGGCCTTCCTAACAAAGGCACCAGAGGCCAATATGAAAAGGCCTAGACCCAAGGATGGCACTCCTGAAGATAGACAGCCAAAGAAAATAAGGGGCATCGACGTGGCCCCAAAACACTCCGAACCCAGCAAAAGGCAACGACAAGTAACCTACAGCGGAGCCTTGCAGGGTGTGAAAATGGCGGTCATGATGAAAGATTTTCTCCAGGGACTTCTCACGACCAACCAAATGGACAAAATACAGAATGCCCTGGAAGAGCGGATACTGGCCAAGATAGAAAGAGGCCCCTCACTTCCTCAACATCACCTATAAAGTAGGTTACGTGTCCCTCCACTGTAAGGAAAAACCAACGGCGGAGTGGATAAGGGCGGAAGCCCAGAATATAAGGCCGTTAGAAAGGGCCAACCTATGGGCCACGGAGGAATCCCTGATTCCTACTCCTAAGTCCCTTGTTGACTACTTCCGAAATGCAGCGGATCTGCCTACAGAGAGGATCCTGGCCTTCGTAGAACGGCAGAATGAGGACCTCAATGTTAAGTCCTGGAGAGCCCTCTTCACGGAAAATAAAGACAACTGCGCCATGCTAGTAGTAGCGGCGGACCAGGCCTCTGCTACCAAAATAGCAAACGGAGACGGCAACATTAGCTTCCGGTTTGGGCAAGTTAAGTTGAACGTCAAAAAGTCAGGCGGGAAAACACCGGAGTCTGTGGTCACTCCAACCACCAAAATGGAGTGCAGTGGAACCGGTGCGGAGGCAGCACCAGGGCCCAAAGGCTCCCAACTTAGCGAAAAAAGGGAATGAGGTGTCTACAGGTGAACCTGCATCATGCCAAAGCTGCTTCGGCGGAAGTAAGCAGCAGGTTTGCCTCGGGCACCTATAAAATGGGGCCTTGGGTAAATAAAGGCAGAATAAATGGCCTGAACACAAAAAATAGTAAGTTAATATGGGCCGCAGGGGAAGAAAGCCCGAGGGCGACGATAATAATTAACACAAATATTAACTTTCTTCTGATTCCAGAATACACAAATAGGGACACAGTGCTGGTCCAAGTACAGGTCCCAATTGAAGATGGAATAGTGGAGGCGGTATTTGCCTCAGCTACTTCTCAGGGGATGAGGATCAAGTCCCAAGTAACAACATCAAAGGGCTCGTTAGCCACTGCAGAAGGAAGAACAAAATGCTGATCATTGGATGCGATGCCAACGCTCATCACACAGCATGGGGGAGTAGTGACGTCAATACTAGAGGTGAGTTACTTTTAGACTTCCTCCTGAACTCTATTTGTCTATAACAAATAAGGGCAAAACGTCAACCTTCGTGACAGCTAACAGGCCAGAGGTACTAGACTAGTGATGGGCAGCACCTGTGCGTGCTTAGCACAGTGTGCTAGCACACTTCGGTGTGCTGTGCGAGTGCGGCACTTTATAAGTGTGTCGGCAGCACACTGACACACTGACACAGTGCCGACACACTGACACAGTGCCGACACACTGACACAGTGCCGACACACTGACACAGTGCCGACACACTGACACAGTGCCGACACACTAGCACAGTGCCGACACACTAGCACAGTGCCGGCACACTGACACAGTGCCGACACATTAGCACAGTGGCGACACAGACACTGCCGGCACACTGACACTGCCGACACACTGACACAGGGCCGACACACTGACACAGGGCCAACACACTGACACAGTGCCGACACACTGACACTGCCGGCACACTTGTACTGGCAGGCACACTCCACGGGAACGAATGCTGTACGAGTGGCGTTGATTTTGCCCATTAATATGATGTGCTTCGGTAACAAGGCGTTGTTTGCATTGCAGAATGTGTACACATTTTGCGGTTTCGAAAGCATTAGCTATTGAATGCATTAGCTGATGAATGAGATAATTAGGGAACGAAAACAGGCAGATAAGATTTGTTATTCGTATATTTTCTGGGTGAAAGTTTTGATTTTGAGTACACTACCGACGATTTGTGTTTTTCTAAATGCAAACGGGATGAAAGTTTAAACACAGATACAAATACGTTTACTTGCGGTACATATGAAAGAAATGCTTTCACGTTGAAAATATTTGTGGAAAATAGGCTTTGAGCAGATAGAAGGGTTTTGTCGTAACATGCAACGATAAAATGATAGCGATAAAATGATCTGCTGCAGATAGAAGGTTTATGGTAAGTAGTGCTATGTTTTTAAATATTCAAATATTAAAGGAGTTTTTAGGGCAAAAGTAGCTGAAATCGGCCAAATTTGGGTTAGAGTGATTACGGACATAACGGGCCAAGACCTATTGCTGTGATACAAAGATTTCGGTTTTGTAGGGGAGTAAGGGGTTTTTTGGGCATAGTTTGGCAAAAACTGCCTTTACGGCGCTTTCGATGATTGAAACTGGTCGGGGAATGCAATAGTAATATTTTAAGGACGAAAAAAAATTTTGATAGGGAACATTGGGCAAAAATGTCCAATTTTCGCAAGAAATTTTTTTTTGGTCTAGCATGAATTGGGGGACCTTTCTGAGTTGTTTTGGGTGAAATTTCTATACAAGTGTTGGAAAAAGCGGTCTAGTTTCGAAGATACGGCAAAAGTAGCTGAAATCGGCCAAATTTGGATTAGAGTGGTTTCGGACATAACGGGCCAAGACCTATTGCTGTGTTCCAAACATTACGGTTTTGAAGGGGAGTAAGGGGTTTTTTGGCAATAGTTTGGCAAAAAATGCCTTTACGGCGCTTTCGATGATTGAAAATGGTCGGGAAGTACAGTAATGATATTTATAGGACGAAAAAATTTATGAGAGGGAACATTGGGCAAAAACGTCATATTCCAAAAAAAAATTTTTTGTTCTAGCATGAATTCAGGGACCTTTCTGAGTAGTTTTGGGCGAAATTTCCATACAAGTCTGGGAGAAAGCTGACTAGTTTCGAAGATACGGCAAAATGATATCCTCCGGAAAACCGTCCGGAAAAAATGAAAGTAGCTCTAAAAGTGCTAAGTAAGAAAATGTTCAGATCCTGTTTGGTTCGATAGTTGGCTTCTCCGGCTTTGCATTTTGCCGTCTCTTCGAAACTAGGCCGCCTTTTCCCACACTTGTATGGAAATTTCGCTCGAAACAACTCAGAAAGGTCCCCGAATTCATGCTAAAACAAAAAATTTTTTTTTGCGTAAGTTGGACATTTTTGCCCCATGTTCCCTATCAAACATTTTTTTCGTCCTTAAAATACCACTATTGCACTCCCCGACCACTTTCAATCATCGAAAGCGCCGTAAAGACAGTTTTTGCCTAACTATGGCCAAAAAACCCCTTACTCCCCTACAAAACCGAAATGTTTGTATCACAGCAATAGGTCTTGGCCCGTTATGTCCGAAACCACTCTAATCCAAAATTGGCCGATTTCAGCTACTTTTGCCGTATCTTCGAAACTAGACCGCTTTTTCCAACACTTGTATGGAAATTTCACCCAAAACAACTCAGAAAGGTCCCCCAATTCATGCTAGACCAAAAAAAAATTTCTTGCGAAAATTGGACATTTTTGCCCAATGTTCCCTATCAAAATTTTTTTTCGTCCTTAAAATATTACTATTGCATTCCCCGACCAGTTTCAATCATCGAAAGCGCCGTAAAGGCAGTTTTTGCCAAACTATGCCCAAAAAACCCCTTACTCACCTACAAAACCGAAATCTTTGTATCACAGCAATAGGTCTTGGTCCGTTATGTCCGTAATCACTGTAACCCAAAATTGGCCGATTTCAGCTACTTTTGCCCTAAAAACTCCTTTAATATTTGAATATTTAAAAACATAGCACTACTTACCATAAACCTTCTATCTGCAGCAGATCATTTTATCGCTATCATTTTATCGTTGCATGTTACGACAAAACCCTTCTATCTGCTCAAAGCCTATTTTCCACAAATATTTTCAACGTGAAAGCATTTCTTTCATATGTACCGCAAGTAAACGTATTTGTATCTGTGTTTAAACTTTCATCCCGTTTGCATTTAGAAAAACACAAATCGTCGGTAGTGTACTCAAAATCAAAACTTTCACCCAGAAAATATACGAATAACAAATCTTATCTGCCTGTTTTCGTTCCCTAATTATCTCATTCATCAGCTAATGCATTCAATAGCTAATGCTTTCGAAACCGCAAAATGTGTACACATTCTGCAATGCAAACAACGCCTTGTCACCGAAGCACATCATATTAATGGGCAAAATCAACGCCACTCGTACAGCATTCGTTCCCGTGGAGTGTGCCTGCCAGTACAAGTGTGCCGGCAGTGTCAGTGTGTCGGCACTGTGTCAGTGTGTCGGCCCTGTGTCAGTGTGTCGGCCCTGTGTCAGTGTGTCGGCAGTGTCAGTGTGCCGGCAGTGTCAGTGTGTCGCCACTGTGCTAATGTGTCGGCACTGTGTCAGTGTGCCGGCACTGTGCTAGTGTGTCGTCACTGTGTCAGTGTGTCGGCACTGTGTCAGTGTGTCGGCACTGTGTCAATGTGTCGGCACTGTGTCAGTGCTGGGAGCACAGTGCTAGCACACTGAAGTGTGGTGTGCGAAGTGTGCTAGCAGAGTAAAGTGTGCTGGTTTGACCCGTCACTATACTAGACCTAACGTTGGCGTCAAACAATGCGGTGCATTTAGTGAAGAAGTGGAATGTTCTAGGAGTCGCTTCTTTCTCTGATCATAGGCATATAAACTTCGAGCTAGGAAAAGATATTATAAAAAGGATAAAGTACAGGCAACCAAAGTGTACGAACTGGGAAAGCTATCAAAATAGCTTTACAGCGGGACTTTACGGCCTGCATCCGAGCTTCAGTACGAGGACGGAACTGGAGGACACTGTGGAAAAGGTCACCAGAATAATTCTCGAATCAAACCATGATAACTGCCCTGAGAAAACCAGTGCTTCCAAGACGAGGGTGCCATGGTGGAATAGGAGCTAAAAAAGCTTAGAAGAGCCGCAAGAACGAAGTTCAACAGAGCTAAAATCACATCAAGCTGGGAGGCATATAAAAAAAACTCTCAGAATACAACAAAGAGCTAAGGAAATCCAAAAGGAAGGCCTGGAGTGCCTTCTACAAAAGTCTCAAAAGTATCCCAGAACTGCCAGGATCCAGAAAGCTCTATTCAAAGGCTATCAAGGCCATAGAGGACTGTTGCGGAACAGCTGTGAATAGCCGCCACCACAACAGAAATGTTAGCCTAACCTGCTACCCTCGCGTGACTAATGGTTCCGGCTAGTCACCGGTGTTGTGTGTGTAGTGAGGGGCAGGTCAAGCCCTAGCTGTGTCACGCACAAACACTAACGGACAAGACAAAAGGAAAAAAAACTAAACAAAAGAAAGACGGGAGCCCACCCATGACTTCACTGAACCTATATCTGTTGGAATAAGCAAGTCATTGGTATTTTAATGTTCCTTTCAAATTATAAAAAAAAACAACGAAAATTTTTTTTTTACCGTAAAACAAATGTATTCATGCCAAAAAAAGAAATAAAATAAATATGAACAAAATTCACCAAAGAAAAACAATCCAAACAGTAGTCCAGGATAAAATATTAATAAATTACAAAATGAAAATTATAATAAATATAAATATAGGTAAATGGATAAAACTTAACCATGCAACAAATGAAATATTAACTTCAATTAAAATATAAAACAAAAGCGATCACTTACCAGGGATTCCGGATGACGGTCGACCGCGATACGGGATCCGCTGAAAACTTTTTTTTTAGTAAGAAATTCCAATTCATCAAATATTTCACTTATTTCACAATTATTAAAGATAATGTAGCATCGCAAAAATATAACCATTAATTGAATATTTTCTGGTCTTTTGACTTAATGTTCAAAACTATCTGACATTTACTTTTTATAATTGCATACGGCACTTCCATTCAATTAGATTCGGTGACCTGACATTACTTATTGAAAAAGGTTGACTGAACTGTCAAAGTGATTAGACGTGTGTCGGAACAGCTGATTTTTGAAAATTTAAAACAAACACTTTAAAGCACTTTTTCGTAGAAAATTTTGCCGTTTGTGAATTATTTAGTGTTTTGATAATTGGCGAAAATCCGGATTTGGGTGACTTTTTCCTATTTCGTGCCATTTATATATTTTTGAATTCAATTTTATTAACTGTTTTTGTGAAAATTGTGTGGCTGTTATTTTTGAACGGGTGTATGAGTGGTGTGTGCCAGTGCTAAACTTTAACGAAAGATTTTAGCTTTCAGCGAACTCGAATCAAAGCTCACTTGGCAAGTTTCAATTAGTAGGGGAGAGCCGCCAAAATAAAAACCAAATGGCTAGTACAGGTGACAAATGCGGAAAATGCAAAAAGGTAGTCACTGATACCATGCCAGGTCTCCAATGTAATGGATTTTGTGGTGATAAATGGTATCACACACAGTGTGTCAATATTGAACCGAAGGAGTATGAGGCAATTATGAAGCTTAGTGATAAAGTAAAATGGTTTTGTAAAAAATGTGACTCACTTTTTAAAAAAAACCGTGACGACCGAATCGCATCTCAAATTGATTCTGCGATGAGATTGATGCTCGACTTAAAAACGAAAGTCGATAAGTTATCAAGTACAGTCTCAAAAGAAACTGCACCTATTTCATATGCTGCAATTGTTAAAACTAATTCGGCCAACGTTGAAGAGAAGAAGAAATTCAATAAAGGGATAATAATCAAGCCTAAGAAGAACCAGGACGTGAGTATTACTATGGAGGCGATTAAATCCAACATCAAGCCAGTAAAATTAAAACCCCAGTTCAATATACTAAACATCTGCGTGATGGAGGCATTCTTATTAAGTCGGACACCCAGGCAAACACTGATATTTTATTGAAAAACGTGCATGAAACCCTGGGAAAGGATTATGATGCTCGAGTGACCAAGCAAAGATTGCCTCGCTTAATAATTAAAGGCTGGTACTGAGTTCGAGTTCACGTGAAATTTTGACATTTCCCCAATATCTGACCATTCTTTCGAGCGAAAATTTTGACAACAGAGAAAAGCAGAGACACTGCTCATTCTTGACGGATAAAATGTCAAGAATTTCAATTTTCGATCGATTTTCTTATTGGAAAGTCATTTGCACTGCTCCATTTTCAAATTGAAACACCAAATGTCTCTTTTTCGCTCGAAAGAATGAACTACACAAACTAAATTTGCGTGAAATGATTGACAGCATGTGTTAGTGCTATCTATGTTTTCGAAGCGAAAGCAACTTCAAAGCAACTTTTCATGCTAAGAACACAGTACCAAACTTGCTTATTTTCAAGCTAAATTTTCGCCGAAACAGATTTCACGTGAAATTTTGTATGAAAAATTCACGTGAAATCGAACTCAGTACTATGCTTAAGGGGTTGGATAGAAAATATTCCACGCAAGAATTAATGGATGAAATATCGACCCTTAATCATTCGATTGACACCAACGATAGATTTGAAGTTGTCTACACCAGGGAAACTTTAAAATCGAAAAAATGGATTGCTTTTATTGAAGTAGGTGGAAAACTTTATTAAACCAATATATAAATATTGGCTTTGGGTCCTATTATGTTGATGAAGATCATAACATCATGCGATGCTTTAAATGCCAAGGCTACAACCATAAGACAACAGATTGCCCATCAAAGGAAGAATCATGTGCGAAGTGTGCCGGGAACCATCGGACCAGTACATTCACCGCAACATCAATAAAATGCGTAAATTGCTCCATCAAAAAACATCTACATACACAGCACCGTGCTGACAGTTTCGAATGCCCAGAATTAAAAAAGTTGATTTTGATAAACCCAAAAAAACTAATTATGGTTATTAGTTCAAGTACCATCAATAAAGCTGAGACCTTAAATATTGTATATGCAAACATCAGAAGCATTCGGAACAAGATCGATGACATAAATGTCTACCTTTCTTCCAGGAATGATATTGATATATTAATATTAAACGAAGTATGGATATACCGAAATGAAGAGGCATTATACACGCCAAATGGATATGATGGCTATGTCTGCTGCAGGCAATCAGGGCGTGGTGGAGGCGCAGCTATATTTATAAAAAAATCTCATATTCGGTCTAGACTGATCATGATGACAGAAAAATACAGTTCTATTATAGTGGAACTACAACTAAAAAAGGAAAAAATTAAAATCGGAACATTTTATAAAGCGCCTAATGACGACGACAGCCTTTTTCTACACCACATCGATGAACTTCTCTCGCTACATGACAAATTAATTACAATAGCCGATACCAACATCGATCTTTTAGCCACGTCAACAGTAATGAAAGCATACTCTGATATAATTGTGGCCAATAATGGAGTTATTTTAAATAAGCCAACAAGAGTAACACAAACGTCTAAGACCTTGATAGATCATGTGATAATAAAACATCCACAGTTATTAGATCGAATATCATACGAGGATAATGATTGGCCTGGGTTAGACCACAAGATCATAAAAATTTCGATCGTTGAATGCGGAAATATAAAAGCACAGCCCAGGATGATAGCCATCAATTCAACTGATAAGAGGAAAAAATGAGGCCAAATGCTACTATAGAAGGTTTAATCGATATTATATCGAAAGCAAAAGAAAAAGCGACATCAACCAAACACGTAAGAGCTCGGCAGCAATCATGGATTACTAAGAAAGTTATTGATGCTGCTAAACGCAAAAGAATTGCTTACAAAAGATACATGGCAAATCAAAATTGTGCTATGAAAAAACAAGATTATCTAATAAAAAAAAGGGAGTCAAATAAGATTACGCAGGAGGCAAAGAAACGTTATTTTGCCAATAAATTCGAGAACGCAGCTGGAAATATTGCTAAATATTGGAAAATAATTAAAGAAGTGACATCAACTTCAAAGGATACAACGCATATGACATGCATAAATGAACTATGTGTGAATGGAACCTTGTGTAATGATCCCTCTCTTGTAACTCAACATCTAAATAATTACTTCGCAACTATCGGGACTAATCTAACACAGCAGCAGCAAGCTACTTATGGCTCAGATATCAACATAAAAGTGAATACTTTAACGTCCATGCATTTACGCACTACATCACGGAAAGAAATATCTGAAATAATAGATAATTTAAAGGCTGGAGTATCCCCAGGACTCGATGCAATCACTTCCGAAGACATCAAACTATTGAAGAACTACATAATAAATATATTAACGGTCAACATCAATGAACACCTTAAAACTGGTCCCTTCCCTGATTGCCTTAAATTAACAAGAATCACTCCTTTATTTAAAGGAGGTGATCGTGCAAATCCATCTAATTACCGCCCCATTGCTGTCACCAGTATTATGAGCAAAATATTTGAGAAGGTAATAAATTCAAGAATATTACAATTCTTAGAAGAAAATTCAATCTTGGCCCCAATTCAGAATGGGTTCCAACAACAAAGTAGCACGTTAGCGGCAGCCTTGGATGCAGTGCACTTTATAAACTGTACGCTGGATAAGGGAAATCATGCCGCAGCTATCTTCGTTGACTTACAAAAAGCTTTCGACACCATCGACCATGGAATTTTACTAGAACGATTAAGTAAATACGGATTTGGGGATAAAATAAAGCTACTAGTCAGAAATTACCTAATAAATAGGCGGATAGTAACCAAAAATTCTAATTACGTCAGCCGAGAATGTGAAGTAAATATCGGTGTACCACAAGGATCTATCCTCGGCCCGCTTCTTTTTCTGCTATACGTGAACAGCATACAGGACATTCAGCTATCTTGCAAAATTGTGCTCTTTGCAGACGATACCCTTCTTCTTTATTCCGGAAATGATGAATTGACACTACAGAACACTATCAATGCAGATTTAGAACGATATTTCAACTGGCTTCAGCAAAGTAAACTAGTTCTTAACATCCATAAGACTAAATACATTGTGTTTCAGCAGAGGAACAAACGTCCAGTGAGCCTACGCATCCAAATAAACGGGGTACAGCTTGAAAATGTAAATTCAATTAAATATCTAGGATTGGTGCTAGATGATAAAATGACATGGGCAAACCACATCAACAACATCAGATGCAAAGTGGCACCTATGATAGGAGTAATAAAAAGGTTTGAATTTATACCTTTAAAAACCAAGCTTACCATTTACCATGCGTACATTGTTTCCTTAATCACATATGGAGTATTGTTGTGGAGTCAGACTTCCAAACACAACATTGTGCTTATTGGAAGACTTATGACCAAAGCTATCAAAAAAATTGATAAAATGCCCACACTTACCTCAACTTCAGCGGTATATGCTAGAACTGGGCTTCTAAATATCAACAAACTTATACTGCTTGAACGAGGTAAATTGATTTATAAGATTTTAACGAAACAGCTCAAATGGCCAAACATCCTTCGAACTGTTGGTGAGTCCACCAATATTCCAACAAGAAATGCGGGTAATTTATCAGTGAAAACTCCAAGGACGGAAAGAATGAAGACCGACCCTGTACAGGAAGCAATACAATTTTTTAACACACTGCCTAATTCGGTTAAACATTCGGAAAACTTAGTAAAGTTTAAAGAAAATCTAAAGATGTACATCGAAAGAGCACACTGCTAATGAAATCCAGAGTTTTTTGTAAACTTTTCTCTGGACGCACGTCTTGATGACAAATAAAATGTACACAATATGACCTAAAGTACTAACTATAAAAAGCAAGATGGTACTATCCCTTATACCAATACACCAATTGTCTGGGAAGTACTAGGAATAATTACTTAGTGATGATTTTGTGATGCACATGGACCGTGCATATTGAGTGATGGAGAGAGTGGAGTGAAGGAGGTATATAAAAAATAAAAAAAAAAGAAGAGGCAATTGAGAATATGAAGCAATCCTTCTTGCTTCTACAGATAATCGATATGCATTTTCGTTTTCATATCAATTAGGCAATTATTGTAATAAGCGACGAGAAAAAATAGATCCAGAAATACACACACCTTTGGTTTGTCGATAGTTTTGCTCGTTTCGGCCGACGTTTCAATCAATCTGGGGTAAATTGTACATCCGATAATTCTCTCAACTTTAAGGAACCATCGGAACAATTTGAATGCTAACGTGAGATCTCCAATACTTTCTCCATCACCAATAAAAACCGTCGTTTGAAATTCCAAAAACCATCCAGTTTCACTTCAATTCAATCTCTTTACAAAATTCGTTTTAAGTATCATCCATTGTCCAGCCTTGATTAAAATCGCCTTAAGCTTCACTGGCCAGCAGCACTCCTATAAACTCCCTCAATTTCATTTGATATTCCTGTTCACTGTCACTGGAGCTCGTATCACTCTCGGCAAAGCTGTAACTATCTCCTGATAAGTCGAAATCATCAACCCTGAGATGTCAGCAACCAGCGATATTCCCTTCGACTCCACTTCGAATTAGCGCGACACAAAATAGCCGAGAAGTCACTAACTCACTAAAGTCATGTGCAAGTAAAAGGTATTCAAATTAACTTTTCTTTCGATACGGTCCAAGGGTGTACTCGTCTCAATCAAAACTCCCCAGCAACCCGTAATTTAAATCTCAAACCTCCTCCTCAGCAGTCCAAATCCAACCAAACTCCCGACCAAAGCAAAAAATGCAAGCCCTCGCCACCAAAACGCAACTCCCGCCAACCAGTCCGCTCATTTGTATCAGCTGAACATACCGTTGCCGCCATCTCCCGCAACAATACCTACATCTATTAAGTAAGCATCACCCGAACATCAAGCAATGCAGTTCAAATGCACTCAGGTGTCGATTGCATTTGAACTGCACCGCTCCATTGTTATTGTTGTTTTTTCCTAGTGTTTAAGTGATGCTTGCAAAGCAACAACCGCTCGTTTTGTTTTATACAGGCAATGCAATTCGAATGCCATTAGATGTCAATAACACTAATTGAGTGCAGTGACATCCGAATTGCACTGCCTGACTGTTTTGTTTTATTGTTTTTTTTATTGCTGTGAGTGGCGGCAAGCAGCTTTCCGTAACAGCGTGGGGACGACTCACCCCAGGAGAAGGGTCTCAACGCCGGGCAACAACTAATCGCAGAGACAGAGGCCTCATGAATCCTATCGGATATCCTTGCCGTGGTAGACACCCATCGAGTTTCCTTTTTCGTCCTCAAGCTCATATGCCACAAGACCTCGTGGACGACGAACCCTAGCACAAACAGACTTCGGGGCAAGCTTGGCCGCGAAACGATCCGGCGCTCTACTGAGGGCGTGATTTCGAACGAACACCTCCTGCCCTGGAACAAAGGTTTTAAACTGGCTGCGCAAATTATACCTTTGAGCGCCCTTTGCGTAGGCCTGCGTTAATTTCCCCTTCACGCGATCGTGTATTAGACGCAGTCGATCACAATGAGTGCTCAGTTTCACCTCCCCGTCCTCAAACGCGTTCAACTGTCGCAAAAGAGCGTAATCAGAGCCATGTTGAATAGGGTGGTAACCAAACATCAGGAAATGGGGGAAACGCTCAGTGGCCTCATGTACAACATTTTGAAAGGCTGCACATGATTCCACTAAATGCTCATCCCAACTCCGGTGTTCGTCCCCTATGTAGGCTTGGATTGCGTTAAGGATGCTTCGGTTTGCTCGCTCTGAAGCATTGGCTTTAGGGGAATACAAGGGAGTGAATATCTGCTCGACCCCATATTCTCCCAAGAATTTAGCCAATGCCTTTGCAGTAAACTGAGCCCCATTGTCAGAGTGAAGGAATTCAGGCACTCCAAAGGTCAGAAAGATCTCGTTCTAATATCAGCAGTAGCTTTTGGCAAGACCTTGAGCCACACAAACTTTGTGTAGTGGTCGAGCACCACGAGAAGCTGTACATTCCCATGTTTTGACCGTGGGTATGGGCCCATGAAATCCACAAACAAGCGCTGTAACGGTCGATCCATGTCTCGAGATGAGCCCATTGGTGGTCGCATCACGGCATTCGGAGGCTTAATTTGCTTGCATGTTTTACAAGCTTTAACATGCTCTGCAACGTTTTCCCTTAAACGAGGCCAATAATAATAGCGTTGCAGAAGCTCAATCGTTTTCCGAATGCCAAAATGAGAGCCCAATGGATCATCATGAGCACGGAGAATCAGCTCTTGCTTGTGACTTTTCGGTATCCATAATTTGGTTGTGGGAATGTCCGTGGTCAGCGCTCCTGTCGTGTTGGTGGTAATATAAACTCGCCCATCTCGAACATAAACGTTCATCAAACGGTCAGGCTATTTTATGACATGATTTACCAACTCGACATATTTTGGGTCCTGGAACGCTGACTCGGGAAATATTGCAGCCACACGATGGAGCTCCGGAAAACATCCAGTAATGGCCATCACCTCCTCGCCGCATCCGTGTGCCCTTGACAACGCATCGGGTACGATGTTCTGTGACCCTTTGCGATGCTCAATGACAAAATCAAAGTCCTGCAGCTTCAAACTCCAACGGGCAAGTCTTCCAGAGAGGTCCTGTTGGCTCATGAGCCATTTAAGGCTAACATGATCAGTGATGATGGTAAAAGGCAGCCCCTCGATATATGCCCAAAATTTATTGACGCTGTGCACCTTAGCCAGGTGTTCTAGCTCTGTGATGCTATAGTTGCGCTGCGCAGTATTTAATTTCGTGGACATTTAAGCGATGGGATGCTCTCCACCATCGTCATCCTTCTGAAACAGAACGCTACCGATACCCGTAGCGCTGGCGTCACACTGAATATAAAAGTGTTTGGTGAAGTCAGGATTTACCAGCACTGGAGCAGAAACTAGCAGTTCTTTAACCCTATCGAAAGCCACTCCCGCTCCTTCAGTCCACTGGAAATCCTTTTTGCTTTTCAACAATTCAGTCAGTGGTGCTGTAACGGAAGCAAAATTAGGAACAAAACGACGATACCAGCCCGCCATTTCCATGAACCTTCTCACGTCTTTCGCACTTTTTGGTACTGGGTAAGAGACGATGCCAGACACTTTCTCGGGGTCTGTCTTCAGGATACCGTCACTGACCACATAGCCGAGGTATTTGATTTCCCTTTGAACGAACTTACTCTTTTCGACATTGATGGTGAGTTCAGCTGCATGTAACAGCTGTGCAACTGTGCAAAGAAGTTAAAAGTGCTCATCAAATGTCGAGCTTGTAATAAGTAAGTCGTCAAGGTAGACAGACACCTTGTCATGCAGCTCATGACGTATAACCCGATGCACCAGTCTGCACATAGTTTGCGGTGCGTTACACAGACCAAAAGGCATGACCGTGAAATGGTACAGGGGTCTGCCGGGCACAGTAAATGCCATTTTCTCCCTAGATTCCGCGTCCAAAGGAATTTGCCAAAAGGCATCCTTTAAGTCCAGACTTGTGATGAATTTAGTGGACTGAAGTGGCAAAAGTAACCCCTCAGTCAAAGGCAACGGATACGCATCCCTTATGGTGACCTCATTCAACCTTCGGGCATCGAGACATAGACGAAACATATACTTTCCTCAATCACTCCCAAGGAAAGCATACGATCCAGCTCATCAAACAACAGTTTCTGGACCGCTGGAGAGACAGCATAGTGTCTCTGCTTGATGAGTTTCGCGGAACCGGTATCAATGTGGTGACTTAGCAAAGAAGTTTTACCAAGCCCCAAAACATTGAACGATGGAAACTGTTGTTTGACAAGCTCTAAACGTTGCTGATCCTCAGGAAGCAAATGGTGAAAACCAACAGCGGGTGTTTCGGGCAAAACCTCAACAGCGGAGACTTGCACTGGTGCAATCCGAAACGTATTCCAGAAATCAATTCTCAGATATACGTGACCGGTCAAAGATGGAACAATTCAAAATCGTACCATCTTTGAGCGATCATTGAATCGCACCAGCGCACGCACGTATCCTAGAACGGGAGCGTTTTGACCCGATGCAGTAAGGATGTCAGTCTGCAGCATTGACATCTGCAGCCCAAGACCCTTAATCAGGTCCAAAGATCCCGCTCCAAGTATACTCACGCTAGCTCCACTGTCGAGGAGCCCCATGAGCTTCTGACCTTTTATTTCAATTTCAGCAAAAGGCCGGTTTTCCCCGTACGGTGTCAGAATTGAATCTGCGCAAGCTTGCTTCAATAGTTTTCGCAAGGTAAAGTACCTCCATGATCTCCCGAAAGTAGAATTCGACGACCAATTAAAGGAGCTTGTGCGACGAGAAGTTCGGCAATCTCCGGAGGCCGACCAACTAGAGTGGGTATTACAAAACTGGGTCAGAGGCTGATTTGCAGACCAAGGTGTTTGGGTCGCAGTGTCAACAGTTTTTGAGGTTTGAACTGTAGCGTCTGAATATTTTCGACGTCCTATTTACGACCCCACTGCTCTGGGTCCACATTGGTGGCCACATCCGTGGTCTCGGGACGCCGTTGTTGGATGGAAGATGGACCGCTCCGAATCCCCGTATTCGTCACGATCCGTCTGGCGTTTCCCGAGCTTTTGCATCGTCCACATCTGGGCTTAAGCACATCGGGAGCTCCACAACCATAGCGAAAAATTCGGGTGGGGGCTATGGGGCAATCCTGATACGAATGCCCCAGATCTTGACAATTCCAACAGATCCTAAGATCGGTGGAGTCTTGCGCTGAACGGGGATTCGATGATAGCACAGGTTGGGACCTACGTGTCATTAGAGGACGACAAACTGATAGGGTGACTGCTTCCACATAATGAGCAGTTTTGTCCTCTTCAGGTTCATATATTTCATGGACCACGCGTCGCACTTGGGTACTATCAGCTCGTTGACCCGAAGGATACCATACGGCTTCGGTAGCCACACAACGTCGCAGCAATTCGCGGACATTACGGAATTCGAGTCCAGCCAAGTGTTCCCGTAAGCGGCGGTTCATATTGCGTAGCAATATGCACTGCAAGTCAACACCCGACAGTGGGTTGTTGATCTGCAGTGCCATTGCCTCGATCACATCGAAAAACACTTGGATGGACTCGCCCGGTTTTTGAATGCGAGCATCGATTTCACGCCGGATGTCAACGTCACTTCAACGGTCCTCAAAACGCTCCCGCAGCTCTCGCTCCAAATCAGACCATGTCACCGAGCGATGGAGCTCCATATAACGCCAGTACCACTCTTCTGCTGGACCTTGCAAAAGCAGATGTAGGTCGTGAGCGAGTACGGCCAACGAAACTCCGTAGCTCAACGCCATGGACTTGATTCTAAACAAGAACCGAGTCACGTTGAGACCCTTCGAAGCGCCATGGAAGCGAATCGTCCACTTTGACGGTGGCATAGCAGCAGCGGACCTACTAGAATTAAGGCTGGTAGCTATATCTTGCCTGTCTAACTCAACAGGGATTGCTGGAATTCCTGGACCCATCTCGCCTCCATCCAAATGACCCGTCGAATGAAAGTGATCAGATGCTGATGATGGTCCAGGAACGGCACTTGGAATAATTTGCTGTGGCACCGTGAAGTTGTGCGGGGGATGCTGTTCTGCTGGCGGAGTGATGGACAATCTTTCCAAAGCTCGGCTCAACCGTTCAAAGCCCGAGTCATTTGTGATTGGTCTACGCTTACGTGTCGCGCGTGCCATTGTACGTATTAAAGCAGAAGTTTAAAGAATCTAACGCAACTATTCTGAAATACACACAACAAGCTATACTTTAAAACAAAAAGGAATTTAAACCCTAATTAAATAAAACTTGCGATCACTCAAGATCGAACTAAATAAATTCAAATACAAAAATTCAAATATATGTTATATGCCTCAAATAAAAAAAACACTTAACCTTGAAACAAATGAAACTAAGGCAGGTCAAAACACAACTCAATAATAAAATATGAAATTCAGCTTCAACAACCCAACCAAAATCAAGCAAAGCAATCCAAAACTCCCGAATAAAATAATCATGTAAAAATTATGATAAATAAAAAACGATAAAAACGATATGTGTGTTAGAATAAAAAAAAATTTTTTTTTCATAGGTTCAGTGAAACCAAGTGTCAGTGGGCATATAAGAAGGGAAGAAAGGTATTAAAATTGGGAATGGAAAAGAAAAACGAAAGGATAGAGGCAAGACGATTCATGATTCCGGGTGGAGCAACCCAGAAGATGCCAGAAGGGAACACCCAATTCAAAATAGATGACATATTGTCATCGACAGCTATTGCCGGATATGGGGTCCACAAGGCATCAACGGAATTACCCCAACAACCTGACGAGAGGTGCCACTCAATTCAAATTACTTAGTCAAGCTAAGCGACTCGCAGACGAGGATATGAGTGTTGCACAGCCCTCATCAGGTCCAGAACCACAGTACAATCTTCCTGTTCAAAACACTTGACAAACACAACAGCTGAATAGGCACCACAGTTGTGGTAGCGACCGTTCACAACGAAAGAAGGTAGAAAAAAATTGAAAATTACGCAAAAAGGAAAAAAAAATATTGAACAATGAAAATTCTATATGAATGATCTGATGAGCATGCCAATTACGGCCAAAGAAACAAAAAAAAAACAAAATGGCTGATGCAACTAAGTGCTCCGGGTGTAGTGAGGGGCAGGTCAAGCCCTAGCTGTGTCACGCACAAACACTAACAGACAAGACAAAAGGAAAAAAAAACTAAACAAAAGAAAGACGGGAGCCCACCCATGACTTCACTGAACCTATACCGGTTGGAATTAGCAAGTCATTGGTATTTTAATGTTCCTTTCAAATTATAAAAAAAACCACGCAAATTGTTTATTTTTTTACCGTAAAACACATGTATTCATGCAAAAAAAAGAGATAAAATAAATATGAACAAAATTCACCAAGGAAAAACAATCCAAACAGTAGTCCAGGATAAAATATTAATAAATTACAAAATGAAAATTATAATAAATATAAATATAGGTAAATGGATAAAACTTAACCATGCAACAAATGAAATATTAACTTCAATTAAAATATAAAACAAAAGCGATCACTTACCAGGGATTCTGGATGACGGTCGACCGCGATACGGGATCCGCTGAAAACTTTTTTTTTAGTAAGAAATTCCAATTCATCAATTATTTCACTTATTTCACAATTATTAAAGATAATGTAGCATCGCAAAAATATAACCATTAATTGAATATTTTCTGGTCTTTTGACTTAATGTTCAAAACTATCTGACATTTACTTTTTATAATTGCATACGGCACTTCCATTCAATTAGATTCGGTGACCTGACATTACTTATTGAAGAGGCAATTGAGAATATGAAGCAATCCTTCTTGCTTCTACAGATAATCGATATGCCTTTTCGTTATCATATCAATTAGGCAATTATTGTAATAAGCGACGAGAAAAAATAGATCCAGAAATACACACACCTTTGGTTTGTCGATAGTTTTGCTCGTTTCGGCCGACGTTTCAATCAATCCGGGGTAAATTGTACATCCGATAATTCTCTCAACTTTAAGGAACCATCGGAACAATTTGAATGCTAACGTGAGATCTCCAATACTTTTTCCATCACCAATAAAAACCGTCGTTTGAAATTCCAAAAACCATCCAGTTTCACTTCAATTCAATCTCTTTACAAAATTCGTTTTAAGTATCATCCATTGTCCAGCCTTGATTAAAATCGCCTTAAGCTTCACTGGCCAGCAGCACTCCTACAAACTCCCCCACTTTCATTTGTTATTCCTGTTCACTGTCATTGGAGCTCGTATCACTCTTGGCAAAGCTGTAACTACCTCCTGATGAGTCGAAATCATCAACCCTGAGATGTCAGCAACCAGCGATATTCCCTTCGACTCCACTTCGAATTAGCGCGACACAAAATAGCCGAGAAGTCACTAACTCAATAAAGTCATGTGCAAGTAAAAGGTATTCAAATTAACTTTTCTTTCGATACGGTCCAAGGGTGTACTCGTCTCAATCAAAACTCCCCAGCAACCCGTAAGTCAAATTTCAAACCTCCTCCTCAGAAGTCCAAATCCAACCAAACTCCCGACCAAAGCAAAAAATGCAAGCCCTCGCCACCAAAACGCAACTCCCGCCAACCAGTCCGCTCATTTGTATCAGCTCAACATACCGTTGCCACCATCTCCCGCAACAATACCTACATCTATTAAGTAAGCATCACCCGATGCAATGCAGTTCAAATGCACTCAGGTGTCGATTGCATTTGAACTGCACCGCTCCATTGTTATTGTTACTAATGTTCGAAGAACATTAGTAAACTTATTAAACTCGTTTCGCCGAAAATTCATATTTCTTTATTTACACATATATATATATATATATATATATATATATATATATATATATATATATATATATATATATATATATATATACATATATATATATATATATATATATATATATATATATATATATATATATTTATGTGTATATATATATATATATATATATATATATATATATATATATATATATATATATAAATATATATATATATATATATATATAAATATATATATATATATATATATATATATATATATATATATATATATATATATATATACTGATGTGGCCAAATTATTCTCACCTTCTGAAAATCTTAAGTTTTTTGTCCTAAATTACACCTTTTACAAATAAAAACTAAAACTTATTGTAATTAACATATTTATTAGTATTTAGTGAACATTCCTTTCGCATCTTTTAAACGCTGTATTCTACGAGGCATTCCACTTATCGTATTTTTGGCTTTTTCGATTAAATCCGTATCATTTTGCCAGACTTCCTTCATTGCTGCAATCAAGTCTGATTTTGTCCGGGGGCAGTTTTCTGCCACTTTTTGTTTAAAAATAGCCCAGATATTTTCGATCGGATTCATATCTGGACTATTTGCTGGCCAATCAAGGATTTGGATACCTTGTGTTCTTAGAAATTCAATGATTTTCTTCGCCGTATGGCATGGAGCCTTGTCGTGCATGAAAATCGCTTCTCCATTAAATTTTTCGTTGAGAGTCGGTACCAATTGTGTCTGTAGAACAGTTTAATATTGATTGGCATTCATTGTTCCCTCGACTACGTAAAGTGGGAAGAGTCCTTTCGATGAAATTGCCGACCAAATCATGACCCTGACTGGTTGTTTGACTCGTTGCTGAACACACGAAGCTGAATATTCCTCTCCTTTGTATCTGCGGACAGTCCTGACCATTGGTAGTGTTAAACTCATCATCGTTTCATCGCTGAATATAACCTGATCAGAAAATAAAAAAAGGATAAAGTCAAAAGACGAACTTTTTGACAAGTGTCATTTGTGTCATTTCAAGTGTGACAAGGTAATATTTAAAAAAGAGATATTATTAGTTTATACCTTTTCCCAATCGACTGCAGACCATGATAAATGTTCATTCGCCCACGTTTTCCTTTGCAGTATCATCCTAGCATTTAGTTTTTGCTTTTGACGAGGACGTCTTGCACAGAGCCCAGATTGGAAAAGTCGACGCCTAACTGTTCTCTCCGATATTTCCACACCAACGTCGCGTAGAGTACCTCTTAGGGACTTGCTGGATAGCGTTCGGTCTTCTTTCGCTTTTCGCAATAAATATCTGTCTTGACTGGTTGTTGTTTTAGGCTTGCGACCGCATTTCCCCTTTCTTTTCGGACTTCCTGACGGCCGGACAACTCTACTTTTCGCAAATTTGCTAACAAATGACCTACTTACTCCCACTTTTTGAGCTATTTGCGCATGAGTATAGTGTCCTACTTCCAAATACGTAGAAATTTTAGCTTTCACCACTGAACTGATATCTTTTGCTTTACCCATATTGAAAAATCACTACTTTTACAAAAGCCACTTTTACGTTCTCCTTCAAAAGTCAAAAAGGAGACTGAAATTTTTCGCTAAAATACTTCACCTTAAATGCTACTTAGAAACCATAAAACAGAAACAATTAGCAGCTCAAACAAATTAAGAGGGCAATAAAAACTCAGAATTCATATTTATCTCAAAATGGCTGCAGGTAATTAATTACCCATTACGGAGGTAATTCCGCGGAAAAGGATCTTTTCATTCCACGAATCTTCGTAGTTAAGGACACCTAATCTAATTACAAACCAACAATAAAAATAACTATAGTTCCTCGATTCTAAATAGGATTAACAATGATTTTATATGAGGTGATAATAATTTGGCCACATCAGTATATATATATATATATATATATATATATATATATATATATATATATATATATATATATATATCAGCAAAATGATTTTCCGAGATAATCTCTGGAGTGGCCGATTCGATTGAGCTGAAACTTTCGGAAAACGTAGATGTATATAGTAGGTAGGCCCACAACTTTCTCAAATTCAGATATCCTAAACATTTTGGCGGCGGCGAGCGTTTTAGTTAATTTTGAGGTACTCCTATATTTCCAAGCAGTGTAAATTTTCGTTGAAAAAAAGTATTGGGAATGAAAATTAATTATGTTCTAAGCTTGTTTTTGATAAAGAGTTGAAATTTTTGAGCCGTGTGTGGGTGCAGGGTGCCTAAAAGTAGGCAGGGACTTTTTTTCAAATTTTGATTTGTCATTACTTGTGATCACAACATCAGATCATCGTGAAAGTTCCAGAGCGTATTGATGTTGACTAGGACTTAGCATATATGGATGTTCAAGGTTGTACGGGTAACCCTGTAGCTACGGCAGGCTCCTGAAAAACAAATCTTTCAAATCATTTACCCTCCTCAAAAATTTTTGATTTTTGGCAAAAGTTTCAAATCTGATAAATTTTGACCTCTGTCCATCATGTCAAATTGAAATTTTGAAAATTCCGATTTGCACAAGAACGGTAACCCATCATCAAATTACCTCTATTTTCAGCACTCGAAAGTTCTGTCCACGAGAACTGACGACCGGATTATCCGATCATAATGAAATTCACAGGGCATGTTGGTATTAGCTAGGATCAGGTCTGATAGAAGTGATTTTGAAATGCGGGCAACCCTCTGGCAGTGGTACCATCTTGAAAAATCACTGAGAAAAAAACAGCTCTTTGGCCTATAACTTCCGATGAAGCCATCAGATTTTAACAAAACTCACACAGTACTTGAATCTTTATTATGTAGAGCGTTTAAACGTTGTTTGAGGCCGCCATCTGAAAAATGTTCAAAACTCGGAAAATTTAAAAATTGATTCCTTATTTTTATTGCAAATGCTTTGCATATGAGAACGTAATTTGAAGCATCTGTTGGTGCAATATTAACGGAAATGGCACATTGCTAGTTAGCCTGTGTCAGCAGCAAAGCAAAATACATACCAAATCTGCTTCACGTTAAGTTAAACCCAACCAGTAAATTTCGTTTCGAATGAATCACTGCGCTGGAAGGTATACGGGTGAACAGAATTTAAGGGTTACCACCCTCAAAACTTTTCAAATTTTTAAAACGTTAATATTTGTTGTTAACTTTCATTGCAGGATCAATCTCAATTGGAAATCTAATGACATAATCGCTCAGTAAAGAAATTCCACAAAATTACAAAAATGGTCATAGCTGGCAGCCCTTTCATGATTTTTGTACGAAATTCCTCCGACATTTACTTCATATTAAGGTCCATTTACTGCATTAACTTCGTTTTGATTTCTACACTGGACCGGAAGTTCTAGGGAAAAAAAGCTTTATTTTGCTGAGCAAATTTGCAAGATTTATGAGACAAAAAACACCACAGCTGCCAGCCCTATACCAATTTTTCAACCAAATTTTCACCAAATGTTACAGAGAGTAACATCCAAATATTGTGTAAATTTTGTTAAAATCTGATGGCTGAATCGGAAGTTATAGGCCAAAAAGATGTTTTTTTTTCTCAGTAGTTTTTCAAGATGGTACCCCTGCCACAGGGTTGCCCGCATTTCAAAATCACTTCTATCAGACCTGGTCCTAGCTAATACCAACATATTCTGTAAATTTAATTACGATCGAGTTATCCGGTCGTCAGTTCTCGTGAACAGAACTTTCGAGTGCTGAAAATAGAGGTAGTTTGGTGATGGGTTGCCGTTCTTATGCAAATCGGAATTTTGAAAATTTTGTCTTGAGATGAAGGACAAAGGATAAAATTTATCAAAAATTTGAAATTTTTGTCAAAAATCAAAAATTTTTCAGGAAGGTCAATGATTTGGAGGATTTTTTTTCAGCAGCCTGCCACAGCTACAGGGTTGCTTTGCTTTATGCTGAAAATCTATGTGTGCCATATTTTAGTCAACATCAATATGGTCTGTAATTTTCACGATGATCCATTGTTTTTCTTACAAGTGATGACACATCAAAATTTGAAAAAAATTCCTTGCCTACTTTTAGGCACCCTGCACCCACACACAGCTCAAAATTTCCAATTCTTTATCATAGACAAGCTACGAACATAATTAGTTTTCATTCCCAATACTTTTCTTTAACAAAAATTTACACTGCTTGGAAATATAGGAGTTCCTCAAAATTCACTAAAACGCTCGCCATCGCCAAACGGTTTAGGATATCTGAATTTGAGAAAGTCATGGACCTATTTACTATATACATCTACGTTCTCCGAAAATTTTAGCTCAATCGGATTGGCCACTCCAGAGATTATCTCCCTTAATCATTTTGCTGATATATATATATATATATATATATATATATATATATATATATATATATATATATATATATTATATATATATATACATATATATATATATATATATATATATATATATATATATATATATATATATATATATATATTTATATATATATATATATATATATATATATATATATATATTATATATATATATATATATATATATTTATATATATATATATATATATATATATATATATATATATATATATATATATATATAAATATATATATATATATATACATATATATATATATATATATATATATATATAAAGAAATATGAATTTTCGGCGAAACGAGTTTAATACTATTGTTCTTCGAACATTAGTAATAAGGAATACTAAAAGGGTCAGAATCAAGATCCCATTGGATAGTCAAGCGGCTCTCATGGCTATAAATCGCGATCAAATAAATTCGGCTATTCTCCTAGAGGTGAGAGAGACCCTAAATGAAATAGGGGCACAGAACAGCCTTGAGTTGATATGGATCCCCGACCATGAAGGGCACCGAGGAAACGAGGTAGCTGATACTAGAGCCAAAATAGGAGCAAAAATGCCCTTTATAGGTAGGTCCTTCTCCGTACTGGGGTTTTACAAAAGCAGATACGGAGAAAGAAATTAAAACATGGAGCAAGAAGAAGATCGAAGACTACTGGCTTAATATTGAGGGTTAAAGCACTCAAAAAAAAATACCTTGGCTTCGATAATAAAAGAGCGAAAGAAGCAGTGGCTCTCTGCAAAAGTGGCATAAGAGCTCTATGCGGAGCATTGACAGGACACCTTCCATGCAAAATGTACCTCCACAGGATAGGTTAGGAGCATGACAACCGCTGCAGATACTGTGGAGAAACTACAGAGTGTGTAGAACATCTGCTCACAGTCTGTCCAGCACTAGCGAGAAGAAGTTTTGAGCTACTTGGCTCTGCTCTTCCTTCCATCAGGGACATCACAAATGTCCCGTCAAGGAACATATCCAGGTTCATTAGAAGCCTGGACATCCTAAAGGACATAACGCAAAGGATGCACAATAGACCCAGGAGGTCTCAGTGCTAGGGTCCCTCTGGACCCACTCCAGGCCATCATCATCATCATAAGTTAAATCGGCGTTTGTAAGACGTCCTCCAACTCGCAATATATGCTTGTTTTTCTAAGTTCTAAGATAACATCAGGAACACTAGCTATTTTAGGTCAAATATCTGTTGTCTGCACTAGCCAGGCAGGACTATTCCACCATAAACAATTATTTAATATATTCTCACACTCGATGACTCGAGATGCTAAGTCGGCCGGATTCTGTTTTGAAGGAACGTACTGCCATGTAGTATTTCTGACAGATTCGAAAATGACCGTAGTTCGATTTGCGACGAACGTTGTCCAGTGCGTTGGATGTCCACGCAACCAGTCTAAAACAATTTCAGAATCCGTTCAAAGCCAGATTTTAATGTTAAGCAAGATGATTGTCGTTTTCACCTTTGCCATCAACTTCCATAATAAAACGGCTGCACACAGTTCTAACCGTGGAATCGATACCGGACGAACAAGAGCAACTTTAGTATTTGAGACTATGAGATGTGAACATGTGCTACTACCATTTCTACAAACTAGATATATTGCCGCAGCTACGCCTTAGCTGATGCATCACTGAAGCCGTGCAACTCAAATTGGCATTCTACTGTATAGTTTGTCCAGGGAGGTATTGGCAAATTTTCAATTATAGACAATTTGTTTTGAAATTTTGTCTACATTTCGTGAATATTATTCGGCAAAGGTTCATCCCAACCTAATCTCTGTAGCCATAAAAACTGTATGAAAACCTTCGCAGTTATTATTATGGGAGCCAGCCATCCAAGTGGACCAAACAACCTGGCTATGTCCGAGAGCAATTGCCGCTTAGAATGCACATCTTTATTCCCATTCATTTTGATTCGATAACTAAATTTATCCGGCAAAGGATGCCCCATAATTCCTAACGATTTATAATTCAAGTCTAAGTTTAAATCAAGTGACGTTTGCATCTCAATATCTTCCTGTGCTATTCCTTCAAGTATTTTCACATCATTTCTTACCCATTTTCGAAGTGGAAATCCGCCAGCAGCTAATAAATCATTATCTCCTTCCTTTTGTCTATAGTTTCCTGTCAAATTTGTCCACCGGAGAACAGGTCATCAACATAAAATTCATGATTTTTAGAATGAAACGCATTAGAATAATTTTGACGTTCATCTTCAGCTAACTGTTTTAAGGTTCAAATCGCTAGAAACGGCGCACAAGTCACTCCAAAGGTAACTGTAGTAAGCATGTACTCTTGAATGTCATCTTCCTTATTGAATCTCCATAAGATTCTTTGATATTGAGCGTCTTCATGGTGTATCTTTATTTGCTGATACATCTTCGTGATGTCAGCCATGAAAACGAACCGATAACGTCACCAATTCATTAAAACTGCTAACAAGTCATTTTGTATGGCCGGTCCTGTTAGCAGGACATCATTAAGGGAAACTCTTAAGTTTGCTTTTCTTGACGCATCAAACACTATTCTTCAACTGGTTGTGCTCAGGGCCGGGGCGAATGATTTCTGCCCCCGGTGCTAAAGCCAGATGTTGCGCCTCTGAAATACATTCAGTGGGCCTTTTCACACTTGTATTCTTGATGCACTCCTCAAACCGGTTTACTGGGCAAGAGATGGAAGAATCAAGGGGAATTCTCTACTTTTTGTGCAGGAGTGCATCAAGAATACAAGTGTGAAAAGGCCCAATGAATCCTAAAAGAATATACCTCATGCAACCAATACTCGTTTGTGTGAGTAAACTAAGGAATTAAGGGTATACATATATATATATATATATATATATATATATATATATATATATATATATATATATATATATATATATATATATATATATATATATATATATATATATACATGCTAATATCCACAATACAGGAGCTAGAACATTACACACGTTTAGAGGTTTCCACAAGAGACCTAGTCCGTATAACCCATAAGGTTATACATGATATTAATATATACAAAAATAAATATTTTAACAATAAATAAAGTTTATAAAACACAACAACTAAAAGAATGTTTTCAATTTGTGATAAATTTACATACATACGCTAATACAAATCATAGGAGAGTAGATCAGATTGACTATTTAAAATCAATTTTTCCTCCAAACTGAGACAGTCTTGGGAAATAATATCTGGGGTACATTGAATTTTGCTAATATTATATAAGCAACTGAGTATTTAATTGTGTACAATTATTTGGCCGAACCTTTCCGAAAATGATTGTAGTGCCTAGTGCAGTATTTTAAAATTAAAATCAATTTTGAACTTTTCCTGACGATCCAAAACCACTGTACCTTTGTACCTCTCTACCTTTGTAATGAAAGAGAGGTCTTTTTCACATTGATCTTAATGTAGATGAGCTTTGAAATTCATAAGGAATATCCAAGTCACACGCAATTGATTTTGCATTACCAAAAAACTTTACAAATTCATTCTCTGAACGTTACTGCTTTAAAAACATCTTTGTAGAGCTTAATATTTCAACCGCTACCTCCAATCCAATTTCAGGACTCTGCAAACATTTACTTGCAATATTTATTTTGTTTAAAATGTCTACCTGATCAAAATGCAACTCAAAAATTGGAATTTTATAATTTTATTACCTAAGCATTCAGCGGAGTGATTGAATTTAGTATCATCGCCTCGCGAAAGTTCGACAAAAGCCTCATAAACTTTGCCTAAATTAAAAGCCAAAGGTCTAAGTGCATTTATTCTACTTTCCCACCTCATTTCACACAACGGTTTAAAGGCCAGCGACACTATATACTTTTTCAAAACCTACTCTAAGAGCCGGTTTCGTTTTCTATTTGCATCACCCGACAATTTTCTGCTAACAATTGATGACATTCTAGTAGATAAACAATCTTTCATAAATATAAAATATAGCAACAAAATAACACAGCTACAAAGGCAATAATTTACCAATAAATGTTGTTCAGAAAAATCAGCCAATGCACGCTACTACTCTTAACATTGTACTAATAACACTATACTCTTGGTATTGCAAAATAACGTTACTTAACATCAGGAAAATGAAAGCCAATTTATTGCACAATTGTTGCCAATACATTACAGAAAACTTTTATAAATTTACTCCCGTTTTCATATATACTCCCCACATAGATATTTTATTTTGATCTTAATCATTGAAAAAATGCATCAATATTCAACCCTAAAATTCATTACTAAACCTACAAATCAATAAGCATTTCTAAAATTTTCATTAACATTTAGCGAAACATCTCTTCATCACAAAATACTTGCCGAAATTGCCTGAGTGGCATACCATACACTGAACGAAAAAGGTACATAGAATTGATGAAAATGTTCATCGTTACAATGAAAATTTCATCATTTTCCAACCGATGGGGAAGTTCATTGGCATAAAGAAAAGCCGTTCATCAATTTTATGATGCAAACCTAGCACTCACACACTGAAACAATTGAAGAAATATATTCATTGCCGGGAAGAATACGTTCATTATTTTTTTCATAGCATTGATGAAAATATTCATTACTGTAATGAATGATTCATAAGATATATGAAAAGGCTCATAATATTGATGAACGTGTTTTTAACGTTTACGAAAAAGTTCATAATTTCGATGAACTGGTTCTTAATATAATAAAAGAGTTCATAACACTGATGAATGCGTGTGTAATACTATGAACGAATTTATAACTTTCATCAATGGGTTCATTTTATTAAAATCGTCGGTCACACACTTCATAATGGACAAATTGATCATATAAATGAAACACAGTTTTTATAACGAAATGCCTTTTTTTTTAATATTATGATTAACTAATCATGACAACTATTATTTCCAAAAATAAAATATATACAAAACAATCCATAAATTCTATAAAACTTTCAGCTGCAGAATCTATTTTTGGACCTGAAAATTCAAATAATTAATGTAAATTCTCCAATAACAATTTTTTGAGCACTACTTACTGAATTTTATTTTCGTTTTTGAGGCTTTCTCTTTTCCTGGTTTCGTTTTGGGGAATCCAACCTGTGCCCTTTGCTCTGGGAACTTTTCTGCCCTTCATGATGATATCGGCTGAAATTTCACCATTCACATGGAGGAAGTTCACAATTATATTTTAAAAGGATATGTTAGTCTACGTTAAATCACTATTACTTACTGTTTTTAACCATACAACATTAATTAAAAACGCACTCTTGGAATACTAACAGCAAATACTCACTTTGGATCAAAATACTATTTTTCGCACAGAACACTACAGTAATATTACACGGTTTTCACTTGATAAAATTCTGCATCAATGCCGTATCAATACATGCAAATTATTTATCAATACCATATACTTGCCAATAGAGTGAGTATTCATAGTTATGAGGAGTTCATTCTTAGATTTAATGAACATTTGCATTGATAGTAAGAAAATGGTCATCAACGATGATTTCAAAAAAAGATTCTTTGTAGTAACGAATGAGGTTCATTATTGTAATGAACGTGTTCATCAGGACCATGAAGATGTCTATGACTTGTGGTGGTAATGATATTTTGAATATGTGTTTGTGCATTTATACAAGCTGGAACAGCATACTGATAGTTTAATGAAAGTGGATTCATGACATTAATGAACTGTTCATCGCCTTCCAAAATTTTCTGAAGAAAATTTTCATCAGCATAATGAAATGTTCATAGTATTAATGAATTTGAAGTTGATGATCTGCATTCATTATTATTATGAACAGTATTTTTTTCAGTGTAGTAAATGGAGCAATATTGGGATCCTGCGCCATGCCCCGTATACGATCTTTATGAAAATTTTCGCCATGTAGAAAACTTCATATAAAAAAAAACTTCTGTGGCGCAGACTTCGTCCAGTGCACCATTCGCTGCTGATCGATCGATCGATACATATTTTTGTAGGCATACTGCTCGTATGGAATAGACTAGGAGCAAAATGTTCTGGTGCTACTTTTAAATACTGCACCATTGCGTACAGATATTAATGATTAATCCCAACGATAAAAGTAATGTCCAAGAATATTTTATGTAAATTTTCAATTTAGGATGGAAATATTACAGCAATATTATCAGTTTGATTATTTCTTATCGAGGGATGTCATCGGCTGGTAAGGGAAATGATTTTTGTGGGAAAATAAATAGTGTTTGCTTGCATTGCCTGAAATGTGTAGGCAGTTCTTATTCTTGCATGTGAAGGCAGGGTTTGCTGCAAGTAATTTACATACATATTTACATATATCATGAACTTTAAGCAAAACAGCTTTCAACCATTATACGACTGCATTACAGGTAATGACTGTATCATGTATGATGATTTCATATATTGCTTTGCTTCCTGATGGGATTGTCGGGTAGAAGAAACGATTTTTTGAGAAGAGTTGACTTTTTAAATAGAAAGAGAAATTCGAACATATTTTCTTTAAAACGGAAAAAGTTAATAAGCATGACTTAAGCGACTGATAACTTAAGATCAAATTTTTGAAGGTGAGAGGGTAAATTTTTACGTTTGCTTAGTTGCGCCCCCTTTTTGCCAGCGCTCGGTGCGACTGCTCCATACGCGCCTATGGAAGCCCCCGCCCTGGTTGTGCTGCTCTCCTGAAAGACTGGATGATGTGGCAGATAGTGAGCTAAACACTCAATTTTACCATTCCTTATAATATGCTCTTGCATAATGTCGACAGGGTGCATGTGTCCGAGATCTAAATATTCTTTCATGCATTGACTGTATTTTGCCTTTAATCGCTTGTCTCTTTCAAGGCGTTTTTCTAATGATAGAAAGCTCGAAAGAGCAATGGCTTTCGAGCTACCCAATGAATTTTTCGATTCTTTACTCTTAAATGATAACCGCACTGTATATATTTCTGACTCATCTCGTCGAACATTTTTTGTATATAGCTATTTACACAATTCGTCATCTTGAGATTGAACCACCTGTGGTATAACTTCCTCTAGTTCCCAGAGTTTCCGCAACTCTGCGTTAAGATCCAAACCTTCGCTAATTTCAACCTTGAAGCTTTGTACATTGTTGCGCGTGCACCCTTCATCCACTTGCCCAAATATAACCCAACCTAACTGAGTGTCCTGAGCTATTGGTCCAGCCGCTAATTGTTTGAACCGTCCAACCACAATTGTAGACACTACATCTGCACCTAACAGGATATCGACCCGACTAGGGCGATCAAAAAATGAGTCAGCCAAATTAAGCTGTTTTAATTCATTCCGATCCCCCGTGTACATTGCACGAGGTGGAATCATATTTGTCAACCTATCCATAATTAATGAATTGAATTCTAAGATCTTATTTCCTGAAATCCTCATCTAAAGCTATATTTCATCCTTGACATTATGGTCACTTGAATGTCGTATACCCGATACTATGACGTTTGTTGACTTTGTTTTTATTCCCAACTGCTGAGCTACTGCCTCAGTAATCAAGCTAACTTGGTCTAACAGCGCACGCAATTGAATAGGACCACTCTGCCAAATCAACGTGACCATAGCAGTGGCTAGTAAAACTTCTCGACGCCGGTCGATGGCAGATGAGACATG
>OZ022263.1:151513092-151690592 GCA_963978885.1 Nemotelus pantherinus
GTATTCAAGTACAGAACGGACTAGGGTAATAAACAGGTGGACACAAGTAGAAATACTAAATGAATTGTGGCAGGAACGAACCACGAAACCAGCAATTCGAGAAGCTTTTCTAGTGATAGTAAGGACATGAACGTCGAATTTCAGTTTACGATCAAATGTGACCCCAAGATCTGAGAAATTATCGACACAAGAAAGGAAAGTACCATCAATAGCATAAGGAAAGACATGAGTGTGAAGCTTATGGGAGAAAGACATAGAAAAACACTTGGCAACATTAAGGGACAAACAGTTAATGTTACACCAAGCAGAGAGAGCATGCAAATCATCCTGAAGAAGGAGAGAGTCATCAGTATTTTTGATTACCCGGAAGATTTTTAAATCATCTGCATATAGAATACATGAAGACTTAAAAACCGTGGGAAGGTCATTGATGAATAGATTGAGCAAAAGTGGTCCTAAGATGGAACCTTGAGGAACACCAGAAGAAGGGGAGAAAGGTGAGGACGAGAAGCTAAAGAGGGAGACAATACAAGTGCGATCAGTTAAAAATGAAGAGATCCAGGAAAGCAAAGGTTCACGAATGCCATAATGCTTCAGTTTGATAAGAAGCAGCTTATGATTGATAGTGTCAAAAGCTTTGGCAAAATCAGTATAAACGACATCAACTTGATTATTGCTGTCAATTGCAGAAGCGACTACATGAGTAAACTCAGGAAGGTTCGTAGAGGTGCTCCGGCCTTTTACAAAACCATGTTGTTCCGCTGCAAAGACACAAAAGAGGGAATCATAGATACGATTGTAAACGAGGCGTTCCAAAATTTTGGAAAGGCAAGGAAGAATGGAGATAGGGCGATAGTTAGAGGCAAGGTTCCGATCACCCGATTTGAAAATGGGAAGAATGTTAGAGAGCTTCCAAGAGGATGGAAATTGACCAGCACAGAGACTGACATTGAATAAGATTGCTAAAGGGACGCAAAGTGAAGAAGCAAGATTTTTTACAAAGAAATTGGGAATACCATCCGGGCCCGGGGAACAGTTTGAGTCAAGAGAAGACAAAAGCAATTCAACCTCTACTGGGTTAGTTACGATTGAGGAGAGGCAAGCAGGGAAATCAAAGGAAAAGCAGTCAGTAGCAGGAATCAATGGAATAGTGTAAACAGAAGAAAAAAATAAAGCAAGGAGATTGCAAATGTCAGGAGGGTTGGACGCAGTAAAGGCATTAAAAACTAAGGAGTCAGGAAGAGAGGAGGAAGCTTTTAAGGAGCGTACAAAAGACCAGAAAGATTTAGGGTTGTTCGAGTTTAAAGTAGATTCAACAGACGAGGAATAGTTGAGTAGTGCTACTCTAATTTCTTTCTTGGCAGAGGAACGTAAACGGGAGAAGATAGCATAATCTTCACCCGACCGAGAAATCAAAAATTTCAAACGCGCTGAATTTTTATCTCTAAGAGCACACTTTACCCTCGCAGTAAACCAAGGGGCGTCACGGGAGCGACGAGAACTGAAGACAGGAGTATGTGACGAGATCAAATCAGTAAGAATACCGTAAAATTTGGATACAGCAGAGTCAACATCGAGACCACGGAAGCAATCAAACCAATTAATTGAATTCAGGTCATTAGACAAGCAGTCAAAATTAGTTTTTTTAAAGTTAAACCAGCGCGCAGTGGATGATTTAATACGGTTCGATAGGCTAACAGACAAATTAATTGAAACGGGAGGATGATGGGGATCTGGGTGCGTGTAGGGTATTGGAACAGATGACAGAGAAATCGAAGAGGACTCAACATTAGAAAGGATGAGTTCAAGGATCTTGTTATTAGTATTAGGGAAACAGTTAAATTGAGAAAGAGAACAGGAGGAAAGAAAAGAAGATAAGGCAATAGAAAGGTTGTTGGTGGACATAATACGAAGAAAAGAAGAGTCCCATTGAACAGAAGGCATGTTAAAGTCGCCACAGATAATGATTGAGGACGAGGGATAGTTGCTATTAAGGTAAGTGGAAAGTTCAAAAAAGAACTTATCATAAGTCGAGAAGGACAAGTTACAGGGAATATATAAGGACGCAACAAACAAAGAGGATGTAGGCGACAATGAGATGGAAACAGCAACACATTCAACAGGTGGACTAGGGATAAAATCAGCGCAAAGTTTACTGTTGAGAGCCCTAAGCACAGCAATAAGCACGCCACCACCATCAGCCTTATTAGATATCAAACGATTGCGATCACAACGGTAAACATTGTATGCAGGGAAGAACTCGGAGCTAAAAATGTCGTCAGTCAGCCAAGTTTCCGACAAGCAAATCAGGTGATCATTTTCACGAATAGCAGCAGTTTTAAAGTCATCAAGTTTGGTCCTCATGCCACGAACATTTTGGTAATACAGAGATAATTGTTTACGCTTAAGAACTAGGTTCGAGCTCTCCGGTTGTTTGATGATCGAAAATTTCGCCGGTTATCAAAAATTTTGACTAACGTCCCGGGAGGCCAAAATTTGGAGTCAGCGACAATATCGAGGTTGGCAGGCAATGTTATTTTGAAAGAAGCCACATATCTTCTAGGCTGGCTATCTTTCGTAAATTTGACGCAATCTAAAATATGAGGAATGAAGCAGACCTTCTTGCAGATGTAGCGTTCGACTGCAGCCACAGAAGTTTCAGAAGCAAATCGCGATACAAAAATTTGGAGAGGAGGCGTGACTACATGCAAACCGAGATCATCAACGGAGTCGTTAACAGCAACATGTAATTGAGATGTAGGCAAACTCGATTGCAAAGAAGCAATAGATGAGGCAGCACAAGCAGCATCAGCGTTCCTAGCAGATACGTCGAGATGAGGGACTGGTGAGGCACGAGGAGACCGAAGACGTTCCGGCGGTCTCCTAGAAGATCCAGGAAGATCATGTGCCGGAGGAAGAAACGGCTGAAGTGAGCCAACAGTCGAGGCAACAGAAGAAATATAATATCGAATTCATATTGCGGGGCTTTGGGGTGAGGTAATGAAATATGATGTAAACTACGCTGTAGAAACATTTTATTTGACAGCAAAATCTTTTTTGCTCCCTTTTGGTAAAATATTGAAAGACATTGTCATGCAGCTGCGTTGATCGTCCAATTTCTTGAAAAATGTTTTTCAATACTTCGTAGCGTTAGCTCCAATAATCGTGTGGATTCATGATATTTCATATTAGTTTTAATTCTTTTCAACGCATTAAATGGCATCTCAATAATTACTGAAGCGACCAGAATTGTTAAATTTATCTTTATTATGTATGATTAACTTATCTACATATAATAGTAACTTTTCATGATTATTTTATCAACGTACAGAACAAGATTTTACTTTTAAGTTTTGTCGGCTGAAGAATAGACCATAAATGGACCGCATTTGGAAACATATTTTGAAAAGTTAGAGACTGAGTTATATCCATGAGGTTCAAAACCTCAATTTATGAAATTCATTTAGCCGCCGTTTTTGTCTAGCCAAATACATTACACACCTCTGCTTTATTGTGACCTCTAAATGGCAAGTCCATACGTGATTAAAGTAAATAAACCTTTTTAGCGATTAACGTTTTAATTTCTTTTTCATATCACATCCTTCATTCACCTGGATTTCAATTCGTTGAGTGAGCTTAATTACGTTTTGTAGGGTGCCATTTAGATTTTCTAAATAATTATTTTTTTATTTCAAAATGTACTTACATTACTTGACAATTTTTTATAACATTCTATATTAAATGAACTCTTCACATTCCTATCGGCTCTACTGATTTTGAACTCTGGGGCTGGTTTGCTGTTATTTTTAAATAATAACGTTCTGGATAAGTTTATTGATTGAATGGAATAGCTTGTGAGTCATCATAAAATTCATTTTGAGTACTATTATTATATATACAATTGATTTACATGACAATAATTGAAATCAGTAATAGCAAAATAGTTTATGCTTTCAAGAAAAATTCATTAATGCTATTTAAACTGCACGATAAAATACTTTGAACTTTAACATGCACTCGTTTTACACTGGCAGTAAACTAAATTCCACAGATCAACCTCATTTACCAAATCAAAAATTAGCGCATACATACATAATAAATGTTTCTTCAAAACATAAAACAAATAATTTCTTTGGGTTCTTTCGGAAATGTCTATATAACAATATTCATTCTCTTCATATATCAATTATTTACTGTTCTATTCGCAGGGGCGGATTTACCACTAGGCCCGGTAGGCCCGGGCCTAGGGCGGCAAATTTCGGGGGCGGCAAATTTTCGATTTTTTTTGGGGAAGCTTTTCGTTTTCTTTTTGGGCGGCAGTCTGAGTCGAATGAGCCTAACACCTGAAGCCAACCGAATTCTCTAAAAAATCAATGCACGCGAAAATTCACCTCTAATGATTTTTTTTCGGACAATAAAAAGTTTGACTTATAATAAATATCGAAATGCGATCACGGTAAAGGACCAAAGAAACTCAAAAATACCTAAAAAGTACCTAGAAATTATCTGAAAATACCTAAAAAGAGCCTAAAAAGAACCCAAATAATACCTCTTCAATTTAGGAAAAGCTTATCAGAGGTTAATATTTGCGTGCATTGATTTTTAAGAGATTTTTTTTTTATTTTTATGGTACAGGGTATATCAACTACATGCGAATCTCTTTATTTTCGAAATGTTTTTTAAATTCTACTTCATGACTGAAATTAATTTCTATGAAAAAATTTCTGTAAAATGAAATCTAGAACATAGGAAAATATTTCGGGTCCATCTTTAACTAATAACATATTGAACATTAATTTACAACAGTCGAGTTCATAGTTGATCTCCAGTCAAGTGCGGAAGCAAACTTTGAACGGAATAGTAATCTTAATTATAAAATTTTCAGCGAAGACGTTGGAGTTATATGCGATGCAAAGGTGTATACGGTTTTGGACTATTAAAAATTGGTATTTTTGGATTCTTTTTTGTTTAGGTACTTTTAGGTTCTTTACCGTGTTTGTATTTTAATAATTATTTGTGTGGCA
This sequence comes from Nemotelus pantherinus, assembly GCA_963978885.1. NCBI lineage: Eukaryota > Metazoa > Arthropoda > Insecta > Diptera > Stratiomyidae > Nemotelus > Nemotelus pantherinus. The sequence goes on from OZ022263.1 coordinate 151,518,117, forward strand.
AGGGCGCAATAATAGGGAATTTTTCCGAACGAACCGGTGCCGGTTTTGCTCTTATATTCCTTTTTTGTGAGCTCGGGTGCAACGAAAAACAGCGAAGAATTCTAGGGAATCGAAAAAAATCGCGCATTGCTGCATATAATATAATTCACGAAAAGGGCGGCAAATATTTCTGTGGCCTAGGGCGGAGAAATGGTCAAATCCGCCCCTGTCTATTCGGTAGTTTGTAAATGTTTCTTTAATTGAATTCAAAGCTTTGACGAAATAAAAATGCAAAGCACTTCAATATTATCAATTTCGATAGTTCTTAATTTGTCCATTACTTTCCTCCTTTGCCCTAAAATAATTACCCATGTCAAACAACAACACAGCACGTATTTTGCTGCTTTTGAGGCTTGCCTCTTCAAATACGCTATTACGATATTGAAAACTCGAAAATTTGAGCATTCATGAATGACGGGAAAATACAAACTACAACTTTTTCATTGATAAAAATGCAATAGATGAGGCTGATGCGAATCTGCCTCATTTTCTTTTCTCTACCTTAGTTTTCGTTATGTTCGGTTGGTGGTTAGGATTGATGGATCATTTTTTTTTTATTTTTTACACTGAGGCAGTGCTCTGGGTACAAAATATATTTCTGTGATTATTTTGGTGTTTTTTTTTTTATTTTTTGCGCTGAGGCAAAGCTCTGGTCATGGGTATAGAATTGATTTCGCGTTTTTTTTTCCAGCTGCTTGTGTAGAGGCACTGCACTCAAATGAGTTAAATGTTTGCATATGCACAAATTAAAAAAAAGGGGAGACTTGGGAGCAAAATGCTGGTTTTGTTATGAATTTAAATATTATTTATTGATTAATTTAGAATACGTATATTGTAAACTTTACCAAGGAGGCACTGCCTCCCTTGCCTCCTCTGAGGAGCCGCCACTGCTTACTATATGTGGATGAAATCAAAATCTACCATGTCATCAGGACGTCATCTGACGCTACCTTTTTTCAGTCTAAACTGAACTCCCTAGACCATTGGTGCTTCGCGAACAAGCTCCCTCTTAACGTTGGCAAATGCCGCGCAATTAGCTTCTCTCGCAAAACTGTCGCGTTCATTATACGTACTGCTTCAACAACACGGCACTCAGCAGGGTTGACAACATATCAAATCTCAATGTCATCCTGGATGAAAAGCTCCGCTTCAATCTAAATTACGCTAGAGTGCTTTCCTGAGCAAGTAAACAGCTTGGCTTCATTAAGCGACGGGATTACGAGTTTAAGAATCTTTGGGTTACTAAATCCTTATATATTTCACTCGTGCGTCCTCTTCTCGAATATGCGTGCACTATCTGGAACCTGGCTTTCGAAATTCACTGTCAAAGATTTGAGTCTGCTCAGAAGCAATTTTTACTATTCGCTTTGAGAGATTTTTTCAACCCTTCAGTAATCGACCATCATACGAATATCGCCTTAAATGTATTAATTTGCATCGAGAAGATTAATGTTATCTGCCTGCTTCAGCTTCAATATCATCAAAGACGTGGTTAATGTCTTTTACCTGAAAGAAAATTTTGTACTCAATCAGCCTTTGAGAGTCACTAGATCCCGACGATTGCTTATTGAATACCAACACAACACAACATATGCAGCAAACGAGCCAATAAATAGGTGCTGCAGGCTATTCAATAGCACGAGCGAGAACTTTTCTCCTACGATCTTTCTTTATAGCCTCCCCCATCCCCCACCATACTAACATATACGTATTGTATATTCAATTCAAAATTTAAATTTGGTATTTAGTTTGTTAGTCATTTATTTGTCATTTGTCATTTATTTATTACTTCATTTTTTGTGTTTGTTACTCATATTATTTATGCACTATTTACTAGTCTTGTGTTTATATATAATTTGTTTTGTTTTTATTTTATTTCTTAATTTTATGCATGGTCTATTTTATTTTATTCTTTTTACACATGTACGCCTTGCTTGGCAAATAAATAGATAAATCTATATATATATATATATATATATATATATATATATATATATATATATATATATATATATATATATATATATATATATATATATATATATATATATAAATACATATATATATATATATATATATATATATATATATATATATATATATATATTTATATTTGGCCCGCTTGCGCGAGCAAATAAAAACTGGTTCGTCGAGTTTTAATTTTATTATAACTATATCAAGATAAAGTGAATACTATCAGTATTAGATAAACAGATAAACATGCCGCGGCAAGACCACTAAGATACTGATTACTCTATCTGGAACGAGCAAAGCTATGAAGACGCGATTTGCAGCGTCAGCGTCTGGATTATTGAATTACCAGTGGGGCTGTAGCGTTTGAAGACCACCATGCATGTACCTCAGAGGCATGTACACACGCGCAGCAAGCACAGCATACCATCGCTTTTCTTGATGAGCTCCACATTCCGATGACAACAATGTAGATCGCGCATGACACATTATTTTCCTATCGTATGCAGATTAGTCGTGGGCATGAGAACGATGGTTTCCATATGCTACAGCGCATGGATGCGGCCATCGGACGGCACAGTACTTCCCCTGCAGTGGCAAAGCCACGATAAAGCCGGCGCCAAACGATGCGGTGAACGTTTGATTCAAACGTTTGCCTCTAACGTTTGAAGCCGGCGCCAAACGATGCTACCAACACCCTCCAACGTTGGGCACTTGATGGTTGGACGCATCGTGTGGCCGATGCGCCAGCTACCAGTGTCCAATTTATAGCGTCCAACGTTGGGGCTGGAACATGTTCGGTCTGTTGCCGATCTTTTAATATTTTTACTTTTTTACTTTACTTTTAATATTTGACTCAAACGTTGGAGGCAGACGTTTGAATCAAACGTTCACCGCATCGTTAGGCGCCGGCTTGAGTCAAATATTAAAAGACCAGGACCAGGTCTGATAGAAGTGGTTTTGAAATGCGGGCAGTCTTGTGGCAGTGATACCATCTTGAAAAATCACTGAGAAAAAAAACAGCTCTTTGGCCTATAACTTCCAATTCAGCCATCAGATTTTAACAAAACTCACACAGTACTTGAATCTTACTCTATGTCACATTTGATGAAAATTTGGTTGAAAAATTAGAATAGGGCTGCCAGCTATGGTGATTTCTGTATCATAAATCTTGCAAATTTGCTCAGCAAAATAAAGCTTTTTTGCCTATAGCTTCCGGTCCAGTGTAGAAATCAAAACGAAGTTCATGCAGTAAGTGGACCTTAATGTGAGGTAAATGACGTAGGAATTTCGTACACAAATCATGAAAGGGCTGCCAGCTATGACCATTTTTGTATTTTTGTGGAATTTCTTTACTGAGTGATTATGTCATTAGATTTGCAAATGGGAGTAATCCTGCAATGAAAATTAGCAACAAATATTAACGCTTTAAAAATTTGAAAAGTTTTGAGGGTGGCAGCCCTAAAATTCTTTTCACCCGTAAAGCTTCCAGCACAGTGATTCAATCGAAACGAAATTTACTGGTTGGGTTTAACTTAACGTGAAGCAGATTTGGTATATATTTTGCTCTGCTGCTGACACTGGGTAACCAGCATTAGCCATTTTCGTAAATATTGCACCAAGAGATGCTTGAAATTACATACTCATATGCAAAGCATTTGCAATAAAAATAAGAAACTAATTTTTAAATTTTCCGAGTTTTGAACATTTTTCGGATGGCAGTCTCAAATAACGTTTAACCGCTGAAACTTTCGATGAAATCCTCTGATGAGAGCGAAATTCAAAGTATAGGTTGATTAAGCACGATCATTTTATAGTAGATTTATCGCTGTTTCGTTGGGAAAGTGTTGCCAGCACTGAACATTTTCATCATTTGTGTTATAGTTGAGTTTTATTGCTTGAGATAAGGAATGGTTGATATGATTCAACAAAAAAGTGTATTACGTCTTTCCAAATTTTTTGGTCACTCAAAGACAATTTCTTCGAAAATTAGTTTTCTAGCGGTTCTGATGCGCTAGAGTTTTTTTTATTCATCCTTTAAAATGGGTTGAAGAAATAGGAGATATAAAAGGTTTTTGATTGTTATACTCCTTGTAAATCATTTTTGCTAAATAACATTCTTCTGATGTTTGGACTATGCTGAAGTGGAGTTTTAGCCATAGTTATTGGTTAATGATCCTTGATACTGATCCCGTTATTGACAACCACCTCGTTTACGAACTCCGTTTTAACTTCAGACGAATTTAGAGAACCAATTATAAATTTCTGCAGGTAAAAACTTTAAGGTTTGGGGAAGAAACGATCCTCGAGCTGCAGAAACTGAAACCTGAACGGAATGACAAGCTCATCTTATTAATATTAAAAAAGTATTTTGACGACTTAATTTTTTAAATACACCGTTATTGACTCCGACCATAACACTTGCTTTATCTGTCATATTTGTAATACTTAGGATGTAGTTTTCTAAGCACGTGTTTATGGCAGTAGTAATACTTTCAGCAGCTCCCCTTTCTAGCTCTTTCAAGTAATTTGTAATAATTTTTTGCTAAATATCACTCAAATGTCCGTAGACTCGTCAATTAAAATACTGGAAATACAGTTATCAAAATCTGCCTTTAAATCCGATGTGAAGTATGGAAACAAACTGCCCCCAACTCAGAAAATATAGTCTTTATTTTTTGCTGTGTTGAAAAACTCTACGAAATGAAGAAAAAAAAACATAGCTAGCACAATTCTAACGTTTGATTTTACTACTGAGCACGATTTCTAATGTCTTCTAGATTTTTGTGCGAACACTTTGTCTACGTTTTATTTCAATTTTATGTCTACGCCTGAATTTTTTGGTTCTTGTCTTCAAATTTAGGCAGATAATGTGTATTCTATATTAAACATATTTCATTTATCTTACCTATTTTAGTTCAATCTAACTAAATCTAGCTACAAAATAGCTAAATTGGCAACACTGGATTCGTCAGCCAAAGCTGGTAAACTTAGTCATTTCGATGCTTTGTGTAGTTGGTTTGATTGCGAGCAAGGCGGATTTTAATCTGTCTAGAGCAGGGGTGTCACGGTCAATCGCGATTGACTGGTCGATCGCAAACAGTTCGACAGTCGATCACAGATATTTTTAATAATTTACTAGATTAATTTAAAATGTGAACTAAAGATTTAGTAGACAATTTATTCAGTACATTTTTGAATGGGCCTTGGCTTAATAGATCCAATCGAACAGTCCACGTAGTTTCAGCTCACACAAAAGCTCGCAGAACTTTGGTGACGGAGAAGCCAAAGGGAAAATCCGACATTGCTATTTTCCCGATTATCTGTATATCATTTTAGTATACCTGCTTCACTAAATTTCGTATACGGTTGTTTCATTTCCTTAAATCTCTGTGTTCTAAAGTACACATTTTATATTTTTGCTTCCCGCTATACACCTTGCCTGCATTTGCATTCGTCTCACTGCTATCGAGATAGTAAATTGTCACACACAGCGCAACTAAGGTTAATCTCAATTTCAGATAAAATAAAATTTTAAATTAAAATCTTTTCACGCCAATTTAGTTTGTGCAGTTCATTCTTTCGAGCTAAAAAGTGACATTTGGTGTTTCAATTTGAAAATTGAATTGTGTAAGTGTATTTTCAATAACAAAATCGTTCGAACATTGAAATTCTTGACATCTTATCCGTCAGAAATAATGTGTCCCTGCTTTTCTGCATTTTCAAAATTTTTGCTCGAAAGAATGACCAGATAATGGAGACATGTCAAAATTTAGCTTCACGATTAACTCAGTACTAGCCTAAAGAATGAATTGCACATACTTAATTGGCGTGAAATGATTGGAGACATGTGCCAAAGCTATCTGCATTTTCAAAGCAAAAGCATGTTCCAAGCAATTTTTCACGCTTGAAAGTGAATACAACTCTTGCTATTTTCAAGCTAAATTTTCGCCGAAATAAATTTGACGTGAAAATTTAACATGAAATCGAGCGTAGCTGGAAGCGCAACAGATATCCTAACTTAAAACGTTTAACCACTTGGTTCATAGGATTAATTCTAAAAAGGATCCTCATTCTACGTAACAGCCGGTGGAACAATATGCTTCAAAATCTTGACAATGGCTCGCAACAGTTCTGGAGACTGAATAAAATATTTAAGAAAAGTGCTTCCAATCAAATCCCCATTCTCCACAACAAAGACAACAAACATGCTTATTCAAATGAAGAGAAAGCAAATCTGATTGCGAGCACTTTTGAGACATCCCACCAGCTCACAGCTAACATGAGCAACCCTGTTGTAGAATCTATGGTTCAACATGCGATTACGTCACTTCCAGAAAAACCGTCACTCTGTGCTAATGTATATTGCAAACCAAGAGAAATCATTGCTTCTCTGGGCAAGCTTAAAACGAACAAAGCTCCAGGGCCTGACGGCATACCCAACAAATGTCTCAAGAAGCTTCCCAGAAAAGCAGTGGTTCTACTTTGTTTTATATTTAATGCCTGCTTGAAGATATCTTACTTTCCGACTTTCTGGAAACAAGCAACGGTTATTCCAATACACAAGTCAGGCAAGAACCCTGCTTTGCCTGAGAGCTACAGACCCATCAGCTTGCTTTGTTCGCTGGGTAAAATATTCGAGCGAGTAATTCTGAAACGCATAAAATATTTTTTGGAGTGTGGGCAAATTTTACCCCAATTTCATTCGGTTTTCGCGAGGATTATTCAACAAACCACCAACTATTCCGAGTTACTCACGATATCGAGAGGTCGTTCGCTGAGAAAGAATCTGTAGGTTTGATCAAATTAGACACTGAAAAGGCTTTCGACAATGTCTGGCACGAGGATCTACTCTTCAAAATGATTACTTTTAAAGTCCCTATCTACCCCATTAAAATCGTGCAGTCATTTCTGACTGATCGTGATTTTGCAGTAAAGGTTAATAGTAGTATTTCCTCGCACCGCAAAATACCTGCAGGACTCCCTCAGGGATCATGCTTTAGTCCAACCCTTTTTAATCTTTACACAGCTGACATTCCATCAAATAGCCATTCCAAACTGGTTATTTTTGCAGATGACACCTGAATATATACTACCAGCGTTGACCCCGAAACAGCTATATCCAACTTGGAAAATTCTTTTATGCAATTGTATCAGTATTTTTTCAGGTGGAAGATTAAAATCAATGCTGCGAAAACAAAGGCAAACAATTTTTCAAAAAGGATGAAAGCATCAAACCTTCCTTCCCGAAGCCTCAACTTATTGGGACAGACAATTGAAAGGGCTGATGAAATTTCTTATTTGGGTATAACGCTTGATAAAAAACTCACGTACAAGGCGCAGACGGACAATGCTTGCCTGAAGGTCGCAAAAAGCGCACATGCCCTTTTCCCACTGTAAAACCGCAAATCCAAATTGTCACTAAAAAATAAAATGACCTTGTTAAACAAGTTCTACAGCCAGTGATGCTTTACGGAGCACCAGTGTGGTTCATGTGTGCTAACACCAGTGCTGCCAACTAAAAATCCGGCGAGTAAGTAGATTTCCCACAGAAAAGTAAGTAGAACAGCAAAAACGGTAAGTAGAAAAATAGTTTTCATTTTCTTTAAATATCGGGCATAATTTTTTTATTAAAACAAATCAGATACATTTTATTTATTATTATTTTTTAAAAGTACACATGTTTCGGAAAAATTTCTTAATTAAAACTAAAAAAAAAAAAAAAAAAAAAACTTTGTTCTATCCCTTATACCAGCAAACCAGTTGTCTGGGAAGCACTATATAAAAAAAATTATATCAGGCGTCACTTTAAAGTCTAATTTGAATTATTCATTTTCAACAGAGCTTTTACTTGCCGGCAACCTCTAATTATTTCATTACAAAAAGAATTTCTAGTTATAGTTTTAATTAGACTGTCATGAGAAAATATTAACTCAGCGCAAGCAAAAAAGAGTGGAAGCATTAATATATTGAATATAAAAGCACACAATGCATCAAATGCACCCTGATCAACTATTGTAATATTGACTTTATATGAGTCCAAAATTCTTCTGTGTTCTCTGAATTCCAATCACTTTCTTCTAAAGAACAATTACATTAAGATTTTGTAATAATCCGGAACTAAAGTGAATTGAATTGGTCAACTAAACTGGATACAACACATTCTAGTGAAAGCCATCCTGTTTGCAAAGGGAAGAGAAATCGAAGTAGTTTCATATCAAAAAGTTTTTGCAATGACTTGAAGTTCGAAAGGCGCTTGGAACTTCTCAGATAATTACATAGGTCTCTCGCCAAATTTCCCATATATCCTGGTAGCTTTTCACATGCTTAAAAAGCACAGATATGGAACCAGTGGCAGACACATTTTCTGGTATTGAAATATCAGGAGCCTCATCTATAAAGAGTGAAAATTTAGACTTATTTAAAATTCCAGCCAATTTTTCCACATAATTTGCCCCCAAAACATTCATCAGAATAACAGTAAACTTCGTACGACCGCACCTATGTAAATCGTTTAAGAATTTCAGAGTCCAATGCCATTGCACTTAGAAACCGCGGAAAATACTCCATCAAAGTAAATGATCAATTGTGCTCTGCCAAAAAGAGAACAGAACAAACTTTTGCTTGCATACCGTTTTCCATTTGAAAGTGGTTCCTTCACCGTAAGTTGTTTCCATACTGTACTACTACGTACTATATGTGAATGCGTTTTTTCGTGCTTGTGAAGTGCCGCTTGTTCCGTTTGGCAATATATAGATGATGCAAGCAAATTTTGCAAAGAGCATATGAATTACCTCTTGTACTTTTTGACACACAACAGAAAACTACCTCTCACTGATCCCGATAGTTCTGCTCATACCTTTGTCTCTTGTCTTTGATTATATGTTGCTGAGCTAGGCGACTCCCTGTCGTTTCCAATAGCACACGCCACAGTTGATGACGACCTGGTTATTCGAGAAATATAACGTTCCATCTAGACACTGTCAATTCAAGAATGACTTTTCTTTGGTTTTCTTCAGTGAACGAAAAAAAACCTTATGGTACCGTACCTTAGTGTACTGTACCGTACTTTTTTGACGCCCGTACGCAAACACATTCACTACAAAAAGTACACATACCCTATCTCAGTCTATAATGTTTGCGTACATGTACACAACCGATATACCGAACGAAACAGACACGATGCAAAAGTACGCTACGATTGAATACTGTACTGTACAAAGTACACAAACCTTATCCTCTACAATACGGAATGTGTACACCTACACAACCCGTACACAAATGGTGTACACTAAACGTACTGTACGTTTAGTGTACTTTCGCGGTTCATTTATATGAACTGGGAAAAAATTACAGATAAAAGTGATAATGCCGTAGCCGAAATGAATTGATTATGCTCTCCTGTGAAGTTCAATATTTTTGACTCAGTGCTTTCACTTTAAAAGTGTTTTTCCTTTTCATGTAAATGAAGCGCAAAAGTACACTAAACGTACGGTACGTTTAGTGTATATCGCTTGTGTACGGGTTGTGTACGAGTACACATTCCGTATTTTAGAGGATAAGGTTTGTGTACTTTGTACAGTACAGTATTCAATCGTAGCGTACTTTTGCATCGTGTCTGTTTCGTTCGGTATATCGGTTGTGTACATGTACGCAAACATTATAAACTGAGGTAGGGTATGTGTACTTTTCGCGTACAGTACGCGTAAGGTACGGTATTTTTTCGTTCACTGGTTTTCTTAAATACATACTGATCAACTAGGTTTGTCATAATGTTAAATGTCTATATCCAAAACGGTGGTTCCCGGAGAACACAGGATTTATTTCACTTTATATTTCTCATGCTATGCTTTTTAGAGTTGTGTTTTGCGAAAGCTTCAAAGTTTTGAGCTACATATTTGTATTGAAAATTTGAGTTAGAATTAGAAATCATAAATTTAACTTTCACTAACTGTTTTGTAGCAAATACATAGAGGAAAGAAACAAACAACAAAAGTTTGTTTCTTTCAACAAAACAAAAGTAACTCACCTAGAGCAAATCTAAGTAGATTAGTAAGTAGATAGGTTATAGAAGGAAAAAGTAAGTAGATCGAGAAGCATAGTAAGTAGGTTTGTTATGAAGGGCAAAAGTAAGTAGATATACTTACTTTTAGCTAGAGTTGGCAGCACTGGCTAACACCCACATAAATAAACTTCAGAAAGCTCAAAACAAGTGGCTCAAGATGATCTGTAATAAACCGTTTTTCTATTCTACGCGCAAGCTACACATCGAAACCGGAATCAAGGAGGTAAAAATTCTTATAAAAAAGCATAGGATAAAATTTATTAGAAAATTTAGCCATTGCAACAACGCCCTCATTCAATCTTTTGCACAATCTACTAATAGATAGTAATAATACGATACTTTTAGCGCTAGTCTAAAGTAGATTTTAGGTAGATCTAAGTAAGCTTAGTCTAGTTATAAGAAAAATTAAAGCATCTAAATATAAGGTTTTTGTATATTTTTCCTTATACTGACTCACTACTTTAAGTTCAATTAATCCCAGGAATAAGACTAAATTTAGTTCATAGTTGAAGAAGCAAATTGCTTAAAGCTCTATATTAAGTTTCAGCAAACCTGTTAAGTTTTAATTATAATGAATAAATTTGAATTTGATTTTAACGTGAAATCGAAAGCAGTACTAAGCTCTAGATGGCTTAGCTCAGAAGCTTTTTGCAAAGATTTCTAAATCTTTTGCCTGAAATTATTGCATTTTTTGACACATTGGGAGAAAAACATGAAAAATCGGAACATCCAGTATGGGTGAAGAAATTGGCATTTCTCACGGATTTTATGGGCCCTTACAGGTTGCTAAATTAACAATTATAAGGAAAAGGAAAATATTGTTGTCTTGTTGAGTTCGGTTAATGTTTTTACTAATTTTCGAAGAAAAGTAGTATTAAACTCGTTTCGCCGAAAATTCATATTTCTTTATATATATATATATATATATATATATATATATATATATATATATATATATATATATATATATATATATATATATATATATATATATATATATATATATATATATATATATATATATATATATATATATATACATATATATATATATATATATATATATATATATATATATATATATATATATATATATATATATATATATATATCATCAAAATGATTAAGGGAGATAATCTCTGGAGTGGCCAATCCAATTGAGCTGAAACTTTCGGAAAACGTAGATGTATATAGTAGGTAGGTCCACGATTTGCTAAAATTTAGATATCCTAAACATTTTGGCGACGGCGAGCGTTTTAGTGAATTTTGAGGTACTCCTATATTTCCAAGCAGCGTGAATTTTTGTTCAAAAAAAGTATTGGGAATAAAAGCTTGTTATGTTTCAAGCTTGTCTATGACAAACAATTGGAAGTTTTGAGCCGTGTGTGGGTGGTGTGTGCCTAAAAGTAGGCAAGGATTTTTTTCCAAATTTTGATTTGTCATTACTTCTGACAAAAACATTGGATCATAGTGAAATTTGCAGAGCGTATTAATGTTGACTAAAGTTGAATACACGTGGATTTCCTAGGTAGTACAAGTAACCCTGTAGCTGCGGCAGGGTCTTGAAAAAAAAATCCTTCAAATGATTGAACCTCCTGAAAATTTTTTGATTTTTGGCAAAAAAATCAAATCTTTGATAAATTTAAACCTTTGTCCATCGTGTCAAATTGAAATTTTTAAAATTCCGATTTGCACAAGAACGGCAACCCATCACAAAATTACCTCTATTTTCAGCACTCGAAAGTTCTGTTCACGAGAACTAACGACCGGATTATCCGATCATAATAAAATTTACAGAGCATGTTTATATTAACTAGGACCAGGTCTGATAGAAGTGATTTTGAAATGCGGGCAACCCTGTGGCGGTGGTGCCATCTTGAAAAATCACTGAGAAAAATAACAGCTTTTTGGCCTTTAACTTCCGATTCAGCCATCAGATTTGAACAAAATTCACACAATATTTGAATCTTATTTAAGACAATATTTTGTGAAAATTTGGCTGAAAAATTAGAATAGCGTTGCCAGCTATGGTGATTTTTGTCTCCTAAATCTTGCTAATTTGCTCAGCAAAATAAAGCTTTTTTCCCTATAACTTCCGGTCCAGTCATGATATCAAAATGAAATATATGCAGTAAATAGATTTTAATGTGAGCCAAATGGTACAAAAATCTTGAAAGAGCTGCCAGCTATGACCATTTTTGTAATTTTTTGGAAATTCTTTACTGCGCGATTATGTCATTAGATTTGCAAATGAGAACGATCCTGCAATGAAAATTAGCAACAAATATTAACGCTTTAAAAATTTGAAAAGTTTTGAGGGTGGTAACCCTAAAATTTTTTTCACCCGTATAACTTCTAGCGCAGTTATTCAATCGAAACGAAATTTATTGGTTGGGTTTAGTTTAACGTGAAGCAGATTTGGTATATATTTTGCTTTGCTGCTGACACAGAGTAACCAGCTTTAGCCATTTTCGTAACTATTGCATCAACAAATGCTTCAAATTACATACTCATATGCAAAACATTTGCAATAAAAGTAAGAAACCAATTTTTATATTATCCGAGTTTTGAACATTTTTTGGATGGCAGCCTCAACAACGTTAACCGCTAAAGCTTTCGACGAAATCCTCAGATGAGAACGAAATTCAAAGGATAAGTTGATTTAAGTATGAGCTTGTGAAGGTTAACTTATTGCTGCTTCGTTCGGAAAGTGTTACCAGCACTGAACATTTTCATCATTTGTGTTATAGTAGAGTTTTGTTTCTTTGGATAAGGAATGGTTGATATGATTCTACAAAACAGTGTATTACGTCTTTCCACACTTTTTTGTCACTCAAAGACAATTTCTTCGAAAATTAGTTTTCTAGCGGTTCAGGTGCGCTAGAGTTTTTTTTTTAAATTAAAACCTTTTGCTTCATAATTAAATAGGCAAAATTTTTAAATATTTTCCATATTTAGAAAAACATATTAAACTTACTGGTGAATGTAAAATGGAAAAGCTGAAAGACATCCTTCAGATCGCGAAAAAGTCCAAGGCCTTCGATGGCCGCTTGGACTGAATTTTTTTTTCTCCTGGCCAATTTATCTGGAATCACCATGCACCAATAGGTCCATGTGTGGCCATGTGCCAACTGGTAAAACCTAACCTAACCTACTGGTGCATGTAATATTGAAATGTTTTGTCCTGAACTGGAAAATTTTAAATAAGAATTCGAGAGACGATTTGCAAATCTCAATAACCTTCAACCGATTTTTGAATTTATTTCACTTCCTTTTAGAGAATTCGATAACGAGGATATTTAATCAAATCTAGCTCATACTTTTCAATTAAATTCATTGGATCTAGAGTTAGAAACTTTAACAATAGCACGCGCAAATGAACATTAATTTTGAATTTGATTACCATAAAAAATATTCATTATTGAGATTATCGATGTGAAACAACGTTTTCTCAAATGAAAAACATCGAATCGCAACTTAAGAGTTCTCTGACTGATGACCACTTAATGGCATCTAATCGATTGTGCATCAGTGCTTACAAGCCTAACTCTACAATACTTTTTGATGAAATGGAGAGTCACGCATATACATCAAAAATTAATCCAAAATATTTATTAATAAAGTATATTGCACAAAGTAGTAATACAATGTGTTTATTATATTAGTGTCAATAAAGACTTTAATTAAATTTTTATTTGTTTTTAATTTAACCTAATTTTCGAAGTCGATCGCGCATAAATTAAACAAATTAATGTCGATCATACCAGTATTAGGTTTGCCCACCGCTGGTCTAGAGGCTCTATGCCGGAGGTAGTAGATTGATGCAGTACTGCACCGATTCCGCCATCAGAAGCATCTACGTTGAGTGACGAGGATGCGCTGATGTCTGGGTGTGCCAGGGTTGGAGCCGAAGCCAGATCCTTTTTACACTACTCGAATGCCGCTATCGATGAAAGTGTCCAATGAATTTCTGTCTTGTCCTCTCACTTGTTACCAGGGGTCAGTTCTTCGAGGACTCGTTATTTTTGGGCCGCATGCGAGAGGAAGCACCTGCCAAAATTCACCATACCCAAAAATGATTTTAACTGACTTACTGTTTTTGGTAAGGAATTTCTTCTCTGGTAAAGGTTTTCAACCACGGCACGAGACCAAGTGCCCAAGAAAGCGCACTACAGGTTGTCCAAATTGGCACTTGTCGACATCGATGAACAAGCCGTACTTTTTCAGGCACTCGAAGACCTCGCTTAAGTGTTTCTTATTCGTTTTCTGGTCAGCTGAAAACACCAAAATATCGGCGAGTTAAGAAAAAAACGAAGTACTTCGTGGATGAATCTCTAGAACGTTTGTCCAGCGTTGCATAATCCAAACGTTATGTAGACGAATTCAAAAAAATCCGAATGGGGTTATTATGGCAGTTTTGGGAACATCATCTGGTTCTTTGTGAATTTGTTGGAACGCTTTTTTAAGGTCGAGGGCAGAAAACACTTTCATTCCATTCAAAGATACTGAACAATCCTGAAGGAATCAGCGTTGCCACTTTGGTCCATTGGGACCATTTTCGGTCCCTTTTACACAAAGTTTTTAATTTTGGTCCTCTGGTCCCTTTCTTGGGAAAACCATCAGGTTTTGGTCCCGTTCGCATCTATCAGCAATTTACTTTGCTTTTCTTACCAAATCTACAAATAAAATCCCAAATCTCTGCTTTCATCGATAATATTGAACTTTGTTTCATTTGAAATCAAAAAGAAGGGCTACATGCGCAGCGTGCGCTTCCTCAAAGCAAAAACTCGATTATATGTTTCACTTTAATTCGTTAGTATGCATGTCAATCTACTACCAAAGCATAAAAAAATATAAAACATGATTAATTTTCAGTGCACATATCTAACTTTCTGTTCCGTTCTATGCAGTTTATTGAATTAATTACAGAAAAGTGATATTTTCTTGAAGAAATGTTTGCCTAAAAAGATTTACATCATTTGATTCACTTCAGAAATACACATTCAGAAATACAAAAAATATTTATGCATATATGTATCTAGTTCCTGAATCAACATAGTAAAAAGTTTTATATTTTCGGTATTTTGATATGATATAATGACATATAATAATTGCATATAATGAGTAACTAACTCACTATTTAGGGTATAATGTGCTTGAAAAGTTAGTAAATTTTCTAATCAAATGAGCGTATGAACTAAAAATATGGCAATCGAAGACAATTTTGAAATTTTATTTAAATTTGGGTTTTAGTATTTATGTAAAAAAAACAAAATTTTAGTTCTCAGAGCACATATCTAAAATTCCGTTACTTTCTTTGGGATTTAATTGAATTGCGTGTCAAAGGATTTATATTTTCTTGAAGAATTGTTTTAGTTTCAAAAAGTGCATTTTGATTTGTTTATGCCGCATAGAAATATTTCTGACGGATGGCTGATCGTACATATAAGACTGCTCCTTTCTCGTAAGAGAACTTTGAAACAAAAAGAAACCATTTATCTACAAAGATGCACATACATGGGTATCTACTTTATGTATAATATAATCGAAAAATGTTATATTTTCACCATTTTGAAACGACATTGGTTGGTCCCCTTTGGTCCTTTTTTTCCAAAATGTTGGTCCCCAAATATTTGTTTTCGTGGCAACACTGGAAGGAATACCGGTCTGGTGTGGTAATGGCATTTAAGGCGCGATAGTCCCCACAAGGACGCCAACCTCCATTGGGCTTGCGAACCATGCATAACGGACTACTCCAAGCGCTTTTTGATGGTCTGCATATACCCTGCTCCATTAATAGGTTAAATTCGGCTTTTGCAGCGCCGGGTTTTTCGGGTGAAAGTCGGTGAGCCTTCGCTCGTACTGGTGGGCCTGTCGTTATAATATGGTGCATAGTGGTTAGGGATTCCAATCCCGAACCATATTTTCAATCCCGGGATTACGGGATTAAAAAATCTCAATCGGGATCCCGGGATCCCGGGATTTGAAATTCAAAATACAACACAACAAAATAAGTCAAGTTTCTAGTAAACAGATTATATAATTTGCCATCATTTCAAAACTATAACAATAAGTAAGCTCAAAACTGTATAAAAAATTGCATTATTACTAATTTATATTATTGATCCAAATAAAAACAATAATTTTAATTATCCAAAACGTTGACAGTATAAAGACAGATATTAAAAATTACATCTATTACAAATTACAACAAAAAATCACGACCAAAAACCACAACAACAAAACACAACTCTTAGAATTGAGATACATAATAAAGTAACATATAAAAAATTCGGCCAAAGTTCATTAGGTTTTTCGGAAGTAACATTGAAGCAATAGCAAAGCATCTAAAGTATCGTCTCCAAGCCTGCTTCTAAATTTATTCCCGATTTTGGACGCCACGGAAACGGTCGAGAAATATTGGTACGCCTGCTCCAAACTATGCAAGTGCCACCACTTTCGAAAAGATTCATTTCTTTTGCAATGGTTTTAATTAGATTAGTTTCTTGCGGCATTTCATGATTGATTATTTTCATACTTTTGCAGCTCTTCTTGTAGCGTTAATTGACGACTACCTTGTTCTGATCAATATGGGTATCTACTGGGTTCTCTTCATTTCTTTGGCTACCAAGCATAGGGTTCAGCATCTAGATCATTGAAGTATTTTTTTTAATATTTGTGTTGCTTGGTTTCAAAAATAGAGATTTTATTTCACTTGGTAAATTTTCGCTGGTACAATGTGGATTCTGGAGATAGTTTAGCCTACCAGATAGCTCGGTACACTGACGCTCTTTTATTCGGTCCAATATTGCAATTTTCATAGCATTCAGAAGAATAGACCGTTTTTCTCCTAACAGCCTAAAGACAAATCTTGATGAAGTATTAGCAGTGCATAAATTTGCAAGTCTGCGACTAAGGCCGTCACAGCCAATTTTACAGGGATTAAAACTTCAATAATTTTCTGAATCGAATCAAACTCTGTTGCTTCTAATTGCTCTGAATATTGCAGGCCTATTAATGTATACTATTTTTCAAAATGGGAAACTATTCGAGCATTGCCAAGAGACTATTTTATCTTGTTTTACAATCCATTTAAAGGAGACAGTTAAATGCCTTGCTCGGATCCGACATAGTTTTAAAGATCGTTATTATTTTTCGTTGGCGCTTTTTTAAAATATAAAACTACCTAACGAATTTTCTTTATGCATGTGCTGATGTCCTTTGTCTGATCTAGCGTGTCTTGCAAGCGACCGGTTTCAATGTAGTTAACTGATTCAGGACCATCCAAATCTTCGTGGTCGTCATTCAGACTATCAGCTGCTTCATCAACTCCTTAATCGGGAATGGACCTCATATTATAGCGAAAATCGCAAACTGCCAAGTGAATGCTATGCGCCAAACAAATATGTTGCTCTGTACCAACTAGTCTGCCTACTTTTCGCATTTCGTTTGACCCATCAGTTACGATGGTAACAATGTCTTTTCCTAGAGAAACATTAAACTCATATCTAGGTAGTTTCCAGCTGTCATTGATATTCTTACTCGCAGCAAGCTCCAGTAAGAATTTACTAAGTAGATTTGCAGTCAAGGTCCATTAATCAAACCTCAAAGTGAACCGTTCACCTGAGATACTAGCCTGTTATATCTTATTTTTTATTATTTTCTTTATCCTGCTTGCATAGCCAACAACCTTTTTTTGATTGTTGTTAAGGATTTTGGTAAATCTGTGTATGCATTCGCTAGTATTAATTTCCTCAAATCATTCGATGTAACGAATGCACTAAATGCGAAACAGTCCATACTTATTTATTTACAAACCCCTTTGTATTCTCTTGTTAACTGTTACATCGGTTTGTTTTGCTCTATTCTTTACGCATTTTGATGTGAGCTAATTGTTTTCTCATAAATATGGATTCTATTTGCACTTTTCGAGTCTTGCTGTAACTTGATTGCCGATAATGCTTGACTCCCGGCCCCGAAATCCCAGCCAATTTCTGATCCCGAAAATCCCGGGACTAGAAATCATCAATCCCGGGATTTTCGGGACCAGAAATTGGCCGGGTTCCCGGGATCCGGGATCCCGGGATTGGATTCGCTAATAGTGGTGCAACAATTCGCGTTGCGAGAAGTAACAAATGTTAACTCCCGATATTTTGAGAGCAGTTTACCATATGCGCCCGTTTGATTGAATAGTGACGGTGCCTAAATACGTGCTTTGTCAATTTTTACCCTACGCATTAGCGTTAGCGCATATCCACCAAAAGTCCGTAATGTGCTAGCAAATCTGCACCTTTGATTGGTGACGTCACATCTACTACGGTGAAAGTCCATTTGAATGGTTTTTGTAGTCTGTACTGAGGATTAGGCATCGTTTGCCGAATCTGCGTATTTTCGGGCCACTGGCGGCGATAAGAGATGTGTCCTAGTTTTCGTTTAGGCGTTCGCGTTTGGTTGGTGGAATGACAGAAATGTTGGCACCGGTATCTACTAGGAACGAGCGGGAGGTGGTGCGATCGAATGCTTGGAGGCGTGTTATATTACGCGGGCCCGTTCCTTCCTTCCACGTGGAGATTGTTAGTTATTTGAAAAACTACACAGCGATCTGCAGTTTTGTCACGGAATTCCTGTGCTCCTGATGGTACTAACAAAGTGAGTAACTGAAATTAGCTTGTTGGTTCCTATCGCGACTAGAACGATTACCGTCTCGCGATGATCGTGCTTCGTAACCTGAACGCGAACGCGAACGCGATCGACTACGCTCTCGGCGAGCTGGGAACTGGGTTCTAAGATCACGCGCGTTAATACGTTCTGTTAGGGCATTAATGCGAGCATTTAATTCGCTTATGGCAGCCACCGTTGGCGTTGACGACATGGCGCTAATACCAAGGGGCGTAGAAAACCATGTAACCTCGTGTACACGGTCAGCTATGCCGGCCAGCTCCAAAAGGGTGACGTCATTGGCTGACAAGATCGTTAGCAAAGTTGAGGTAAGTCACATTAACAAAATCTGCTTAAGCATTTCTTCTGGAATAGAGGTACCCGCGAATAAGCGTAACCTATTGAGAAGCTGGAACGGCTTTTGATCCCCTAGCTTGATCTCGGAAAAAAGTTTAAGAATAAGTTACTGAGCTGAGTCCCCAAAAGTTGCAATAACAGCTCGTTTCAACGTTGGGTATTTTTCGTCTACCGGTGGATTGACAATATAGTCTCGAACCTGTTGCATCACCCGCGGCTCTAACCCATTCACTAAAAACGAATACTTAGACGAGTCATTCGAAATCCGGGTATTCGCGAAAATGGCTTCGACTTGCGGGAACCATAATTCCATGTCGTCACTCCAAACTTACTTCATTTCCCGCTGCATGCTCATCGTTGGTGGTCACCGTGTCAATGTCACCAGGCACATTTATTTTGTCACCAGGCGGGGTCGGAGTAGGATTCGACATGGTTTTTGCGGGTCGATTTCTTCTATCGCAGGATAAGGACGCCAGGGCTCACTTGGTATGATTGGCACTAGCTACCACCTCGTAGTTCCCTGATCTTAGCCTGTGAACTTTTAAACTGTTGATTAAGGCTTGCGCGGTGGTTGCGCATCGTTTCGCACCCCGCAGATAATCGCGATACAGCCGGTAGGACAGGACGTGAATGACAAGAACAGCCGAAAGGAGAGATTTCTCGTGTTCGCTCTGTACGGACAGCGACGAATTTACCACCATAGTGTTCGTAATGTCTCCCATAACTGAAAGCTTGCTCTCCTGACCACCCGTTTGCCATAAGAACACGCCGCGTAAAATGGATGGAACAGGACTAAAAACATGATCGTGATACTTATAAAACCGCGACACTAGCTCCTGGAAAGATCACCACTTTGGCCTGCTTGTGCGAGCGAATAAACAGCGGTTTGACGAATTTTAATTTTATTATAACTATATCAAGATAAAGTGAATACTATCAGTATTAGATAAATAGATAAACATGCCGCGACAAGACCATTAAGATACTGATTACTCTAACTGGAACGAGCAAAGTTATGAAGACGCGATTTGCAGCGTCAGCGTCTGGATTATTGAATTACCAGTGGGGCTGTAACGTTTGATGACCACCATGTATGTACACACGCGCAGCTAGCTTAGCATTAAGTTGCTTTTCTTGATGAGCTCCACATACCGACGACAACGATGTAGATAGCGCAAGACACCCCAGTAGGACCACAAGCTTCGACGACTTTTACCATGCACTCTTTCACTAATGCCTATGAATTCCAAAAGAATGGATTACAATGCAATGTGCAAGTAATGCAAAAAAAAAACCATTGTGGTACAGAAAATACATGTGGGTTTATCTACTTACTACTTTACTGCATTACAAAGTAATGCACAGTGAAGGGTAGAGTAATGCAAAACGGAGCGAGTATCGTTACTTATAATAACATTCTAATGTTAAATTCATCAGTGCCGTCATGCAAAAACGATCCGACGATGGTTACTGGGAATAGCTACGTAATTATTCCCAGTAATCATCGTCGGATCGTTTTCGCATGCCGGCACTGATGAATTTAACATTAACATTAACAGTAACGATACTCGCTCCATTTTGCATTACTCTACCCTTTACTGTACATTACTTTGTAATGCAGTAAAGTACTTAGTAGATAAACCCACATGGATTTCTGTACCGCAATGATTCTTTTTTGCATTACTTACACATTACATTGTAATCCATCATTTTGGAATTCATAGGCATTAATGACAGAGTGAATGGTAAAAGTCATTGATGCTTGTGGTCCTACTGGGACATTATTTTGCTATCGTATGCATATTAGTCGTGGGCATGAGAACGATATATATATATATATATATATATATATATATATATATATATATATATATATATGTCTAATGTCTGGTACTTTTTTTCTGAATCTGCTACAATTTTGGACCAAAATCTGCTTCATTTTCTTTCGTTTCAATCCTGCTACCAAATTTAGAATATTGTTTAATATGAAATTAACAGCCGATCAGTCAATCAGATTGCTATTTCTTGGTACAATAGGGCCGGATATGAACCAAATCCATCTTAAGCGAACGTGCCGCGAAACATGTATGCAATATGTATGTCAACGCAGCCTGACGGTTGGTTTATTCTACGTGTGAAGCAGTACAGAATTGCATTGCACTAAACGACAACTTCAGTTTAGAGCGTATCCTGTGATTTGATCCACATTCCGCAAATG
Source organism: Nemotelus pantherinus (assembly GCA_963978885.1). NCBI lineage: Eukaryota > Metazoa > Arthropoda > Insecta > Diptera > Stratiomyidae > Nemotelus > Nemotelus pantherinus. The sequence goes on from OZ022263.1 coordinate 151,539,425, forward strand.
AAACTGCACTTGAAGAGGATGCGCTTGCTCGAATTCTCTTTTGTGATATCGCCATGCTTTTGGAGCTTTGGCAACTGTATGCATGACCTATTTGAGAACTATGGAGATATATTCTACGCCTGTTATCAAGTAAGTAAGAGGATTTCAACTTTTTTAGTAGATTTGAGCATTTACTTGAAAAATTAATTATTAGAAATCTATGTAAAGGATCGGAGTCAGCTTCGGTATCTGAGAGCGTGGCAATAATGGCATATACTAAAGCGGAAAATTACGTGACCAGCTTGTTATTAAATTCAATTATTTGAAATCTTAAATATATTTACACTATACTTTTTAAGATGTTTCGATCATGGAACTTCCGCTTCTACTTCGAAAAAGTATAAACAAAAATTCAAAGCATCCTGGATCGATAACTTTAACTGCCTCAATGCTGTGAAGGCAAAGCGTATTGCAAAGCATGCAAAAAAGCACTTGTAAATAATACGATCACACATTTTCTTCTTGTTTAACTGAAAATTCTCAAATCTACTACGAAATTTGTAAGTTTACTACCTTTTTCGATACAAATTTGCTACAATTTTTTTCGGAAGGGGAACAACACTACTCAATGCCAACACTCAGCCAAGCCAACTTGATATCTGCGATTCCATGTATAGTCCGGGGAAATCTAACATGGTGCTTCGGAAAAATTAGGGGAAAGCTGAATTTTGGTGTGAACCTTGGTACTGGCGTGTTGAACAAAATGTCAAAAGTCCCCATCGATCCGAGTGCTGCGTCGCTTTTTATACGGGGTGAAAGGTCACCAAAAGTGACCTTTCCTAAATATCTCAGTAACGGTTACGTCTTCAGAAAAACAATGTATGACAAATTTGTAGCTTAGCAAATTTCCAACAAAAAAGATTATATAGTTTTTTCCTGTAACCATAACCGTTTTTGAGATATATTGATCTAAACATTTGTTACTATCATCCTCTTTCTCACGGCATGTTGATATTATCCGATTTTGATTACGACTTGGCATGTTTGTGAGTTTGTTTTTCTATATTTAAGAGGCGCATAGCAAAAAAACATATAAATAAACTTATCTACCAGACTCCAGGGTAGGTGGAAAAGTGTGCTCCGAAAAGTTCCCCCCCCCCTTTGCCATAAAACGGTATCCCTGAGCATCCATCCCAAATCTTGAGAAATGAGCTCGTTGCCTACTCTTTGCCCACTGTTAAACAAGGTAGGATCACTTTTTATCCTATTAATTGCCTATTCTTGACATGACACGACCAGCCTTACATCCACACCCTTCCCACACCCTACCCACCCCCGCAAACGAACCACCCCGAAATACCCGGTTTTTCAGTTTTTTTTTTCCATACCGTCTTATTTCATAAAAGATCAGAGCAAGGTCACGTAATTTCAGGTGCAAATTGGTTTCGAGACGTCCCTTATCCCTTTGGCGTTATGTAGCCATCACAGGATGGTAAAAAAACTGATTATTCGGGGATAATCTGCATCGTATTGAGCTCCTATAATGTCAGGAATGAGCGTTTACAGAATTATGCCATGATATTATCGTGCTTTTTCATGCTCCTAGGCCCATGATATGTTACAAAACCTATTTCCACCTGCAATTTGGTTGTTTTGTCCTGCTCTTTCGCGGAATATCCCATAAATGATGCCGGAATACAGTTTTTTCCGGAGAAGAGAGTAGCGAACAGATGTCCCTACAAGTTTTATGGCAAAGGGGGGCGGGGGGTGGTGGTAACTTTTCGGAGTACACTTTTCCACCTACCCTGGAGTCTGGTAGATAAGTTTGTGTACATGTTTTTTTTATGCGCCTCTTAAACATAGAAAAACAAACTCACAAACATGCTAAGTCGTAATCAAAATCGGATAGTATCAACATGCCGATGAGAATGAGGGTGCTGTTAGTAACAAATGTTTAGATCAATATATCTCAAAAACGGTTATGGTTACAGGAAAAAACTATATAATTTTTTTTGTTGGAAATTTGCTAAGCTACAAATTCGTCATACATTGTTTTTCTGAAGACGTAACCGTTACTGAGATATTTAGGAAAGGTCACTTTTGGTGACCTTTCACCCCGTATAAAAAGCGACGCAGCACTCGGATCGATGGGGACTTTTGACATTTTATTCAACACGCCAGTACCAAGGTTCACACCAAAATTCAGCTTTCCCCTAATTTTTCCGAAGTTTCGCCTTTTTTATGTCGGATTTCACTGGGCTAGTATTCCATTGAGCATTCCATTGATGCCAACAACAATAATTTTCCTTTCCACTACTTCGACTCACTCAGTTAGTGTTGAGTAGGACACGATTTCAAAAAGAGTTTGTAAGAGGCGCCTCTTTTTTGTACTGAGCCAGTACAATGTCCCACTTCAAATGAGGCGAGGCATTTTTTATGAACGCGGTACAAAAGAGGCGATAGTACAAAAGAGGCGATATAGTACAAATGACGCGATGTAGTACAAAAGAGTCGATGTAGTACAAAAGAGGCGAATAGTACAAAAGAGGCGAATAGTACAAAAGAGGCGAATAGTACAAAAGAGGCGAATAGTACAAAAGAGGCGAATAGTACAAAAGAGGCGATAGAACGAACTCTAGCATTCGGCTCGCCACGACACGACTGCTTGAATTGAAGATTTGAGTTAAAAAGTCTCAACTCGTCTCTACTCGTCTCTACTCAGTAGTTCAAACTGATTAAACGTACACACATCGTATTTTGTACGGGACATTGTACTAGCTTGCATCCGCATCGTACAATGTAATGCCTCTCTTTCACATGTCATGTTGGTCGTCACTATCGGCTCTTTGTCTCTCATCTTACAAATCGCAAAGTGAGGAGTAGCATGACAAAAATTTTGAAGTGGTACATTTCATGAATTTGTCGCGTCATGACAATTTTCGTTCTTGTACGGGACAAATGTACTGGCTCTTACAAGTCCTACTCAACACTACACTCAGTTGATTAGAGCGTGTCGCACGGGATAGATTGTGTTGATCGTGTGAGTGAACGATTGGTAATGCGATTGTCAATGAGGCAAACGTCGTGAACAAAGTTAGTTCAGAAACTTATTGGTAGTTTGAATAAATCCATTTAAATCAGAGCGAAATTCCATTAAGATTTCGTAGCATATCATTAGCTACGATCATAACTGATCGTCAGTATCGCAATCGGTATTTACACCATAACCTCGTAGCGGTGTGAGTTCTTTGTATTGCCACAGGGGTAGATTGTTTGATTTCGTTTTAATGTGAAATTCCTTATGAAAATTGAAGGTTATGTGAACAGTGCTTCCGCTAACGTGGAAATTTCGTATAGGTCAAGTGCAAGATTACGTGAATAAATATTAATTGTATAGTAATCGTATGACTATTTTCTCACTGTGTTGTGTGAGCAGTGTGCTCCAATTCCCTTGTGTAGAAGCTCATTGATTGAAGTTTATCCGACAAAAATTCAGAAAATACATGAAATCAGTAATTATGTTTTGATCACTCTTGTACAAGCTTGACCCAGGTGCGACTTGTAATACGTCTTTCCAAACAAAAGATATTTTCTCACGGATTTTGGCTCACATTGGACTCATTAAGGACTTTACTTTTCACTCAATCGGGTAAGTTTTACAGGAACTAATGCTAGCACTTCATACACTTTTGTTTCATTCCAAAATGAAACACTGCTTGACAAACGAGAAATCACCTGTTTGTACCGCTGGGTATCTCTTGTACGTAAATAAACTTATATGAGGCACACAAGGTAGTTTGGCGGTTTAAAATCGATCGGATCGATTGGTTACCGCAAAGACTAGGCAATGCAGGCACACATATAATTCAATTCTCAAGGCTATCCAGCTTATTGTGATTTAAGTCTTTTTTGTTGGAGAAGAAGATTCTTCGTGATTAGCAACAATATGCTGATTGTGGGGCACAGATGATGACGCGAAAAAAAAATTATGTTGAACTACTTATTTATAGGCACCACACATAAGGCTTTAACTTTTTCTTCCTGTACATGCAGCTATGATTTCAAAGAAGAAGAATAAAGATATCCATTTAATAATAATAAACTCTAGCGCATCAGAACCGCTAGAAAACTGAATTTCGAAGAAATTGTCTTTGAGTGACAAAAAAATGTGGAAACACGTTATACACTTGTTTGTAGTATGATATCAACGATTTCTTATCCAAAGCCACAAAACCCAACTGTAACATAGATGCTGAAAATGTTCAGTGCTGGCAGCACTTTTCCAACGAAGCAGCAATGAGTTTATCATACCAAGCTCATACTTAAATCAACTTATCCTTTGAATTTCATCGAAAGTTTCAGCTGTTAAACATTGTAAGAGGCTGATATCCGAAAATTTTCACAACTCAGAAAGTTCAGAAATTGGTGCCTTATTTTTTATTGCAAATGCTTTACATTTGAGTATGAAATTTGAAGCATCTGTTTGGTACAATATTTAATGCAGGTTACCCTGTGTTAGCAGCAAAGCAAAATATTCGTATATACCAAATCTGCTTCACGTTAAGGGGGGAAATACATGTAACTGCTCGATTTTTTTTTATTACATCAAAATGTTTGAAATGCTCTTAAAATATACCAAAAAAAGTTTTGAAGCGATATTCGTATTAGTTCTCGAGTTATAGTCAATTAAAGGCAGCGTGGCGTTCCCCAGGTCGGTGGAGCTTTAAAACTTTAAACGCGTTTTTCTCAAAGTAGTACTTTTTCAACTGCCGTACAAGATATTTCAAAAAATATTGAATCGATCCGGCTCAAATTTATACCACATCTACAAAAGAGTATTATCTCCTCGTTGAACCTAAATGTTATTGTAATTTCAGGAAAATAATTTGTTTATTAATGTTTAAAGCGTGATTTTTTTGAAAAATAATCGATTTTTATGTTTAATCTAAAATTAATGTAAAAATTTAAAATATTTTTATAAATTTTATTGGTTCACCTATGAATTACATATTTCTTTAGCATATTTTTTTTTCTCTGAATGTTGCAAGTTCCCCGGAAAAGGCGTTAAGTTGTACGAGGCAGTTTTTGATGTGTTTCTTTCATTCGCTCGCATCGCCGCCATTTTGTGTTGAAAAATTACTAAAAAAATATTTTCATTTACTGTGAGACTTGTATTTTCAGGATTTAATATTAAACATTTTCTGAATGAACAATATATATATTTTAAATCAATCTGAAATTAGCAATTTTTTTTCGATTTTACATGTATTTCCCCCCTTAAGTTAAATTCACCCTGTGAATTTTGTTTCGATTGTATCACTGCGCTGGAAGCTATACGGATGAAAAAATTTTTAGGATAACCACTTTCAACACTTTTCAAATGTTTGAAACGTTAATATTTGTTGTTCATTTCCATTGCAGAATCACTCCTATTTGCAAATCTAATGACATAATTGCTAAGTAAAGAATTGCTAAAAAAATACAAAAATTATCATAGCTGGCAGCCCTTTCATGATTTTTTTACGAAATTCCTACCACATTTGGTTTACAATACGGATCAATTACTGTATGAACTTCGTTTAAATTGCATGATTGGACCGGAAGTTATAGCCGAAAAAGCTTTATTTTACAGAGCAAATTTGCGAAATTTATGAGACAAAAATCATCATAGCTGGCAACTGAACTCTATTTTTCGACCTAATTTTCACCAAATGTTGCCTAAAGTAAGGTCCGAATATTGTGCGCATTTTAGTAAAATGTAATCGCTGAATCACAAATTATAGGACAAAAAGCAGTTTTTTTTCTCAGTGATTTTTCAAGATGGTACCACTGCCATAGTGTTGCCTGTGTTTCAAAATCACTTCTACCATATTTGGTCCTAAATAAAACCAATATGTCCTGTGAATTTGATAAACCGGTCGTCAGTTTTCGTGAATATAAGTTTTGAGTGCTGAAAATAGCGGTAATTTGATGAAGTATCTCTTGTGCAAATCGGAATTTTGAAAAGTTCCATTTGGCATGATGGCCAAAGGTTTATCAAAGATTTGAAATTTTTGTCAAAAAAGCAAAAAATTTTCAGGAGGATCGTTGATTTGAAGGATTTGTTTTCAGGAGCCTGCCGTAGCTACATGTTTACCCGCACTGTCTTGAACATTCATACGTGCTAAATTATATTGGTCAACATCAATACGCTCTGCATTTTTCACAATAATCTAATGTTTCTGTCCGAAGCTATCACAAATCAAAATTTGAAAAAAAAACTTTTCCTACTTTTAGGCACTCAGCACCAACACACGGCTCAAAACTTCCATTTTTTTTATCATTAGCAAGCTAAAAACATGACAAAATAGATTACATTGTTTTTCAAAATCAAATATTTTATATGTAGGGATAATGACACTACAGAAATTACACCAGATATCAAAAGCTTTGCATGCCCTCTTTTGGCTCAAAATGAAATCATTTGTGACATGTCGTATCATGATCATTTTAAACCAAAATTACACATGTGAACCAACATTCCACAAATATATATATATATATATATATATATATATATATATATATATATATATATATATATATATACATATATATATATATATATATATATATATATATATATATATATATATATATATATATATATATATATATATATATATATATATATATATATATATATATATATATTTAAAGTTAAGTTGAGGTGGCTGCCGCCCTCCAGAGACCTGGCGACCGCCACATATAGGCACAACAGAGGCCCGTTGGATACCACAATAAATAAGCGACTCTCTCCTACTCACTGTAATCAGGAAACCATCTGCTTCCTTTGACAAACCGGACTATCACCTTTTAATTGACCAGGGACATTTCCGTCAGGTTTGAGAGAAAGGGTGCACCAAGTGCCACCAACCTTCTTCTTGCCAAAGTCGGGCACTGGCACATGAGATGGAGGACGGATTCGTCCTCATCCTCAGAGCCACAACTCTGACAGAAATCACTAAACTCAACGCCCAATCGTTACGCATGCCGTCCTATGAGGCAGTGGCCCGTTAGAACGCCCACAGTGCAACGCAGAGCGCTTCAAGTTAAGCCTGAAAGCTGCCTGGTGCAATGCGCATCCTTGGATAACCAGGATGGCCTTGCTATCACGCAGGACGATTCCTCTGCCCAGATTCCTCTGCCAAGATATTTTTGCCTGATGGCCAATGTGACCAATGTCATCGGTATTCCTATTAAAGAGCATGCGACCTCCGGCAACAAGGTTCCAGGCCTTGCTGGCTCATCGACCTCACAGCTGCCCTGAAAACCCCTATGTCCAGGTACCCAAATCAATTGAACAGCTGAATGTCTCGATATCTCCTTAAGAGATGCACGGCATTCAGCAAAAATCATGGACACTGCACAAGGACCAGCAAATGACTTAATTGCAGCTTGGCTATCTGTGAAATTACCAATATTGACTGCGAGTATTTGATTACACAGAAGCCAGTCGATTACCTGTAAAATAACCGCTACTTCCACCTGAAAGACACTACAGTGGTCTGGTAGATGGAGGGACAGCTTGAGATTCAGCTCATTTGAGTATACCCCACTTCCGACTCTATTGTTTAGCTTTGAGCCGTCAGTGTACACATGGATAAGCCCACTTTCGAGGATGCCGCCATCACGCCATTCATCTCTAACAGGAACGCGAGTTGTAAACTCCAAATCCAGTAGGAATTGCGGAGCGGTGTAGTCAACACCCGCTGGAGCGGGAACTTCCTCAATTCAGTCTCACAGCAGCAAGTAGGAATGGAGCGGAGCGCTCCAGTTACCAGCAGTGCAGCCATCCTCCGCACTTTTTCAAGCTACCGTTTGCAGGTAGCCTTTATAGCAGCCTGCCACCAGAACGCTACCCCAAACAAAAGAATTGGCTCAACCACAGCAGTATAAAGCCAAGCAACAGTATGAGACCGTTATCCCTAATTCACTCCTATGGCTTTTACAGCAACCAGGTGCGTTGAAAGCCTTCCGTGCTCTTTCTTCTACATTGTAGGTCCATAGTAACTTCGAGTCAAGGATAAGCCCTAAGTACTGGAACCTCTGGCTCAGTTCAACGACGGAGACCCCATTTAATTTGGGTAACTCAAAAGAGGGAATTTGGTACTTCCTTGTTAACAGTACTAACTCCGTTTTGCTAGGATTCACATTCAAGCCGCACCCACGACTCCAACGTGAAAGTATGTCAAGAACGTGATTTAACCTCTCCAATAGAGTAGATAGATACTTTCCTGACACTGCCACAGCTATGTCGTCCGCATAAGCAACCATTTTGCAGCCGACACGGTCCAGTTTCATTAGGAGAGTATTTATTGTGATGTTCCATAGCAGGGAGAGAGGACCCTACCCTGAAGTTTGCCCGTACTGACTCTTCGTCTTACGCTGACATTCCTCAGGGTGGAGATTACCACTCTGGTTTTGAGAAGCTGCACAATAAAAGCAATCAGCCGCTCATCCACTTGCAACACCGAGAGTGCCTCAACAATCGCGGTAGACTTTACGTAGTTGAAGGCCCCCTCGATCTCCAAGAAGGCGGCGAGCGTATATTCCTTTAGAGCGAGAGATTTCTGAACTTGTTCAATGAGGATGTGAAAAGCAGCTGAATGTCAGCCGCAAGGACGTCATCAGGGCCTGGAGATTTAAACGGCTCAAAGGAGTTAATAGCCCACCTCAGCTGAGAAATTGATGTTCTGAACGGCGGCATTGAACTGTTAGCTTGCTCCGTTTGGTGCACCGCTTCTATAGGGCAATAATTGCCCGGAAAATTTGCGTCCATAGGAACGTTTAATGTATCTTCTCTCGAACTAGTCCAAATGCCCTCAGGGTTCATGATGCACCCCATAGCCTATGTTTCCACAGAAAGATCTCCATGAGGACCTTTTGGCTTGCGTTCGGCATACTTAAAGGCCTTAAGCTTCGTTTTACACATCGACCAGGGAAGCTTGGGGTTCCCCCTGGCTGTTGGTGGTATACACGCTGCCCTAGACGCGGAATTGAGAGAACCACCTAATCTAATCAACGATAGCAGTCAATGCTCTTAGGAGCAGTTTCCAATGAGGATCGGACCAGAACTTTGAATAGCTCCCAAACTTTCCTTTTTCTGTAAATAAAAGCTACCTGCTCATCAGAGCTGCGGCCAGTCACGTTAAACGATATGAACCTATGATCAGAGAAAAAGCACTCCTGTAGAACCCTCCAGTCTCGGAAAAAATGTGAGTGCCACCCACTGACCAAGGTAACATCGAGCACCTCCTACAATTTGAAGTAAGGAAGGCTGGTTCACAGCCAGTGCTGGCAATAAAAAGATGGTGAGCAATGATGAAGTCAAAAACTTCCTTACCACGGCCATTTGTGTTGGAGCTACCTCATAATCCATTATGCGCATTAGAGTCAGCCCCCAGAATAAGAGGCACACCAATTTTCATGGCTTCAGCCACAACATCCTTGACAATGTCGCAAGGTGGGCTATTGCCATGATCGTGTGCCATGTAGCAAGAAACAAACCAGTATGATCTCTGGTCAATCTCCACTGCGACAGCCATGTTATCCTTGTCACAGAAATTGTGCAGTACAAGGACGTTAATGGTTTTCATGACAAGTATACAGACACGTGGCTTGTGGAAACCGTCAGGTGCTATCAGTCTGTATCCGCTGGTGCGTAACCCGCAAACCCGGTTTTTGGCAACCCATGGTTCTTGGATTAGGATTCGCTCTTCCTCTGTCCTGGTCAAGCAAAGCATCAAGGCAGCTGATGCTGCTATGGAATGGTGTAGGCTAACCATCATCACCATCATACTTTTATCGATAAGAATCATCACCATCATACTTTTATCGATAAGGGTTAGGTCGAGGTCTTTCTCCTGGGACATAGAAGCCCCCCAGCCCCATGCTCTGCATCCAGAGTCATGAGGTCCAGGCAGCCACCCAGCTCCGAGGTAGTTCCTGTCGTTTGAACAACCTGCTGTGGGTCAGCGTTAACAGTTAAGGCATCTCCCGAAACAGAGCTCCTTGGCCTGTCGCTTCGGTAGATTCGTAGGGCCAATTTGTCGATCCCTTACCTGTTTATGCTCTTGCGGGCATCCAATACTGGCAGTGCCTCTTCATTAATGATGAATAGGGCCTCCCGCCGATTGTCTACTCCTTGTCTACTCCTGGCTCTCGAATCTTCGCGACCCTCCAGTCCTCCGTAGGAAGATCCGGGTTCAAAAGCCGAACTATTTTCAGGACTCTTATCGTTAAGGGTTAAGCGGTCAAGCGCCTCGTCAGAGTTCCCCCAGCTCGGAGATAGCTAGTTATGTATGCGTCAGCACATCCACACATTAAATCCCACTAAAATGTCAAAACATGAATGATGCTAGCGACGCGGCGCGGCGAGTAGCGCAACTAATAACAGCTGTACAGCGACAATTAATGTAACCATTAAGAAACAGCATTAATGTAACCATTAAGTATTAAAAATACCCGATCCATATAGAATAAGTATAACTGTAAATATTTTAGCTATATAAGTAGGAGACGAGCGTGAATAAAGCAGTCTGATTACAGGAGCCATCTCAGTTAGGCACTACAGACTCAGAAATTGAAACCAAGTGTTTTATTTCTTTCCTTCATCGTAATACCAGGAATCTTCTGCAAAGCGGCTACTTGTTCGCCAAGCATTAGACGAAAGGTATACCACTCTGGATTCCTGTGCGGAACTATAAGTGAATCTTTTCTTTTTTGTATTCACGCGGTCTCGTCCACGTAATTGGCGCAGTCGGCAAACGTTTAAGTAAAATCGCGAATTAGTGAAAACGAGCGGTTTTAACTAAAACAAAAACGCGAGTGTTGGCAAGAACAGCACAAGTAAGCTGTTTAAAATATCCGGTGAAATTTCCGAATCTCTTGCCTGATAACAACACTTAGTGAAATAATCGAGTGAGATTAAAAAGTGAATGCAAGAACGAAGGGAGAAGCGATACGCTCTACATCAGAATTCTAGAAGTCCCGTAACAATGGAAGCCAGAATTAATGACTTGGAGGAGAAATTGTTGCAAAAGGAAGCGGAATACGCACAACTTGCAGCGGTAGTGCAACAATTAATATCCAATCAAAACAGAGACGACCAAATCAACCACCTAACGGAAGCGATTGGCAGAATGTACAGCTCACAGAGTTACACGCCTGATCCATCGCACAAAATCCTTAAAGAAATACGACATATGAACATTTTTACTGGATCGGGAGACGTATCAATAAACTCTTTCATTAGCAGCACCGAGTTTTATTTGAGCACCATCGAGGATCCGGAACTAAAACGAATCGCAACCAGACACATTTTTTTCGAAAAAATCCAAGGAGCAGCGAAAGATGTAGTCATCAACATTAAAGAGCCAGAAAATTGGGAGGCGATCAAAAGAGCGTTACAACTAAGGTACAAGCCGGACACGGAGCCTTTCGAGATTTACCGGATGATAAGTGATCTAAGGATTAACACAGTAAATGATTTGGCTTTTGAAATACAAAAAAATAAATGTAAGAAAGATGAATTGAGTATCTATTATCACAATTCTCTACACGTAGATCTAAGTAACGTGGATTCAATTTTACACGTAGATCTAAGTAACGTGGATTCAATTTTAGTAAATACTGTTAAGGAAATGACGCAAGGAATACTCCTTGATAAAATCATAGAAATGCATGATATAAATGATATAATTCATCTAATAACAAGTAGACGTTTTGAGAATTCCTGTATTAGGTATGAGTACAGAAAAGTGAAAAGTGAAAAAGTAGCGAGAGTGTTCGGGAGTGACCGCCATAAAAATTCGAATAACGGTAACAATAATAAACGAAATTTTAATAAGGACTATTCACAAAATATCGGTTCAGGACAGTTTAGACAAAAAACGTACGAAAACAGACAACAAAATCGTGACTACTACCAAACTAATAATCAATCTAATAACAATTCAGGTCAATTTCGACCTCAAAATAATCAAGAAAATAGTTTTGGTGGACAAAACCGTTTTAATGCTAATTCCGGACAATTACGCAACAATAATCGTTATTTCGACCCACGAAACCAAGCTTATAATAGAAATTCGAGTCAACGGCGTCAATCTGGACAAAATAGATTCGAAAGAAATGAAAATTTCGGTTTTCATAGACAAGAGCCTATGGAAATCGACAACGTTGAAAGAACCCACTCGAGAAATTTCTCTCGAAATACTTCTCAAGATTCTTCAAATTATAATCCGGTTTCTTCTGAAACAGAACAAAACCGCCCGGAAGTAAATAATACTGACAATGAGACAATGTTTTTTTCAAAATTAGCCTCGGATATATTACCCTTGATCGAAATTACAATCAACGAAACAAAATATGTTGCCCTTATCGATACTGGATCATCATTTTCCATAATTGATGATTCAATAACTTGTTTTAGTAGAGTGCCAATACAGCCAATCTCATTCAGCACAATCACAAGTAGAGATGTGATTAAATTTGAAGTGCATACTCAAGCTCCAAAGGAATTAAAATTACCTTCGGCAGCAAGAATTAAGTGGAAAGTAAAATCCTTAAACAAAAGAAAATACCAATTTATTATCGGTATAGACCTACTCAATACTCTTGATACTCTAATTGATGTCGAAGAAAAAACAATCTCTTTAAATGGGCAAATTATAAAATTCACAAACACCCCGTATACCTTCAAAGAAATCTGTTCGTTACAGAGTGTTGAAAATAACTTTATTCAACGACTTAAGTTGGATGACCTAAATGAGGAAGAATACTCAGAAATTTTAAAAGTGATCAAAAAGTTTGATACAATTTTTTATAAAGAAGGAGACCTATTAACCAGTACGCCTTCTATTGAGCACGAAATGTAAACAATTACAGATGCTCAAATAAATGCAAAACTATATAGGTACCCTCCAAAACATGAAGAGGAGGTCCGCCGTCAAATATCTGAAATGGAAACTCAAGGTATAATAAGAAAGAGTTGTTCTAAATATTCAAGTCCTTTAATCGTAGTACCGAAAAAAAGTGATAATTCAGGGAATAAAAAGTTTCGATTAGTGATCGACTACCGTAAACTTAATGAAGTTACCGTAGACGATAAATATCCCCTACCAAATATTGACTCACTATTAGATAAACTTGGTAGAGCTCAATACTTTTCAACGATAGACCTCGCCAAAGGCTATCATCAAATCCTGGTAAAGGAGGATGACAGACATAAGACCGCTTTCGTGACACCCCACGGTCTCTATGAATTTGTGCGAATGCCGTTTAGTTTGAAAAACGCGCCAGCGACATTCCAGAGACTGATGAATGACGTTCTCAGAAAATTTATTAATAAAACTTGTGTCGTTTATCTCGATGATGTACTAATATTCAGTACTTCATTACAAGAGCACATAAACGCAATTACCGAAGTATTCAAAGTCTTACAGGACAATCAGTTAAAAATACAAATTGATAAATGCAATTTTATGCAAAGGGAAACCAGTTTTTTAGGCCATATAATCACCAAAGAAGGACTAAAACCCAACCCCGAAAAAATTAAAATTATTGAAGAATTAAAATTACCTCGAACAGAGAAACAAATTAAAAGTTTTTTAGGACTCACAGGGTATTATCGCAAGTTTATACTAGATTATGCCAAGGTGGCACAACCAATGACAAAATTCTTACGAAAAAATTGTAAAATTAATACTAAAGACCCGACTTATATCGAAGCCTTTGAAAAACTAAAAACTCTCATTAGTTCCCATCCCATTTTACGATTCCCAAATTTTAACAAACCGTTTCATCTCACCACAGATGCTTCAAATTACGCAATAGGCGCCGTTCTTTCGCAAGAAGGTCACCCTATTTGCTTTGCATCTAGAACACTTAATTGTCACAAGCGCAACTATTCCGCCACGGACAAAGAATTTTTAGCCATCATATGGTCTGTGGGATATTTCAGGCCATATTTGTATGGAAATAAGTTCAAAATTTTTACGGATCACCAACCGATTAAATATTTACAAGCCAAATATAGAGGCAAGGATCTGTCTTCAAGACACCAAAGGTGGTTATTAAAACTAGGCGAGTACCAATTCGACATCGAGTACATCAAAGGCAAAGAAAATCGAGTGGCAGACTTTTTGAGTAGACTCGAACCTAACGAAGAAATCAAATCCGAAACCCCAGGCTCAGATAAGACAAATACATTTTCAGACTTTGGAGTCCTTTTAAATATTGAAAATGAGAATGATGATGCCACTATGGCAACCATACATTCCGCTGATGAAGAACTTCTTGATCACATCCCAATCAAGGAGGAAATTGTTAATAAGTACAATACTCAAATTATCCTCACAAATAACAAAATATGCGAAACAGATTTTGTACACAGAAAACGCGTTATTTATATAGCGGAATATGATTTCGAAAATCTCAGTAACATTCTTAGAAGATATATAAAAAAAGGTACTACCGGAATCTATTCAGAGTTGCCGGACCACAAGTATAATATTGTTCAGGAAAAACTCCGCGAATTATTCTCCAACGACGGACAAATTAAATTCATAAAGTGTTCTTTTAGGGCACAAGACGTCGAAACAGAAGTTGAAGCTGTTAGACAAATTGCTCTTTACCATGTTCAAGAAAGTTTACATTCCGGGATACAAGAAACATTTAACAAAATCAAGTTTAAAATATATTATCCAAGACTATTGGAATTGATCCACGTCGTAATAAACCAATGCGATGTATGCAAAGCCGTAAAATGCGATCGCAAGCCCATTAAAACAAAATTTAACTTCTCAGAAACAGCAAATAATATAAACCAAATTATTCAAATCGATATTTTTTCCATAATGAAACAATCTTTTCTCACGATCATCGACAAATTCTCAAAGTTTGGATCTGCATACTTTTTAACTGATAGAAACCATGTAACTTTAATTGAAATTCTTGAAGAACATTTTGCACGAGTAGGTAAACCACTAAAAATTGTTGCAGGAAATGAATTCAACGGTATTCTCATGAAAGAATTCTTAGACACAGAAAATGTAGAATTACATTTAACTAAACCACACAATAGCACTGGAATTGCGGATGTAGAAAGATTTCATGGAACAATATTGGAAAAATTTAGGATTCTCACCTATCAAAAACGAAAAATTTCAACTAGAAGGATGCTGCAACAAGCTGTGAGAAACTACAACGAGAGATACCATTCAACAATTAAGTGTACACCAAACGATGTACAATCACACAAAATAAATTTCAATAAAGTCAGAACACTGACACCCTTTGACAAAAGACAGAAAAAACATAGACGAACATCTCAAGACAATCGATACCAATAACCATAATATCATTGAAACTGTAAATCAACAAATAGTAATAAACAAAAACTTTAGTGAGACAATCAAAAGACTTGGAGACATAGCAACTAGAGACCGACATACAATAATGAACCAAGTAAACAGCATTTTAAACCACACTTTTGCAAATGACATATATTATGACCAGATATTTAAAATTCAAATCCTGAAAAGTCGAGTCGACCACATACAAGATAACATGGCATCCGCGAGATATGGCATGGTACACCCCAACATTCTCACTGACGAGGAAATTAAATCGTACAACATAGATGTAAATAAATTACAATTTGTAAAAGTTGGATTTTGCAAATCACAAGAAAGTATTTTAATTTTAGCTTTAAAGATTCCTAAGGAATTCGCAATTGTCCAACTTAAAATGATATTGCCAGTTCCAATCGAAGAAAAGAAAGAAATTGATTATCAAAACGAAATAGTCTTTACAATTGGAAACCTAGTTTATACATACGAAAAGAATAAGTATTTTAACGAACTTAAAAGTACGAAACATTGTATATATAGCAATAGCTGTAAACTAATTAAGAACCCAAACACGGAAATATTAGAACTTGATAAAGAAACGATTATAATTAAAAACGCTGAAAATTTAATATTAAACCAAACATGTGATACAAGAAATTTAACTATGAAAGGAAACCTTTTGATAAACTTCAATAATTGCACCATTTCAATTTTAAACTACTATTTTTCAAATATTGAACATAAAAAGAACGAAAGATTTTAGTATCCTAATCCAAATATTTCAAATTTTACTGATAAATTGACTTTGGACGATATAATTATTCAAAACATACAAAATACACAGACAATCGAAGAACTTAAAGTCCATAAAAATACAAATATAAGCATAAATGTAACTTTAATTTTTGTATTAGTAATAGTTATTGTACTATTAATATTTTATTTTCGTAACCAAAACAAGCTTAAAGTCAAAATTGAAAATCGAATTCAGGAGAATTCAACGTCAAAAGGGGGAGAAGTTATGTATGCGTCAGCACATCCACACATTAAATCCCACTAAAATGTCAAAACATGAATGATGCTAGCGACGCGGCGCGGCGAGTAGCGCAACTAATAACAGCTGCACAGCGACAATTAATGTAACCATTAAGAAACAGCATTAATGTAACCATTAAGTATTAAAAATACCCGATCCATATAGAATAAGTATAACTGTAAATATTTTAGCTATATAAGTAGGAGACGAGCGTGAATAAAGCAGTCTGATTACAGGAGCCATCTCAGTTAGGCACTACAGACTCAGAAATTGAAACCAAGTGTTTTATTTCTTTCCTTCATCGTAATACCAGGAATCTTCTGCAAAGCGGCGACTTGTTCGCCAAGCATTAGACGAAAGGTATACCACTCTGGATTCCTGTGCGGAACTATAAGTGAATCTTTTCTTTTTTGTATTCACGCGGTCTCGTCCACGTAATTAGCTAGCTTATAGAAGTCGGCTGATCGTTGATCTCCACACGCAACCAGCCTAATTCCTTTGTACCAGCCCGCGTCGTTCACCGTAGGTGGCGGACTCGAGCTGGCCTTCTGAAGCTTGCAACAGATTTCAAATAGAGCCTGCCTTATCTTTATCCAGTTATCGGAGGAGATGATTCCATCTCCCTTGCTGGCATCATTCACGACCCAAATCAGGCACTAAACTTCACTAAATGGCCGAGTAATACCTGAAGCAGCCGTTACTGTTTTCTGCTTTTTGCAGTCTTGTCTACCCTGATTTGTCTGCTCAGCCGACCTTTGTCGTCTCTGAGCTGAAACTGCAGAGTTTAGAGGGAGCGGGTGCTCCCGGATTTGAGATTTTGCCCATTGAAGGGACTTTTTGTCGTGGTCGGACATAGTGTCAGGGGGGACCTTCTCTAATTTCCTCAGAACTTTGAAGGCTGCCCTTCTAGTTCCATAAGCGCGAGATTTTTTGGCAGAGAGGCGTTGCATATCTGAAGAGGAAGCGGCACTGGAGGTAGCACTTGTCCACGGACGGGTTGGCTCATTCGTCATACCCTTTCCATCGCACTGGCCACAAACGGGCTTCTTGGCCTTCACAAGGCCAGACTTGGTGACCTCAGCCCTGGAACCACCTGAAACAGGGATAGAGGAAGACTTTAGAGGCTGTGGAGCTGGCTTATTCGTCATGTTTCCACAGTATTAAGCGATCTTAGCCGCTGTGGCAGTAGTCAGTGGAGCTGACTCATTCGCCATGTCTCCACAAACTACTGCAGCCTTAACCTCAATCCGCAGAGCAGGCTCGTTCACCTTATTTCCACTTCCTTAGGCCTTGGCTGCAACTGAAGGCACAGCTATCTTAGTCGTGAGCGTGAGCATGTGAGCGTTGCCACAAGCCCTTATGAGGACAAGTAGTCAGAGCCGGATCGGTGTTAATCAGGAGTCTACCTCAACTGAACCTTCACCACCAACTTAATGCAACGAGACTAAGAACGTACTCCGAGGCCTGCCAGGGTTTTAACGTTCACGAAGCGGATTTCACTCCGTCGCTACCGCGCCTGAAGACGACTAGGTCCGGAATGCTGCGACCACCAGCCCAAGTGCGCAATCGAATCGTAAGTCGAGAGAAAAGTCCAAGGACGAAAGCGGTACTGAAGAGAGTCTAGATCAGGGGTGGGCAAACTTAATACTGGTATGATCGACATTATTTTTTTTAATTTATGCGCAATCGACTTCAAAAATGGGTTAAATTAAAAATATAAAAATTTAATTAAGGTCTTTATTGATATTAATATATTAAATACATTGTATTTACTACTTTGTGCAATGTACTTTATTAATAAATACTTTGGATTCGTTTTTGATGTATCTGCGTGACAATTCATTTCATCAAAAAGTATTGTATAGTTAGGCTTGTAAGCACTGATGCACAATCGAATAAATGCCATTAAGTGGTCATCAGTCAGAGAAATCCTTAAGTGTGATTTGATGTTTTTCATTTGAGAAAACGTTGCTCCACATAGATAAGCGGAAGCAAAAAAATGCAAATATCCTCATTGCCACCAATCTCAATAATGGATATTTTTTACGGTAATAAAACCCAAAAATTATTTTCATTTACACGTGCTATTGCTAAAATTTCTAACTCTAGATCCGATGAATTCAATTGTAAAGAATGAGCTAGATTTGATTAAATATCCTCGATGTCGAATTCTCAAGAGGAAATGAAATAAATTCAAAAATCGGTTGAAGGTTGTTGAGATTTACAAATCGTGTCTCGAATTATTGATTAAAATTTTCCAATTCAGGACAAAGCATTTCGATATTACATTCACCAGTAGTTAGTTAGGATGTACTGGTTATGTACTGGATGTACACATAGACCTATTGACCCATAGTGATACCAGATAAATGGGCCAGGAAAAAAAAAATCATTCCAAGCGGCCATCGAAGGCCCCGGACTTTTTCACGAACTGAAGGATGTCTTTCAGCTTTTGCACTTTCCATTCATCAGTAAGTTAAATATGTTTTTCTAAATATGGAAAATATTTAAAAATTTTGCCTATTTAATTGTGAAACAAAATGTTTTAGTTTGACTTTACGGAGCTCAATAATATGTTTCCCTTTTCCTTGTAATTGTAAATCAAGCGAGTTGTCACGGCTCATTGCCTATGTGTGCTGGTCGTCAGGCCTCTGGAGATCGGCAGCCACGTTAACCTAACCTAACGGCTCATAAAATCCGTAAGAAATGCCAATTTCTTCACCCATACTGGATCTTCCAATTTAGAAATCTTTGCAAAAAGCTTCCTCAGTTGAGCCACTTAAAGCTTAGTACTGTCTTCGATTTCACGTTAAATTTTCATGCAAATTTTCACGTGAAATTTGTTTCGGCGAAAATTTAGCTTGAAAATAAGCAAGAGTTGTAATCACTTTTAAGCCTGAAAAAATGCTTGGAAGATGCTTTCGCTTTGAAAATGCAGATGGCTTTGACACATGTCTCTAATAATTTCACGCAAATTTAGTTTGTTTAGTTCGTTCACTCAGAAAAATTTCACCACTGCAAATTTAATAGAATCAAATTTAAATCAAAAGTTGAAACACTTTTAAACAAACAACGAATCTTATTTGAATTAAATAATCCCCCACATTCAATTAAAATGATTCCACTTTTTTATATAAATGCTATCTATTTTCATATCAAAATTTTCAGCATTGAATGAAAAAACAAAACATTAAGACAAACAAGACACACTTTGATAAAGCGTTATTGAAATAAGGTCAGATTATTTGAATTAAAGAGAAACGTATATGGCGCCAAATCATATTTGAAAATTTTTGAATTGTGCAGATGTCCCTTCAATAACAAAATCGATCAAAAATTGAAATTCTTCACATTCTATCCGTCAGAAATAAGCAGTGTCTCCGCTTTTATCCACTGTCAAAATTTCCGCTCGGAAGAATGACCAGATAGTGGAGACATGTCAAAATTTAGCTTCACGATTAACTCAGTACCAGCCTTCTTAAGGCATTATTATAAATTATGCAATGAGATGATACGTAATCAGGAAACTGTTCATTTTGTTTGCAAAGGGCTAAAAATCCAAAATTTCTACCAACCATAGAAGGTGATCCGTCAGTAGATATATTAACCAATTTATGCAAAGGGTAAATTTGTTTTTTCAGCAAATGGCGTAAAAAGTTGTCATCATATCTTAGCCACGCGTTGTTCCCTTTGACAGAAGTATTGTTAAAAATTCTTTTTTTACGGAAAAATCGGAAGAAACCATTCCTATAGAAACAATAAATTGTGCCGTATCAATGCTATTTGCTGACGCGTCAAACTGCAACAAAAAGAAACGGTAACTTTGTATGTCATTTTTTCGTTGTTGAGCTACATTTTTATTCTTATCTTCAATATGACAAGTTACAGTTCTGCGAGTTGCAAATCTTTAGTTGCATTGAGAACTTCACTTATATATTTAAAGTTGGAAAATAATTTCTCACTGCCCTTAAGAAATGCTTCCTTAAAAATTTCTCGATCCTGATAAGACTTTTTTTGTTTTGCCAAAATGTATTTTAAATTGCTGCATAGGCTTTTGAAAGAAAAGTTGTTGTAGTTAATTGATTTTTTAATGCTTTTATTTTCTGTTTATAATTCGGTATTAACAGGATAATCATTTTCATAATTTGTGTGCAATCTCAAAAATTGTCTTTCGAGATATCTTTTTTTGGGCAAGGCGACTGTAACACGACATCTCACACATAGGCATTTGTCCATTTTCTAGGTAAAAAAAATTAAAGCACTTCCCATTCATTGTGGAAATTGTATTTTTTTTTGCTTTTTCTCAGTTATTTTTATTTTTCTGAAATTAGAATTATTAAATATAATTATTAAATTGCTTTTTATCTAAAATTGAGATTAACCTTTGTTGCGTTGTGTGCGACAGTTTACTATTTCGGTAGCAGAAAGACGATTGGGTACATTTGAGATAATGAAACAACCGTATACGTGTACGAGATTTAGTGAAGCAGTTTTAGGTTAGGTTAGGTTAGTAAGAGGGCTGCCGGGAATGCGGGCAGCATTAGGCCACCAATTTGGGCCCATTTGACAACCACACGCATTCACACTTACAGCCATGGCACTGGCAGGATTCGCACCCGCAGGCCCCGAAGCACACCGCTTTTCGGCCTGACGCCTTAGCGAGCAGAGCTACCGGGCCCCATTATCAAAGCAGTTTTACTACAAAGAAATAAATCTATAAATTGAGCAAATCAAGAGCATAGCTATCTCAGATTTTCCCTTTGGCTTCTCCGCAACCTATGCTATACGAACTTTTGTGTGAACGGAAACTGCGTGAACTGTCTTATTAGATCAATTAGGCCAAGGCCCATTCCAAAATGTACTGAATAAACACAGTGACTTTACGAGCAAAAAATGTAGCCAACTGGTCAAATCAACTATACATTAATTGCTTTGCAGGTGTAAGCAAAATGCTTCATATCCCTCTGCTGTTTTCATTTCCTTATACTCTTTGTTTGAGTAGAATGGAATAAAAGCATTGCTTGGAATTAGTCATGTCAATTGTAAAATAGATACTAAATTAACCTCGTAAATTATTTAAAATGTCTGTGATCGACTGTCGAACTGTTCGCGATCGATCGGTCGATCGCAATCGACCGTTTCCCCACCCCTGGTCTAGAACGTTTAGCGTTACCAAGGATGCACCGCGGGGAGGCGTCCTAGTTTGCCAGCGCGGTTTCGTATCAATAAATGCTAACATTTGATATGAATACTTATGCTTACGCGATATGAATACCTATATCGCGAAAACGTCAGTCCGAAGCAGCGATCTACTGCCCGCATGTTCGATTCCCACCGTGCCCCTGGCAGTATTCGCTTGTCTTGTGTTCTCTTAACTGTCGGTGACTGGACATAATATCAGCGCTCCATTAATTAAGTGCCACATTAAGGCTTTAGTAGCGACTAGGCATAGCACTAGCGCTTTAGAAAAATAAGAAATAAATGTGGCACTTGAAAGAATAATAGAATAATTGATATAGGTTTCTCCCATATGCGTCTCCTTACCGTCATCGCTAAGCATTCGCTTCAAAGGGCCATTCCCTGCGCTTTGGCATTGTCATAGTAACAAAAGCAATTTTAAATTTTTGGGTTCCTAACATGTTTCGTTTTTTGACCCTAAACATTTTTCTATCCCGGTAACTTTCGACGAAATCATCGGATAAAATCGAAATCGATAGAGTTATTTGATTTTAACGTGAGAGAATTGTGGGAGACTTTTAGTTGCAGTGCTGGTAAAGTGTTGCAAGCACTAAGCATTTTCTTTGTTTATGTTATGCTATGCTGCTTTCAAAGTTTTGCAATGTGTGGTTTTCCTAGATCTTGAAATTCCTGGAATCCTTTCCAACCTATGAGTTTAAATGCATTGTTAGGATCAAAGTGATTTTGCACTTGAAACAGGTTGGTAGAATATGCACTCAAAATCTGCACGATTCTTCTACTGTTCATCGAACATTAGTATTTTTAGCGGTTGAGGTGCGCTAGAGTGTTTTAATATTATAATTAGGTTTGCAGTTAGATTTACACATTTTCGCATAATGATTAAATTTCTTACAAATTTTGCATTGTACACCTTTTGCTGGACATTTCACCCAATGAACTTATCCGCATCGACTACGTGTATTGCCTTGTATCAATTTTTGTTGACTTGCCTTTGACTAGCTTCGTTTAGAATTTTGTCCATTGAAATTATACCTTTTTCTCAAAGTTAATATCTGCGTTGACTCTAACTGAACGAAATTTCGCTGAGATAAAATGGTAAATTTAGCAAATGAAACCGCTTTATCTAACGTTAGTTTGGGCTCTTTTGACAATATTTCACGTACGTACGAATATTTATTTGACACATTGAACATATAAATGTCTTTCACTAATTTTTCTCTCAATTCGCAATTTAGGCTTTTGCTTAGTAAGTCAGTGGAAAACTTTTCAATGTCCTCATCTGGCTTTTGTGTTCCCGTAAAAAACTTATTCCATATCACCGTCAAATTTTTCTTCGGAACGAAATAACTGTAAAGCTTAGAAATCAGTTCCGTTTATGTAATCTGCTCGATAGCCACATTAAATGAATTGAAAATTTTGACACCTTTCGGGTCAATAAAATGCAGCAAAATCGACACTTTTCGTAGCACATTTTCTTGATCATGTATAGCTAGCAGCATTTATAAATAAATTAAAAGACTGGCCTCATATTTTCCATTTTACTTCGAAATTAGAACGTCTATTCACATCGAGCGGCTCCAAATTTGCAACTAGTCTAGTCCGTTTATCAGGTGAATTCTGCTCAGCTGTCCCTTTCTCGCTCGGCACCTCGTTTTTTGTTTCGATCTGTTAATTTGATATTCCAGATGAAATATCTTTGTATTTACCACTTTAATTTTATTTATTTCTGACTTCAACTTGAATTATATACAATTTTGTGAAACCTAACTTCATTGACCCACTAAACAATTTTTAATTCGATGACGAAATAAATACATGAAAAAAAAACTCTAGCGCACCTGAACCGCTAGAAACACTAATGTTCGAAGAACAGTAGAAGAATCGTGCAGGTTTTGAGTGCATATTCCACCACATGCGCTGCTTATTACGACCAAATTGTTTCAAATGCCATGTTTTACTTTTGTCTCAAGAATGCATTATAACT
This sequence comes from Nemotelus pantherinus, assembly GCA_963978885.1. Classification (NCBI taxonomy): domain Eukaryota; kingdom Metazoa; phylum Arthropoda; class Insecta; order Diptera; family Stratiomyidae; genus Nemotelus; species Nemotelus pantherinus. The sequence goes on from OZ022263.1 coordinate 151,563,015, forward strand.
CATATGGTAGAAGGTTTCAGATATTACCACTGGCATGAATTTCAACGTTTATGAGAGCAAAACACGGGTTAATTATATTCGTTATCAGTTGCTTATTTCACAAAATTTTGAAAGCAGCATCTCATATAATATCAATGAAGAAAATGCTCAGTGCTTGCAGCACTGTAACTGAAGTTGGAGTTTGGGGCTGCGATCTGAAAAATTTGCAGAACTTTGGGAATTGAAACATCGGTTATTTATTTTCATTGTAAATGTTTCCGGTATGAATACTAACTGTAAGCATTTATTGATACAAAAGTAGCACAACCGACTCGTGCTGGCAACCTTTCGCCAGTATCAAAGCCAAGAATATATCACATCTGCTTCACGTTGTTATATTACATTTGAAGTTATAGGAGTGTAAAGAAATTTAGGGTTACCTGCAGCGAGTTTTTTCAAATAATCGAAAGCTTCATATTTGCTGTTTATTGTCACTACAATATCATTACCAATTGAAAATTCTACGATAAAACCGCTTAATAAAGATATTGCAAGCAAACACAAAACCAACAATAGCTGGCAACCCTATCATGGCTTTTCAACCAAATTTGGCTTGAATAATGTTTATAATAGGTTCCAGTAATTGTATGAAATTCGTATTGATTTCATGACTGCACTGGAAGTTATAGGGCAAAAAGTTTTATTTTCCTGAGCGAATTTTCACAAAAAGACACAAAAATTACCATAGCTGGCAGCACCAATCGAATTTTTCAACCAAATTTCTATCAAACAGAGTTTAAAGTAAGGTTCAGCTACTGTGTCAATTTCATGAAAATCTGGTTACTTATTCACATTTCATAGGGCAAAAAGCAGTTTTTTTTCATTGTAATTTTTCAAGATGGCACCACTGGAATAGAGTTGCCTACACTTAAAAATCGCTTCTATCAGACCTGGCCCTACTTAAGTCCAATGCATTCTGTAAATTTCAATTCTATCTGATTATTGATTCGTTAGTTCCCGTGAACAGAAGTTTTTGAAGCTAAAAATATAGGTTAACTGAGAAAGGGTTACCGTTCTTGTCCGACATGAAATTTCCAAAGTTTTACTTTGACTGTGTAGATTTAGCATAAGATTTGTATACAGATTGGTTTTATTGTAGAAACGGAAATTTTTTAGGATATTCGATGGTTTGAATGTTTTCACTTCCAAATTTTTATTTTTTCAAATTTAAGACACCAAAATTATCATAGCTGGCAGCTCCAACCGAATTTTTCAACCAAATTTCTACCAAACGTGGTTTGAAGTAAGGTGCAGCTACTGTGTGAATTTCGTTAAAATCGAACGATTCAATCAGAATTTATAGGGCTAAAAGCAGTTACCTTTATTAGTGATTTTTCAAGATGGCACCACTGGCACAGAATCGCCAGGATTTCAAAATCACTTCTATCAGACCTGGTCCTATATAGAACCAATACATTCTGAAAATTTCAATAAATTCTGCTCATTGGATCGTGAGTTTCCGTGAACAGAAGTTTTTGATGCTAAAAACATAGGTAACTTGGGCAAGGGTTACCAGGCGTGCCCGTTATACCATATCAAATTTTTTTTTTTGTTTATATAAACAAAGCACAAAATTTACATATGATTGGTTTTTATTTTAAGAAACGACATTTTTTCAAGAGAAACGATGATTTGGAGGTTTTCACTTTCAGTGCCTGCCCTAGCTACAGGGTTGCCAGCACAATCATTAAAACGTACACTAATCTACAACTAAATAAAATAAACATGTCCTGAAAATTTCGTAATAATGGAATAGCTCTGTCAAAAGTTATCGCAATTTAAAAATTTTCAAATTTTCCCGTTCTCTTTTTAGGCACCCAGCGCACACATAGGGTTAAAAAATTCCAAAACATTATCCGATTCACATGTAAAACTTGTTCGAAATTTATGTCGTCAACTTTATTTTTGCAAAAATTATTTGTAAACGGAATAATAGGTATATTAAAAAAATCACTAAAATGGCCGCCGGCGCCAAAGGGTTAAAGATTATTCACTTTTTGTGAGACCTGGCACTATTCTGCATATACACCAATGTGTCCTGAAAATTTCAGCTCAATCGGATGGCGCGTTCTTGAGATTTTTTCACTGAAATTTTTTGATGATATATATATATATATATATATAGAAATATGAATTTTTGGCCAAAGTGATTTTAATACTAATGTTCTTCTTCGAACATTAGTAATAAATACATATTTGTAACCAAAATGTGAATAGTTCATTGCGTCTTATGGAGAAGATACAAAATCAGAAATAAAAAGAATAGGAAAAGAGGGTAACATTACCGCATTTAAGCTTAGAGAAATTACCATTTGATTATATCTTCAAACCAATTGAATGTTTATATCTACAAAGAGCTCTTAGCAGTACAAAGCAAACAAATTCGCTGAGAAGTCTATTGTCAATATCGAATGAAGAGATTTAACAGCAACTTCCTCAAATGATGAAAAGCAGAAATTATTGCAGTTTACAGAGGGGATTTTTAGAAAAAAGAGAAGAAACCAAAAATTTTGAAGATGCTTGCGCTCATTTAACTAAGATTTTACAGTATGCTTTTGGTTTGCAACATTTAAAGGCGGAGTCAGAAAGAATTTTCACCATTGTAACCGACGCCAAATGGAAATGGTGGAAATTAACTGGACATTTGTTGCATTCGTTCAAATTTTCAACTTAGAGCTTCTGAAAAATATTCCAATTTACACAAAGGACAAAATCGATGTGATTAATTCGAAAATGAACGCAGCATAAAAGAATAATAAAACGCAGTATGAAATAATAATAAATAAAAAAAACTCTAGCGCACCTGAACCGCTAGAAACACTAATGTTCGAAGAACAGTAGAAGAATTGTGCAGGTTTTGAGTGCATATTCCACCACATGCGCTGCTTATTACGGCCAAATTGTTTCAAATGCCACATTTTACTTTTGTCTCAAGAATGCATTATAACTCATATGGTAGAAGGTTTCAGATATATTACCACTGGCATGAATTACAACGTTTATGAGAGCAAAACACGGGCTAATTATATTCGTTAACAGTTGCTTATTTCACAAAATTTTGAAAGCAGCATCTCATATAATATCAATGAAGAAAATGCTCAGTGCCTGCAGCACTGAAACTGAAGTTGGAGTTTAGGGCTGCGATCCAAAAAATTTGCAGAACTTTGCGAATTGAAACATCGGTTCTTTATTTTCATTGTAAGAGCGTCCGCACGCGGGTCGACATTCAATCGGCTCGACTGCGACTCGACTGCGACTCGAACTCGAACTCCTTGCGATTTCCAATGTAAATGAATGGAGACCCGCACACGGGTCGACTTGTGCTCGACTCGGACTCGGTGCGACTGCGACTCGACTGCGACTCGTCTCGCTCGAAGTGTTTGGAACGGGAAAAGTCGAGCAAGACGCGTGATATTTTTTTTCGAAATATATGAAAGTGTTTTTTTTTTATAATGTATGCATTATTAATTATTGTATTTTATGTATTATTATGATTGGTTCTTTGAAAAATATTAGTGTTTCTGATAACTGTTTCTGTTTCTGTTTCTTATATGTTTGCATTATTATGGTTGATGTTATATAATGTAATGTTATGTAATACTTGTATTATTATGGCTATCATAAGTGCATAAATATGTGTGCAGTATACTGTTTACGGATATCTTAACAGCTATGTTATGTAGTCTTGTATCTAGTATCTAGGTTGTTTGATACGGAAGATTTATTAAGGAGAAACTAGTATGAAACCTCATATGTGAGTTTTCGCGTAGCCTGAAACATACTATGGGAAATTTGATTTTGGCATATATTTTGCAAATAATAATGATAATAGTTTTAAAAATTGATAATTTGTAGAGGAGTTTAGTTGAAGCTATGGAAGAGGCTTATTGAAAATAATTTTAAGGCGTATATTTTGAATTAACTGAAATTTGCCTTTTTGGCATTATGTACAATGATATCATACCAGATTTGCCACTAGGCCCGGGCCTAGGGCGGCAATTTTTTTTTTTTTTTTTTGGGCGGCCACTTTTCAATTATTTTTTTTGGTCGTATATCTACATATATCTGAGTTGAATGAGCCTAACACCTCAAGCCAACCGAATTCTCTAAAAAAATTAATCTACGCAAAAATTCACGTCTGATGATTGCATATGAAAGGTCGGATCATTATTACTTGCAGTAATCCATAGTGGATGAATATAAGTAACACGTGACAAAGCGACATATACTAATAACATACAAGTATATAATAATAATATATACTAACAATGTACAAGTTTAAGGGCAGTGTGGCTATTGTTTAAAGTTTGTCTGCCTTTGAAACGTCTGTGTTTGAAGAAACTCTGCACTGATACTGCAGCATCAAAAATAATGCTTGGAACTCAGTTGAGATTCATAAGCTGGATGACAATATGGAGCAAGATGGTTTCTTCTCCTTTTTTCATGATATAAGGAAGAAGCTATATTCCGATTAGATGGGGAGATAACTGGTATGAGGAGCTGTATCGAATATTTTAAGTTAAAATCATAAGCAATGCAGATAATCTATATTTGATATTTTTGAAGGCGAAAACACAATCGGACTTAAGTAATTTCCGCGTTGTGTCGCCACATCTTTTGCGCATGCGCAAATTCTGTTTGTCATTCAACCAGGTAATTAATAAAATTCATTTGTTATTTCTTTCTGGTCCCATAAGCTCGTACACACCGGTTTTGTGTTTGTTGTGAGCATAACTTCATGACGTGATGCGACACGGTTTTATATATTTATTATCAGTGCAGTTTCATTTTTAATTTATGGAAGTATTTAACATAAAATTTGTGGGGGAAGTAGAAAAACATCCTGAGTTGTACAATTACACAATTCAGGAGTATTCCAGAAAAGATTGCGTTGATAGAGCGTGGAATGAGGTTTCAAAAGAACTCAACTTATCGGGTAAGAGCCTCTTTTTATTGATAAACTTTTTGCATTACATTAGGTATGATCGCGTTCTTTCAGTAGCGTTAATGGACTGAAACGTCCTAAATCACGTAGTGGGGAAATTCATGAAAAGTATAAGAACTCTCTCCTGGTATTCCCTTGAAAGTAACAACCAAGAGAGTCAGCTGTATTTCTTTGAAAGAACGTAAATTGTCGCTACAAATAAAAAAACCGATTTTTCCTTTCGAAGCTCGGTATATTTAATGTTGTGATAAATATCGATATTTCGAGGGTAGTCTGCCCTCTTCTTCAGTGTCCATCAGTCTAATCTTAATCTTACTTAAGTATGTTATTTATAGAGCTTTCTTAGTCTAAGTCAATACTTTAAAAGTGAGCTCTATAAATAACATACTTAAGTAAAATTTAATATACCTAGCTTCGAAAGGAAAATTTTTTTTTGTTTTTTAAATGTCTATCATAAGAGTGTATATAACAGAATATAACTTTCTTTTGTTTTAAGTTAAACAACAAAAGGCACAAAGCTATTTTAAGCATTTGACTGAGGGCTGTTGTCTGCAGCAAATTTCTTTGTTATCAGTGCCCTGTTATTTACAACTGTATTCAAATAAAACACTAATAAATGTATTCATTTATTTATTTAATGGTAATATTTGCAATGCTAAACGCAATACTTCCACTGCCAGGGCAACGAGGCCATTGGGGTCAAAAAATAATGTGCCAAATAATCCCTGAGAGCATTAGCGGGGGAATTATTGCTTATTTTCATTATAAGTTGAGGCATAAAACTGGTGGGGTTTTCAGGATCAGTGACATTGACATTTTCTTCTAGCTGCTGGGATCTGTATGGACACCCGTCTCGTTTTCTCACATAGTTATGAAGTATGCAGACTGACTTAATAATGTCATTGACTACATTTTCATCGCGACAACGTATCGCAGTACTGAGTACCCCAAATTTTTCTGTCATCATACCAAAAGTGCATTCGATTGATTTTCTTCCTCGGCTTAATCGATAATTAAACACTCTTTTGGAATTGTCTAAAACTCATTTTGAGTAAGGTCTCAGTTAATATCGAGACAACGGAAACGCTTCGTCTCCCACAAAGTAATAGGGAAATAAACAATCATCATTTTCATCTTGGGGAAGCTTAAATGGCGGTGGTATATCAAGTTGTGAACTGGTTAGCAAATTCTTAATTGCTGATGCTCTGAAAATGCCTACGTCACTGTTCCTACCTGCATACCCAGTTTCTATCATCGTAAAAAACCCATCAGCATCACAGCATCCTAATAATACTATTGAGTGGTAGGACTTATAATTAAAATTACTCGAACCACTATTGGGGAGCTTCTCGATGCGCACATGTTTACCGTCTATCGCCCCCAGACAGTTTGGTAGGTTCCATAGGGTTTGAAATCTATGTGCAATACGCAGCCATTCATTTCTAGTAGGACATGGCATGTAGACGTCTTTTAGCACATTCCATATAATTTTAGTGGTCTCTGAAACGATTCGTCCAACTGTAGTCTCGCCTCGGCAAAAATAGAGCCCTAGTGAAACAAATGTGCATCCTGTAGCCAAATACCTGAAAAAACCAAAATGGAAAAACTTTGTAATTATATTATTGTTTTTTACAGCTGCTGAATGCAAAGAGAAGTGGCGAAATTTGAGAAGTACACTGGCTAGGAACTTAAAGCCAAAACCAAGTGGTAGTGGGGCTATAAAAAAGAAACCGTATTACCTAGCCGAAGCAATGCAATTTGCCATTCCGTTCATGAAAGTAGCTGGTAGCCCTTCCGGGAATTTATCTGAAATTTCTCAGCTAATGCATGCAACATCTGAAGGTTCGACAATTGATATTACAGAAGCGCGTGATATAGAAGAAACACTAGTGACTGAGGACAAACTTTCTGAAGAACTGTCCATCTCTACTTCATCATCAAACCTAGCGCCCTCCCTCCCATCAATACCAACGCCACAATTAGGGCTTACAACGTCTTACGATTGCTCACAAAGTTCAAAGCAATCTGAACGTGTGGTAACAGGACAACGAAGCCGATCTATGCGGAGGAAAGTTGAAAAGCAAAGCGATGCTGAAAAAGCCTTTGCTGATTATTTTTCGGCAAAGAAGGCCAAATTTTGTGCACCCAACCATAGTGTATCTGAAGGAGATAAAAGAGAAGCAGGGATCCAAAATTTCCTCATTAGCCAGCTCCCGGATCTAATGCTAATGACTGACTCTCAGTTACGAACGTTTAAAAGGAGATCTTTGATGTTGGTTGATGAAATTTTGGGCACATTGACACAAACATACCAGCCCAATGCCTTGCAGCCACATCATAATACACACGTGATGGCACATCACATGCCAATTGGACCATCTGCAACAATCCGAGACCCCAGTGACGTGCAATACGATCGAACCATGCCAACAAAAATCATCGAGAATTTATTGATATTTGAAGAGCTATGAGTGCCAACTGCATCATCAAATTTTGCATCTACGATACCTAATACCCAATAAGTGTTGTTTATTGTATTATTGTCCATTTAACATGTGTTTATATTTTGATTTCAGTGTTTTAATAATTTTAAATAAAAATGTTACCTTAATGTTATGAGTATGCGCTCTTCTGCACTAACACATTCCCTCATATTTGTATCCACATAGTGAATGGCTGGAGCTACAGCCTCCACAAGTCCAAGGTATGATTTTTTCGACATTCTATAAAATGCCAAAAATTTCGAGTCGCTCTGTTGTAGCTCTTTAGCTCCTACAAAAAGTCGACATCGAAAGTTCCTTTCTATGTACGGATGCACCCATACTCTTTTTCTATGTAACATAAGCATTATAATTTTTTGCTACGATAATATTTTCATTAACAGCTTACCTTGACTTTCGTTTCATCCGAAGGTACCAAAAAAACATAACAGCATCTTCTTCGTCACTTGAACTATTCATCATACGCGTTATATATCTCAACTAATAATAATTTATCAACATTCAACCAAACTTAGAGACAAATCGTTTATACCTGGAGTCTCTTGTCGCCTACTTTTGTCTTGCTTGTAGTTCAAAAATTCGCGTAGAAAACGACCCGTTTCGAGTTCGAGTCGCAGTCGAGTCGATTGCATGTCGACCCGTGTGCGGATGCAATTGTCTACTTCGAGTGTGACGCCTATGACGCTTCGAGTTCGAGTCGCAGTCGAGTCGCAGTCGAGTCGATTGAATGTCGACCCGTGTGCGGAGGCACTAAGTGTTTCCGGTATAAATACTTACTGTAAGTGCCTCCGCACACGGGTCGACATTCAATCGACTCGACTGCGACTCGAACTCGAAACGTCATAGGCGTCACACTCGAAGTAGACAATTGCATCCGCACACGGGTCGACATGCAATCGACTCGACTGCGACTCGAACTCGAAACGGGTCGTTTTCTACGCGAAGTTTTGACAAACAAACAATAGTATATATTATTTATTTAGATATTTATTTTACGAAACAAGACAACATACACAACAAGAAACCATAATATAAATCTAAAATACCATTAATCATTATAAATATAAAATAAAAATTGTCCGTAAAAAATATTTCAATGCATCACAAATTTTGTAGCAGTTACTCTACATTATTTTAATTAAATTTAGGCTAATAACGATGGAAGTTAAGCGGGTTCGGATGTGGAATGGGCTTTGGACCAGTTATTTTTGAAGTTTGATTTGGTAATCCCCGAAGAGTAGTGGCTGCTTGTAGAATTGAGTATTCCACAGCACCTATTAATGGGTTCATTTTATGATTAGTAGTGTGATGAATGAATTCATTAGGCAGATTTGCAAATCTGGTGCGTCTTGGTCGGTTATTGAAAGTAATTTTACTAGAGAGATCTTCAATAATATTATATACTTGTATGTTATTAGTATATGTCGCTTTGTCACGTGTAACTTATATTCACCCACTATGGATTACTACAAGTAATAATGATCCGACCTTTATTGAATCCGATATGAAGCACTTCCATTAATATTCTGACAAGCATGTCCCAGGGTCCAACTAAATTCAATAGCTATACGCCTCTCTTCCACACTCTAAGTGCAAAATTCCTATCCTCGCAGATGGCACTGCTATATCATCTAAGAATGTCAATACCAATCGAATCATTAGCCATTGGCAGCAACAACTAGTGTTCAATAAAAGCTTCTCCAGTAAGTGGAACTTCATCCTGAAAAATTGCAAGCTTGTTTCTTTGTTAGGAAACTATATTATAAACACTTCGCTGTTGCTTGAATAAATATATAGATGCTAAAGTAGAATTGTTTTTGCGGTATGATTAAAATTGAAAATTTCGAACTTTTTTTTTGACAAAGTGGTTTCGAAAGTATACACTGATTCTCATCAGACACCAGCTCACACAAACTGGATTGTTTTGCGTTTTGCGGAGATGTTAAAATTTGTCACAACTAACGTAAATAAAAATTACTGATTTCCAACTGCAAGTGGTCACATCAGTCAAGTAAGCACTGTAAGCTGGAGTCTGATGAGAATCAGTGCATACGTTCGAAACCATTTTGCACAAAAAACATTTTCTATAAAATTTTCAATTTTAATCATCCCGCAAAAACAATTCCACTTTGATTCTGCTTTCGGCAGCTTATTCCGCAAAACGATCGAGTTTCCCGTATCAATTATGCTCTGCTTTATCTATGCTGATTTATAGACAAGAAGGGAACCATGATCACATATCAATAACCTTTATGAGCATATAGGTGCAACTATTTTGTGGCCAACATAATTAAAATAAATATAGGAAAATTTCATGTATAGAACATTACAATATGTAACATTACATTATGCAAACATATAAAAAAATACATACGTGATACGTTATCAGAAACACTAATATTTTTCAAAGAACCAATAATAATAATACATAAAATAAAAATAATTAATAATGCATACATTATAAAAAAAAATCAATTTCATATATTTCGAAAAAAAATATCACGCGTCTTGCTCGACTTTTCCCGTTCCAAACACTTCGAGCGAGACGAGTCGCAGTCGAGTCGCAGTCGCACCGAGTCCGAGTCGAGCACAAGTCGACCCGTGAGCGGGTCTCCATTCATTTACATTGGAAATCGCAAGGAGTTCGAGTTCGAGTCGCAGTCGAGTCGCAGTCGAGCCGATTGAATGTCGACCCGTGTGCGGACGCTCTAAGCATTTATTGATAAAAAAGTAGCACAACTGACTCGTGCTGGCAACCTTTGGCCAGTATAAAAGCCAAGAATATATCACATCTGCTTCACGTTGTTATATAACATTTGAAGTTATAGGAGTATAAAGAAATTTAGGGTTACCTGCAGAGAGTTTTTTCAAATAATCGAAAGCTTAATATTTGCTGTTTATTGTCACATCAATATCATTACCAATTGAAAATTCTACGATAAAACCGCTTAAGGGGGAGACTCGTCTAGGACATCTAAAATGAGGACAAATTCAAATTGCTGTGTATATGTATATGTTACAAAAATCGATGAAGTAACCTTACAAGTACAATTTGGAGGATAAAAACTGACAAAAAAAATGTTTTTCACTTTCAAATAATTATATTATATCGTCCAAAAGCAAGGTTGTTTGGAGCGTCGAGCTACCGGAAGACCTTCAATGCGGGCGTGATAGCAGTCGTGATTTTAATCTGAAACACATAAATTTAAAAAAATTTTAATCTACATGAAAATACCTTCTATTTGAACTAAGATATAAAAAAAATTTTGAAAATACGAAAAGTTGTGGGTCTCCAAAATAAAAGTTCGATTTTTACAGCGAAAATTTATAATTTGCACGCAACAAAAAAATATTTATTATTAATTTTTGTGTAACTTTTTTAATTTAAATAGAAGTCTAATTCATAAGCTTTCGAAAAAGTCTTGGTTTGTAGAAATCCGTCAAGAAATATTGTTTTTATTACGCCCGCAGTTTTAAAAAATACTGTTTTGAGAAAATCACCTTCAAAGTTTTTTTTAAAAAAGAGCAAGCATTTTCAAAGCTTACCGATTGTGCAGGCTAATCAGCTATCCCTGGTCCATACAGAAGTCCTTCAGCCTCCTCGAAATACTCATTTTCAGCAATTGGTTCTGCTCTACGAGACATTCGTGCCTCTTTGGAGCTGTCGAAGCTGCGGCGCTGTTGCCTCGATATTCGCTGCTCGTCGTACTCGTTCGCGAAATGTTGAGAATGTGATCCAATTGTAATGTGTAAATCGTCCATCAGTTTTAGGATGCTCATGTAACCTTCATTGAAAACGCATGCAGCAATCATCGAAGCAATCTCGATAATTTTATATCCTGCATTCAAGTGTTTTGGAGCGAGACGCCATATTGTGGAATTGAAACTCTCGTTAGAATTTTGCGTATGGCCACCTAAACACCTCGCATGAATTTCTTCGTCAGATAAAGCTTTGTAAATCGGACTTATATGTTTGAGAACTTCAGGATGAAGTGGAGTTGGATGCTTGAATTCCGTGGCTTATCCAGCTGCTTCTGCTTTGCGCCATTCACACCAGCTATTGACTCCAGGCGGACAATTGTCATGGTTCGGTTTTTCGTCTGTGGAAGCTAAATGATCCAACGTTTCAACATGTCCGACGCACTCACTTTTAATCACAGTATGATCGTTTCCATAAGGATTGCTATCGAATATAGCATTATATGTCTTGGAATCACCATCGCCAATATAGTCAAAAAATCTAATGCCACTGACGCGACCCTTATCTTATCTGAAGGTCTAGATAGCTAGAGAACGTCGCATAATCCCGAGCGCGCTTATCTGCTTAGTCTACTCGTGGCGAGTCAGAGGCTGTTACTTCGAAAATATTTCGAATTTCGACTTGAAATTTTGTAGGATTATTTTTAGGTATGTATTCGAATGATTAAAACTATTTTCAAAAAATGAATTTTTTTGACCCTCTAAACGAGTCTCCCCCCTTAATAAAGATATTGCAAACAAACACAAAACCAACAATAGCTGGCAACCCTATCGTGGCTTTTCAACCAAATTTGGCCTGAATAATGTTTATAATAGGTTCCAGTAATTGTATGAAATTCGTATTGATTTCATGAATGCACTGGAAGTTATAGGGCAAAAAGTTTTATTTTCCTGAGCGAATTTTCAAAACCAAAGACACACAAATTACTATAGCTGGCAGCACCAATCGAATTTTTCAACCAAATTTCTATCAAACAGAGTTTAGAGTAAGGTTCAGCTACTGTTTCAATTTCATGAAAATCTGGTAACTTATTCACATTTCATAGGGCAAAAAGCATTTTTTTTCTTTGTAATTTTTCAAGATGGCACCACTGGCATAGAGCTGCCTACAATTCAAAATCGCTTCTATCAGACCTGGCCCTACTTAAGTCCAATGTATTCTGTAAATTTCAATTCTATCTGATTATTGATTCGTGAGTTCCCGTGAACATAAGTTTTTGAAGCTAAAAATATAGGTTAACTGAGAAAGGGTTACCGTTCTTGTCCGACATGAAATTTCCAAAGTTTTACTTTGACTGTGTAGATTAAGCATGAGATTTGTATACAGATTGGTTTTATTGTAGAAACGGACATTTTTTAGGATATTCGATGGTTTGAATGTTTTCACTTCTAAATTTTTATTTTTTCAAAATTCAGACACCAAAATTATCATAGCTGGCAGCTCCAACCGAATTTTTCAACCAAATTCCTACCAAACCTGGTTTAAAATAAGATGCAGCTACGGTGTGAATTTCGTTGAAATCGAACGATTCAATCAGAATTTATAGGGCTAAAAGCAGTTATCTTTTTTAGTGACTTTTCAAGGTGGCACCACTGGCACAGAATTTCAAAATCACTTCTATCAGACTTGGTCCTATTTAAGACCAATACATTCTGCAAATTTCAATAAATTCTGTTCATCGGATCGTGAGTTTCCGTGAACAGAAGTTTTTGATGCTAAAAATATAGGTAACTTGGGCAAGGGTTACCAGGCGTGCCCGTTATACCATATCAAATTTTATTTTTTGCCTATGTAAACAAAGCACAAACTTTACATATGAATGGCTTTTTTTTTAAGAAACGACATTTTTTCAAGAGAGACGATGATTTGGAGGTTTTCACTTTCAGTGCCTGCCCTAGCTACAGGGTTGTCAGCACACTCATTAAAACGTACAGTGATCTACAACTAAATTAAACAAACATGTCCTGAAAATTTCGTAATCATGGAATAGCTCTGTCAAAAGTTATCGCAATTTAAAAATTTTCAAATTTTCCCGTTCTCATTTTAGGCACCCAGCGCACACATGGGGTTAAAAAATTCCAAAACATTATCTGATTCACATGTAAAACAGGTTCGAAATTTATTTCATCAACTTTAATTTTGCAAAAATTATTTGTGTACGGAATAATAGGTATATTAAAAATATCACTAAAATGGCCGCCGGCGCCAAAGGGTTAAAGATTTTTAACTTTTTGTGAGACCTGGCACTATTCTGCATATACACCAATGTGTCCTGAAAGTTTCAGCTCAATCGGATGGCGCGTCCCTGAGATTTTTTCACTGAAATTTTTTGATGAATTGTATATATATATATATATATATATATATATATATATATATATATATATATATATATATATATATATATATATATATATATATATATATATATATATATATATATATATATATATATATATATATATATTTATATATATATATATATATATATTATATATATATATATATATATATATATATATATATATATATATATATATATATATATATATATATATATATATATATATATATATATATATATATATATATATATATATATATATATATATATATATATATATATATATATATATATATATATATATATATATATATATATATATATATATATATATATATATATATATATATATATATATATATATATATATATATATATATATATATATATATATATATATATATATATATATATATATATATATATATATATATATATATATATATATATATATATATATATATATATATATATATATATATATATATATATATATATATATATATATATATATATATATATATATATATATATATATATATATATATATATATATATATATATATATATATATTAGAGATGGGTAACACGTGAGTGAAGCAATCGCGATGAAGCAATCACTAGCCCCCAACACGTGTGTCGACACACTCTATACTGAGCGAGCTGCTTCACAGGTGAAGCAATCACTACAGTATGAGCGAGCTGAGCGTTAGGTGAAGCAATCACTTGCACTCAACAAGTGTCGGCCGACAAGAACGAGGCAATCAGTTGATGTGCTTATGAGCTTGTAATGAGCTCGTCGGAGTTGAGCGTTTTGTGAAGCAATCACTAACCCCAACACGTATGTTGGCCGACACGTTTGTATACACACAGTAGAGCTAGAGATGAGCAGCACATGAACGAGGCAATCAGTTGATGTGCTTATGAGTTTGTTTATGAGCTCGAACTTGATTATGAGCTCGACACTTTTGCACAGGAGCAAGTCAATCGGTGCCGCGATATGAATTTCGTAAAGGTTGTAGGTAATGCGTACAGTGCAAGCATGCCGTGGCTGGTTGTGATGATCGAAACTGACCGTCGCGGAAGAACATATGTGCACTTAATATGTGCATATGATGAAGATTTTGATTGATTTTGATTTGTAGACTTTCTCAATTTTTTTGTGATTGGATGCAGTGAGATTATCTCAGGAATGCGATGTCCGATCGAAATGAAATTTTTTAAGGATATTGATGAAGTATAAGAGGTCTAGATATTCGATAGGGATATTCGAGCAAATTTTCAGAAACAATTATATTTTGATGAAGAAAAAACCTCAAAGTACGAGAATGGGCGAAATGAAAATGGTTGGGTTTGCCCGCTTTTTTTTGGATGATTATCGCTGTAATTATTTGTTATATCTGGGAGTTGAAGTGGGTTCATAATTCAAATAAAAAAGTTTTTGATTTTCATTATCTCTTGAAGTGTATATTGAAATCAGTGTGCATTTCACACAATTCGATGCATGAAGTTCAGCGTATTTAGATAAGATACTTGTGAAATTTTTTTTCTAATTGATCATTAGTCTATAAATTCATTTACCATTGATAAATTTAAAGTGGTAAACTTTTCAATTATATACCGTTTCGAAAAAAGTTTCTATGAGTGATTTTTTCTTCGCTGAGGTAACGTTTTAGAATAATGTGAGTGGGGAGTACTTCAAAGAAAGCAAATATTTTCCTCATTTACGTTGTAGGAAATGCGGCCATAAAATGTTCATGTGATTAGTATCATATATGTATAACAAGTAGCAATGTTTATTATTCACAAATTTTGGAATTTAGACATAGTTAGGTTATAATTAGAGATTAAGCGTATATACTGGAACAGGTATTCTTTTGGGACGATCAGTACTTAGTATGAAATTCAAAAATACTAGGATCGAGAGTTTTCGTATTTGTGAGTATTTTCGTACTTGCAAGTATTTTATTCAAATATTCAAAAAGTTTCTAGGGCAAAGGTAGCTGAAATCGGACAAAATCGGCCAATTTTGGGTGAGAGTGGTTTGGGATATAACGGGCCAAGGTCTATTTCTGCGATACAAAAATTTCAGTTTTGTAGGGGAATAAGGCGTTTTTTGGCCATGGTTTGGCAAAAACTGCCTATACGGCACTTTCGATGATTGAAAATGGTCGGAGAGTACAATAGTGATATTTTAAGGGCGAGAAAAAATTTTGATAGGGGAAATTGGGTGAAAACGTCCTTTTTTACCAGAATAATTTTTTTGGTCTAGCATTAATTCGGGGACCTTTCTGAGTTGTTTCGGGTCAAATTTTCATACAAGTCTGTGAAAAAGCGGCCTAGTTTCGAAGATACGGCAAAATGAAATCCGCCGGAAAACCGTCTGGAAAAACTGAAAGTAGCACTTAAAGTGCTAAGGAAGAAAAGGTTGAGATCCTTTTTGGTTCGCCAGTTGGCTTCTCCGGCTGTGCTGAAGCTCTCTTCGTGACTGCAGGTCGCCACGAGGGTGTCTCCAACCCTACCGGGGTTGTAAAATTTACAAGACCGCGGGAGCTAAGATGCCCCTGGATTCATATCCAGCCTTACCGAAGAGGTTGGCCCCCTAGTGGGTGCATGTTTAACAGGCGAAACATTTTGTTTTTATCATTTCTTAGTAAAATTTTCGTTTAACTTCATGCTTCAGTGAGGCAAAGTGGAAAACCGGCTGTTTTAGATTAGCCAAGAAAAGTTTGGTATCAGAGATCGATCGATGAAAAGCCATATAGATGGCAATATGATTAGTTTGTTCTATCTTAGTAAATTTTTTGACTTTGGTAATTTGAACGAATACAGGAGATGAATGAAAATCAAATTAAATTGATTGAATTTCATCGTTTTTCTTTAGGCGAAAGGATTTGCCAAATAAATGGCCGACCATTGGAAAGTTACGGACAAGCTACGCGGACTAATGACTCAGTATCCTTTGAAGATTATCTTGCACCATCACCATTTTGGCTTGGGAACCTTGTGTTTGGAGGGTGGGGGAGGGCATATCATACCTTTTCATTACATCACTGCAAATCGTATGTATAGTATATATAGCATACTTCAACAAATACTTGCTAGTATTTTTGGAACATGTATTTTTTTGTACTTGTACTAGTTATACCTAGTATGTGAAAATCCTAGTACGACCCGACTCTAGTTATAATATGGACCAAAACATGCATTGAAGACCTACATACATATTTCCTCTACTTTTCTACGAAAATAGGATTTTCTGACGGACTAGAGTTTTTTAATTTGTAATTCAAATCAACTATAGTTAACTAAGCTATCAGACACTTTCTTTACACTTTAAAATCTTTTTAAAATGTTCAAAACAAAAAAAGGACACTTATTAAAATAAATACTAGGAAATTTTCTGTGCGTTTAATTTTCTTTGTCGCATTTTCATGGCCATTTATAAGCGGTAAATAGAAAAAATACTAATCATATGCATAATCTTTTTTCATAACTACATTTTACATCAATCAAAAACGAATTGACACAATTGATTGACTCACACTGATTGACTCATCCAAATGAGTGAGTCGAAGTGTGTCGACACACTAAACTGAGTCGTTTTTCCCATCTCTAATATATATATATATATATATATATATATATATATATATATATATATATATATATATATATATATATATATATATATATATATAAATATATATATATATATATATATATATATATATATATATATATATATATATATATATATATATATATATATATATATATATATATATATATATATATATATATATATATATATATATATATATATATATATATATATATATATATATATATATATATATATAGAAATATGAATTTTTGGCCAAAGTGATTTTAATACTAATGTTCTTCTTCGAACATTAGTAAAAACATGTATGTTTTTCTTTCTTAGCTGTAAAAAATCAAAGCAAAATGGCATTTAGAATTTTTCATTAAGTTTCCATGATGTTTGCCATACCCGCATAATTTCTTCGTAGACTCTTAAGATTTTTTCTTGATCCCTTTGGTTTTTATTTTTCTCACGATTGCTTTCTGGATTACCAAGATTTTTTCTTCACCTCCTGAATTTGTTCATAGCTCGCGTGATTTGTTCCCAGACTGCTAGGATTTTTTCTACAGTTTTTTTATTTAGCCTAAGCTCTAGTGATTTTTACTAAGTGACTAAGTTCTTAGACGTGTTAAAATTATATCGATTTGGATAAATAAATATAAAACTGTGAGGAATAGCTCGTAGGCTGTCCCTGTGAAATTCGTGGGATTTTGAACCATGCACTGTGGGAAAATCAGCCATCAAATTCCCTTTTCGAGAGAATTCCAGCCACGGAAACCTCACAACAGGTCTTGAAAGTGACATTTGGTTTGCTTTGCTTGACTACAATTCATGTAAAAAGCTTGTTGTGGGCTTGAAGAGATACCAATATGTCGGGCCAGATGATTCAATTCAGGGGAGTCACTTGTCTCTTCTTCCATCTAATTTGGTACTTTTTTCTAATTCATTTCCACAATCTCGAACCGTCTTGGAGTTATTAAATGCATCACTGCCACGAATCTCCAATTAAGCCATCTCATTGTCTCCTTCATGCCATTCGTCAAAGTGCAAAACCACAAAACCACAAAACCACAAGCTTTTTATATATATATATATATATATATATATATATATATATATATATATATATATATATATATATATATATATATATATATATATAAATATATATAGATATATATATATATATATATATATATATTTTTTATTCATTTCGGATCTATCTGACGTCCTGTCAAACATTCCTCACCTACTTTATGCAGACGACCTCAAACTCTACCACACCATTGAATCTAAATCTGATGCACTTTTCCTTCAATCCAAGCTTAATTCTCTTGTTCAGTGGTGCAATATAAACAAGCTCTCGCTGAATATTGATAAGTGCCAAATCATAAGTTTTAGCCGTAAATGCATGGTTACGCAGAATACCTACTTTCTCGGCAACAACTTATTAACTCGCGTTGATACCGTTGTTGATCTCGGTGTTGTGATGGAGGTGAAACTTCGTTTCACCTTGCACTACGACAAAATTCTTTCCCGTGCGAATAAGCAGCTCGGCTTTATTAAACGACGTGCCAAGGAGTTTAAAAACTTGTGGGCCACAAGATCATTATACACTGCACTTGTACGCCCTCTTCTCGAATACGCCTGTATTATTTGGAACCCAGCCTTTGAAATTCACAATAACAGACTCGAGTCCATTCAAAAACAATTTTTACTTTTCGCCCTAAGAGATCTGTACAACCCTTACGATTTCGAAAATTTACCGCCATATGAGTTTAGACTGGGTCATTTAAACTTAACTTCACTTGCATCTAGAAGAATGATGATATCGGCCTGCTTCACATTTGACGTAATTAGAGGCGTTATTAGAGTTGAGTTCCTTAATAGTAAATTTGTGATAAATATCCCCTTAAGGAACACCAGGTCCAATCGTTTGCTAAAGGAATATTCACATTCTACCATATATGCAGCTAATGAGCCAGTGAATAGATGCTGCAGGGTCTTCAATGGCTTTAGCAACCTTTATTCCCCAACGATTTCCAAACTATCCTACAAATCTTCCCTTATCCAAGCCATTTGTACACAATAACTTTTAAGCTCTTGTTTAATTATCGTTTTTAATTGTTATTCTTTTATTTCCTTGTTATTTTACTTATTGTCTATTTTAAACTTATTTGTTTACTCCATTAGTTATTTATTTATTTATGTGTTATTTATTTGTACCTACACTTTTTTATTTCCTTTTTATTTTACTTCTTGTCTATT
Organism: Nemotelus pantherinus; assembly: GCA_963978885.1. Taxonomy (NCBI): domain Eukaryota; kingdom Metazoa; phylum Arthropoda; class Insecta; order Diptera; family Stratiomyidae; genus Nemotelus; species Nemotelus pantherinus. Next base: position 151,582,479 of record OZ022263.1, read on the forward strand.
TTAAACTTATTTGTTTACTCCATTAGTTATTTATTTATTAATGTGTTATTTATTTGTACCTTACTCTATTTTGTTTGTTTTTAAATAATTAGATATTTCATACTTTTTTTTTTTATGTATGTATATGTATTTATGCCTTGTTTGGCTAATAAATAAAATAAAATAAATAAAATAAAATAAATAAAATATATATATATATATATATATATATATATATATATATATACAGGGTGTCCCATAACGCAACGTCAAGCCGGAAAGGGGTGATAGGGCAGGTGGTGACAGTAATCAGAAAACTATTTAAAAAAAATTTAGCTGCGTATTTTTTGAGATATTCGCTTTTGAAAAAAAATTGAAAAAATGCGTACCCTGTGACAATCTTTTCACTGCTACATCTACAAAAATTTTTTTTTTTTTAATTTTCTTTTTATAATATAACCCCAGATAAATGCTCTTTAAATTACAGCCAAAAATTAAAAAATTACTGTTTTAGTTTTCAGTGAAATAGCACTTCTTTCACCAAAGATGTACTAAAAAATAACTCTTCACCCAACTTCATCTAACCGTACTGAAAAAAAAATGTACTAAGATATTTTGGCAAGTAGCTTTAAAAGATAGTCTACTAAGTTCTCATTCCAAAATGGTATTACACTTGCTTCTTAATGACTTAATTGAGATGAATATAAATTTTCTAACAGTCCGACATCCTAAGTTTGTTTTCGCACTATTTGATATAAGTTGAAATTAGAAATCAATTATTGAACAGAAATTACTTACTTTACTTATAAAAGGTGTTCGAAATGCTTGCCATCAGCGGCAATGCAGGCTCTGCATCTTCTTAAGAACGACCTTGAAATTAGGCGGGCAAAACTTCTTGAGTTTATTTCGTCGACCGCATTTCTAATTTTAGTACGTAGCTCTTCTAAGCTTTGTATTTCAGTGGAATAGACTTTTTCCTTTATTGCGCCCCAATAAAAGAAATCCAAAGGATTTAAATCGGGTGAACGAGCTGGCCACGATATTGTTCCACCCCGTCCTATCCACCTCTCGGGATACTCACTGTTGAGAAATTCCCGTACACTTCAAGCATAATGTGCTGGGCAGCCATCATGCTGGAAATACATGTTTCCATAAATCCTCAGTGGTACGTCGTCCAATAGTTGTGATAATTGGTTTTCCAACATATCCAGATAAACTTCGGCATTCAAATTCCCCGCAAGCTCAAATGGCCCAACAACTGAACCATTAAGAATGCCCGTCCACATGTTTATTTTAAATCGGTGTTGAGATTTGTTCTGTCGCATTAGATGCGGATTCTCCACGTGCCACTCGTGCAAATTATGGAGATTCATGTAGCCATCCTTGGTGAATGTTGACTCATCCGTCCAAAGAATTTCGTCAAAGAACCGCGGATTTTCTCTATACTTCTCCAGCATAGTTTGACAAAACTGAATTCTCTCCGGGTAATCTCGCGGAAGGAGACTTTGTACACGTTGTACATGGTATGGATGAAGTTGGTTTCTCCTTAGAATTCGCTGAACTGAGCTCTTGGGTACTCCTGTAGTCATCTGAATGGCACGCACCGAGGTTGACGGTTCTTCTTCAACTGCTTCCAATACAGTGTCCTCGTAGAGATTCCAAGGTCTTCCCGCACAAGCCATTCGATGGGGCAAGCGACCCTCTGAAAATGCCCGATGCACGTTTATGAACACTCGATGATCTGGATACCGTTCAACATTTGGGTACCTCTCACGATAAAGTCGTGCTGAAGCAGAAGCATTGGATCTGCATTCCCCATAAATTAGGTGCATATTAGCATATTCCTGTGCACTATATCTAAACGGCATTATGGAATTCACACTTTACACTTTCAATAAACGGAACTACGGGAGTATTCTCTTATTTGCTAGAAAAATGCACACTTATCAAATGACCGTAATCCACTATAATGCCACGCAAATAGCAAAATAACATAACTACGCATCTAATTTTTCCATCGACCTATAGGTAACGGTTTTTAAGAAGAATAAAGTGCATTAAAATCATTTCAAATAACTAATAGCAATTAACTGGGAATTGGTTCTCTCCAAGGTAAAAACGTTATTTTTCCTTAATTAAGAAATAAAGAAGCAAGTGTAATACCATTTTGGAATGAGAACTTAGTAGACTATCTTTTAAAGCTACTTGCCAAAATATCTTAGTACATTTTTTTTCAGTACGGTTAGATGAAGTTGGGTGAAGAGTTATTTTTTAGTACATCTTTGGTGAAAGAAGTGCTATTTCACTGAAAACTAAAACAGTAATTTTTTAATTTTTGGCTTTAATTTAAAGAGCATTTATCTGGGGTTATATTATAAAAAGAAAATTAAAAAAAAAAAAATTTTTGTAGATGTAGCAGTGAAAAGATTGTCACAGGGTACGCATTTTTTCAATTTTTTTTCAAAAGCGAATATCTCAAAAAATACGCAGCTAAATTTTTTTTAAATAGTTTTCTGATTACTGTCACCACCTGCCCTATCACCCCTTTCCGGCTTGACGTTGCGTTATGGGACACCCTGTATATATATATATATATATATATATATATATATATATATATATATATATAGATATATATATATATATATATATATATATATATATATATATATATATATATATATATATATTATATATAGATATATATATATATATATATATATATATATATATATATATATATATATATATATATATATATATATATATATATATATATATATATACATAGAGTTATATATATATATATATATATATATATATATATATATATATATATATATATATATATATATATATATATTCATATATATATGTTTATATATATACATATATATATATATATATATATATATATATATATATATATATATATATATATATATATATATATATTCATATATATATGTTTATATATATACATATATATATATATATATATATATATATATATATATATATATATATATATATATATATATATATATATATATATATATCAGCAAAATGATTAAGGGAGATAAACTCGGGAGTAGCCGATCCGATTGAGCTAAAATTTTCGCAGAACGTAGATGTATATAGTTGGTAGGTTCATGACTTTCTCAAATTCAGATATCCTAAACCTTTTGGCGGTGGCGAGCGTTTTAGTGAATTTTGAGGAACTCCTATGTTTCCAAGCAGTGTAAATTTTTGTTAAAGAAAAGTATAGGGAATGAAAACTAATTATGTTCTTAGCTTGTCTATGATAAAGAATTGGAAATTTTGAGCCGTGTGTGGGTGCAGGGTGCCTAAAAGTAGGCAAGGATTTTTGTACAAATTTTGATTTGTCATTACTTGTAAGAAAAACAAAGGATCATCGTGAAAATTACAGAGCGTATTAATGTTGACTAAAATTTGGCACACATAGATTTTCAGCATAAAGCGGGTAGCCCTGTAGCTGTGGCAGGCTGCTGGAAAAAAATCCTTCAAATCATTGATCTTCATAGGCGTGCCGTGACCTAAAATCTGGATGCAGAAACCAAAAGGTTCAAGACAAACTGTTCATACAACTTACATAATTTATTAATACATTACATATTTGTTAATTTATTCTTTGTTATTTGCTTATGCATAATGCATTATCAAATAAACTTAATGTGTGTGAATATGTATGAGCTACAACGACATGCATATAATGTGAACGGTAGGTACGAACTACACACGAATTATCTATGATCGCTAAGAAATGAACGCTTGTACAAATTATTTGGGAATAGAATGGAAATAATTGGAAATATAAGGCTATTTTTTCGTTGAGAAGCTAAATATATTTCAACTTATACTTGAAGAAGAGGATGTCTAAGTTTCAAAATATCCTTGAAGAAATTGGAATATTTTAAGCTTAGAAGGAACAAATTGACCTCTTGCTTCAAACTTTTGTTACCTAGAAAACCTAGAAAAAGCATAAATAATTTGGCAAGATGCAAGAGTACTGTAACTTACTCTTTTTGAGCCATTTAGTTTGCAGGGATATCTTCGTAGCCCTAACTGCGTGTTCAACGCTAGATGAAACAGCAAAACCTTTGAAACTAGTGCGTTTTGCTGTTTTCCGTTTTCGCGATCCTCTGGGAAATGTGAGATCGAGACAGTTCTTCTTTGCGAATAATTTAATTTTTTCCCAAACTACATATAAGTCTTCTCGCTCACTTAGTAGTGTTTAACTGTTCCATTTACAAGATCTATCCCATCCCTAAGAGTTGCATTTTTAGTTTGGAAATATGTGCTTAATATATTCGCTATAAAAAGAACATAGTGAAAGATGAAAAGATTTACTACAAACTTAGGATTACTGATTGAATGAAAGATCCCCAATGAATAAACTGAGTCGTTGTATTTTCCTTCATTCATTTCTTTTTTTAAAGCCTCTTTCATAGTCCCATAGCTATCGACCACATATTTGCAATTGTAAAATCTCATTACCTAACGAGTCGAGCTTAAACTTCTCATTCTACGCCTTGAATTTAGACCAACTGCATCTTCAAGCTGCTTCAACAATTCGTGTTGTTGATGGCTTCGAAAAGTGTAGTTAAAGGGATTTGATGGCATTGAAAATGGATGTACCCGTTTCGATTGTGAAAAATGTGTCCATCACAACAAGGATAACTAGACAGTGTACAAATGTGGCTGCAAGGTGTTACATTTTAATTTAGATTTGTACACCACTTTTTTGTCCTGACATGACACTAGCACCATCATAAAACTGTCCAACAACAGGCAATTCACTAAGTCCGTAGCTGGCTAACAGAATGAAAATTATATCTGGTAAATACGAGGCATTTCTTGCTCCTGAACAGTTTACAAAGCTTAAGATCCTTTCTTCGATTGCTAGCTCTTTAGTAAATCTGACAACCACGGAGAGTTGTTCCTTTTTGTGGACCCTTGCTTCATCTGCCATAATGGATATCAGTCCGCACTCTTTTATTTCAGCTGTATTATCCTCGCGAACGATTTCAGCAAATATTTTTATTAATTCATTTTGTGTTTAGCCACTACAGCAGTTCGCAACCTTGTTTGTAAAATTATTTGCAAAAGTTGAATCATGCTTCGCGAATAATGTAAAAAATTCCAAAAAAAATTCACGGTTATCACTGGCACCACTGTCATCATGTCCTCTGAAAGCACATCTTTGGCGACTGAGACACGTCGTAAGGTCGATAACCTTTTCCAAATAATTTTGGTTCATCTTGACAATATTCCAAGACTGTTCAAGCACCATATCACTTACTGTCCTCAAAGTACTATTCGAGTTTTCACATTGTGCATGAATTTTACCATCTGGATAATATATCCAGATCGCGAATTTTGGTCGAACTGAAATTTTGGTGTATTTCAACAATAATGGAAATTCTATGGAAAATTTCGCATTGTGATAGCTTCATACCGAGTCATCAGACCATCCCAAAATTTACAAGACTCATCAATGGGCATAAAAAAATAAGTTTCTGTAGTTTTTAAATAATGTATGGGCAACCTTGTAGCTACCATGAGTACGTAAACACAAATCTTTCACACGATTTTTAGAATAAAATGCAAACGATTGATGAATTTGATACTATATTTATACAGTCAAATCTAAACTTGTAAAATTCCCAATCGGTATATACTGGTCTTGAGTAGATACAGGTATGAAAAAAATTTAATGAATATGATAAGAACCATGTCGTGTTTGTGTCACTATGGAAAAACACTCGGTGAAATTGAAGTGCTATGCCGTTTAACTTCTGATGCAGTTATCAGATTATAATAAAATTCACACACATTTAACCTGAGTGTAAACTAAGTAGGTCATAGATAGTGTGGGAACTGATAACACAACCCACAATCACATATTCACATAGCACTATACAATACAATAATATAAAGTAGGCTAAGAAAAATGTAAATAAAAATATTGAAAAATAAGAATCAATAATATATTATGTAAAAAGCTGTCAAGACGTGTTTCTCTTGATAACATTAAAATTAAATTTTCAGTGGAAGTATTTACTTCCAAAGTAGAATTTACTTCTAAAATAGCATAAAAGTGGCAGCGATACCATTTTTATTCTCCAAACGACTTCGAAAATTGTATTCTACGTTAATACCATTTTAATACTCAGACTATGTTTTGTGAAAAACATAATTGCATAAAGTGCCAGTTTATAAAAGTGTTCTTATCTAAATACCTGTTATTGCCTACTAGGAATGAACAGATAATCTTAATAAAAAAAGGATGATTGGCGAAGCGCTTTTCGTCTTTTTCTTAACGTATAACTTGTCGAAATCAAATATTCTCGTCCATATCTCGAAATAAGTCCCATAACATCGTAATAAATACCACAATAACAAGTTATAACTAGTGAAAGTTGGTATAGGCTTACACTACTGCACTACACAACTCTTGCTGTAACCACAAAAACCTAAAAGGCGAAAATTTAAGTGTCTGCTGTTGGAAATATTTATTTTTCTGGGAGGGGCAAACCTAGGGTCTGGGGGGGTCCCGGCCCCCTCTGGCCCCCCTACGGCCCGCCTATGTTGATCTTCCTGAAAAAAATTTTGATTTTTGACAAAAATTTCAAATCTTTGATAAATTTTATCCTTTGTCCTTCATCTGAAGATAAAATTTTCAAAATTCCGATTTGCATAAGAATGGCAACCCATCACCAAATTACCTCTATTTTCAGCACTCGAAAGTTCTGTTCGCGAGAACTGACGACCGGATAATCCGATCATAATGAAATTTACAGGACATGTTGGTATTAACTCGGACCAGGTCTGATAGAAGTGATTTTGCAACGCGAGCAACCCTGTGGCAGTGGTACCATCTTGAAAAACTACTGAGAAAAAAAAACATCTTTTCGGCCTATAACTTCCGATTCAGCCATCAGATTTCAACGAAATTTACACAGTACTTGGATGTTACTGTATGTAACATTTGGTTGAAAAATTAGTATAGGGCTGGCAGCTGTGGTAATTTTTGTCTCATAAATCTTGCAAATTTGCTCAGCAAAATAAAGCTTTTTTCCCTATAACTTCCGGTCCAGTGTAGAAATCACAACGAAGTTCATGCATTAAATGGACCTTAATGTGGACCAAATGTCGTAGGCATTTCGTACAAAAATCATGAAAGGGCTGCCAGCTATGACCATTTTTGTAATTTTGTGGAATATTTTTATTGGGTGATAATGTCATTAAATTTGCAATTGAGAATGATCCTGCAATGAAAATTAACAACAAATATTAACGTTTTAAAAATTTTAAAAGTTTTGAGGGTGGTTACCCTAAAATATTTTTCACCCGTATACCTTCCAGCACAGAGATTCAATCGAAACGAAATTTACTGGTTGGGTTTAACTTAACGTGAAGCAAATTTGGTATATTTTTTGTTTTGCTGCTGACACAGGTTAACCAGCATTAGCCATTTTCGTAAATATTGCACCAACAGATGCTTCAAATTACGTTCTCATATACAAAGCATTTGCGATAAAAATAAGAAACCAATTTTTAAATTTTCCGAGTTTTGAACATTTTTCGGATGGCAGCCTCAAACAACGTTTAACCGCTGAAACTTTCGATGAAATCCTGCGATGAGAACGAAATTCAAAGGATAAGTTGTTTTAAGTATGAGCTTGTTAAGGTAAACTTATTGTTGATTCATTGGAAAATTATTGCCAGCACTGAACATTTGCGTCATTTGTGTTATAGTTGAGTTTTGTTGCTTGGAATAAGGAATGGTTGTACAAAAAAGTGTATTACGTCTTCCCACATTTTTTTGTCACTCAAAGACAATTTCTTCGAAAATTAATTTTCTAGCGGTTCTGATGCGCTAGACTTTTTTTTTGAGAGCGGATGTTCAAAACCTTCAATAGGTATCCTGCGAACGCTACAAGATTATGTGAGACTCGTACTCACTAGAAAATGTCACCCGCCGACCACGGAGGTCCGAGTCGGAACCGCTTTCGCATTACTTCAACTCGGCCATGCTACTTCCACCCATCAGGTGTCCCATTGGCTTACTTTCGTTCTGTCAGGCTTTCAGGAGTCTATGAGACATCATTCCTCTTCCACAAGCTAATTTTCCTTAGTATCAACTCATACCATGAAATTGCTTGCTTGTGGGATCGTAACTTTCCCGTAAAATTTTATAACTTAAATCTAATTTACGACGACCTGAGAAAATTACTTGTGAAGCCACATCAATTCATTTTCTCTTCCAGCACTACCGGATTTATATGTACGTACATAGTTGTCGGGTTTGCAATTACTGTGCTGCACCATACTCTCTCAGATTATAGATAGGTAGCCAGCTCTAAGATATATGTAAATAGTTGAAATAAATCGACTTGCTAAAGATATGAAAGCCTACACAATTTAAATATGTCGTCACTGAGAAATTACTGTCGCAGACTCTTATTTCTTTTTTCGAATGCTTGTCGCCGTTCAATTGATGGGTTTTGCCTTGGCATCGCTACGCTCGTCGCCACTATTATTTTTTTTTCCACCAACCAATATATGAACAACGATGTTTGGTATCAATTACTAGTCTGCGATATCAATGAATTACACTTTTTCAACATTTCGTCGCACTCGAATCGTTTTAAGTTTTCAAAACTTTTTTCATACATATACCGCGAACAAAATATAGCGAGGGATGTTTGTTTGATGGAAATTTTCCTAACTCGACAGGAGACTATCTTTTATATCCAGTACGATTTTAGTCTGTCCAGTGGAGTCGTATCTTTTATCAAAGTACATGAGGAAATGGTAATGGTCATATCAATTTTCACTATAAGCTATGCATGAAGAGTGTACAGTGTCGAATAGTGGTTTAGATAAAAGTATATGTATGAATTTGTTGGCTTTTTTGCTATCGTTAAAAATATGGTCGAGAGCCGAAATGTTTAGATGCTTATTAGTGAACAGTTCAACAACAGTGATAGAAGCAAATTAAGGTAATTTTTTTGTTACATACATATTTTCGAAGAAAACTAATATTAGAATCATTTCGCCGAAAATTCGTATCTATATATATATATATATATATATATATATATATATATATATATATATATATATATATATATATATATATATATATATATATATATATATATATATATATATATATATATATATATATATATATATATATATATATATATATATATATATATATATATATATATATATATATATATATATATATATATATATATATATATATATATATATATATATATATATATATACATATATATATATATATATATATCTATATATATATATATATATATATATATATATATATATATATATATATATATATATATATCAGTGGCGTGGCGTGATAGTTTACCTTAGGGAAGCAATTAGTTCATTTCGATGACTGACTTTGGTTATGTTTTCTTCAAATTTGTTACGTATTAATGGAACCCCTCTTGTTAGCTACTTTTAACATTGCAAATACAAAAGCTTCCATGAATTACGAGCATGGACGTGAGAGTACTTATACTGTATTGTTATCAGTACTAATTCGCATGCTACCAATATATAATCATTTTTTCATTAAATATATATTTGCAAAAATTAAATATTGGCAAACATATAAATTAGCGATGTTGCAACAGCAAGCTATGTAAATAAAGCATTTGCAAATATAGCTACGGCAACAATAACAACCACAGTGATTATGCAAATCAAATGTTTATACGCATAAAGAAAATTTCAATATTCTAGTACTTATAAAAAATAACAGTAAAGTAACAACATTCCCATAACGAATAACATATATATTTATATTTAAAAAAAAAACCTAGTAAATTTAAAATAAATGAAGTGACAGCTGAAAAAAAAATCTATTATAAATCAAATTTGAAAAGAAAATTCATGCATACTTCCATTTTAAATTTAATGCAATTTGCCTTTGTTTTTTTTGCAAACTCATCTATGACGTCTTGAAAACTTTACTCGCTCAAACATTATTTTAAGAAAACCTATTCTATGGAAAATATTGCCAAGTCACTTAGTCACTGTTCATCTGTCCTATTCCTGAGATAAGTTTTAATCCTTTTTAACGAAGAAAAACTGCGCTCTGCGGGCGCTCTTGTAACATTCTCTTTTGCATTCATTACTTGCAATGTTAGAACTAAAAAAACTGATTTATAAAATTGTTTTAAACTATTTTCTGATTTATTGTTGATAGAATATTCAAAAATATTTTCTCTGTGATTATTATAATTATAATCCATGCTATTTACGGAACAAATAAATACATTAACCTTTTGATTGCACTCTCACTATTTTAAGTTTAAAATTAAAAAATCATGCGATTCCTTAAAGTAATTCTACGCACTCAATTCTAAACAATTCAAATCAATTTAATTACAACAATACTCTAAACTATTGGTGAAATAATTACCTTCACCAATTAAAAATACCTTCACCAAATTTCTATGTAAAATATAGCACAAATTTCACTACCGAACTACATTCAAGCAGTCTCTGGCAACCCTTAAAACATCTCGTAGTTCGAATTCATTCAAAAATTCAAATAGTGTGTAAGTACTACAGCAAACATTCTCATTCAAAAAAAAAAAAATACGCACAAGCAAATTATATGGGGAACATCACAATAAGTTCCACAGCAACCATACGTACGCGGCTTCTCTCTCAGTTTCTCGCTTGAGACGAGAATTTCCCCTAAGAAGCAATTTCTGCATTGCTTCCAAACAGCCAGTACAAGCATATTTTTTTGAATGACGTCACAATGCAGTCTACATGAAGTGAAATTATTGCTCGTAGAAGCAATTTTGTAGTTGCTTCCACCCGTCTTGTTCTCTCAATATTTTCATTCGGTGGTGTTACCACCTTAGCCGTGCAAGATGTTCACTGTGAGTTTTTGGGAAAATTTATTTAGAAAATTCCTGTCCATGATTTTTCTCGTGATTTTTAAATAAATTAATTTAAAATATATATCAGTAAAATGTAAGGGAAGCAATGCTTCCCTTGCTTCCATGAACGCCACGCCACTGATATATATATATATATATATATATATATATATATATATATATATATATATATATATATATATATATATATATATATATATATATATATATATATATATATATATATATATATATATATATATATATATATATATATATATATATATATATATATATATATATATATATATATATATATATATATATATATATATATATATATATATATATATATATATATATATATATATATATATATATATATATATATATATATATATATATATATATATATATATATATATATATATATATACACCTGTGTGCAAAATAATAGCAGTGCCGGTAAATTTGATTAAATTTTCAAAAACAACCAGTTTCGTTGTAGGGAACAATATAAAATGTATTCATAAATGTGGCAATGCAAATATAGCAAAGACAAAAAATTGTTTTAAGGTGCACTTTACCTCGAATTTCATAATTTTGATAAACATGTTTGAAACGGGCTGTGCAAAAAAATAGCAGTTTTTCAACTTATAACTAATAATGATGCAAAAACATATATTTCATAGGGGAAAAATAGAAATATTAAACTTCTAAATTAATAGTTTATTGCATAGCCCTTGTTGGCTATTACTTTAGCACATCGACGTGGCATTGACTCTATTAAACTTTGACATCGTTCCGTGGTAATAGAATTCCATGCAGACTCCACTACTCGCCAAAGATCTTTCACTGTTTTCGGCTTTGCTTGAAAAACCGCCTGCTTAACATCAGTCCATAAGTTCTCTATGGGATTGAGGTCGGGAGATTGAGCGGGCCAGTCCATAACTTCTATTCTATTGGTCGACAACCAAGTCTTTGCTAAGCGGCTGGTGTGTTTAGGATCGTTATCTTGCATAAGGACCCATTTCAGGGGCATATTTTCTTCCGCAAAGGGTAACATGTCATTTTCCATTATGTCTACGTAAATTTTGGCATCCATCGTGGGTTTGATCCAAAATATGGGGCCAGGGCCGTAACATGAAAACGAGCCCCAAACATTGATCTTTGCCCCTCCATGTTTAACTGTCTTCGTGGTATACCGTGGATCATGAGAAGCATTTGGCGGTCTTCTTATGTATTGTCTCCTTCCCGGACAGCCAAATAATACAACTTTTGATTCATCAGTCCAAAGGATATTCCTCCATTTGGAAGCAGGCCAATCCTTATGGTCTCGTGCAAATTTTAACCTGTCCCGAACGTGTCTGTCTTTTAGAAAGGGTGTTTTCCTCGGACTTCTACCATTTAATTTGGCATTGATAAGGGTTCTTCTGATTGTACAAGTGTTGACATCCAACTTGAGTGAACAACATTTTTGGCATCTCTCGTGCTGAGTTTCTTTTTTCTTCCACGAGTTTCAGGCTTTTCCACCCACTTTTTTGCATTCGAGACCATTTTACTAGAGCAGCCAAGTGTTTCCTCAATATATTTGTAGCTTTTGCCATCCAAAAGCATTTTTTTGATTAAATCTCTTTGTTCGGCACTGCAATGTTTGGAGCGGCCCATTATTCCTCAATGGTCTATTTTATACTAAAAATAACGAAACATTTGAAAACTGTCAACATTCTTTGCCCTTACCGTATCCTATCTGCAAAATTGAAACAAACTTTTTCCCGGCAAACGACTTTGGTTTACCTCCGCTGCTATTATTTTGCACATTCAAATGACACCTTGTCCCCGAAAATTAGGTTATTCCCCTGATCTTTGTTGACGTTTTAACAAAATGGGTTGTGTAAAACATCTGGGAAATTATTGCCATCGATCATAAACAGATGGCTCTAGTATGCAATCGAAATTTATGTTGTAATTGCAAAAATATAACGCTTGGAGTGTGCACTGCTATTATTTTGCACACAGGTGTATATATATATATATATATATATATATATATATATATATATATATGTATATATATATATAAATATATATATAAATATATATATAAATATATATATATATATATATATATATATATATATATATATATATATATATATATATATATATATATATGTATATATATATATATATATATATATATATATATATATATATATATATATATATTTATATGTAAATATATGTATATATATATATGTATATATATATATATATATATATATATATATATATATATATATATATATATATATATATATATATATATATGTATATATTGCGATTGAGCTGAAATTATCGGAAGACATAGACGTATATAGTGAGTAGGTCAATGTTTTGTTGAAATTTTTAGGGTTATCATCCTCAAAACTTTTCAAACATTTGAAACGTTAATATTTGTTTTTAATTGTCATTGCAGGATCATTCCCATTTGAAAATTTAATCACAACATCGCTTAGTAAAGAAATGCAAAAAAATTACAACAATTACCATAGCTGGCAGCTTTTTCATGAGTTTTTACGAAAATCCTAAGACAGGTGGTTTACAATAAGGTCCGTATACGAATTTCGTTTTGATTTTATGACTGTTTCAGAGGTTATAGGGAAAAAGCTTTATTTTGCTGACCAGATTTACAAAATTTAGTAGACGAAAATCCCCATAGCTGGCAATCCTATTCTAATTTTTCAACCGAATTTCTACTAAATGTGGTCGAAGTAAGGTTATACTGCGTGGATTTTGTTAAAATATGATATCTGAAAAGCGGTGTTTTTCTTTGATTTCTCAAGGTGGTACCACCACCACCACAGGGTTGGCTAGATTTCAAAATCACTTCTATCAGACCTGGTCCTAATTAATAACAGCATGTCTTGTAAATTTCATATTGATCAGATATCCGGTCGTCAGTTCTCGTGAACAGAGATCTCGAGTGCTGAAAATAGAGGTAATTTGGTGATGAGTTGCCGTTCTTGTGCAACTCGGAGACATGGTGGGCAAAGGTAAAAATTTATCAATAATTTGAATTTTTGTCAAAAAGCAAAAATTTTTCTGGAGGGTCGATGCTTTGAAATTTTTTTCAAGACACTGGCATACTCTGGCTACAGAGTTAGCCATCATCATCATCATCGGCGCTTCAATCGGAGTCTAGTCCTGGCATCCGTCAACAATTTTTTCCATCGAACCCAATCGCCACGCCTTTCCTCTGGCGCAAGCAAGGTCTCCAACGCTGTCTTCTGCCGTAAAAAATCTTCGTAATCATATCTGCTTCTAGGTAAACAGCGTACAACTCATAGTTGTAGCGTCTCCGAAATCGCCTTTCTTCGCGTTTGGAGCCAACGGTTCTCCGGAAGACTTTTTTTTCAAATGCGGGTAAGAGATCACAGTGCCTTTTGCTGAGCACCCAATTCTCGGATCCATACGTGAATACTGGCTGGACTATGGTCTTGAACAGCAGGAGCTTTGATGTTTGGATGAGATTTCGGGATTTGAAGAGCCTTGACAGACTGTAGTAGGCTTTGTTGGATTTGAGCAGACGACGCCCGCGTATTTCTTCGTGCATGTTGTTATCGGCTGATACGATTGACTCAAGGCAGTTGAAAGATGGCACTGCTTCAAATTCATTTTCAACTACCCTGAAGGTTTGACCAAACCTAGGTGCTCTTCCTGCAGATGCTGCCACCATGTACTTAGTCTTCCCTTCATTTATGCGCAGCTCCAGTTTTTGTGCCATTCGCTCGACCTGGATGAAAGATTATCATACAGCTAGTTCTGATCTTCCAATAATGTCTATATCATCTGCGAAAGCCATTATCTGGCAGGACTTAGTGACGATGGTTTCTCTTGTTGATGTGCCAGAGCCTCTGATGGCTTTCCCCAACGCCAGTTTGAAGAGGAGGAAGGTCAGACCTTACCCTTGTTGGAGCCCATTGAAGATGCTGAGCAATCTGGATAGCAATCCGGCTATTTTGAATTGGCTTGTTACATTGGTCATGGCCAACCTACACAATCGTGTCAGTTTGTTTGTGATGCCAAATTCTCTCGTGTTTTTACACAGTTCCACCCTGGCTACGTTTTCAAAGGCGGCCTTCAAATTTTTAAACAGATGGTACAATGGAATGTTGAATTCCAGATATTTTTCCATCGTCTACCTGATATTAAAGATCTGATCAATTGTTGATTTGTTTGGGATAAAGCCACATTGATATTGTCCGATGATGGCTTTAGCGTATGGGGCTATCCGTTTTTGCAGCATAGAGGGGAAAATCTTATAGTAGGTTGTTAAATCTCATCATACCTAACTTTCAGTAACCAAACTTCAGCACCATTCGGAATTTAAAATTCAAAACTCATAAAATACCAAACGGTCGGATTTGTTTATGCTAGCGTCGCAACTATATACGCTTAACGATTCAGATTTTATCTCGCAAGAATATGTATATGCTAGCATAAGCATATTCGAACATTAAAGACATTGTTGCTCGATGCATGAAATATGCTAGCATAAGCATATTCTATGTTGACTTGGTGCATTAGATATAAAGAAGACATTATTGCTTAGTAATTAAGAAATTTACTATAAATTAAGTCAAGTGACGAATAAAAATTGAGTTGTGATTTGGAAGCCAAAGTGTTCACACTTTTAATTGTCTTGTGGTATTAAGAGCCGTAGGAACATTTCCATTAGAAACGTGTCAGCGATACCAAGAGCCGTTCGACACATTACATTGACCAGGGTGTATCGCCTTGTTGTCAACCTTTACAGAGGTACTAAAAAATGTTATATTTTCTTTCTTATGTATGGGGCATATTATACCTTTGCGCCAGTCTTCTGGCATCTCTTCATGCTCCCATACGTGCAATATGATTTCAGGAATTGCTTGTTGTAATATGGGCCCTCCATATTTAATCAGCTCAGCTGGTATACCGTCGACTCTTGGAGCTTCGTTAACCGAACAGTCTTAAAACTCTACTTTTGTTTGATAAAACACCCTGCAAATTTCAAGATGATCCAATGTTTTTTGTCAGCAGCTATAACAAATCAAAATTCAAAAAATCCTTGCCTAATTTAAGACACTTACTAACCACAATGGGCTTATAATTTTAAATTTTTTATCATGAGCAAGCATTCCCAATACTTATTTTTTTTTAAATAAAAATGTACTCTGCATAGCAACATAGGGGTACCTTAAAATTCACTAAAATGCCCGCCGCCGCCAAAGGGTTGAAGTTAACTTCAACAATTGAAAAAAAAAAACTGACACGGTTGTGTAAGTTGGCCATGACCAATGTAACAAGCCAATTCAAAAGAGCCGGATTGCTATCCAGATTGTTCAGCATCTTCAATGGGTTCCAACAAGGGGAAGGTCTGACCTTCCTCCTCTTCAAACTGGCGTTGGGAAAAGCCATCAGAGGCTCTGGCACATCAACAAGAGAAACCATCGTCACTAAGTCCTGCCAGATACTGGCTTTCGCAGATGATATAGACATTATTGGAAGTTCAGAACTAGCTGTATGATAATCTTTCATCCAGGTCGAGCGAATGGCACAAAAACTGGAGCTGCACATTAATGAAGGGAAGACTAAGTACATGGTGGCAGCATCTGCAGGAAGAGCACCTAGGTTGGGTCAAACCTTCAGGGTAGTTGAAAATGAATTTGAAGCAGTGCCATCTTTCAACTGCCTTGAGTCAATCGTATCAGCCGATAACAACATGCACGAAGAAATACGCGGGCGTCGTCTGCTCAAATCCAACAAAGCCTACTACAGTCTGTCAAGGCTCTTCAAATCCCGAAATCTCATCCAAATATCAAAACTCCTGCTGTTCAAGACCATAGTCCAGCCAGTATTCACGTATGGATCCGAGACTGGGGTGCTCAGCAAAAGGCACTGTGATCTCTTAGCCGCATTTGAAAAAAAAGTCTTCCGGAGAACCGTTGGCTCCACACGCGAAGAAAGGCGATTTCGGAGACGCTACAACTATGAGTTGTACGCTGTTTACTTAGAAGCAGATATGATTACGAAGATAAAGCTCAGTAGACTCTGGTGGGCAGGACAACTAACAATTTTACGGCAGGAAACAGCGTGGGAGACCTTGCTTGCGCCAGAGGAATGGCGTTGACCAGGACCCTTGCAGTTTAGGAGTGCCCAATAGGATGCCATCGTCTCGCGATTGGGTTCGATGGAAAAAATTGTTGACGGATGCCAGGACTGGACTCCGATTGAAGCGCCGATGATGATGATGATGGCTAACTCTGTAGCCAGACTATGCCAGTGTCTTGAAAAAAATTTCAAAGCATTGACCCTCCAGAAAAATTTTTGCTTTTTGACAAAAATTCAAATTATTGATAAATTTTTACCTTTGCCCACCATGTTTCCGAGTTGCACAAGAACGGCAACTCATCACCAAATTACCTCTATTTTCAGCACTCGAGATCTCTGTTCACGAGAACTGACGACCGGATATCTGATCAATATGAAATTTACAGGACATGCTGTTATTAATTAGGACCAGGTCTGATAGAAGTGATTTTGAAGTGCAGCCAACCCTGTGGTGGTGCCACCTTGAGAAATCAAAGAAAAAGACCGCTTTTCAGATATCATATTTTAACAAAATCCTTACAGTATGTGGACCTTACTTCAGCCCACATTTAGTAGAAATTCGGTTGAAAAATTAGAATAGGATTGCCAGCTATGGGGATTTTCGTCTACTTAATTTTGTAAATCTGGTCAGCAAAATAAAGCTTTTTCCCTATAACCTCTGAACCAGTCATGAAATCAAAACGAAATTCGTGTACGGACCTTATTGTAAATCAGCTGTCGTAGGATTTTCGTAAAAACTCATGAAAAAGCTGCCAGCTATGGTAATTGTTGTATTTTTTTTGCATTTCTTTACTAAGCGATGTTGTGATTAAATTTTCAAATGGGTATGATCCTGCAATGACAATTAAAAACAAATATTAACGTTTCAAATATTTGAAAAGTCTTGAGGGTAATAAACCTAAAAATCTTTTCATCTCTTTAAATTTCAGCGTAGTCATCAAATCGAAATGAGATTCATAGAGTGGGTTTAACTTAACTTGAAGCAGATTTGCTACATTTTCGGCTGTGGTGCTAACACATGCTTGCCAGCACCAGACATTTTTATCAATATTGCACCAACAGATGCTTCAATTTTGGGTTCATTTACAACCATTTACAATAAAATAAGCAACCAATGTTAGATTTTTGTCGAGTTTTCGACATTTTTTGGATGGCAACCCCAGACATAGTTTGATCGCTAAAACTGTCGATGAAAACGAAATTCAAAGAATAGGTTGTTTATGGCTTGAGCTGGTATGGTTGGCTTATTGCTGCTGCGTTAGAAAAATGTTGCCAGAACTGAACATTTTCATTTGAGCTTTTGTGTATAGCAGATGCTCTCAGAAAATGATTTTTGTTACTTTGAGTAAGTAATGGTTTATATGATACTACAAAGAGGTATATTACTTTTTTCCACATTTTAAAGTCACTCAAAGATAATTTCTTCGAAAATCAATTTTCTAGCGGTTCTGATGCGCTAGGCTTTTTTTTACTCAAACGAATTCGCAATTGACAATACTAGTGCTTTGAGCCTTGAAATACGGAAGCCTCAACAAATTTATTTATTTAATAACTATTTTTAGAAACACAAAAAGCAGAGATATGATATAAAAAAATGCAAAAATAAAAAACAAGGCCAATCCAAAAGGCATAAACAATCAACATAATAATAACGATGATATTAATAATGATAGTCATAATAATAAAATAAAAATAAAATAATGAAAATAAGCGCAAAAAATCTCAAGACAAAACCGGACAAACGGGACGCTTTGGGTGTGATTTACGCAATATATTGGCCGAACTTAGGTTTAGAATCAAAAACCACATCAAGATCTTTGCAGCTATCTTCAAAGAAAGCTTTTAATACGTATAAAACAGAAGATGCCGGTTTGATATGCTCAAGGCAAGTGAATTTTTCAAAAACCAATCATCCAGAGCGAAAAGATCGTTTTGAAGTTGGAGTCAATCGTTAAGAGACTCAATTACTCGGAATACTTTATAACCATCAGCATAAAAAAGTCACCTTGAATGAATAATTGAGGGAAAGTTATTGATTAATAAAGACCAGATATAAGAAAGGTCCAAGAAGATCTCTGTGGAACACCTGAGAGAAAATGCGGAAGAATATTCTAGAGAATATTCAAAGAATATCACTAAACCTGCGGAAAATGCGGAAGAAAGCACATTTACAACGCAAAGGAGGAAAACCAGGATACGATGAATTTAGTAATACTAAAACACTCTAGGCTTCGGAAGAAGAAGTTTGTGATCAACAACCAAGTTGTAGAAGGTTACAAGGCTAGTTGTAAAAGATCTGCCCTTCATGCATCAATTTCACTTAGTGAAAAAA
The DNA here is from genome assembly GCA_963978885.1 of Nemotelus pantherinus. Taxonomy (NCBI): domain Eukaryota; kingdom Metazoa; phylum Arthropoda; class Insecta; order Diptera; family Stratiomyidae; genus Nemotelus; species Nemotelus pantherinus. The sequence goes on from OZ022263.1 coordinate 151,601,913, forward strand.
GGAGATGAAGGACAGGGATAAGCTTATTGAACGCAACTCTTTTACCGAAGCAGGAAAGAAGCAAAATTAATATTTTTATAAATGCAGCCAGCTTCATCAGATTTATAAATCGATAAGATATGAACAGGCTTCCATTTGAACGGAAAATGGCCAGAGGAGAAACTACGGTTGAAAGTAATAGAAAAAAACCCTAGCGCATCAAAACCACTAGAAACACTTATGTTCGAAGAACAGTAGAGAATTTGTGCAGATTTTGAGTGTGTATTCTACCACTACTTACTTTTCCTACTTAAAACTAATACACCCTAAGTAATAATAGAATCTACCCAGCATACCATGTAGCGAAGGTATTGCCAAAAACGAATGCTGGCGACCCTTTTTTCTTCATTCATAGTGAACATTGGGCGGATCCAAAGCATTTTTCGCCTAGATTCACTTTAAGCGAATCTGAAGTGAAGGATTGGGAACATAGGAGCATGTTCTTATATGCTATCTCCACTTCAGATTCACTTAAAGTGAATACGCCAGTACTCGCTTTTGGCGATACTTGCCGTACTTGATATACAGGACAGTTCCTTGTGGTTTACTTGAAATAAAAAGTTGTTATTCCGTTATTATTTGTTTTTTTTTGTGAAATATTTTAATTCTGTATAATATTTTCGGGAGTAACTACAATAAGTTAGGCTATATTTAAAATGTTCAAAAGTGAAGAACTTTAACAAAACCTACTTTACTACTTTAGAACAAACCTACTTTAGGGTAAATCTACTTTACGAAACGAGAAAATGTAAGTTAATGTAAAGTACATTATATTTTTATATAAATGCAACTCATACACCCCATATCACTAGCGAGTCACTATGATTCACCAAAAGCGAATGTATATAACCCTAAGAATATTCATTTTTAGCGAAGCTTGTCGACTCGCTAGACATTCGAAAAAGGTGATTCGTTACAAATGAAAATTTGGGCGGCCTGGTTAATCATTAGCGAACCGTAGATGAATTCGTTCGCGAATTCGAAAGTTACAGCGATAGAAAGGCGTTTGGGGTTGTCATCCGAAAAGTGTGCATATCTTAGAAAATTTAAACATTGTTTACTTATTTTCATTGCAAATGTTTGCAATGAAAATACTTAATGTAAGCATTTATTGGAACGATAATAACAAAAATGACTAGTGTAGCAAAAAATATGTTGCATCTGCCTTACGTTGAAGTCTGCTCTGCGAATTTCGTATTGATCCGGTGACTGCATTGAAAATTATAGGGATGCAATGAAATTTAGGGGTACCATTCGCAAAAGTTTTTAAATTTTCTAGATCTTACTATTTGGCGTTCATTTTCACTATGAGATCACTACGATTTGAAAATTATATGCTAAAATATGCTAAAATCGCTTGCTTAAGATATGCCAAATAAATACAAAAACAACCATAGCTGGCAATCCTATAATTGTTTTGAAACTACATTTCTACAGAATGTTGCCTACAATAAGTATAATTTGCCATTTTAATTTCGTTTTGATTCAATGACTGTACTGGAAGCTATAGGGCAAAGAGCTTTATTTTCATCCAGAATTTTCGAAGTTGAAGACACCAAAATTACCATAGCTGGCAGCTCTAACCGAATCGTTCAACCAAATTTCCACCAAACGTGGTTTAAAGTAAAATTCAGCTACTGAATCAGAATTTATTGGACCGAAAGCAGTTATTTTTATTCGCGATTTTTCAAAATGGTGCCACTGGCACAAAGCTGCCCGCATTTCAAAATTACTTCTATCAGACCTAATCCTACTTAAGTTCAATATATTCTGTAAATTTCAGCTTTTTGATGCTAAAAATATAGGGAAATCGAGAGAGGGTTAACAGGCGGGCCCGTTATAGAATTTCAAATTTTTTACTTTGGCTATGTGGACAAAGCATAAGATTTATATATGAGTGCCTTATTTTTCAAAAAGCAACATTTCTTCAGGAGAGTTGACGATTTGAAAGCGTTCACTTTCAGCGCCTGCTCTAGCTACAGGGCTGCCAACATGCTTATTAAAAGTTACACAAATTTACAACTAAATAATATCAATATATTCTGAAAATTTCATAATGAAAAGCTCTGTCAAAAGTGATCGCAATTTAAAAATTTTCAAATTTTTCCGTTATCTTTTAAGGCACTAAAACACATTCAAAATTCAATCTGCTACATTAATTTTTGCAAAAATTATTTGTGAACGGAATAATAGATGTATTCAAAATAACACTAAAATGACCGCCGGCGCCAAAGAGTTAAAAATAATTGACATTTATTGAAACCTGGACCTATTGTGCATACACATCAATGTATCCTGAAAGTTTCAACTGAATCGGATGGCGCGTCCCCGAGAAATAGTCACTGAATTTTTTTGATGATGATATATATATATATATATATATATATATATATATATATATATATATATATATATACAGTCATTTCCACAAGACCGTATACCTCACAAAATAAAAACAAAATGTTACAAGTAAGAAATTTTATTTTTTGTTGAAAGTAAATACAAAATACATTTTCGCAATTATATTTAATACACGGTCCAATCGCCGTCACTATTGATTATTGACTGGCACCTTCGGTGACAACTTTCGGCGAATTTTTCCGCGTAGTCTGTCGATAAGTTCTTCCAAATTTTTTTAACGTTCGCCCTAAATGTGCTGCTCCTTTTATTTGCTTTCCTTGAAGCTTCTGTTTCATTAATCCCCAAACATTTTCAATAGGATTGGCATCCGGCGATTGCGAAGGCCAATCAAGTACTTGAATGTTATTTTCTTCTTTCCAGCGTGTACACAACCGGCTTTTATGTTTCGGATCGTTATCTTCTTGTAGAAACCAATCGGTGTTGTCGTTGCCATATAGCATTCTAGCAGACTTCAATAATCCTTTCTTGTACAAAATGATCATCCTTTCAGCAGTAAGAATTCCGGTAAACGTTATTAATTTTCCGAAACCGCGTGCAGAAAGGCATCCATAAACATGGACCTTCACAGGGTGTTTAACGGTTCGGTTCACGACAGCTTCTCCTTTTTGTAACCACACTCGTCTCCTGAACGTATTTACAGCAAAACTTGATTCATCCGTAAAGATCACGTTATCCCAATCACGATCGATGTTTTCCTTAGCCCACTCTACACGTATTCGCTTGTGGTTTTCGGTAAGTAATGGTTTCAACAAGGCATAACTGGTTTTGATGTTTTCCTCTTGTAATCTTCGCCGAATCGTATTCAAGGACACGTAATTATTCTTCTTCGATAACATTTCCTTTGCCTGCACTAAGGTAACGGACGGATTTTTCTTAAAAATATCAATGATGGCCTTATCCTGGGTTTTTGAAGTGCTTCGGGTTTTACCCCTACCAGGTAGATCGTCTACATTTCCAGTATCTTTAAAACGCTTTATCCACTTATTCACAAACTGTGTCGAAACTTTCAGGTACTTTCCGGCCGATGCAGGTGTCATTTTTGGTCCTTTCGGATGACTTACGAAAAACACAGCCTCGAATCATTTTTTGTAAATCGCACTCATTTCACTTGACGTCTTATCACTCTCCTACTTGAACTTATAATGACCCAATGTATACAATGCGAAAAAGAGGAAAAATGCAGGTAACTAAAAGTCCCCCACCACTCTTTGAGAAATGGTGCATTAAAAAGTTTCAATGTATACGCTCTTGTGGAAATGACTATATATATATATATATATATATATATATATATATATATATATATATATATATATATATATATATATATATATATATTTATATATATATATATATATATATATATATATATATATATATATATTTATACATATATATATATATATATATATAACTTCGAACATTAGTAAAAATTAATATATATATAATAATATAATAATAATAAAAAAATTAATACAGGGCGAAGATCATAGCAAAGACGTTGATAAATTAAGGATGCCATCAGGATCACTGCTGGAATGTATGCTTAGTGAATTGAGTATGGAAGCGATTTCCAAAAGATCAGTTTGGATGGAAGACAAAGTTGAAGAATTAGCACATGAGGAAACACAGGCTGAGACTAAGGGGTTGGTAAAAAGTTCACAAATTTCGTACGTGCTGAATAAATAAAATAAAAAATATTTAGCAAAAAGTTCACAAATTTCATAGATGCTGAATATAATCAAACCATTAATGCAATGAACCAGGGAAACAACAAGATTTTTTAAGGAACGGATATAAAACTTGAAGGGTTAATGGCGATTGGAACAAATAGAAGAAGCAATGTTGGGAAAAAAAAACCGCTAGACTTCTCGAGAGATAACTTTAGCTGCAGTTTATATAAGAACTTTTAGAGCTAGTTATAAGATTTCGTAGCCTTATACTTGACAGACTGAAACCAAGGAGTATCATTCTGACTGTGCGGTAGGCTGTTTTGAACAAAATCGTGAAATTAATACAAATAGAAAGTCTAAAAATTTAAGAATCCACTCATCAAGAGTAAGATCAATTAATCAAATTGATTTCGTTAGCCACGCTCACAAAGTCATCTTTATAATAGTTGAAATGTTAGAATCTAAAAAGAATTTTTGTGACTGAAAAGTCTTCGTAGGTTTTCCAAAGCTATTCAACTTAAAAATTATCTTCACACAACCCATTCCCACCAATAATTATTGCACAGTCTCCCATTTGATTACATCGTTCCCCTTAGCTGTACTATCTACGGAAAATCATAAAAATAAATCTTAGCTGCATGTAATTCATCCGCTAACAGTAAACGCGCTCGAATGTAATTAGAATCCAACAACTATCAAGTCATGCATTTTATTAAAGTCTTCATGTTGATTTTATTATAAGACATGAAATTCATTCTCCGATTATTTCTATTGTATACATACTCGCATCGACATAAATGCTTACATACTTGGTTCAAGGTCGAATCAAATTAAAATTATGCTTCTTAGTCCATTACAAGGCAGTTAGGTCAGTCGTCAAGTCCAGCGCAAAGCTTATTCACCATCCAATCCAATCCAATTCAGTTCCATTCATGTTCTTTGAATACGATGTCACCTTAGTCTAGCCAAGTATATACTAAGCATTCAATCTGTTGAGTTGGTTTCTTTAAAAGCTTTATTGGATGCTGTGGCAAAAGTCAGAATTTCACATAGCCATCGAACGACAGAGATAAGAAACTGTACTTTCTTTTTTTATAACTTCCGTTGTTGGTGATGGTCACAATCAAGGCGAGGAAAGATTGAAGCTTAGCCCTGAATTTAATTTTTGTTGATGTGACATGCATATAAAACTTGTTCGGAATGCTTATCAAATGACCAAAACCTCACTCTTAGGCTGTGGTTACGAATCAAGCAAGTAGACGGTTGTGGCGAGTGAGAGTGTACAAGAGGGTTTTAAATGCACACGAAGTAATGATCAGTGTTGTCAACTTTTTTCCAGCCGTTGTAGCTAGATTTGAGGGGAAAAATAGCTAAAAATAGCTAAAATGTTCACTTTGTAGCTAAAAAGTGTAGCTAAATTCAACAATAAAAAACTCAAGGTTCTGGAAAACAGTTTTAATAAGCTAATGTGTATAATTTATATGGAAAAATATTGGATGTACATCGTATTATGAGTATTTTATTAATTTAACAGTATAAAATAGTATAAAAATCGTTGAAGAGCTTATTAAGCTCAACAGAATTCTATTCTATTTTTTATTCATGATAGAAGCATCCTTTAAAATGGGTTGAAGAAATAGGAGATATAAAAGGTTTTTGATTGTTATACTCCTTGTAAATCATTTTTGCTAAATAACATTCTTCTGATGTTTGTACTATGCTAAAGTGGAGTTTTAGCCATAGTTATTGGTTGATGATCCTTGATACTGATCTCGTTATTGACAACCACCTCGTTTACGAACTCCGTATCATCTTCAGAGGAATTTTGTGAACCAATCATAAATTTCTGCAGGTAAAACTTTAAGGTTTGGGAAGAAACGATCCTCAAGCTGCAGAAACTGAAACCTGAACGGAATGACAAGCTCATCTTATCAACATTAAAAAAGGATTTTGACGATTTAATTTTTTAAATACACCGTAATTGACTCCGAGCATGACACTTGCTTTGTCTGTCATATTTGTAATATTTAGGATGTAGTTTTCTAAGCACGTGTTTATAGCAGTAGTAATACGTTCAACAGCTCCCCTTTCTAGCTTTTTCAAGTAAATTGTAAAATTTTTTTGCTAAATATCACTCAAATGTCCGTAGACTCGTCAATTAAAATACTGGAAATTAAGTTGTCAAAATCTGCCTTTAAATCCGATGTGAAGTATGGCAAAAAATTGCCCCCAACTCAGAAAATATAGTCTTTATTTTTCGCTGTGTTGAAAAACTTTACGAAATGAAGAAAAAACAAAACATAGCTAGCACAATTCTAACGTTTGATTTTACTACTGAGCACGATTTCTAATGTCTTCTAGTGTTTTGTGCGAACACTTTGTCTACGTTTTATTTCAACTTTATGTCTACGCCTGAATTTTTCGGTTCTTGTCTTCAAATTTAGGCAGATAATGTGTATTCTATATTAAACATATTTCGTTTATCTTACCTATCTTAGTTTATTCCTAATGAGTTAAAACTCACGGTTTTTCTTCGCACCGAACAAAAGATATAAAACTGTTCGTAAAAGATTATTATTGTTCTATGCCCAGAAAGACATAGTTCATAGTAGTAGTACTATTGTACTACCCAAAGCATTGGCGATTACCTTAGAATTTGAGGAAATTATTTTTAATTACTGAGGGTTTTAAATATCAACAAACTAGTGTAAGTTAATGCAATCAAAGCAAAAATTTAAATTATTTATAATCTATAAATTTGTAGCTAAACTTGTAGCCAATAGCTAAATGAAAAATTATGTAGCTAAACAGGTTCTTTTTGTAGCTAAATCTAGCTACAAAACAGCTAAATTGGCATCACTGGTAATGATAGTGGCTGTGAGAGGAATGAGAGTGAGAGGGTGAGAGCGACTGGCGTGTGAAATGAATAAATTCGTTTCACTCGCACGTGCAAAGAAGTAAAGGTCGGTGTTTCTTTCGTGTGCTTTGGATTTTCTTCGCGATGTCTTGGAGCCAGCTCCTTCTATCGAAAATATTGGGATTTTCAACGCTATAGAAGGCAGCAAAAACTCAACAAACGTGTTTTTATATTAGAGGCTGAACAGCAGCAATGTCGAACGATCTGTTCCAAAGGACTACAAGGACTACAAAAAAAACCAAGAGCAATGCAGAGGAAAGTGAATTTCTTAGACTTGAGAGGGAGAAACTCTTATTCTCTTGAAAGCAAAAACTATAATAAAAAACTATGCTGACTATAATTTTCCTCTTGAAAGACCTTTCACAAATGAGCAATTTAAAATTAAGGATGCAAGCATTAGCTTTATTGCTGGAATTAAAACAAAGTGAAGAAAATGTGACAAAGCATCTTGACTCAATAACTTCAAGATCAATAACACCAGCACCATCAATATCTTCGGCAAGTTTTGATCAAAACATTAGAGTAAATGAAATGCCATCAACAGGAAATGTTGAACTTTCACATGTTGTACAGACTCCAGTTGAATTTACACATTCTTAATAAATAATTCTTGACTATTTTTTTCTTACCTTAAAGTTATTGAGAGTCTTTCAGCTGGGCAAATTATCTTTGAAGGGTCAGTTGCAGTTTTATTAATTTTGTCTTTGATTTTATTTAAAATATACTCGAAAGTACGAGTATGTGGTCTCATCCTGTAGTATTCGTATAACATAATTTCATCGGACTATAATTCTTTATACAGATTATGAAATTATCATCGCAATTAGTTTAATTTGACAACAGAATTAAATTTCTCCATCAACTCGCTATACCTGTAACGCGATAATTACTAGCTTGATCCCTCTGGTACACTCTCATAAGAAGGGACCCATGATCACAATCAATAACCAACCTTAACAAGTAAAAATTATATCGCTGGATATAAGTCGGAGATGTTATGCCTGTTTTACACATATGGCAAACGTTTCGTCGAGGAACTTGTGAAATTACTTTCCTCCATATCTTCGCATGTAAAAAAACAGCCGAAAGTAAACAAGGGGACCATTTACACACTTGGCTCGCCAACATTTGCCATGTGTATAAACGCGGCATTAGAATTTTTCACAACTAGCGTATATAAAAGTTAATCATTTCCAACTGCAAGTGGTCAAATCAGTCAAGTATGCACTGAGAGCGGGTGTCTGATGAGAATCAGTGCATACTTTCGAAACCACTTTGTCAAAATAATATTTTCAATGTAAATAAAAATGTTCAATGTAAATAAATTTTTTTTTTCAATTTTAATCATCCCGCAAAAACAATTTCAATTTGATTCTGCTTTCGGAGGCTGATTCCGCAAAACGGTCGAATTTCCCGTATCAATATTCTTTGCTTTGATAATCTTAAGAGACGATATACGTTGTTTATGCTGATTTACAGACAGGGGCGGATTTGACCATTTCGCCGCCCTAGGCCTCAGAAATATTTGCCGCCCTTTTCGTTAATAATATTATATGCAATAATATGCGATTTATTTTCGATTCTCTAGAATACTTCGCTGTTTGTCGTTGTGCCCGAACTCACAAAAAAGGAATATCAGAATAAACCCGGCACCGGTTTGTTCGTGAAAATGTCGTATTATTGCGCCCTTGCCGCACAAATAATTCAAATACACACGGTAAAGAACCGAAAAGTATCTAAAAAAACCCCTCAAAGTATCAATTTGCAAGGTTCCACCTTGCCGCCTTGTTGCTATATGTGAAGACTTTCGACGGAAAGAAAAAAAAATCATGCCAAACATATGAACAATTTATCAATTTATTAAATCATCAATCATTCATTTATAAATCATTTCAATTTTACTCGTAAATTGCCAATTATCTTATAATTCGTAAACGAGAAACAAAGTTTTTTGGGATATATCCTATATCGCCACACATCTTGCCTTCTGGGTCGCGAACTATCATTTCATCACAATCGAGAGATTGTAATAATGCTGACTCGATGCTGAGAATAACTGTTAACACATAACAGCGAAACTGTCGTAGGGGGAGGCGTACTTCTATGTAGAATTTCGCAGTTGAATTTAGTGAACCACAATGCAGCGAAAATGTCGCTGTCAATGCAACCAAGGCACCAAACTAATTCATTTTCTTCGAACATTAGTATTAAAGTCGATTCGGCTAAAAATTCATATATATATATATATATATATATATATATATATATATATATATATATATATATATATATATATATATATATATATATATATATATATATATATATATATATATATATATATATATATATATATATATATATATATATATATATATATATATATATATATATATATATATATATATATATATATATATATATATATATATATATATATATATATATATATATATATATATATATATATATATATATATATATATATATATATATATATATATATATATATATATATATATATATATATATATATATATATATATATATATATATATATATATATATATATATATATATATATATATATATATATATATATATATATATATATATATATATATATATATATATATATATATATATATATATATATATATATATATATATACATATATATCTATATATATATATATATATACATATATATATATATATATATATATATATATATATATATATATATATATATATATATATATATATATATATATATATATATATATATATAGTTTAGGAGTGCCCAATAGGATGCCATCGTCTCGCGATTGGGTTCGATGGAAAAAATTGTTGACGGATGCCAGGACTGGACTCCGATTGAAGCGCCGATGATGATGATGATGGCTAACTCTGTAGCCAGACTATGCCAGTGTCTTGAAAAAAATTTCAAAGCATTGACCCTTCAGAAAAATTTTTGCTTTTTGACAAAAATTCAAATTATTGATAAATTTTTACCTTTGCCCACCATGTCTCCGAAATGCACAAGAACGGCAACTCATCACCAAATTACCTCTATTTTCAGCACTCGAGATCTCTGTTCACGAGAACTGACGACCGGATATCTGATCAATATGAAATTTACAGGACATGCTGTTATTAATTAGGACCAGGTCTGATAGAAGTGATTTTGAAGTGCAGCCAACCCTGTGGTGGTGCCACCTTGAGAAATCAAAGAAAAAGACCGCTTTTCAGATATCATATTTTAACAAAATCCTTACAGTATGTGGACCTTACTTCAGACCACATTTAGTAGAAATTCGGTTGAAAAATTAGAATAGGATTGCCAGCTATGGGGATTTTCGTCTACTAAATTTTGTAAATCTGGTCAGCAAAATAAAGCTTTTTCCCTATAACCTCTGAACCAGTCATGAAATCAAAACGAAATTCGTGTACGGACCTTATTGTAAATCAGCTGTCGTAGGATTTTCGTAAAAACTCATGAAAAAGCTGCCAGCTATGGTAATTGTTGTATTTTTTTTGCATTTCTTTACTAAGCGATGTTGTGATTAAATTTTCAAATGGGAATGATCCTGCAATGACAATTAAAAACAAATATTAACGTTTCAAATATTTGAAAAGTCTTGAGGGTAATAAACCTAAAAATCTTTTCATCTCTTTAAATTTCAGCGTAGTCATCAAATCGAAATGAGATTCATAGAGTGGGTTTAACTTAACTTGAAGCAGATTTGCTACATTTTCGGCTGTGGTGCTAACACATGCTTGCCAGCACCAGACATTTTTATCAATATTGCACCAACAGATGCTTCAATTTTGGGTTCATTTACAACCATTTACAATAAAATAAGCAACCAATGTTAGATTTTTGTCGAGTTTTCGACATTTTTTGGATGGCAACCCCAGACATAGTTTGATCGCTAAAACTGTCGATGATGTCCTCGGATGAAAACGAAATTCAAAGAATAGGTTGTTTATAGCTTGAGCTGGTATGGTTGGCTTATTGCTGCTGCGTTAGAAAAATGTTGCCAGAACTGAACATTTTCATTTGAGCTTTTGTGTTATAGCAGATGCTCTCAGAAAATGATTTTTGTTACTTTGAGTAAGTAATGGTTTATATGATACTACAAAGAGGTATATTACTTTTTTCCACATTTTAAAGTCACTCAAAGATAATTTCTTCGAAAATCAATTTTCTAGCGGTTCTGATGCGCTAGGCTTTTTTTTACTCAAACGAATTCGCAATTGACAATACTAGTGCTTTGAGCCTTGAAATACGGAAGCCTCAACAAATTTATTTATTTAATAACTATTTTTAGAAACACAAAAAACAGAGATATGATATAAAAAATGCAAAAATAAAAAACAAGGCCAATCCAAAAGGCATAAGGAATCAACATAATAATAACGATGATATTAATAATGATAGTCATAATAATAAAATAAAAATAAAATAATGAAAATAAGCGCAAAAAATCTCAAGACAAAACCGGACAAACGGGACGCTTTGGGTGTGATTTACGCAATATATTGGCCGAACTTAGGTTTAGAATCAAAAACCACATCAAGATCTTTGCAGCTATCTTCAAAGAAAGCTTTTAATACGTATAAAACAGAAGATGCCGGTTTGATATGCTCAAGGCAAGTGAATTTTTCAAAAACCAATCATCCAGAGCGAAAAGATCGTTTATATATATATATATATATATATATATATATATATATATATATATATATATATATATATATATATATATATATATATATGTATATATATATATATAAATAAATGTATATATATATATATATATATATATATATATATATATACATACATATATATATATGTATATATATATATATATATATATATATATATATATATATATATATATACATACATATATATATATGTATATATATATATATATATATATATATATATATATATATATATATATATATATATATATATATATATATATATATATATACATATATATATATATATATATATATATATATATATATATATATATATATATATATATATATATCATCAAAAAATTTCAGTGAGATAATCTCAGGAACGCGCCATCCGATTGAGCTGAAACTTTCAGGTTACATTGGTGTATATGCAGAATAGGTCCAGGTCTCATTAAATGTCAATTATTATTAACCCTTTGGCGCCGGCGGCTATTTTAGTGGTATTTTTAATATACCTATTATTCCGTACACGAATAATTTTTGCAAAAATAAAGTTGACGAAATAAATTTTGAATGTGTTTTTCATATGAATTGGATAATGTTTTGGAATTTTTTAACCCCATGTGTGCGCTGGGTGCCTAAAAAGAGAATGGGAAAATTTGAAAATTTTTAAATTGCGATAACTTTTGACAAAGCTATTCAATCATTATGAAATTTAACATACGTATTGGTATTATTTAGTTGTAGATTTGTGTAGCTTTAAATGAGCGTGCTGGCAACTCTGTAGCTAGGGCAGTCACTGAAAGTGAAAACCTCCAAATCATCGTCTCTCTTGAAAAAATGCCGTTTCTTCAAAAAAAATCCACTCATATGTACATTTCGTGCTTTATTTACATAGACAAAAAATAAAATTTGATATGGTATAACGGGCACGCCTGGTAACCCTTGCCCAATTTACCTATATTTTTAGCATCAAAAACTTCTGTTCACGGAAACTCACGATCCAATGAGCAGAATTATTTGAAATTTGCAGCATGTATTGGTCTTAAGTAGGACCAGGTCTGATAGAAGTGATTTTGAAATGCGAGCGATTATGTGCCAGTGGTGCCACCTTGAAAAATCACTAAAAAAGATAACTGCTTTTAGCCCTATAAATTCTGATTGAATCGTTCGATTTTGACGAAATTCACACAGTAGCTGGACCTTACTTCAAACCACGTTTGGTAGAAATTTGATTGAAAAATTCGGTTGGAGATGCCAGCTATGATAATTTTGGTGTCTTAAATTTGAAAAAAATAGAAATTTGGAAAACATTCAAACCATCGAATATCCTAAAAATGTCCGTTTCTTACAATGAAACCAATTGCTTTATCTACACGTTCAAAGTAAAACTTTGGAAACTTCATGTAGGACAAAAACGGTAACCCTTTCACAGTTAACCTATATATTAAGCATCAAAAATTTCTGTTCACGGGAACTCACGAACCAATTATCAGATACAACTGAAATTTACAGAATGCATTGGACTTAAGTAGGACCAGATCTGATTGAAGCGATTTTGAATTGTGGACAACTCGGTGCCAGTGGTGCCATCTTGAAAAATTATAAAGAAAAAAAACTGCTTTTTGCCCTATGAAATGTGAATAAGTTAGCAGATTTTCATGAAATTCACACAGTAGCTGAACCTTACTCCAATCTCTCTTTGGTGGAAAGTTGGTTGAAAAACTCGATTGGTGCTGCCAGCTATGGTAGTTTTTGTTTCTTTGGTTTTGAAAATTCGCTCAGGAAAATACAACTTTTTGCCCTATAACTTCCAGTGGAGTCATGAAATCAATACGAATTTCATACAATTGATGGAACCTATTATAAAAAATATTCAGACCAAATTTGGTTGAAAACCCACGATAGGGTTGCCAGCTATTGATGGTTTTGTGTTTAATTGTAATATCTTTATTAAGCGATTTTATCATAGAATTTTCAAATGGTAATGATATTGTAGTGTCAATAAACCGCAAATATTAAGTTTTCGATTATTTGAAAAAACTCGCTGCAGGTAACCCTAAATTTCTTTATGCTTCTATAACTTCGAACGTAATATAACAACGTGAAGCAGATATGATATATTCTTGGTTTTGATACAGGCAGAAGGTTGCCAGCACGAGTCGGTTGTGCTACTTTTGTATCGATCAATTTGTATCAATAAATTCATACCGGAAACATTTACAATGAAAACAAATAACCAAAGTTTCAATTCTCAAAGTTCTGCAAATTTTTCGGATCGCAGACCCAAATACCAACTTCATTTGCAGTGCTGCAGGCACTGAGCATTTTCTTCATTGATGTTATATGAGATACTGCTTTCAAAATTTTGTGAAATAAGCAACTGATAACGAATATAATTAGCCCGTGTTTTGCTCTCTAAACGTTGAAATTCATGCCAGTGGCAATATTTGAAACCTTCCACCATATGAGCTATAATGCATTCTTGAGGCAAAGTAAAACGTGGCGTTTGAAACAGTTTGGCCGTAAAAAGTGGTGGAATGTGGTGGAATATGCACTCAAAACCTGCACGATTCTTCTACTGTTCTTCGAACATTAGTGTTTCTAGCGGTTCAGGTGCGCTAGAGTTTGTTTTTCTTTTGTATTGCTAAATTCTGCTGTACGAGGATTCGGTGGGCTTATCACAATACATATCAGCCATCGCTTGTCTATTCCACCAGATCATTCAACCTAATTCAAGCAGACTTAATTGAACCTAGTGGTGATGCCAACCTATGGTAGGTATCACCGCCAGCGAAGCGAAAAAATTAAAAATTTGGCAAATTCTGACGCTGCGAAAAACTCGGCCGTCGGCATTGTGGGCATTACCATACAAAACAGTGCATTCAAAACAGTGCATACAAAACAGTGCATACAAAACAGTGCAATCGTTGTATAGTGATTAAAGCTAATAGCGAGAGCATCGAGCCGATCTTCCTTCAATTTAGAACGCAGATAATTTTTAACTCGACGTAATGCCTAGTAATATACTCTTCGCGAAACGAATTCAACTGTCGATTTCCATACAAAAAAAGCTTTTCAATTCGTCAGTAAAGCTCTTTTTGTATGGGATTTGACTGTTGAATTCGTTTCGCGAAGAGTATAGTACTAGGCATATACACGAGAGGCTCCGTTCTCCAGAGCAGGAGTGCAGACACAAATGCGTAAAACGGCCCACAGACACGGAGACCTGGTCGTCGACTTGGTTGTAGATATGCAATATCTGCGACCAAATTCACTGTCTGTAGGCTAGTCTCAGATCTAGTTTGTTCGCAAATATCGCAAGTCTCCAACCAAGTCGGCAACCAGATCTCCGTGTCTGTGGGCCATTTATTGCGATGTCGACGTTGGGGTACATAGTCTGAAGCTCATCTTCTCGAATCGATTTCAATAGTGACAATGCAGTCATAGGTTATATATATAACAATAATAAAAAATTCTCAAAGATTTACTTCTGATAAGCATTTCGTAAATCGAAGAGTTATTATTTAGGTTCTTTTTAAGATCTTTTTAGGTTCTTTTGATATTTTTTTTTGTGGTTCTTTTAGGTATTTTCAGATACTTTCTCGGTACTTTTTAGGTATTTTTGAGTTCCTTTGGTCCTTCAATGTGATTGCATTTCAATATTTATTAGGCGTGTTTATTTTGCTCCACCTATCTAAAACAGAGCAATGCTATCCACCGCAGACGCATTGGAAACAGCAACAACTCCTCCTATACATAACATGAGTTGTTGTTGTTGTTGTTTCTAATGCGTCTGCCGTAGTTAGCATTGCTCTGTTATGAATAGGGGGAGCCAAAAACGCGCCTATTATAAGTCAAACTTTTGAATGTCCGAAAAAAATCATCAGATGTGAATTTTTGCGTTATTTGATTTTTTTTAGAGAATTCGATCGTCTTGGCGCGTTAGGCTTATTCCACTCAGGTATATGTATATGACAGAAAAAAAAATTTGCCGCCCTCAAAATTTGCCGCCCTCGAAATTTGCCGCCCTAGGCCCGGGCCTACCGGGCCTAGTGGTAAATCCGCCCCTGTTTACAGACAAAAAGGGACCCATGATCACAATGAGTAACCAACAGTGCTGCCATTTATTTTTTTTTGGAATAATGCTAGATTCAATTTTATTTAATGCTAAATAATGCTAGATCGTGTAAAATTATAATGCCAAATAATGCTTTCTTATTTAATTGAAATAAACATGGTTCAATATGAAAACAATATGTACATTTATATGAGGGTTGATCAATAAGTAATGATAATCGGTTATTTCCAGTTCCCATAAAATTAAAAAAAAAACCCTAGCGCACCTAAACCGCTAGAAAACTAATTTTCGAAGAAATTGTCTTTGAGTGACAAAAAAATGTGGAAAGACGTAATACACTTTTTTGTGCAACCATTCCTTATCCCAAGCAACAAAACTTAACAATAACACAAATGATGAAAATATTCAGTGCTGGCAACACTTTCTCAATGAAGCAGCAATAAGTTTACCTTAACAAGCTCATACTTAAATCAACTTATCCTTTGAATTTCGTTCTCATCGCAGGATTTCATCGAAAGTTTCAGCGGTTAAACGTTGTTTGAGGCGAAAAATGTTCAAAACTTGGAAAATTTAAAAATTGGTTTCTAATTTTATCGCAAATGCTTTGCATATGAGAACGTAATTTGAAGCATCTGTTGGTGCAATATTTACGAAAATGGCTAATGCTGGTTAGCCTGTGTCAGCAGCAAGACAAAAAATATACCAAATCTGCTTCATGTTAAGTTAAACCCAACCAGTAAATTTCGTTTCGATTGAATCACTGCGCTGGAAGTTATACGGGTGAATAGAATTTTAGGGTTACCACCCTCAAAACTTTTCAAATTTTTAAAACGTTAATATTTGTTGTTAATTTTCATTGCAGGATCATTCTCAATTGGAAATCTAATGACATAATCGCTCAGTAAAGAAATTCCACAAAATTACAAAAATTGTCATAGCCGGCAGCCCTTTCATGATTTTTGTACAAAATTCCTACAACATTTATTTCACATTAAGGTCCATTTACTGCATGAACTTCGTTTCGATTTCTTCACTGGACCGGAAGTTATAGGGAAAAAAGCTTTATTTTGCTGAACAAATTTGCAAGATTTATGAGACAAAACTCACCACAGCTGCCAGCCCTATACAAATTTTCAACCAAATTTTCACCAAATGTTACATAGATTAACATCCAAGTATTGTGTAAATTTTGTTGATGCCTGAATCGGAAGTTACAAACCAAAATTTTTTTTTTCTCAGTAGTTTTTCAAGTTGGTACCACTGCCACAGGGTTGCTCGCGTTTCAAAATCACTTCTATCAGACCTGGTGCGTACCAACATGTCCTGTAAATTTCATTATGATCGGATTATCCGGTCGTCAGTTCTCGTGAGCAGAACTTTCGAGTGCTGAAAATAGAGGTAATTTGGTGATGGGTTGCCGTTCTTATGCAAATCGGAATTTTGAAAATTTTATCTTGAGATGAAGGACAAAGGATAAAATTTATCAAAGATTTGAAATTTTTGTCAACAATCAAAATTTTTTTCAGGAAGGTCAATGATTTGAAGGATTTTTTTCAGCAGCCTGCCAAAGCTACAGGGTTACCCGCTTCATGCTGAAAATCTATATGTGCCAAATTTTAGTCAACATCAATACGCACTGTAATTTTCACGATGATCCATTGTTTTTCTTACAAGTAATGACAAATCAAAATTTGAAAAAAAATCCTCGCCTACTTTTAGGCACCCTGCACCCACACACGGCTCAAAATTCCCAATTCTTTATCATAGACAAGCTAAGAACATAATTAGTTTTCATTCCCAATACTTTTCTTTAACAAAAATATATATATATATATATATATATATATATATATATATATATATATATATATATATATATATATATATATATATATATATATATATAAATATATGAATTTTAACCGGCGAAACGAGTTTAATACTATTGTTCGTCGAACATTAGTTAAAATGTTTTTTACTACTACATATACTAACTAAGTCAGCATGAAAAATACATATAAATAGGCGTCGATTCCAGGGAGCTACATACATCGAAGAGAGAACATCAAAATAGGGAAAAACGAAATTAAAGCTTGTCATTAAGTACCTCTGTTTGAAAAAACTGTCAACCAGAGGCATACACGGCGACACGATGGACACATTAGGGGACTGCTCCTCCATATTCCACTGTTGCACACTAGGCAAAGGAGTTTAAGCTGAGAATAGCATCCACTGAGGATGAACACCGCGAAGTCGGGTTGCCAGATCAAAGAGTGACCCTCAGGCATGTAGCTGAGGTCACAGTTATCTCATATGCTAGTGTTCGAAAAATCTTTGCCAGCAAATTACATATGAAGAAGGTCTCTGCGCGTTGGGTACCGAGAATGTTAACGGACGAGCATAAGAAGAAACGAGTCGACATTTCAAGGATGAATCTCGAAAAGTTCCAGGCAGATCAGGAGATTTTTTGTCACATTTCGTGACCATGGACGAGACCTGGATCCACCAATTTGATCCAGAAATCCAACTTCAATCGATGACTTGGAAGCGACCCTCTTCACCGACGCTGAAGAAATTTACAGCGTCGAGTTCGGCAGGGAAGGTTATGGCATCAGTTATTTTGGACACTAAAAAAATTATTATGGCGGAATATTTGAAAAAGGGAGCCACTATATCAGGCTCTTACTAAACAGACCAAATAAGAAGATTGCGAGAGGCGATGAAGGAGAAAAGATACGGCAAACTGCAACCCGGAGTTCTGTTCCTTCAAAATAACGCACCGGCTCACAAGGCTGCAGTTGCGATGGATACAATTAAGGTACTACTATCCTGTAGAATTTTGGAAAAATCGATTTTATTTACATTTTCCGATTCTCTACACCTTCAAGAATGACCTTCTAAATTTTTAAGAAGAAATTCGAAAAAACGCGGAAGTTATAGCAGTTTTAGTGCGCGCGCCTTTTGGACTGATCGCAGGTGCTCATAGACGTTGGCGCTCTTCGACAGATGTTTACTTTCTTTATATATTTATATATATAGATATATATATATATATATATATATATATATATATATATATATATATATATATTTATATATATATATATATATATATATATATATATATATATATATATATATATATATATATATATATGTGTATATATATATATATATATATATACAAGTATACATGTATTCATGGATGTAAATTGTATTTCAGTTCTATTTCTCTTTGCCCACGTGCGTTACGATTTATGTAAAAATGAGTTCGTATAAAAAATGTAGCAAAACTACTAAAGCAAAAAAAGTAAAACAGGCAAGAACAACTCGACAATTTCAAGGCAATCAACACACGGATGAACAAAATACATCGTTTGTGAGTGCCTCTGCGAATAAATTGTCGACAAGTGATTTTGATATTAAACTCGAAGATGGTTTTTCTTATTGTATTTTGTCCTTTTCCCTCGTTTTTTTCTACGTTGGCCAGTATGTTAAAATGTAAAGAGTGCAACAACGATGTGAAATTTACTAAAACAAATATGAAGAAACTAAAACAAATATGAAAAAGATGAAGAAACGATCCAAATGGCGGAGAAAGCGGCTACTGCAGCGAGCAAGGAAGCCCGCTTGCAAAGAAAACAACTGCAGCAGGAAGAAGAGCAGGAATTTATAGACTCTGGAATACTTTTGTATGGTCCAGGAATTGCTGATTGATTATTTGTAAGCGTTAAACAAATTTTTTTTTATAATATTCAGATTATTATAGTATAAAAAAACTTTAAACGCGTTTTTCTCAAAACAACATTTTTTGAAATGGCGGACAGTTAATCTCGGGATTGGCTGAACCGATTTACATAAACCTGGGCTTGTTTTGTTTGTTAGAGTCCGCTGCAAGACAATTTACCAGAAAATTGGAGAAAAAGACATAAAAAAAAATTTTATAGAACAAATAAGCTGAAAAAAGTCACTTTTTTTAACTTTTTTTTTTTCAAAAGTCCGCCATTTTTTTTTTACCGATTTTTTACTAAATGTGGTAAATTGTCTTGTGAAATACCTTCCTTTTTAGCATGCATTTTGATTTTTTTGTTTCAGACTAGCCGTTTCGGAGATTAACTGTCCGCCATGGAGTCATGTTTTTTTTAATCTACCCAACTTCGAGCGCCATCTATTAAAATGTAGAAAACGAAAAAAAATAAATAAAATTTTTTTTGTAAACTTCGATGTATTCTTAATTTGATACAAAAAATAAAAATTGATTAAATAATAAATTCATTGAAAAAAAAAAGATTTAAAAATGTACTATTTTCACCATTCTACAGGATACTAGTACCTTAAAGAAACAGGATTCTAACTGCTTCGCCAGATCTAGCTCTCAGTGGCTTCTACCTCTTTCCTCGGCTCAAACAAAACCTTCGGAGTAAGAAACTTGAAGATGATAGGGAAGTGATGGCCGCTATTGAGGTATTTTGGGAGAGTCCAGATAAATAATTTTTTTCTTAGGGTATCCTGGGTTTGGAAAACAGATGGACTCAATGTATTAACTTGTTAAAAGACTGTGTTGAAAAATAAATATATCTTTTAAGTTTGATCACCTTGGTTTATATTCATTATCATTACTTATTGATCAACCCTCGTATGTATAACAAAAATATATTAGAAGTTTAAAATTTACATCTCAAAATGATTCTACATATATTACAGACATATCAGTTAGATATAAATCTTCTTCTCTTGTGTAAAGCTCATTTCTACTAATATTTTTACTCATATTCGAAGATCATTAGTATTAAACTCGTTTCGCCGAAAATTCATATTTCTTTATATATATATATATATATTTATTTATATATATTTCATTATATATAGTAGGTAGGTCCACGATTTTCTCAAATTCAGATATCCTGAACCTTTTGGCGGCGGTGAGCGTTTTAGTTAATTTTGAGGTACTCCTATATTTCCAAGCAGCGTGAATTTTTGTACAAAAAAAAGTATTGGAAATGAAAACTGATTGTGTTCTTAGCTTGCCTATGACAAAAAATTGAAAATTTTGAGCCGTGTGTGGGTGCAGCGTGCCTAAAAGTAGGCAAGGATTTTTTTTCAAATTTTGATTTGTTATTACTTGTGATCAAAACATCGGATCATCGTGAAAATTGCAGAGCGTATTGATGTTGACTAGGACTTAGCATATATGGCCTGTAGCTACGGCAGGCTCCTGAAAAAAAAAACTTCAAATCATTAACCCTCCTCAAAAATTTTTGATTTTTGACAAAAATTTCAAATCATTGATAAATTTTGACTTTTGTCCACCATGTCAAATTGAAATTTTGAAAGTTCCGATTTGCACAAGAACGGCAACCCATCACCAAATTACCTATATTTTCAGCACTCGAAAGTTCTGTTCACGAGAACTGACGACCGGACTATCCAATCATAATGAAATTCACAGGGCATGTTAATATTAGCTAGGACTAGGTCTGATAGAAGTGATTTTGAAATGCGGGCAACCCTGTGGCAGTGGTACCATCTTGAAAAATCACTGGAAAAAAACATATTTTTAGCCTATAGCTTCCGATTCAGCCATCAGATTTTAACAAAACTCATACAGTACTTGAATCTTACTTTATGTAATATTTGGTGAAAATTTGGTTGAAAAATTAGAATAGGGCTGCCAGTTATGGTGATTTTTGTCTCATAAATATTGCAAATTTGTTCAGCAAAATAAAGCTTTTGTCCCTATAGCTTCCGGTCCAGTGCAGAAATCAAAACGAAGTTCATGCAGTAAATGGACCTTAATGTGAGGTAAATGTCGTAGGAATTTCGTACACAAATCATGAAAGGGCTGCCAGCTATGACCATTTTTGTATTTTTGTGGAATTTCTTTACTGAGCGATTATGTCATTAGATTTGCAAATGGGAGTAATCCTGCAATGAAAATTAGCAACAAATATTAACGCTTTAAAAATTTGAAAAGTTTTGAGGGTGGCAGCCCTAAAATTCTTTTCACCCGTAAAGCTTCCAGCACAGTGATTCAATCGAAACGAAATTTACTGGTTGGGTTTAACTTAACGTGAAGCAGATTTGGTATATATTTTGCTCTGCTGCTGACACAGGGTAACCAGCATTAGCCATTTTCGTAAATATTGCACCAACAGATGCTTGAAATTACATACTCATATGCAAAGCATTTGCGATAAAATTAAGAAACCAATTTTTAAATTTTCCGAGTTTTGAACATTTTTCGGATGGCAGCCTCAAACAACGTTAACAGCTGAAACTTTCGATGAAATCCTCCGATGAGAACGAAATTCAAAGGATAAGTTGATTTAAGTATGAGCTTGTTAAGGTAAACTTATTGCTGCTTCGTTGGGAAAGTGTTGCCAGCACTGAACATTTTCATCATTTGTGTTATATTCTGTTTTATTGCTTGAGATAAGGAATGGTTGATATGATTCTGCAAAAAAGTGTATAACGTCTTTCCAAATTTTTTGGTCACCCAAAGACAATTTCTTCGAAAATTAGTTTTCTTGCGGTTCTGATGCGCTAGAGTTTTTAAAGCATCTTTTGGAATCTCAAAATCAAAACAGCAACAATTATTTATTCTTAAGTGAAGAAAAAGTATTAGTGTCGGATAACGAAGATTTTTCTCCAGCGTTATCCGTGCGATTGCTTGCATTTGAGGCCCTAATAAAACAATTGATTCACATTATTCAGGAAAAAATATCTAACTAGAATGCACATACTTTGGTTAAGTTGAACTTGTAGATGCACGAGGCTCCTGGGAGTCTGAAGTGGATGGGACCACATCATTAATTTTTAGCATCATCACGATTTAATTGAACGCTATCATATTTAAAGCAATATAAATGACTTTATAATCTTTAGATTTTAAACTTTATAATCACTTTCATTATTTCAAAATCTTACAACTGTCACTTCTGGCTGTCATTTTTAAGAAAATGCCGTGAACGCGTTTTTGTATTCTTCATGAATTTCCGCCACCACATGATTCAGGAAGTTTCCTTTTAGTGAGAAGCTATTAGTGAGAAAAATTTGATGGGCAAGATTGTTAATAGATGAGTGCCAGATTATTCCGAAATTTAAATTTAAATGCTAAAAATAATTCTAGATGCTAACTCCGAATTTCGAATGCCGTTTTGGAAAAAATAATGCTAGATCTAGCATTCAAAATGTTAAAATGGCAGCACTGGTAACCAACCAACCAACCTTAACAAGTAAAAATTATATCGATGGATATAAGTCGGAAATGTTAAAATTTGTCACAACTAGCGTAAATAAAAGTTAATGATTTCCAATTGCTAGTGGCTATATCAATTGCTATATTTTCTGTTTTGATAAGCTTTAGAGACGATATACGTTGTCTATGCTGATTTGTAGACAAGAAGGGACCGATGATCACAATCAATATTCAACCTTAACAAGAAAGATGAAGGTTTAAACAGGTGGAAAGGTTAATACAGGCTTTCAAACATCTAACTAATATAATTTAGTCGCCATAGCAGAGATGTTTAAAAAAGATCAGCATCATTGAAAGGAGGGCCAGGAACAGAATAGAAGAATATCAAATGGGACGTTTTACAGGTAACTCACATATTGTGACATATCCCGATGTCCAAAGCAAGAGCACTTGCAGCGCACTAAGATCATTTTGCTAAAAAGTACAGTCATCTTGTGACTCGATCACTCGAAAAATCTTGCAATGGTCAGCATATAAGAGACAAGGAAATCGGATAAAGAAGGAATCGTTTATATATTGGATCGATTATAAACCATAGAAAGAGAAAAAAACCAAAGATAGACCCTTGCGGAGCACCTGATGCACAATAAAAAGGAACTGAAGAGCAGAAATTGACAGTGGCAATACAAATGCAACCAAAGATGTAAGTGGTAAACCTGGATAGGAGAGGACCGACTTGGTCATTGTTCCTTTGCCTTTGAAAAATCATAGGACCATATGTGTGAAGGAGAAGGTTGATTAAGGTGGATTTACCTTGAACAAAACCTTGCGGCTCATGAGCTAGGGTAGATTGGATAAAAAAGTATACTGTCTTGCAACCATTTTCTCAATGATTTTTCTAAAACAAGAAAGACGGGAAATAAGATGATAATTTAAGACGCATGTAGGATCACCAGCTTTGTGAATTGAGAAGATGTTGGCAATTTTCCAGAGAAAAAAGTAAACAGCAAACATATAAGCTTAGGTTGAACAAGATTGCATACAGGTGATTATAGAGATTTAGTCAGGATATTTAAAATATCATCAAACCACCACCAGTATTGTTATCGATATCGTTCATTAGAAATTTAATTTCTAAAGAGTAAACGAAAGCGATTCAGGAGAAAATTTGCAGAAAATATATTTTTGAAAGAAGCAGAAGGAGGGGAGTGATGTGAGAAGAAAGAGGAAAAGTAAGAAGCGAAAATTTCATACACACCATGCAGAATTGAGGCAGCTGTATTACACAAATGTTTACCATTGGGAATACTAGGAGAGTCTTTTCAAGGAACAGATGAAGGACTAAAGGGATTTTGGTAAGTTGGTTCTGATTGATGCTTCAATGCCAGCAAAGTAGATGCGCACCACTTGTCTGGCAGCATCTTTCGCCTTAGAGTGTAATTATTTGTACAATAGTAGATACGAAAGCCAAATCTTTTATATAAACTACGAGCTGCATTTTTGTGTCAAATATGGCTGCAACATCATTGCTATTCAGATCAAATATTCTCAGTCAAACAGGTGGTTGAAAAATGCTGGGAGTATAATATCGACGTGCACCAGGTCTTCGTAGATTTCAAGCAAGCATACGATAGTGTAGACAGAAATATACTTTACCGAATCATGCTTGACTTGGGAATTCCAACAAAACTCGTCCGCATGACTAAAGTGACAATGATGAACGCCGAATCTCAGGTCAAAGTCAACAGTGACCTATCCAACAGCTTCCACACCAACTCAGGCTTAAAGCAAGGAGATGGACTTGCCCCGATGCTATTCAACCTTGCTCTGGAATACGTCATCAGAAGAATACCAGCTGATACAACAGGCACACTACTGTTCAAGTCCACGCAAATAGTAGCATTCGCCGATGACGTCAACATTATGGCACGGACCATACCAGAAGCAAAGGAAGCTTTCCTAAGTTTGGAGTCAGAAGCCAAAAAAATAAATCTACGGGTCAACGAAGATAAAACCAAACTAATGACCCAAACAAGAAAAATGGCGCCAATCAGACAAAACTTGACCTTAGGAGACTACAACATCGAAAATGTAGATAGCTTCATCTACTTAGGAGTCCACCTTGATAAATCAGGCAGTGAAAAGGACGAAATTTTACGGCGAATAAATGCAGCAAACAAGGCGTACTATTCCATACTCCCCATAATCAAGTCTACGAACGTGCACAGGAATAATAAGCTTCGCATATACAAAACACTCGTTAAACCTGTGCTTCTCTATGGAAGCGAAGCCTGGACTTTGACTACGGACTCCGAAAAGGCGCTGGACGTATTCGAGCGCAAAGTGCTACGACGAATCTTTGGCCCCATACAAGAAGGGACAGAGTGGAGAATGCGATACAACAATGAGTTGTACCATATATACGACGACCCACCTGTATCCACATGCATTAAATTACGGAAATTACAATGGGCCGGCCACGTCGCAAGGATGGAGGCCAATAGACTACCTAAAAGAACGTTGGAAGGCAAAGCACAAGGGAAGCGTCCAGTTGGTAAGCCGAGGAAACGTTGGGAAGACACGATAGACGCAGACAGCAGGTCAATACTGGGGTTCAACAATTGGAGAACCAGGTCGCAGGATCGAGACGATTGGAGGCGAACGTTACTGGAGGCCAAGGCCCGATTTGGGCTGTCGCGCCATCGATGATGATGATGATCATTGCTAAGTCAAAGAGCATCATTCAGTTTTATAAGATAATTAGTTATTGTAAATTAAGGAATATGGTTCGATTGGAAAATATACAATTAGCGCAAAACCTCATTAATATCAAGGCTGCAAAAGAAAGAGTGCCAGTTAATTCTATTATTTCAATCGTCATACCAGTGAAATCAGCCTTGTGAAATTTAAAGCGTATTAAAAAAGGGGTTTTGTTCCTCGTAGTATTAACATTAATAATTTCAATGATAAAAGGAAATTGATGAAAAACAGGAGGTACATAGAGAAAGAGAGCAGCACTTAAAGAAAAGGATGATTTTGGTAAATTGAACAAAGCATGGTCCCGAATTCGATTGCTAGCATTTGGCATGTTATTGAGTTGTAAGTGAAACAAAGTGACAGAAACAATGACGTTATTATTGAGATATTATTAATCCAAATCATAGCCAAATAGGTAGAATACCAGTCTAGAAAAAGGAGGTTAAAAGCACCACAGAGCAGAACTTATACGGTGGAGAAACGGCTATTGAGGTACGAAGAAAGTTTCGCGAAGAATCGTCCATAAACTAACAGAGGAAGATTACAGGAGGTATATTTTGAAACAATGACTAAGGTTTAAGCAGAAGATCAGAAAATACGCGCAAAAATACATTCAACAGGAGAACAGAAAGGAAAATCATAAAAGAGAGTTCTGATGAATGCCTTATTAGTATCGATGAAAATACTTCCACCGTTGGAAATTCACTAGCTAAACGGTCTCGGTCTTTACAAAAAACGGTGTAATTGGGTAAAATTTCAGTTTGCCACCCTGCACTCAACAATCTAACATATCACGGAAATCGTTGAATAATATTAGTATTAGTTTATGTTTTATGTAAATGATTTTTTTCCGTTTTTATCCCTAATGATATTTTTATGCCTTATACAGCTTAGGCGAGTTATTTCATTGACTTTCTCCCACTATTTATAATTCTTTATTCACTAAACTATTTAATAAGCACTATTCATAAAACACTATCCAAAAAATTAATTAATTTTAAATTAATACAGTTAAACCTGCCGGTCGGGATGCTGTATGATCGAACCCTGGGCGTCATATAGAAGGCCGGTCGCGACTTGCAATCTTACAGGTACTAATGTACTTCTATTGGTCGAACTGGTCGAGAAATGTAAAAAAAAAAGTACATTAAGCACGCCATCTTGGTACGTTAATTGCTTTTGCGACCGGCCTTCTATATGACGGCCAAGATCGAACTTATTAAACAATTGATACATAATATGACCACAAATACCATTTCTTGACAAAATCCTCTCTGTAACTGGGCAACCTCTAGAATTGGACCATGGACCAGATAAACTGCTTCAATAATCCGAATCAACGGTTTAAAGATCAGCAGGAAAAAGTGTAAAAAGATAAGTTTTTCTTCCAAAAAAAAATGTTGCTTTGCCAAAGAAATAAGTGCACAGGTACCCGGGCAAGTACCCAAGCAAGTATCGGGGCAAGTACCCGCCTAGGTGCCAAGGTAGATACCCAGGCAGGTACTGTTATCGTTACTATCAGCAACGTGCACTAAAACCCTTTATCCCCAACTGGGATGCAAGGGCAGCAGTTTTCGGGCGGCTTTTGCTCGCGAAGAAAAGGTCGCGGGTGGGCGCCATTTGCTTCTAAACCGAATCACTGCCACGCTACCGTCGCCTTGAAGCGAAAAGAGGATGACGGACCCCTATGCGCAATCCCGTATCACTATCGATAATTACAACCCTATTCAATTCATGATCATACACTTTATTGCACTACTGTAACAATGGTAACTTTACTTCAAATCACGTTATCTTCTATCGCGTTACCATTCAATGGTAATCTTCCAAAATTTCTTCTATCTTGTAAAATTGCACTAAATTTAATTAACAATAGTATCTTACTTGCTATCTAACCTGCTGATTCCGGGTCTGACTACCCTGGATCGCCGCGATGCGTTTTCTCCCTTGATGGGGCCCTTTCCGTAGATCGATGCTCGCAATTGAGCAAAAAATTCGATCTTACAAACTTCCTTCGCCAATCTTCCTCCTCGTTCGACTCGCACTTTGCAAAACCACTATCTCATCAACGGAAACAGGTCTTTTCCTTCGTAGATTTCCCGCAAATCAATCGCGAAAAGTACGAAAGATGATTTTGCTTTTAGTGCTGCCGCTTCCAAATTCCAAAGATTTATGTCGGCGGTTATATATTCTCCAGTACAATTCCGAGTTAACACCAGAAAGAAAGAAATCTATTAGTTGGCTACCAGCACCTACAGCCTAGGACCTCCGTCCACTCACCGTGTTAACACCAAAAAGAACCTTTTTCATCGATCCCGCTCACAGAAAATTTTTCCTGGCGGCAGCAGGATTTTTGAATTCCGTTTTACGCACTCATCCGAATTCGATTTCACTCATTTGAGTGTTGGATTTCTAATTCACCTGACATTTTTCCCTCCGTGACGTTTCCGAATGTCAACATTTTACTGTCGTGCCCATTAATTCTGGTAGTGCTACTGAACTTTCGGCTTCAAATTCAAGGTAGGTGGCTATTTTGTATTCCAAATCTAATCGTTCAGTGAGAAAACATGTTTGCGATCCTCATGGTAACCTTTTATCTGATCGGTATAAGATAATATTAGCTTCCGACAGTGTATTCACTCCGCCGTGTTTTCGTGCGAGGATTTGTGCGTGTCTAAGTTTTCGGGTGTGAATGTTTCCTGACGCGTACGCTAGTGCCCTCCGCATCTTGGTTTCCTTCCGCGTATTTCGACTATCCTCCGCATCTCGGGTCAATTATATTCACATCTCATCGTTTACTTTAATCGCCTTTCGATCCGTGGCTTTGAGTTTGGGAATCAGAAATTTGGGCATCCACTCGGTATCCATCGTATGTAGGTCAATTGTTGACCTAGGTCGGGTGTCGTCAACATTGACGGCTCGACCCATACGTTGCTCTGCCTTGTCGGTTAGTTTGTGTAGGAACAATTCGATTCGCGATATCTGTGTTTTGCCAATATCGCGATCCGGATCTCGTTGTTGATAGTTATGGTGTTGTTTGTGGGTACAATTGTTTGTAGTGACTTGGTGTTGATTGTTTTCATGTTCGTCTGACTAAGATACCTTCAATAGGGGTCCATTTGAGCTCGTGTCGTTCAGTGTTGTCTTGTTGTAGCTTCTTAGATAAAACTAACAGCTAACTTAACCAACTAACATCTAAAACTAACATCTAACTCGATCTTAATTAACTCGTAAATTGTGATTGTTACCCAATTTCCATCGTTCTCACTTTTGAAGGACGATGGAGATTTTTTTTTTGTATGTATTATGTTCAAGATTTGATGCTTTAATTTAACAAAATTTCTACGAATCGTGACAGTACCCGACAAGGTGCCCGAGCAAGTACCCGGGCAGGCACCCGGGCATATCACTGACTTACCCTGTTTCGTGACGATCAGCTGATCACGGATTCAGTCTACGGATAAAATATTGGTGTGAATATATAATATAACGCCAGTATACAAGCTTCGCTTCTGAAATATTTGTTCCATATACCTATTCCAGTATATACGGCTCTTCTCTATTTTATTTTTATTTTTTTTTTTCATTGCTACTTTGTCATAAAATTAAATTGATTTGATTTGGCCGGAAAACAAATTTGCGGTCCTTTAAGTTAGCAAAAGAATACCGGGATGGCTTTTAATTTTTTTATCTTTTTGTAAACGCCAGCCTGGTACTACACCTGCAACTATATATGATTAATTTTGGTAAAAGATAAATTTTATACCTAGAGAAAGATACTTTCGATTTGCCAAGCGATGCATGGGCTTTGTAGCAGATTGTAATTTTCCATCAAAACATTTGGATCGCTGACATGTGTTCAAACCCAAGCATGGTTTCCAAGAAATGCTAGCCCAAAGTTTTCGCTTCTTAAAAATTTGGAGTATAAATATGCTGCATAAACTTTGCTTTACAAATAGCATTTTCCTATTCTTCCCATTAATAGCCCACAATTTGAAAAAAAGAAGATCAGAAGTTCCTGATGACCAATATGGAACCTTGATGAAGGGACATTTTACCCATGGTTGAGTGATTGTAGCCATATGCGCCGAGTTTTGTTGGGAAAAGTCAACTGCCATCACTGAATAAGGTTATTGTTAGAGGCTTCATTACGAAATTTAAACCTTTTTTGTGAGCAATTTAGACAGTATATATGGCCAAACTACGTATAAAATCAATTGCTTTGAGGAAATGTTGTGTCTTTTACAAGATTTCAAAACCAGGCATTCAAAAAAGGCTACGTAACAGTTTTGAACAGACCTTGTATGTAAAGAAAAGAGTGAGGAAATCTTCGTTTCTACTTATGTTTTTCAAATTGTAGATATTGTTTGTGACAATTAAATAGCGAGAATTTGTCATTTTCAATTAGATATTTATGTCAATTAGATATTTATGTAAAATTATTCGATTACACGAACGATTTATTCACACGAATTTATGCACTCATACGCTCACAATCTTCCCACCGAGTCTTATGCATTTGCTTCTTCGTTCTTTCCACTTTTGGAAGCACCCCCGAAAGTCTTCAGAAGTTAGACTGTTCAACATTGACGTTACAGCACGTTGAATGTCCTCCAAATTCTCATAACTCAGTCTTTTCATTGATTCCTTCAACTTTGGAAAAAGCCAGGAGTCTAGTCAAGTCAGATCAGAGCTTTACGGGGAGTTAGATAGCGTTCAAATGTTTCTACGAGTCAAAAGCTGTTGAGCAGGCGCATTGTCATGGTAAAGGATCCAACTATTTTTGCATAAATCAGGCCTCACGTTTTGAAATTTGGATTTAAACCACAGCTGTCACTGTTTTCAGTTGTGGAAGAAATTGTCGGTGCACAATACTGCCCTAATTCACATAAACGTTCTACCTACATTTTAGCACTATCGAGAAATTCAATGTTTTGTGTTTTTCTAAATTCTGCGGACATCTTCCCAACGGGAATCGCTGTAATGCATTCCGGACAGAATATATGCAGCAAACATTCTTGGTAACGAAAATGTAATCTGCTTGCAAGGAGTTTTCCAAAAGTCCATGACTGGTCAATGAACATCACTCGCAGAAATAAGGGGAAAAGAACTTGAGAGCACACATCGGCTATGGATAGTGTGCTATATAAAGCGGAAAGATGACAATTTCGGAGCATTTCAAATCATCACAGGTAAGTAAAATGTATGAAAAACAATAGTACCAATTCCCCCTAGTAGCTGCGTGAAAACGCTATTGGAATTTCCAATGAGTGTCACAATCACTCAGCATGCAATAGCCCCACAATTCGGGTAATGCAGAAGTACGATCGGCCGCCTGCCAAAGCTCCAATTCGTATTTAACCTAGATGACGGAAATGCGAGAATACGCACTGAAAAAACACATGGCGCCAGACGCCATAATTTATGGACTTCTGGCGCCATGTACATAGTCGATTTGGGGACTGTGATAAAATATAGCGCCACACGCCATAGTACATGGCTAAAAGTACATAGGAGCAGGCGCTATGCTTATAGCCCTCCACGCCATGTACTATAGTCCTCCACGCCATGTAATATGGTCCTCCACGCCATGTACATGGCGTGGGGGACTATAGTACATGGCGTGGAGGACTATACTGCCCTACTAAGCGCAAAAGCGGTATCTCAAAAAAAGTCGAAAAGTTTATTTTTATAACATTAGAAAGCTTACAACAATACGCATCTAATGAACTAAGCCTTTTAACAGTATCTTATTTAAAACATATAGAAAACACCGTAAGAAGTTTTTTAAATCTAAGTCCCGGATGTATCCAAGAGCGGAAGACCGCTCACCGAGAAAAGTGGAGTAGGGAGAATCCTCCACCAGCTCCAAACGAACCAAGTTCCTCGTCGCTTATCTCAATTGTACCTTAAATCACTAACGGAATTAGAGGTATATCAATATTACTACTTTTACAAAACTTCAATTATCTCGAAACTCGCTTTCATTGAGATACCGCTTTTGCGCTTAGTAGGGCAGTATAGTACATGGCGTGGAGGACTATAGTACATGGCGTGGAGGACTATAGAACATGGCTTGGAGGACTATAGTACATGACGTGGAGGACTATAGTACATGGCGTGGAGGACTATAGTACATGGCGTGGGTGACTATAGTACATGACGTAGAAGGCTATAAGCATAATGTCTGCTCCTATAAACTTTTCGCCATGTACTATTTGTATCGCCATATTTTACCACAATCCCGAAAGGTGCCAAAAGTCTACAAATTATAGCGTCTGGCGCTATGTGTTTTTTCATTGCAGTGTCGTGCATTCGAAGTCAATGCTTAAACTATTATGAGAATCTAAATAACTTTTTCTTTTTCAATCCTCAATTCGATTGATGTTACTCAAATGTCACTTCCTGACATTTATATGTTCCCTCACACAGTATGGCTGCGAGTTATAATTGAAGACATAGCTGAAGCCATATTACATGGCTCATGGTACTATGTAATATGGCGTGTGGGGCCATAATTGCTGCGCCATGCAATTATGGCGCTGAGAGCCATACTGCATGGCTCAGGGTACTATGTACATAGCGTGTGGGACGATAAATACTGCGCCATGTTACATGGGACCACGCGCTATGTAGATTCTGACATTATGGCGCTGGGAGCCATATTGCATGGCTCAGAGTACTATGTACATGGCGTATGGGACCATAAATAATGCGCTATGTTACATGGCTCTGGGGGCCATGTGGATTTTTTTCAGTGCGATGTCGGACTTTCCAAAAGGCTCTTACATATAAAGCTATAAAGCTAAAAACATAAGTTTCCCCTTGAATAAATCTTCGCAGCTTAGGACATGCAATGTAAAAAAGAAATAAACATGCATTGGATCGGTAATGCTTCCACGCATTACACGAAATGCTTAGCGAATAAATGCCGAAGCATTATTTTTCCCGATGGGTTAGGACGGGGCGAAAATTTAAACATATTTAGACACAAATACGTTTTCGTGAGATAAATCTCAAGTAAAAGCTTGCACATTGAAAATAGTTGTGGAAGACAGGTTTAAAGCAGACAGTACTTTTTTGTGATAACAAGCAACGAAAAACTGGTCGCACTGCTCAGCATAAATGTTCTATCTATGCATTGCTTAGCAAAAGTATTCTATATACAATAGAAAGAACGTTTATACCAACCACAGATACGAAAGAATATGGATACGAAATGGTTATCCGTGTACCCATACGTGAGTATGCCTTTTTTAATACACGCACAACATTGCTCTCTCACAAAAATTCCGCTCAGTGCGCCCCTTTCTACCGCACTCACAACCGAACAGTCTTAATGCTGTGAACACCAGATCGGTGTAAAAGCGTGCAACGAGCAACACGGAAAGAAACGTCAATGTCAGTCTGATTTGTGTCGGGGACTGAAAACATTGACTTTCAGTCTAAATTTGTCAAATAAAATTTGAAAATTTTTCTGCGTATTCGGTGGAAGCGTACATCTATGTTTGTGCGCAATGATTTTTGTCGGTTTTGCGAATAAATTAGTGGTGAAAAATTATAAAATAGTGCAATAACGAAATGCCGCGATCCAGGCTGCAAAAGTAGCCACCGAAGAGCTTCGTAGGGGATATCGTATTTTGGGTAGGTAAAATTAACCTTGGGCATCAATTTCGTTTTGTTTTTATGTGAAATTATAATTAATTTCATTCACAAAAACCATTTTAATCTCCACTCGCCGGTTCGGGGAAAGAAATGTCAAACGACGTTCAAAATAGCGATCTCTCGTGGTTTTTACATGAGCGTTACCATACCCAACGGGAAAAATAATGCGTACGGATATATTCGGTAAGCATTACGCGTAATGCGTGTAAGCATTACCGGACCATTACGCGTTGTTTCTTTTTAACATTGCATGTCCTAGGCTGGGAAGATTTATACAAGGGGAAACTCATGCTTTCAGCTCTATAGCTTTATGTATAAGAGCTTTTTGGAAAGTACGACATCGTATTCTCGCATTTATACGCCTCAATATGAATGAAAGCTTTGGCCGGCGGCCGATCGTATCCCTGCATGTGTGGTTTTTGCATGCTGACGCTCATTGGAAATTCCAATAGCGCATGATCTTTGCTACATACTAGGAGGAATTGTCTTCATACATTTTACTTACCTGTGCGTGATGATTTGAACTGCTTCGAAATTTTCATCTTTCCGCTTTATATAGCAGACTACTCATAACCGATGTATGCTTGCAAGTTCTTTTCCCCTTGTTTCTGCGAGTGAATTTCATTGGCCAGTCTTGGACTTATAACATATGAGCTTTCTCCCTTGCAGCATTTTCCATGCTCCAAGTCAAGTTTACGAGTATATCTTATAATTGCTGGAAAATAGCTTTGGAAGTCGGAAATGTGCATTACCAGTATTGTTTGATTCAAGCATTACGCCAGCATACATTACCGCGATTCCCGTTGGGTATGAACTGGGCACACACCAGTACCTCATTCTCACACCAGTTATTAACATGTCTCTAGGTCGATTTCTAATCAATTCTCTCTAATGTCTGTGATGCCAACCAAGGCGACGTAAGAGGTTTTAAGCAGATAAGACTTTTTTGTGATAAAATCCAACGAAAAACTGGCCGCATTGCTCAGCATAAACGTTCTATCTACGCATTGCTGATATCGAAAGAAAGTATCAATACTTTTACTTCCAATTAGTATCACAACCAAGTATTGATCTAAGTCCCGTACTCATTACGACATTACTGATACGTGTATATATCATACTTTACTAAATAATTTCCAAGATACCATATCGCACACAGATTTCTACAACAATAACAACAAAATCTTAAAAGAAATGACGCTTTTGTATCCAAAAGCGAAATGATTTAGGGTTATTAGTTAAAATTATATGGTATACCTATATGCAACGTTTCTAATATATAGCAATGGCATATTGATTTGAAATAAAAACCAACATTGAATACATTTATCTTTATTGACTTTAGTAAATTATTGAAAGAAATTCATCAGTTGTTCTTAATTTAATTAACACGACTCGAATTTTCTAGCTTTCAATCAAAACATTTTTTCAAAATACCGTTTTTCCTTAAAAAGCTAGATATTCTGCAATTATCGTTCCTTAAGGAATAACTTGGTATTTTAATCAAATCTTTTCAACAAATTTACGTTAAACTATGTTAAACACCACGTTTTGGTGGACTACTTCAGAGCGAGTCATATACATATGTGGTTCGCTGAAAAAAGTGAAAGTGTCTGAAAGTCATCATGTTTCACAAGTCCTCGCATTCATTTGGATCAAATCAGTGATGGGAAAATAAAAACCCTTAACTCGAAATTCAAAAATGTATTTTTGTAATAAAAAACCATAAGCAGTATTTCACTTATATTAAAAATTAAAATGCATAATTTTAATTTATTTTGAACTTAAAAAAATTGAGTATTGTTTTCAAAGCCAAGATTGTGAAAAGTGTGTATAATTTCAAGACAAGCGGGGATTAATGAAGATTGTTGTTAATCTAAATATGAAAATTTAGAAATTATAAAAAAGTGAAATACTTATGGAAATGCACTTTGAGCAAGCCGATCGTCACTGTCAAGCAGTTTCTGCTGAACTTGAGCAGTTTCCTTATCTTGCTTAAATCAGCTGATGGCCATAATGTCCAGGCCACCCTGCAGTCCATCCTGTTTTCTTCTGACTTCGATTTTAGTTTGGCCCATATAGCAGCATCTAGTTTGCTTGTGCTGTCAGCAATTGACCGTTGTACAGTGATGCAGGGGCTATTACTA
The DNA here is from genome assembly GCA_963978885.1 of Nemotelus pantherinus. Classification (NCBI taxonomy): domain Eukaryota; kingdom Metazoa; phylum Arthropoda; class Insecta; order Diptera; family Stratiomyidae; genus Nemotelus; species Nemotelus pantherinus. The sequence goes on from OZ022263.1 coordinate 151,637,533, forward strand.
GCTCCTAAACTTTTCCTTGCCAATTTATCGGCTTTTTCGTTGCTTTTGACCCCACTTTGCCCTGGTACCCACACAATCCGGATAGGAATACGCCTTGTCTTTTCATTGAGAGCCACTATGCAGACATCAACAGTTTTTGAAGAGCATCTGTAAGACGCAAGAGCCAGAATGGCTGCCCTGCTGTCGACGCAAATCGTCGTTGGTTTGGTTGATGTTCCCCGAATGGACTCAACTGCCATGCGTATTACATATTCTTCAGCCTGAAATACATTAGCATGGTTCGACAGTCTACACCACAGGTAAAGGTTCAAATTCGTAGAAAACACACCCGAGCCAATTCTGTCTTTGACCCGTCTGTGTAAATTCAGAGGACACCATCGGCGATAGCTCCCTTTTTCTTCCAGTCTATTCTTGTGAGTATTTTGATATGGAAATCCCTGCCAAGTTGTGTTATTCTGATCATATGGTCCGTGTCTTCCGCAACAAGCTCAAATCTTCTACGGCATTCTGTAAGAATGCCGCTGCGGCCCCAGTGATTTGAATCGTTCCACATGCCGAAACTTAAGCGCGTATTGCTGCTAGACCTGCGCTTGTAAAGCTGAATCGATTTCGGGGCATAAGTACCGAAATCATTTCCAACCCAGCCGTTGGGATGGTTCTTAAAGCGCCCGTAATACATATGCAAACTAATCTTTGCAGTCTTGTTAGCTCCTTGAAGTTGGTTTTACTCTCCGTTGCCTTCCACCACACGATCGCTCCATATACCAAAATTGGCCTCACTACACATGTGAATATGTAGTAGGCCGCCCTAAGCTTAAGATCCCACGTCTTGAAGTTAGCAGATTGGAATGGGAAAAGTGCTGCGCAAGCCTTCCCTATTCTGTGCTTTACATTAGCTCTCCAGTTCAGTTTCCTATCTGGTATAAGACAGGAAATTTTGTGAGTTTCTATAACATGTCCAGAAATTCGTTCGGGTCCTCCACCCAATCCCAGTTTTCCCTTCGCAGAAACGTAGGTACACCGTAAGTTACGCTTAGGACCTTCCTGATTCTAGCAGCCTCGATACTCCCTTCAAAGTTCTCACAGATTTCTCTCCGTGCTTCGTGCTTGGTGTGTTATGTCTTCTCTTTGTATCGATCCCAGTCTTCTACGTTCTCGGACCGCCTTGCGTGGTTAAACGCCCTTCATGTGCGACCTCAATCCTCTGCAAGCTCATCATTCCACCATAAAGTAGCATTTTTCCTTACGGGCTTTCTGGGGCAAACGTTTTCGATATAACTGCACCAGCTTTACGCAATAACCGTTCTAATAGCACTCATGTAGCAGGTATCATTAAATATTTCCTTGCTTATACGTATAAGTTGAAGACTGACTTTATGTCTTCGCAACAGTGAAATGGGTCGCTCTTAAGTGGGCTACGGGTTCTATCTAAATACATTTCTTATCAATCAAACTGCGGCCGTATAGCAGGGTTTTTTGATGGTTGTTCCGCTTACGCCAGGATGATAATCCGAAGTGCTGCAATCACTATCACTTTCAGCTGCAATTGCTACTTGTTCACACATTCCTTGGAAACTACTCAATATCTTTGCGCATGCAGTCGGATCCTGAAAATATGTAGTTTTGTATGTAGGATCTAAAATACTTCCTAATGCTGCAGAAAAGTTGACAGCCAGATCTCTTCTTCATTTGTTCAATCGCAATGCTCTTGACCATACTTATAAGCCCGTAATTTTGAATATTTGGTTTTTGAAGAGAAGATGAAGGCAGTTGATGAGTGGAATCACTTTACTTAGGGTAACATACTTTTCACTAAATACTTCCATTATTATATTATCAAATGGTTGCATTACAAAACAAAGTTGTTTCACGATTTCAAGTTCTCTTGAATTGGGCATTTCTGGACCATTAACATCTCTTAGAAGCAACTGTTACAGAACTTCCGATAGTTCAAGAAATCTTTCAATTATATAATATCTAGAGTTCCGTCTCGTTTTAACGTCAAAGATGACTCTTTGTAACTTCCCATCTTTTGATTTTTGCTATTCTCTGAGGTGGTAAAAAATGTTCATGCTTATCTTTATTCTCTTTTTTTACTAGGCATTTTGAAAATGATAGTCGTATCATTTTTGTTTTTTCATGGTTCGTATATGTATACTCAGCCCCAACTATAATGTTTTTGTTGCCAATAATGGTATATGGTTCATTCTTGCTATTTCCCTATGCTATTTGCCCTATGCACAAACATCAGAGCTTGACAACAGAATAAGCATTTGCACACATGCTGCATATAGATTTTCGAATCTAATATCACCATAAAAGTATTGATATGAGTAAAGTATCAAACAGTTTCGATTCTAGTATAATTTAACTTGCTATCAAACAAAAGTAACGAAACCGTACTTATATCAGTACTTTCATCGTGTCCCTACGTTTATGCTGAACAATGCGACGTTTTTACTAATGTTCGAAGAACATTAGTATTAAAATCGCTTCGCCGAAAATTCGTCATATATATATATATATATATATATATATATATATATATATATATATATATATATATATATATATATATATACATATATATATATATATATATATATATATATATATATATATATATATATATATATATATATATATATACATATATATATATATATATATATATATATATATATATATATATTATATATTATATATTATATATGTATATATTATATATGTATATATATATATATATATATATATATATATATATATATATATATATATATATATATATATATATATATTCATATATATATATATATATATATATATATATATATATATATATATATATATATATATATATGAATATATATATATATATATATATATATATATATATAGATATATATATATATATATATACATATATATATATATATATATATATATATATATATATATATATATATATATATATATATATACATATATATATATATATATATATATATATATATATATATACATATATATATATATATATATATATATATATATATATATATATACATATATGAATATATATATATATATATATATATATATATATATATATATATATATATATATATATATATATATATATATATATATATATCAGCAAAATGGTTAAGAGAGATAATCTCATATAACAGGTAGGTCCATGACTAGAAGAATTCAGGTATCTTAAACCTTTTGGCGGCGGCGAGCATTTAAGTGAATTTTCAGGTGCTCCTATATTTCCAAGCAGTGTACATTTTTGTTCAAAAAAAGTACGAGGGATGAAAACTTATTATGTTTTAAGTTTGCTTATGATAAAGAAGTCGAAATTTTGAGCCTTGTGTAGGCGCTGAGTGCCTAAAAATAGGCAAGTATTTTTTGTCAAAATTCGATTTGTCATAATTTCTAAGAAAAACAATGGATCATCGTGAAATTTTTAGAGCGTATTGATATAGACCAAAATTTTACACACATGGACTTTCAAGACTGTGCGGGCAACTCTGTAGCTACAGCAGGCTCCTGAACAAAAATCCTTCAATTCATCGACCTTCCTGAAAAATTTTTGATTTTGGAAAATAAATTCAAATTATTGATAAATTTTGACTTTTGTCCACCAAGTCAAATAAAATTTTTCAAAATTCCGCGGTAAACAAGAACGGCAACCCATGATCAAATTATCTCTATTTTCAGCACTCAAAACTTCTGTTCACGAGAACTGACGATCGGATAATGCGATCAATATGAAATTTACAGGGCATGTTGGAATTTGCTAGGACCAGGTCTGATAGAAGTGATTTTGAAAAACGGGCAACACTATGGCAGTGGTGCCATTTGGAATAATCGCTGAGAAAAAAAATTGTGTTTGGCCTATAGCTTTCGATTTAGCCACCAGATTTTAACGAAATTCACGCAATAGGTGAACCTTACTCCAAGATACATTTCATAGAAATTTGGTTTGAAAATTAGTATAGTATAGGGACGCCAGCTACGGCAATTTGTGTCTCCTAAATATTGTAAATTTGCTCAGGAAAATAAAGATTTTTTCCCTATAACTTCTGATGCAGAGATGAAATCAAAACGAAATTCATGTGAAAAGCATATCTTGTTGCAGTTGTAATTCTGTTGGAATTTTGTTGAAAAACCGTGAAAGGGTTGCCAGCTATGATGAATTTCGTAATTTAGTTACATTGCTATATCGAGCGATGTTGTCATAAAATTTCCAAATGGGGATGATCCTGCAATGACAATTAACAACAAATATTTACGTTTCAAAAAGTTAAAAAGTTTGGACGATGGTAACCCTAAAATTTAATTCACTCCTATAACTTACAGCGCAGCCATCGAAACGAAATTCATAGGCTGGGTTTGACACAACGTGAAGCAGCTATGGTGCTAGCACATGATTGCCAGCACCGGACAATTTCGTAAATATCGCACCAACAAATGCTTCCATTTTCTATTCATAAGCAAACCATTTACAATAAAATAAGCAACCGATATTTTAATGTTCCGAGTTTTGGAAATTTTATTGTTTGTTACTTGAATCTATAACCAACTTTATTGGCTTATTCATCTGCATCACCCCCTTTTATGGTAAGCATAATTTATGACAAACGACTTCGATTATATCAAAGCACTAAAAGATTATATAAAAGAAAAGCATCTAAGTTATATATCCATATGCTTTTAGAATCGTCAAAAATTGGTGCAACTGCACCAAATTGTTTATATAATGTTATTTTATTTGAATAAAGCTCTTTGCCCTATAGCCTCCAGGACAGTCATGGTATCATAACGAAATTCATATGACAAATTTAAATTATTGTAGACAATATTCAGTAGAAATCTAGTTTGGAAAACAATGATAGGGTTGCCAGCTATGATTGATTTTGTATATTTTGACATAGCTTTAGTAAGCGATTTTATAATAAAGTTTTCAAATCGTAGTGGTCTTGTAGTGAAAATACACACCAAATACTAAGATCTAGAAAGTTTGAAAACTCTTGCGAATGGTAACCCTAAATTTCTTTTTATCCCTATAACTTCCAATGCAGTAATCGGATCAATACGAAATTCGCAAAGCAGGTTGACTTCAACGTGAGCAGATATGACTCATTTTTGGCTTCAGTGCTAGCAAAGGACGGCCAGCACGAAGTGTTTTTGTTATTTTTGTACCAATAAATGCTTGCATTAAGTATTCACATCGCGAATATACAATATATAACAATATATATATACATACAATATATAATATATAAGACAACAACAATATAACAACAATATATAACAATACACTCAAAATCTGCACAAATCCTCTACTGTTCTTCGAACATTAGTATTTCTAGCGGTTCTGATGCGCTAGGGTTTTTTTTTGTAGAAGGGGTGATTTTTCATTATTGATTTTAATTTAACATGGGTTTTTCATAGTTTGCAGAATGATGTAACAGAGTATGCAGTTTTTGAATCCATTGTTAACTCAAAAATGACAAAAATGTAGAAACAGATGGTTGATGTGACCTCGAGACATCTTGGCTTTCGTCGGACGCTTTCCTCCTCTGCAACCCACTGTTTTCCCTGTCGACGAGTCTCAGGGTCGTATTGCTATGCCCAGCTTTCATCGACCGTAATTATGAAATCTATTCAGTCACGTCTTGCGTTCTGAATTCGCTCAACAGGATCCTCACAAATCGACGGTTGCAACTGTTTTTGCTCAAACGTCAGCATATTTGGGACAAGCATTGCACACAGCTTACCCATCGATAAATTATTCTGTAACTTCTCGCGAATGGTTTCTATGTTGATACCAAGATCAGTTGACAACATTCGGGTTGTGGGGAATCAATCTGAACGCACCAGCATATCCATACCCTCGATGTTTTGTCTAGTGTGCACGATTTTAGGGGAAGCTGACCTGGTGTCATCTGTCACCGCTTCTCGACCTGCTGCAATTTTCGTATCTACATACGTGATATTCTGTCAAACAGTCATTACCGAACACATGTTTCAATTTTTGGAAGATTACGGCCGGGTTTTGGCCGGACTTCACAAGTATTTGCCTTACGACTCCAGACGCTAGAAACAAATTCTTGTTATTTAGTTGCCACATCTGGATTGGTTAAGAAGCGTTTCTTTTTTGTTCTGGTCTAGTAGCCCCATGCGTGGCCATGGGCTTCTTGTTGAATTAATGTAATCATAGAAAATTGGTACCTATGTAGGTTATTCATCTTACCACTTAGTGTGTGCATACTCTGTGGACTTCCTCCAGCTACTATGTTTCTTTCTATGTATGACAAGTTGTGGTGTGTTCTCGTCAAGGTTGACGTTTAGGCTACTTTCTGAAGAGCTCATCCACTTGAAGGTGATTCCAGGTCACTGGCGCAGTGTTGTTATTAGATATAGCACATAAACCAGAAGAACATTCTGCAAACTTGTTTGGTAAAATTCTTGACTACGGAAAGGAGTTAAATAGACTTATTCGTTGTGAAACAATGTCTTGTCTCAGTTGAAAGATAAGCATGAAGTATAACAGCTGATGAAATCAAATAAGCTAAAAAGTTTCTCTTCTCAACTTTTTCATCAGAAAGGGCCTTCAACCCCTCTTTCTATATTACGTGCCATTAAAATTATTCTTTTAACTCTACCGTTCCATTCTTTTGTGGTTTTTAAGATTGCAATATCATATGACTGTCATGTACGTCATACACTTAACTGCACATTGTAAAAATATCTTGCAACACTTTTCCTTCAATACCAAACTTTAAATTTGCACATTCACCACAGTTGACACGTTGAGTTGGATAAACGTCATTCTATTTATTATTATTATTGTCATCGTTACAACAAATAAACAATATGTTCTCGTATCGGACACATTACTAAAAACATTACTAAGCGAACACGTGCATTTGTGTTGTAAACGGGTAAACACTTACCCTTTAACAACAACAAATGCACGTGTTTGCTCGCCAAGTTGTAGAACATGTTCTATCGTCTGTAGAGGCTCTAACGGACTCTTGGACAGCACTTTGGGGACGAATAACACATCTCTGGATAACGACAATTTATGAAATGAAATTGATGGCCATTTCTGGAATACGTTTGTTCACTGTGGTGATTCCGTTTGTCATTGCTTCAGCACGAACTGGTTATTAGAGTGAGTGTATGGACGTTATGGGAATGTTAAGCTGTATTGAAGTGTTGCTATTATAAATTATCAAAACGGGCCAGATGTGATAATGACCCTCACGAACACGGCTCGCCGGTCATCCAGAGAAAGTCGTCGTTAACGTTCACCTTCAGGTTGCGCTCAAGTGGAAATTGCATTTTTGGTTGGTTGGATGGTCTTTTTATTTGGATATTACTGGCTGGATACTAGTCAACTCATCGGTCCCAAGTCCACCAATATTACTCACATTAGATATGCAAACACTAAACGATTATGAAAGAATGATTGGAATTTTTGTGGTTTTCCTCAGTTCATCTATTTTTGTGTTTTTTTCTTCTTTGTAATGTAAAAGTGGACGCAGAGATGTAGTCGTTAAAATTAAATTTGTATATTTTAGCGAATAAAACGTTGCCTGCAGCAACATCAAAACATCCAGCGAATAGAAACTTTAGATAAAGTCGTTGGTCTCGGGTTATTATTTATTCAGATTTCAAGTTGTATGAGAGTATCTATTTTTGAAAAATCCTAATCGCTGGTATACTGAGTGTAATCGGAAGATGATTTGGATCGAGATGTATGAAAGGTCGTTACAGTTTTGTAATGTTGTATAAGTTGTAATGTTGTTTTGTAATTTTGTATAAGTTGATGGAATTTTTGAGTGGTAAGCATGTGATGGATTTCGGAAATTACATGGCACTTGTTTTGAAAGCTAGTGCTTTGGTACTTTGAAATAATATTGAAATTGGATATGAAATGGATTTGACGAAGTTAAATGTGTGCTGGAGCATTGAAGAGTCTATATAGATTATAGCGTGCACCTGCAGGATATTGAATTTTCAGAAGATATGTTTGCTCAAGTGCACATGTGTACCTTATGAAGATGTGATATAAGGAACTGCAATAATTTTCAAATGTATAAGCCATAGAAAAGTGGATTTAGATATTTTGTAGGTCCTGTTCATATGGCATTGTAATCGAATGAAGCAAAATATTTGAAAGCCGTTTTGTAATTCGAGCAACCTCTACTTTGCGGCGCTGCTTGAATAAGAGCGACAATAGAACATATTTAAATAAAGTAAATTTTTTTGGTCAAAGTCCAGATAAATGAATATAGAATGTTCTAGAGTAAATGATTGTACGTTAGACACGCGAATCAATTTGCGAAGTGGGTTATGTCGATTTTTGTTCCAACTATGCGATAAAATTAGTACCATCAAACTCTTCGGTATATCATTGAGTCTGCTTAGAATTCACTATCTATTATCATCCACAAAGACAAACGAAGAAAGGGTTGTTTCACAACAAATGTTTCCAGCTTTTTTTAGCAATTGCTCCCATTCCTGATATATCCATGGTAAATAATTGAATTAAAAGGCAACGTTTTCTCTTTTTTAATCCAAAAATGATGCCCTAACCTCAAGTCATGGCAACGTATGTGATCGATACATTTTCGATTTTTGATTTCGAAATCGAATACTGTCAATTGGACAATTCTTTATTTGATTTGATTGAAAATTGAATTAAAAGAACCAAATAGTTTGAAATTGTGTCATTTCAGTTCAGTTCAGATTTGTCTAATAAGGGTGACAGTCCATAATCGAATCACCAATGAGCTTTAAGCTTTTTGAATCTTAATCGATAGGTACACCAGGATAAGTTCGTTTTAGAGTGCATCACGCATTAAAAACAAATAGTTTGTAGTGCATCACGCAAATAAATACTTTTCGAAAACCCACTGCACCAAATCACAAAAATCTGCATACACCTAAAAAAAAATTTTAAAATTGTTTTCTACACAAAACAACATAAAATTCAAATTGAGTGTGTTTCAATGGTTTTCACTTTCGGATACATATTGCGCACGAAAATTATAAAATAATAAAGTCAACAGAAGATCAAACGGAACAAAGTTCACAAACATGTGCCATAATAATGTACATACATTTAAAGAGTGATCACGATTTATAATACTGTTGCATGCACGCCAAACGAACCGTATGAAGCTGTGGCGGCGCCAAAAAATGCTAGAAACGGCTAGGAAATACTCGACATACATCTCATACATGTATTTCATACATGTATTCAAACAATCAGATAAAACGCAAAATAATCCTCTAGAAACCAGTTTGAGAATCTGCGAGAAATATATGTTTGATACATGTGTCTCGTACATGCAATTTGTAAACAAGTCGCAGACAGAGCCCTCTAGAAAGCAAAAGCAGAACATTCGAGAACCCAAGACACATGCGAACACGACACGACTATAAATACCGCCACGAGAGGAGCTGGCAATCAATTAGTATAAAGCGGAAACAGCAGAAAGGCTGTTACTTTGAAAAGCGATACAGCAAATTAGTGTATCCGGGCGCGGTTAATTAAAAGCGATAAAGTGCGAGTAATTATAGTGCGATAATTAAATTTTAACGCGAAATTATAATAGTGCGATTTGTGTGAATAAAAGTGTAATTAGTGTTGATAAAGAAAACTGTTTTATTTCACGAATGTGAAGAATATCGAATCCACGAAAGGTGTTTATCGGTAAAACACAACAATACTCTACTGGCATGAATTGTTTTCAATAGCAAGTTGGGCCACCATTTGCTACTTCAACTGCTTCCAACCTTTCAGCCATCGAAAGGAATCTCCATTTTGGCTTTTGATATTAACATTAACTTATAAGAATAAGAATGAGACTTTCCTCAGATTCCTTAAAACTGACTAAGATAACCTGAAACGAAGGTGATATTTCGGAAAACAACCGAAAAAATAAATCACAAAGTTTTAGAAATATTGCATAAACTAAAAAACGTATACATTAGATTCAAATAGTTGTTCTCAAAACTATCTTATTTTCACTCTGGTTCAAAATATTGCATCTACGAGGTGTCAACAAGACGACTGAGGTAGTCGTTCATCATCCGTCACCGAGACCAGACGCACCGTAGAGCTCTGGGACCGATTTACGTAGGGTTTGTTATGATTAGTGTACGTTTAATTTAGTAGTGAGTTTTGTTTGAAAATAAAGTGTAAAAACACTATCTTGGCCTTTATATTCGTGACAATTTTCAGAAGTGGGATCTTCCCTAAAATTCGTGCCGCCCTTTGTTATACCTTAGACTGTGCTATCATCGTTTTGAAAATGTCGGCTGTAAAATTAGATACGCTCACTACCAACCAGTTATGGGCCGTGCTGCAGTCGCGAACCGCCGAAACAAAAGCGGGATTAATCGTACGACAAACCGAAGAACTGGGAACCGATTAGATCAGCCCAGACAAAATCGCTATCGAATCAATATCGCGCAGTGAATTTGAAGAAATCGCCGCCATTTCCACCACCCTTAAGAGTTTTATGGAACACACCACGCACACTACCGCCGACATACCGTCCAACGTTGCCGATACGCGGCCTGCCACTTCACCACCGAGTACATCTTTACCAACGATGGAAGCCGTCGCGATGAATGATCCACGGGTGCCGAGCAGCAGTACACCTACACAGATGAATGTGAGATTTGTTTTGCCAGGCAGTATTGAGCATCCTATCGTAAACGTTGCTACGATTTTGCCGAAAAACGACGACAGCAGTGAACATCCGCAATGTGCACATGCAAGAAATGCCAGCTCAGACCCGTTTCCTCCGAATCCGACAACTGTAGCAGTATCGCAAACAGATGCAATGCGTTCGCAACTTGGATGTCGTGCGCTTACGGTTTGAGAAGTAAGCGAAACGTTGCCGGATTTCGATCCATCCTCGAAGTTCTCCCTCACATCTACTCAATTCGTGAATCGTGTCGAAATGCTGAAATTTACATTTGGATGGGAAGACGGATAAGTACTTCTAGCCGTCTCAGCAAAACTAAAAAAAAACGGCCAAACTCTGGTTTGATAGCCATCAACAACCACACACAAAGTGGCAGTCACTGGCAGCCGATCTAATTCGAAATTTCCCGAATGATATTGACGAAAGTATCGTGCACGCTAAATTAATGAAAACAGAGAAACGCTCACACCGGGGCTCGACTAGCAATTTACCCTGCAATTTCCGATTGCAACGAGTGTCAAATTTATGGTATGCAATCTGTGCGTGGGCAATTTGATGGCATGCAATATCATTTCGAAAATGCCTCTGAGCGAGAGAGACGTGCGCTGTATCTGAGCGTCAAATGCTCTTAAGGAGTTATTTGAAGTGCAGAGCCAAGAAATTCCCCAATTTCCCAGCATTTCATACTCTGTAGACTATTTTCATTGCTCAACGAAATCAAAAAATCCCTTTGAATTCAGAATCCCTACGCGAAATAAACCAGGCCCACGGTTCAGCGCCATTTTGAAATCAAGAACTGTCAAAATATTGCAAGGCAGATTGCCGAGCAAATTGCATACCATATTGCCTACCATTTATGGCATACCATAAAATATTGCATGCCATAGGCTGCCTCCACTAGCAATTTCAAATTTCATGCAATGGGAAATTGCTAGTGGAGGCAGCCTGTCAGGAGAAACGACAGAATCGTTTTTCCATCGAATGTGTGCCATTGCTCGACGAGATAGTGTGAGTGAAAGAGCAACCGTGAAGTACATACAGACGAACTTACGGCATACCGCGTTGCAGAACTCGATCGCTAGCTTCGATCTTGCAGCAACAACAGAACTTTTTGCAGCTATCAGACGTTTTTTCGCCAACGCAAGCATTCGTGGAAACGAGGCACGCAGGCGATACAGCGTCGGACGCGCACCCCGAGAAAGTGGAAACGGTAAAAACATATAGATACAGCAACAAGAGAAGTTTGGACAATCTACACTTAGGTCAAGAAATAGTCGTGCGGGCCGCCGATAAGAGGTAGTATGCTATAACTGTTGGGAAACAGGCCATATCTCGATCAACTGCAGACAGCCACAGCGATGTGAACATTGCACTATATGTAGTCGTGTGGGTCATATAGCCGCACATTGCCCAAATACGAAAAAAGGCAACGTTTTCAAAATTCATGAGCCGATGACGACGAAAGAATTCAGCTCGAAAACGATAAAAGTGAATGGCATCGTTACAAATGCGTTCATCGACGGTAGCGACCGAACTCTAGCACGAAAATCTTTTGCCGAAAAATTAGGTGGAGAAACAGATTGTTTCGTCATCCTAAATGGGTTCGCGGGTGGTAAATTCGTGTGTGATAGTCAAGTCAATGTGACTATCGAAATAGATGATGGAAAAACTGAACTACCTATTCTTGTAGTTACCGACAAATTGATTCGGGATAATGTGCTGATAGGCCGTGATGTACTCTGCAGAAAAGACAGCAGAATTTTTATTGAAGGGAAAAGATGCCGTGTTGAGAAATTGGATGTTATCGGCAACATAGAAGTGAGTAAAAAGGTGACGCCGTCAGAAAAGCAAGAGCTGAAAAGCGTTATAATTAAGCATCAAGCGTGCTTTGCGAAAGACCTAACCGAGTTGGGGAAATATTCGCTTACTAAAGGCGGCTTTAGATATGCGGTGTTTGTCAAACACATCCTATTCGCCAAATACCGAGCACCTAGTCAAGTCATTTGGCTTGGTGCTTGCGGAATGACAAGCACAGTGAATTAGATATTCGGGGATTGCCAAATGTTTGCCAAAACTGGAACATGTACGAGCTGCTCATCGTTGTTCCCTCCCGCAATTTTTTTGTGAAAAAACGAAATATTTGCTGCATCTCTGAGCATTAATAATTAATTATATTTATATCTTTAAACATGGATTTAAATATGGATGTTGATTCAGCAGATTCAGTTGACATTATATGTAATTATAAATACCGAATGTGTAAAGCGGGGATCCGAACATACCCAAACACAGTGCTCGTCTACTTTGATGTTTGTTGAAAGTTCGACAAACTACGGGAATAGCGAGCACCCGAATGTTTGTGCTTGGCCTAGGGCAAGCACTAGGCGAGCAACCCAACCACACATGCGAAGTTTGCCAAACTAGGTGCTCGGTATTTGACAAACACCGCATATCTAAAGCCGCCTTAAAATGAATATCGAACTTACTATGGCAAATCCAATTGGCATCAAACCTTACCGAATCCCGTTCGCCAAACGAGCCATAGTGCAGAGCATTGTGAAAGATTTGTTGCAGCATAACATAATACGCCCGTCAGATTCACCGTACGCTTCTCCAATCGTACTCGTGGAGAAAAAGAATGGGGAACATCGTCTATGCGTCGATTACCGCCAGCTAAATGAAGTGACAGTAAAGAAATCTTTTCCGATGCCAGTTATCGACGAAATTTTCGCGTCTCTTGCTGGAAACAAATATTTCTCCTGCCTGAATTTTCGTATGGGATACCATCAAATTGAGATCGACGAAACGTCAAAGAAATTTACCGCATTTGTAACAAATGACACAAAGCTGGAGTTCAATAGAATGCCATTTGGGCTTGTCAATGCCCCCGCCGTGTTTCAAAAGGTTATGAATGATATCATCAAGAGGTGTCCAATGGTAAAGATCATCGCTTATTTGGATGATGTCATAATTCCGACAAAGACAGCAATAGAAGCGATAAACAATCTCGATCAATTTCTGAAACGTTTGAGTGAATTCGGATTAACACTACGACTCGAAAAATGCCGATTTGTTCAAGACAAAATTGATTTTTTGGGTCATCGGATAAACGAAAGCCAGATCATACCTGGGCGAGAGAAAATAGTAGCTATTGAAAACTACACGCGGCCAACTACTGTCACCGAAATTCGACGATTTTTGGGTCTAACCGGTTTCTTCAGGAAATTTGTGCAAAATTATTCGATCGTTGCTCAACCCCTTACACAACTTCTGAAGAAAAATACACCATTCGTCTGGGGCCCCGAACAAAAAAATGTGTTCATGAAGCTTATAGACATTTTGTGCCGAGATCCTGTCCTTACCTTGTACGATGCTACTGCTGAGCATGAAGTGCATACCGACGCCAGCAGCGGAGGGATTGTTTTTGTTTCAGTCGTCCGATAAGACAAATTGGAAACCGGTAATGTATTACAGTAGGCATTGTACGGAACCCGAAAGCCGATATCATAGCTACGAGCTAGAAGTACTGGCTATTGTCGACGCTCTAGATCGATTTAGGATTTACCTTTTAGGTAAACAATTCCGTCTCATAACGGACTGCGCCGCGATCGCTAAAATTAAGAACAGTCGAGAATTGATCCCAAGAATTTCACGTTGGTGGATGAGACTGATGGAATATGATTTTGAGGTATTACATCGCAATGGAAGCAATATGAAGCATGTCGATGCACTGAGCAGAGCACCCGTTGAACCACCGAAAGAAATGGACACAGCTGGGTTCGTAATGACTGTGGATATCGAACAACGAGATTGGTTGCTAACGATGCATCTACAAGACGAATATTATATCGGTATTGCAGGGTAAAACAAAATCTGAACTTGAGAAGCAAATAACATGTGAATATGGGATAGATATACATCGATTATATCGGAAAGAAACTGGCAAATTAAAATTTGTTGTGCCTAAATCGGTGCGTTGGCGTGTCGGACAAACCTTTCATGATCGAATGGGACACTTTGGAGTCGATAAAACTATTGGCATAATCAGGGAATACTTCTGGTTCCCACGCATTCGCAGGTATGTGAAAAGTTATATTGATTCATGCGTAGAGTGCTGTTACAACAAAACCTGAGGTGGAAAACCGGAAGGTAGCTTCAACTATAGTGCCATGGATCCCATACCTTTTAGACTATTACATATCGACCATTTGGGACCATTTGTTCGAAGTAAGGGAGGCCTTCAATACATCATTTCAATTTCTGATGCGTTTAGCAAGTATTTGAGTGTAAAAGCTGTTCGCAATACAAAAACAAAGCCAGTTTTAGATGTTCTCAATGAACTGACCAGCTACTTTGGATTGCCTGGAACAATTGTCACCGACCGTGGAACTGCTTTCACTTCCAAGGAGTTCGAGTCATTCTGCCATGAGAATCAAATTCGCCATGTCAAAACAGCCGTCCGCACACCGCGATCCAACGGCCAAGTCGAGCGGGCAAATCAAACAATTTTAAATTTCATCCGAACTACGACGGATAATCCTAAAACTTGGGATGAACATCTTTGCAGTCTCCAGTGGTGTGTAAATTCACAAAAGAACTCGACGACAAAATTCAGTCCAAACGAATTGGTTTTTGATTTTAAGTTGAATGACGTCATCCACAACCGGTTACTTTTGGCTGTCCAAGACGATACTTCGGAAACGACTGATCTTACCATCTTTGAAAAGCGAACTAATGCTCTCGAAAATATAGCAAAAGAACGCGAGAAATGGAAACAACGTTATGATGAAAAACATAAGGCGCCGACGAGAAACAAAATTGGAGATCTGATCGTCGCTGAAAACGACCCTCCATCGACCGGGGAGTCCCGGAAGTTAGTTCCAAAATTTAAAGGGCCATATGCAATAACTAAAGTTATTGGAAATGATCGGTATCTCATCGAGGATATACGAGGGATCAAAATATCTTTTAAACGATTTTGCTCCGCTTATGCTAGTGATAAAATGAAGCCGTGGTGCAATGTACCGCCTGAGTTGGATGGAATTGAAGATGAGACGTTCAGTGACAATAGTATCAAGGACCATCCTGAAACAGGAAAGGCCGAGTGTTAACAAGATGACTGAGGCAGTCGTTCGTCATCCGTCGCCGAGACCAGACGCACCGTAGAGCTCTGGGACCGATTTACGTAGAGTGTGTTATGATTAGTATACGTTTAATTTAATAGTGAGTTTTCTTTGAAAATAAAGTGTAAAAACGCTATCTTGGCCTTTATATTCGTTACAGAAGGTTGATCCAAAATTAGTAATAATCGGCTATTTCCAGTTCGCATAAAATAAAAAAATTTTTTTTTTACTATACCCAATAAGTCAACATAAATAAAAACATAAATAGGCCACATCTCTCAGGAGGTATATTCATTTGAATATGAAAAGTCGAAGAAAGAACATCAAAATGGAGAAAAATGAAATTAAAGTTATCATTAAGTACCTGTATTTGAAAAACTCTAGCGCACCTGAACCGCTAGAAACGCTAATATTCGAAGAACAGTAGAAGAATCGTGCAGGTTTTGAGTGCATATTCCACCACATGAGCTGCTTATTACGGCCAAACTGTTTCAAATGCCACGTTTTACTTTGGTCTCAAGAATGCATTATAACTCATATGGTAGAAGGTTTCAGATATTACCACTGGCATGGTTTTCAAAGTTTATGAAAGAAAAACACTTGTTAATTATATTCGTTATTAGTTGCTTATTTCACCAAACTTTGAAAGCAGCATCTCATATAACATCAATGAAGAAAATGCTCAGTGCCTGCAGCACTGTAACTGAAGTTGGTGTTTGGGGCTGCGATCCGAAAAATTTGCAGAACTTAGGGAATTGAAACATCAGTTATTTATTTTCATTGTAAATGTTTCCGGTATGAATACTAACTGTAGGCATTTATTGATACAAAAGTAGCACAACCGACTCGTGCTGGCAACCTTTCGCCAGTTTCAAAGCCAAGAATATATCACATCTGCTTCACGTTGTTATATTACATTCGAAGTTATAGGAGTATAAAGAAATTTAGGGTAACCTGCAGCAAGTTTTTTCAAATAATCGAAAGCCTAATATTTGCTGTTTATTGTCACTACAATATCATTACCATTTGAAAATTCTACGATAAAACCGCTTAATAAAGATATTGCAATTAAACACAAAACCAACAATAGCTGGCAACCCTATCGTGGCTTTTCAACCAAATTTGGCCTGAATAATGCTTATAATAGGTTCCATTAATTGTATGAAATTCGTATTGATTTCATGACTGCACTGGAAGTTATAGGGCAAAAAGTTTTATTTTCCTGAGAGAATTTTCAAAACCAAAGACACAAAAATTACCATAGCTGGCAGCACCAATCGAATTTTTCAACGAAATTTCTATCAAACAGAGTTTAGAGTGAGGTGCAGCTACTGCGTCAATTTCATGAAAATCTGGTTACTAATTCACATTTCATAGGGCAAAAAGCAGTTTTTTTTTCTTTGTAATTTTTCAAGATGGCACCACTGGCACAGAGTTGCCCACAATTCAAAATCGCTTCTATCAGACCTGGTTCTACATAAGTCCAATAAATTCTGTAAATTTCAATGGTATCTGATTATTGGTTCGTGAATTCCCGTGAACAGAAGTTTTTGATGCTAAAAATATAGGTTAACTGGGAAAGGGTTACCGTTCTAGTCCGACATGAAATTTCCAAAGTTTTACTTTGAACGTGTAGATAAAGCATAAGATTTGTATACAGATTGGTTTTATTGTAAGAAACGGACATTTTTAGGATATTCGATGATTTGAATGTTTTCACTTCCAAATTTTTATTTTTTCAAATTTAAGATACCAAAATTATCATAGCTGGCAGCTCCAACCCAATTTTTCAACCAAATTTCTACCAAACGTGGTTTAAAATAAGGACCAGCTACTGTGTGAATTTCGTCAAAATCGAACGATTCAATCAGAATTTATAGGGCTAAAAGCAGTTACCTTTTTTAGTGATTTTTCAAGATGGCACCACTGGCACAGAATCGCCCGCATTTCAAAATTACTTCTATTACACCTGGTCCAGCAATATATTCTGCAAATTTCAATTAATTCTGCTAATCGGATCGTGAGTTTCCGTGAACAGAAGTTTTTTATGCTAAAAATATAGGTAAATTGGGCAAGGGTTACCAGGCGTGCCCGTTATACCATATCAAATTTTTTTTTGGTTTATGTAAAAAAAGCACGAAGTTCGCATATGAGTGGCTTTTTATTGAAGTAACGGAATTTTGTCAAGAGAGGCGATAATTTGGAGGTTTTCACTTTCATTGCTTGCCCTAGCTTCAGGGTTGCTAGCACGCACATCAAAACTAAAATACCAATATGTCCTGAAAGTTTGGTAATGATTGAATAGCTCGGTCAAAAGTTATCGCAATTTAAAAATTTTCAATTTTTCCCGTTCTCTTTTTAGGCACCCAGCGCACCCATGGGGTTAAAAAATTCCAAAGCATTATCCAAATCACATGTAAAACACGTTCGAAATTTATTTTGTTAACTTTATTTTTGCAAAACTTATTTGTGTACGGAATAATAGGTATGTTTAAAATATCACTAAAATGGCCGCCGGCGCCAAAGGGTTAAAGATATTTAACTTTTTCTGAGACCTGGCACCAATGTGTCCTAAAAATTTCAGTTCCTGAGATTTTTTCACTGAAATTTTTTGATGATATATATATATATATATATATATATATATATATATATATATATATATATATATATATATATATATATATATATATATATATATATATATATATATATATATATATATATATATATATATATATATATATATATATATATATATATATATTAGGTGTACAACTTTGCTTCCGCCGTTTTTTTCCGAAATTCGAGGCTTTATTGTAAAAAACTGGTTATACATTTATGATTCAAAGTATTGTGCATCGCTGGCCACTACTTTCTTCCATCTTTCGGGCAGCATAGGAATCCCGCGTTGAAAAAATTGGTCATCTTTTTAATCGATCCACGAATCGATCCAATTTTTTACTTCTTCATAAGACCGGAAGTGCTGGTCAACCAGGCCGTGTGCCATTGATCGAAACAAGTGATAGTCCGAGGGAGCAACGTCTGGAGAATACGGCGGGTGGGGTAGGACTTCCCATTTCAAAGTTTCCAAGTATGTCTTCACCACTGTCGCAACACGGGGTCGAGCATGGTCATGCTGTAAAATCACTTTATCATGTCTCTCGTTGTATTGCGGCCGTTTGTCTTTCAATGGTCGGCTCAAACGCATTAATTGCGTTCGATAACAATTGCCTGTAATTGTTTCAGTCGGTTTTAACAACTCATAATACACTGGTCCCACCAAATACTGAGCATGACCTTGGAACCGTGAATATTATGTTTGGCTGTCGACGTGGAAGCATGGCCGGGATATCCCCATAATTTTCTGTGGTTAGGATTATCTTAATGAGCCCGTTGTTTGTCCCCAGTCACAATGCGATGCAGAAAGCCTTTCCGTCTTTGCCTTGCAAGCAGCTGTTCACAAACACACAAACGCCGTTCAACATCTCTCGGCTTCAACTCGTACGGCACCCAATTTCCTTGTTTCTGAATCATTCCCATGACTTTCAGGCATTTTGAAATGGCTTGTTGCGTCACTCCCAATGATCCTGCCAATTTTTGTTGCGTTTGACACGAGTCTTGATCAAGTAATGCCTCCAATTCTGCATCTTCGAAACCTTCTCTCTTCCACCGCCATGCTGGTCTTCGACGTTAAAACCGCCGTTCTTGAAGCGTTGAAACCACTCTCGGCACATTCTTTCACTAATAGCGGCCTCACCATAGGTATTTGAGAGCATTCGATGAGCCTCAGCCGCAGATTTCTTCATATTAAAGAAGAAAATTAAAACCTCCCGCAAATGACGAGAATTTGGCTCGTAAGCTGACATGTTTAATCGAGAATAACTTTATGATGCACACACAAATCGACTAATATTTCGATGACGTTATGTTTACAAATACCTAAGCTTATTGTGTGACATTTATGATCTATTAATGTCAACTACCACTTACCGCTACAGCCATCTATTGCAAAACGGCGGAAGCAAAGTTGTACACCTAATATATATATATATATATATATATATATATATATATATATATATATATATATATATATATATATATATATATATATATATATATATATATATATATATATACATATATATATATATATATATATATATATATATATATATATATATATATATATATATATATATATATATATATATATATATATATATATATATATATATATATATATATATATATACACATATATATATATATATATATATATATATATATATATATATATATATACATATATATATATATGTATATATATATATATATATATATATATATATATATATATATATATATATATATATATATATATATATATATATATATATATATATATATATATATATATATATATATATATATATATATATATATATATATATATATATATTAATGTTGCCCTTAGTAAAAATGTGTGGAAGAAGTGATCAAAGTGATCAAAGAATCGTTGCCAGAGAAAACCATATGAAGAAGATTTCTGTGCGTTGGTTGGCCAGAATGTTAACCGATGAGCAAAAGAAGAATGTTAACCGATGAGCAAAAGAAGAAACGAGTCAACAGTTCGAATGGCATTTTGATCCAGAAACCATGGCAGTTCATATATAGAAATATGAATTTTTGGCCAAAGTGATTTTAATACTAATGTTCTTCTTCGAACATTAGTAAAAATATCTACCAAAGACGAAGACAGCGACTTTGTAGAAATATAAGGGGACTCTGCTCCTCCATATTCCACCGTTGCACGCTGGACCAAAAAGTTTAAGCTGGGAAAAATATCCACTGAAAACAAATACCGCGAAGGACGTCCATCCACATCCTTCACTGAAAACAACGTGAAAAAAGTCGAAGATTTCGTATTCGCAGATCAAAGAGTGACCATCAGGCATATATCTGAGGTCGCAAGGATCTCATATGGCAGTGATCAAAGAATCGTTGCCAGAGAAAACCATATGAAGAAGATTTCTGTGCGTTGGTTGGCCAGAATGTTAACCGATGAGCAATAGAAGAAACGAGCCAACAGTTCGAAACTGAATCTCGAAAAGTTCCAGGTATATCTGGACAAGTTTTTGTCACTTTTTGCAGCCATGGACGAGATCTGGATCCACCATTTTGATCCAGAAACCAAACAGCTATCGATGACCTAGAAGGGACCCTCTTCACCGACACCAAGAATCTGGATCCAAGAAGAAATTCAAGGTGTCGAGTTTGGTAGAGAAAGTTATGCATCCGTTTTTTTGGGACGCTGAGGGAATTATTGTGGTGAAATATTTGGAGCAGGAAGGCACTATATGAGGCTTTTATTACGCAGACTAAATCAGAAGATTGCGGGAGGCTGTTAAGGAAAAAAACGCGGCAAACTGCGAGCCGGAGTGCTGTTTCATCAAGACAACGCACCGGCTCACAAGGCACCAGTTGCGATGGCTGCAATTCAAGCAACAGGATTGGATCTGCTTGAAAATCTGCACTATTTGTCAGATCTAGCTCCCAGTGACTTCTACCTCTCTCCTCGGCTCAAGGAGCACTTTCGGAGCGAGAAATTTGAATATAATAGTGAAGTGATGGCCGCTGTTGAGAGGTTTCAGGAAAGTAAGCACACATCATTTTTACTAAGGGTATCTTGGGCTTGATAAAAAGATGGACTAAATGTATCAGCTTATTAAAAGACAATGTTATTTTTAAGTTTAATCACCTTGGTTTATATTGATTACTATTACTTTTGGATCAACCTTCGTATGCCACGTCTGGGGATTCAATTTCGTAGAGTTGAGACTTGATTCACAATAAATCTTAATGAGTGTGAAATGGCAAGTTCCATGATTTATTTCAATCCTCATAAAAGTGGATTGAAGTGGCAGTCAACTGGCTAAAATTTGCCAACCGACTAGGAATCGGTCCTCCATCCACTTCGGCTACTCAAGTTTCGAATTAGAGAATATTTGTTGCCAATAAAACACTTTTAATACCCACCGAAAACATCAAAGAAGGTATCCTAGACCGTGAATGATGGAAAGCAACAGCAAATAGTTTTAATACGATTCATTTTACTTTTAAATGTCATCACGATAATAGGGTATCAGTTACATTTCAAAAGCTTGCAAAAGCAATTAAAGAAAAGTAAGCAGCATACTTGAAGCTACCACCGATGGGGGCGCCTGGATTTACACGGACGGGTCAAAGACGGACACAGGAGTTGGCTCTGGCGTGTTTTCTACGGATTCGAGCCTTAACCTGCGGTGTAGACTGTCGGATCATGCTACCGTCTTTCAGTCTGAACAACATGCTATGCGCATGGCAGTTGAGTCCATTAGCGGAATATCAACCAGACCAATGACCATTTGCGTCGACAGTAGGGCAGCCATTCTCGCTCTTGCGTCTTACAGATGTTCTTCAAAAACTGTTAACGCTTGCAGAGTGGCTCTCAATGAAAAGGCAAGGCATATTTCTATCCAGATTATGTGGATGCCAGGGCATAGTGGGGTCATAGGCAACGAAAAAGCTGATGAATTGGCGAGGAAAGGTTCAGGAGCTAGCGATTGCCCCTGCATCACTGTACCTCGGTCAATCGCTGACGCCACAAACAAACTTGATGCCGCCATATGGGCCAAACTAAAGTCCGAATGGGAAAACAGGCTGGACTGCAGGGTGGCCAGGACATTATGGCCATCACCTGATCCAAGCAAAAGCAGGAAACTGCTCAAGCTCAGCAGAAACTGCTTGAGAGCCACGGTCGGCTTGCTCACAGGGCACTGCCTTACCGCATCTCATGCGAAGAGAATGGGACTGACATCCAGCAGTTTATGCAAGAGGTGCGAGATGGAAGAGGACACCATCGAGCATACTCTCTGCGATTGTCCGGCCCTAAATAATAAACGCCTCAAAATTTTTGGTGCATACCACTTTCAAGGGTTAGCAGAGGTGGCCGGTACCGTCACGCTGAGTCAGCTGATCCAGTTTGGCGAAGCGGTCACTTGGCAGCTCTAAAAAGCCAGCGGAGGGTGGCAAATGGGCCCAAACTGGTGGCCTAATGCAAGCCGCGTTTCCCGGCAGCCCTATTTACTAACCTAACCTAACCTAAGCTGCATCAACAATTTTCGTATCATCAGTAAGCACACAATAAGCAGTCCATATATTGAAGATTAGGTCAGTTTAATCCTTTCTTCCTTTTTCGCATTTTACTCCCTTTTCATGTGAATGAAAAATACGGAATGAGTAAGAAATAAAAAAAATGAAGTTTCCGGGGGTAGCTTCAATGACAAAGTGGCATAATGCTTCATAAAAGCTTAAACCAATCTTTGTTTGTGCTTCTCCCTTTTCAGAAAACAGTCTCGGAAGATCAATTTTGGCTACTATGTGCTGAAAATTTTCACTAGCTTGAAGTATTTAGCTCCCATTTTTATTAGATTATTTATAAATTCAAACTTCATCTCAAGACTCAAAATCGACAATATATCTATACTTATTTCCGCCGATTTTACGGAGATTTTAAGAGATTCTTATTTACCATTCGGGAAACAGTAATGGGACGGAGATACTCCATGGTTCTTTTTGCAGCATTTGTGAAACTGTATCGTATATCGTCAGGTTTTGTCTTTATTAACCTTTTTAGTATTATTTAATTCAATAATTTTACAAAATTTGCTGAAACATTAATAATTTAGAAAATATACAAACATTGGCGCCATTATTTACCAATCACTGAAAGTTTTGTCCTATTCTAATTTGGGCACTGTAATCTATTCCAATAACAAAGTTTCCTGCGACAACCTATTTCGGGCCTTGGAGTTAGTAGAGCTATAATTTCATAATCGAGGTTTTACGAAAATCAAATCACTCAGGTGCTTACTCAAAGATAGGTTGGCTTTGAATTCAGTCCCCAGGTTAAACATTTCATTTTACCTTTAATCGCTTTCACCTCAAATCCTCCGGAAATTTGCGAAATCACAAACTATGAGCATAAACTAAGCCAATTGTGGCTAATTTTGACAAACAACTTGGATCTTGAATAAAATACTCACTGTTCAAGTTAATTCATCAGCTAAATCCCGCGCGATATTTCAGTAATTTTTTCAAAAAATTTACTGGATCTGTAGAATTTTAAAAGTTCAAAAAACCGATCAACCCATTTAACCCTAATTTTACAGTACTAAATTTCAAGTTGTGTTTA
The DNA here is from genome assembly GCA_963978885.1 of Nemotelus pantherinus. NCBI lineage: Eukaryota > Metazoa > Arthropoda > Insecta > Diptera > Stratiomyidae > Nemotelus > Nemotelus pantherinus. Next base: position 151,661,637 of record OZ022263.1, read on the forward strand.
AGCATATCTAAATATATATGCTGGATCCATTTTGATTGACTAAATACCAGATTTTCACTCCCCTCTCCTACATGTACTCCCAGCTTAACACATTTCCACCACCGAGATTACCGTTAGTACAAGATATATTTTCTCATAAAAAAACTTTATACGCCCATCTTTGCTAATAATTTTAATTGCTTTATATAACTTTCGGCCAAAGTTCATTTTCATGATTTTTATGTGATATCACAAATATTAGCCTCTTTCTTCGATAATGTTCACTGATATATAGAGTTTTCCTGGCTGCTCTACTTCTGAACCTTTACTTTGCGGACTACATATATGCGTTTCTCCTCTATCGTTGAGCACTTAAACAACCCATTCAAGGCTTGCAAATGATAAATCCAGTTTCTTTGTAATTTCTATCATACTCTGGATTGTAGCGCAACTTTTTTCAACTAAATTTCAATTTTGCTTAGTGATTACCCTTCAGAATGATACCTCACTGTTAAGGCGACGTAGCACCTTCAAATTGAAAAAAAAATGTTATTTTCAAAGGCTTGTTTTTAATTGAATAAAAAGACATATCTTAATGAAACTTTTTACACATACTTTATATGTTTTAGACTACATAAACAAAATTGTTAAAAATGTTTTGTGGCCCCCTGTCGCCTGTTACAATTTTTTGGAAAATACACCAAAAAAACCTGGCGTGCATGATAACTGCCCTCAGGAAAGTCTGAAAAAACAAACAAAAACGGGGTTTTGACCAACATCAAAGCGGCCTTGGAATGAACTAAAAAAAAAAATTTGGTTAAAAAATAACAAAATGGCGGCGTTTTTTAGAAAATCGAGGTTTTTTTTTCCCCAAAAATCGGCTATAACTAAAAAAGATTAATGCCGATTTTTTCATCCGAGGTTCATTCTGAGCATTAACATGTGCAGATTAACGTGTTAAAATTTCAAAACGATTGGATAATATTGTTTTTCTTAATCATGCACGCCAACTTGAAAAACGTGGTTTCGAGAAAATCGCGTTTCAAGTTAAAATTCAATATTTTTTGCAATAAATCTTATCGAAAATTAATCTGCGATGCTTGGACCATACAATACACCTTCTTCTTGCTCATACTCCTCCTCTTCTAAAGAGTTTTGCTCCCTTCGAGCAGTTCTGGCCTCTTTAGATGCCTCAGTCGAGTGTTTTTCCGCCTGGTTAATTCTTGCAGCATCTCTATGCTCTGCATGTTCCAGCGCACATTGGCCAATTTTAATTCCCATGACTTGCATTATTTTCAAGATAGCCATAAATCCTTCATTAAATGTACATACAGAAATATTTGCAGCCATATTTAATACGTTTTTCCCACAAAAAGTATGTTTGGGGGTCAAATTCCAAACACAAGAATTATAGTTTTCGTTATTATTCTGCGCAAAATTGCCCAAGCAACGCTTTAATAAATCTTCTGATGATAAGTCATCATAAATAGGCTTTAAAATTTCTTGTACCTCATCATCTAAAGGTGGAGGATGCTTGAAATTGTTTAATGCATTATCACCCGCTGCCTCCGCCTTGCGCCAGTTACACCAAGTCGTTTCTCCAACAGGACAATAACAGTGTTGAGGGTTCTCATCAGTTGAAATTTTGTGGTAATATGCTGCCCAAATTTCCTTGCGCATATTTTCAACTGAATCAGGATTTCGTCGTATAGTTAGGCCATAATGCGTGGCTAAATTTTTCATTAATTTTAGTGTCAGGTGAACTTTTTTCGGACCTTTTTTTGGAGATTCTACACTTTCTTTAGAAACATCTTTTACAGCTATTTTTTTATTTTTTTTGCCAAGGCTAGCTTATTTTTTGCTTCTTTTAAAGGAGATGACTCATTTATCTTTGTCTACACTTTGGCTTAAGTCGATTTAGCGATATAGCGAAGTGATCGAAAATCATAGAAAAAATAATCTTGGGGCGCTTCGCTATATATACTCATAAATTTTTACTAATGTTCGAAGAAGAACATTAGTATTAAAATCACTTTGGCCAAAAATTCATATTTCTCTCTCTCTATATATATATATATATATATATATATATATATATATATATATATATATATATATATATATATATATATATATATATATATATATATATATATATATATATATATATATATATATATATATCATCAAAAGATTTCAGTGAAAAAATCTCAGGAACGCGCCACCCGAACCCGAATTTTCAGAACATATTGGTATTATTTAGTTGTAAATTTGTGTAGCTTTTGATGAGCGTGCTGGCAACTCTGAACCTAGGGCAAGCACTGAAAGTGAAAACTTTCAAATTATCGTTTCTCTTGAAAAAATGCCGTTTCTTCAAAAAAAACCACTCATATGTAAATTTCGTGCTTTGTTAACATAGACCAAAAATAAAATTTGATATGGTATAACGCGCACGCCTGGTAACTCTTGCCCAATTTACCTATATTTTTAGCATCAAAAACTTCTGTTCACGGAAACTCACGATCCGATGAGCAGAATTAATTGAAATTTGCAGAATGTATTGGTCTTAACTAGGACCAGGTCTGATAGAAGTAATTTGGAAATGCAGGCGATTCTGTGCCAGTGGTGCCATCTTGAAAAATCACTAAAAAAGATAACTGTTTTTAGCCCTTTAAATTCTGATTGAATCCTTCGATTTTGACGAAATTCACACAGTAGCTGGACCTTACTTTAAGCCACGTCTGGTAGAAATTTGGTTGAAAAATTCGTTTGGAGCTGCCAGCTATGATAATTTTGGTGTCTTAAATTTTAAAAAATAAAAATTTGGTAGTGAAAACATTCAAATCATCGAATATCCTAAAAATGTCCGTTTCTTACAATAAAACCAATCTGTATACAAATCTTATGCTTTATCTACACGTTCAAAGTAAAACTTTGGAAATCTCATGTCGGACAAGAACGGTAACCCTCTCCCAGTTAACCCATATTTTTAGCATCAAAAACTTCTGTTCACGGGAATTCACGAACCAATAATCAGATACCATTGAAATTTACAGAATGCATTGAACTTAAGTAGAACCAGGTCTGAAAGAAGCGATTTTGAATTGGGGGCAACTCTGTGCCAGTGGTGCCATCTTGAAAAATTACAAAGAAAAAAAAACTGCTTTTTGCCCTATGAAATGTGAATTAGTAACCAGATTTTCATGAAATTGACGCAGTAGCTGCACCTAACTCTAAACTCTGTTTGATAGAAATTTGGTTGAAAAATTCGATTGGTGCTGCCAGCCATGGTAATTTTGGTGTCTTTGGTTTTGAGAGTTCGCTCAGGAAAATAAAACTTTTTGCCCTATAGCTGCCAGTGCAGTCATGAAATCAATACGAATTTCATACTTTTAACGAAACCTATTATAAGCACTATTCAGGCCAAATTTGGTTGAAAAGCCACGATAGGGTTGCCAGCTATTGTTGGTTTTGTGTTTAATTGCAATATCTTTATTAAGCGGTTTTATCGTAGAATTTTCAAATGGTAATGATATTGTAGTGACAATAAACAGCAAATATTAAGCTTTCGATTATTTGAAAAAACTTCCTGTAGGTAACCCTAAATTTCTTTATACACCTATAACTTCGAATGTAATATAACAACGTGAAGCAGATGTGACATATTCTTGGCTTTGATACTGGCAGAAGGTTGCCAGCACGAGTCGGTTGTGCTACTTTTGTCTCAATAAATGCCTACAGTTAGTATTCATACCGGAAACATTTACAATGAAAATAAATAACCAATGTTTCAATTCCCAAAGTTCTGGAAATTTTTCGGATCGCAGCCCCAAACGTCAACTTCAGTTACAGTGCTGCAGGCACTGAGCATTTTCTTCATTGGTGTTATATGAGATGCTGCTTTCAAAGTTTGGTGAAATAAGCAACTGATAACGAATATAATTAACAAGTGTTTTTCTTTCATAAACTTTGAAACCCATGCCAATGGTAATATCTGAAACCTTCTACCATGTGAGTTATAATGCATTCTTGAGACCAAAGTAAAACGTGGCATTTGAAACAGTTTGGCCGTAATAAGCAGCTCATGTGGTGGAATATGCACTCAAAACCTGCACGATTCTTCTACTGTTCTTCGAACATTAGTGTTTCTAGCGGTTCAGGTGCGCTAGAGTTTTTTTTTGTTTTAGAATTTCAATTTTATATTATTAAAATCATGTTTTAAAACCTTCATTCTAACATATTCAATCAAAAAACAAAAATCGATTTTTTAAAAATTTGGAGGTGCTACGTTGCCTTAATTTTCTTATTTCTGGCGATATATCCTTCCAATTTGAAACCATTCTAAAAGTAATGCACAAAAAACTATCTAAACTAACATCGTTTAAAACTGAAATCCAAACTAATTCGTTTGACTTCCACACTTAGAATGAGTATTTGTCGACTTCAACCACTTAATTGCGGAAAAACGGTAAAATGTCCCTCCTTTCGCAAATGGATGTAGATTTTTGCCGTAGAGCTTTGTACTAGTCTCTGGAAAACTAATGTATATCTTTATTCAACGTAAAATAATGACAACTTCTTGGCTATTTTATAACATTGCATATGTATTAAACTAGTTGCAAACAATTTCAGTTCCTTAATGCATATTTATTTGCAAAACCAAATCCAAAAGACTCGTCTTGTCTAAGGTGAAAGTAATCCAGCTTTTGAAATCTCCCAAATTTATTTTAGAAGTATCTGAAAAAAAAAAACAGACAAAAAAATTATTTAAAAGGTGGTGCTCATTTTCTTGTAACTATTTACATAGGAGATTTTATGTTCACAATAAGCCACATTATAGTTTTCCTATCCCAACCAACTGATTGAATTGATTGTTTTTTTTTGGCAAAAATGATAAATAAAACAATAAGTTCAATTACATTTTAGTCTACAGCTCAGTTTTTTTCATATTTATAATTGATAGTCACTACTTGTCACTTTTTCCGCAAGTGATTCAATATTAAACGCATATTATGTATGGTTCCTATTATTTTGTTGGGTTGAAACGTCGTCTCAATTTTGATGTTTTAATATTAAATTTTCTGCATTTTAAATAATTTATAATGGTACCACAATTAAACCCAATAAGCAAGGACGATAGGCATAAATAGTTAGTCGACACTTTACACAGCTGCGAAATTTTCATAGCTCAGTAAACTGTTAATACATTTTCGAAAAAATGTTTTTGTAGATATTAATTTTATCGATTTCTTATATTGATTGAATCATCATCCAAAAAACTCTCTCAATACACGTAAAAATCTCCAATACATAAGCTTTTCGACAAAATTTTCAATTTTCCAATCACACTTCTCTTAAGATTCTGTTCACAACCTAAACACTCATATCAGATCTCATTAGCACATCTCCGACTGTATAAAACTGAAAGTAAGAGCGTCCGCACACGGGTCGACATTTAATCGACTCGACTGCGACTCGACTGCGACTCGAACTCGAACTCCTTGCGATTTCCAATGAATGGAGACCCGCACACGGGTCGACTTGTGCTCGACTCGGACTCGGTACGACTGCGACTCGACTGCGACTGGTCTCGCTCGAAGTGTTTGGAACGGGAAAAGTCGAGCAAGACGCGTGATATTTTTTTTCGAAATATATGAAAGTGGTTTTTTTTTTATAATGTATGCATTATTAATTATTTTATTTTATGTATTATTATTATTGGTTCTTTGAAAAATATTAGTGTTTCTGATAAAGTATCAGTATTTTTTATATGTTTGCATAATGTAATGTTACATATTGTAATGTTATATACATGAAATTTTCCTACATATATTTGAATTATGTTGGTCACAAAATAGTTGCACCTATATGTTCATAAAGGTTATTGATTTGTGATCATGGTTCCCTTCTTGTCTATAAATCAGCATAGATAAAGCAGAGCATAATTGATACGGGAAACTCGATCGTTTTGCGGAGTAAGCCGTCGAAAGCAGAATCAAAGTGGAATTGTTTTTGCGGGATGATTAAAATTGAAAATTTTATAGAAAATGTTTTTTTTACAAAATGGTTTCGATCATATGGACTGATTCTCATCAGACTCCAGCTTACAGTGCTTACTTGACTGATGTGACCACTTGCAGTTGTAAATCAGTAATTTTTATTTACGTTAGCTGTGACAAATTTTAACATCTCCGCAAAACGCAAAACAATCGAGTTTGTGTGCGCTGGTGTCTGATGAGAATCAGTGTATACTTTCGAAACCACTTTGTCAAAAAAAAGTTCGAAATTTTCAATTTTAATCATCCCGCAAAAACAATTCCACTTTAGCACCAATATATTTATTCAAGCAACAGCGAAATGTTTATAGTATAGTTTCCTAACAAAGAAACAAGCTTGCAATTTTTCAGGATGAATTTCCACTTACTGGAGAAGCTTTTATTGAACACTAGTTGTTGCTGCCAATTGCTAATGATTCGATTGGTATTGACATTCTTAGATTATATAGCAGTGCCATCTGCGAGGATAGGAATTTTGCACTTAGAGTGTGGAAGAGAAGCGTATAGCTATTGAATTTAGTTGGACCCTGGGACATGCTTGTCAGAATATTAATGGAAGTGTTTCATATCGGATTCAATAAAGGTCGGATCATTATTACTTGTAGTAATCCATAGTGGGTGAATATAAGTTACACGTGACAGAGCGACATATACTAATAACATACAAGTATATAATATTAATGAAGATCTCTCTAGTAAAATTACTTTCAATAACCGACCAAGACGCACCAGATTTGCAAATCTGCTCAATGAATTCATTCATCACACTACTTATCATATAATGAGCCCATTAATAGGTGCTGTGGATTATTCAATTCTATAAGCAGCCACTACTCTTCAGGGATTACCAAATCAAAATTCAAAAATAACTGGTCCGAAGCCCATTCCACATCCGAACCCGCTTAACTTCCATCGTTATGAGCCTAAATTTAATTAAAACAATGTAGAGTAAATGCTACAAAATTTGTGATGTATTGAAATATTTTTTACGGACAATTTTTATTTTATATTTATAATGATTAATTGTATTTTAGATTTATATTATGGTTTCTTGTTGTGTATGTTGCCTTGTTTCGTAAAATAAATATCTAAATAAATAATATATACTTTTGTTTGTTTGTCAAAACTTCGCGTAGAAAACGACCCGTTTCGAGTTCGAGTCGCAGTCGAGTCGATTGCATGTCGACCCGTGTGCGGATGCAAATGTCTACTTCGAGTGTGACGCCTATGACGCTTCGAGTTCGAGTCGCAGTCGAGTCGATTGAATGTCGACCCGTGTGCGGAGGCACTTATTCGCAAACCCCGTCGACCTCATTTCGAATTTCTTCATCTTTTATTAAATTTTTCATACACACATTCACCTCTTCTTCAGGCTCAGTTTTGCGAAAGATTCAAGTTTCTATTGTAAAACTCTATCTTTAAGTACTTATATCCAAGTACCCGTATACATCCGTAAAATGATAATTGGATTTAAAATATCATTCACAATTAGATTTTCCTAGTCCTATGTAAAATATTACATTTTCACAGCTTGCGACCGGGAAGCACCGGTGGGGTTCGGGTGGCGGTTTTTAAGGGCATCAAGCTCTTCAGTTGGTGAGAAAGAACTGTAAGTGAACGGATTTTGAATATTTTACAAAAGAACACGGCGAGGATGTTAGGATGTTTTGTAAATGACTGAATGGGTCGCAGTTATGAATATGAAAGAATATGAATGTGCCTTTGCTGGGATGCGAAGTAGGAGAGTTGGTTTTGTGGAATTAATAACAAAAGATTTATTTCATGTGAATAATTCCTGTAAGATTTTGGGATAAGTATACTTGTGGATAAGTTATATTATGGATGAAAAGGAATTTTCGACAAAGATTGAGAGTATGGGAATAAATTATAATTTTTTGAACAATTACCTCAAGTAGATGACACAATATTATGGAAATTAAATTTAAATGACGTTCAAAAAACATTCTTTAAGTTAGGTTCCCTGCAAATTTATAAACTTATTCAAATAGTATTGAACTATTGGCTGAGTAAATTAAAAAAACTCTAACGAACCTGAACCGCTAGAAAACTAATTTTCGAAGAAATTGTCTTTGAGTGACAACAAAGTGTGGAAAGACATTACACTGTTTTGTAGAATCATATCAACCATTCCTTATCCAAAGCAACAAAACTCAACTATAACACAAATGATGAAAATGTTCACTGCTGGTAACACTTTCCGAACGAAGCAGCAATAAGTTTACCATAACAAGCTCATACTTAAATCAACTTATCCTTTGAATTTCGTTCTCATCGGAGGATTTCATCGAAAGTTTCAGCGGTTAAACGTTGTTTCCAGTTCCCATCCGAAAAATGTTCAAAACTCGGAAAATTTCAAAATTGATTCCTTATTTTTATTGCAAATGGTTTGCATATGAGAACGTAATTTGAAGCATCTGTTGGTGCAATATTTACGAAAATGGCACATTGCTGGTTAGCCTGTGTCAGCAGCAAAGCAAAATACATACCAAATCTGCTTCACGTTAAGTTAAACCCAACCAGTAAATTTCGTTTCGATTGAATCACTGCGCTGGAAGGTATACGGGTGAATAGAATTTTAGGGTTACCACCCTCAAAACGTTTCAAATTTTTAAAACGTTAATATTTGTTGTTAATTTTCATTGCAGGATTTCCATTTGCAAATCTAATGACATAATCGCTCAGTAGAAATTAAACAAAATTACAAAAATGGTCATAGCTGGCAGCCCTTTCATGATTTTTGTACGAAATTTCTACGACATTTACTTTACATTAAGGTCCATTTACTGCATGAACTTCGTTTTGATTTCTACACTGGACCGGAAGTTATAGGGAAAAAAGCTTTATTTTGCTGAGCAAATTTGCAAGATTTATGAGAGAAAAATCATCACAGCTGCCAGCCCTATACTAATTTTTCAACCAAATTTTCACCAAACGTTACATAAATTAACATCCAAGTATTGTGTAAATTTTACTGATGGCTGAATCGGAAGTTATAGGCCAAAAAGGTGTGTTTTCTCAGTAGTTTTTCAAGATGGTACCACTGCCACAGAGTTGCCCGCATTTCAAAATCACTTCTATCAGACCTGGTCCTAGCTAATACTACCATATCCTGTGAATTTCATTATGATCGGATTATCCGGTCGTCAGTTCTCGTGAACAGAACTTTCGAGTCCTGAAAATAGAAATAATTTGGTGATGGGTTGCCGTTCTTATGCAAATCGGAATTTTGAAAATTTTATCTTCAGATGAAGGACAAAGGATAAGATTAACCAAAGATTTGAAATTTTTGTCAAAAATCAAAAATTTTTCAGGAAGGTCAATGATTTGAAGGATTTTTTTTCAGCAGCCTGCCGCAGCTACAGGGTTACCCGCTTTATGCTGAAAATCTATATGTGCCATATTTTAGTCAACATCAATATGAACTGTAATTTTCACGATGATCCATTGTTTTTCTTACAAGTAATGACAAATCAAAATTTGAAAAAAAATCCTTGCCTACTTTTAGGCACCCTGCACCCACACACGGCTCAAAATTTCCAATTCTTTATCATAGACAAGCTTAGAACATAATTAGTTTTCATTCCCAATACTTTTCTTTAACAAAAATTTACACTGCTTGAAAATATAGGAGTTCCTCAAAATTCACTAAAACGCTCGCCGCCACCAAAGGGTTTAGGATATCTGAATTTGGACTGGATGGACCTACCTACTATATACATCTACGTTCTCCGAAAATTTCAGCTCAATCGGATCGGCCACTCCAGAGATTATCTCCCTTAATCATTTTGCTGATATATATATATATATATATATATATATATATATATATATATATATATATATATATATATATATATATATATATATATATATATATATATATATATATATATATATATATATAAAGAAATATGAATTTTCGGCGAAACGAGTTTAATACTATTGTTCTTCGAACATTAGTAAAAAGTCCAGCGCATCAGAACCGCTAAAAACTAGTTTTCGAATAAATTATCTTTGAGTGACTTAAAAATGTGTGAAGACGGAATACACTTCTTTGTAGTATTATATCGACCATTTCTTACTCAAAAGAACAAATATCATTTTCTGACAGCATTTCCTATAGCACAAATGATGTATATGTTCAGTGCTGGCAAAACTTGTCCAACACAGCAGCAATACGAGGGTGGGGTGAAAAGTTTCCGGCCTGACCAAGAGATGGCGCCACTAGGTCTACTTTTGCAGCGGCGTCCTACAGTACCATTCCTTTCAAGCTTGTATGCACAGTTTCAGCCCAATCGCTAAGTTAGTTTGCGTTTGAGAGCACAGTGCGCGAGACGCTTCCGTTGATTTCGTGAAAATGGAAAAATTGGAAAAACGTGCTGTTATCAAAAACTTCTATTTGAATGGTTTTACACCAAAACAAATAAAAGAAGAGATGGATTCAACACAGAGGACTCCTCCCGATCATATTCAACTACTCAGCAGTGAGTTTCTGAATTTAAAATGGGTCGTGTGAGCACCTCTGACGAACCTCGCTCAGGACGGCCCGTTGAGGTCACAACTTCAGAAATGATTGAGAAAATCCATCAAATATTGTTGGAAGTCTGCAGGTTGAAAGTGCATGAGATAGCTGAGACCTGTGGGATGCCAACTGAACGTGTGCAAAATATATTGCACAACCATTTGAGTATGGAAAAACTGTGTGCAAGGTGGCTGCCGCGTTTGCTAACGCGTGACCAAAAACTGATTCGAAAAAAAATTTCTACCGACAATTTGTCGCTGTATAGGCGTAAGCCAAACGAATTTTTGCGTCGATTCATAGCTGCTGATGAGACTTAGGTCTCCCCATTATATTCAACTACTCAGCAGTGTGTTTCTGAATTTAAAATGGGTCGTGTGAGCACCTCTGACGAACCTCGCTCAGGACGCCCGTTGAGGTCACAGCTTCAGAAATGATTGAGAAAATCCATCAAATATTGTTGGAAGTCTGCAGGTTGAAAGTGCATGAGATAGCTGAGACCTGTGGGATGCCAACTGAACGTGTGCAAAATATATTGCACAACCATTTGAGTATGGGAAAACTGTGTGCAAGGTGGCTGCCGCGTTTGCTAACGCGTGACCAAAAACTGATTCGAAAAAAAATTTCTACCGACAATTTGTCGCTGTATAGGCGTAATCCAAACGAATTTTTGCGTCGATTCGTAGCTGTTGATGAGACTTAGGTCCACTACTACACTCCTCAAAATAAAGAACAGTTAAAACAGTGGGTTGGAAAAGGGGAACCAACTCCAAAGAAGGCAAAAACGGAAGCGTCTCGCGCACTATGCTCTCAAACGCAAACTAACTTAGCGATTGGGCTGAAACTGTGCATACAAGCTTGAAAGGAATGGTACTGTAGGACGCCGCTGCAAAAGTAGACCTAGTGGCGCCATCTCTTGGTCAGGCCGGAAACTTTTCACCCCACCCTCGTATGTCTACCATAGCATGCTCGTGCTTAATCAACTCGGAAAATTTAAATATCGGTTGCTTATTTTATCGCAAATGCTTTGCTTATGAATACAAAATGGAAGCATCTGTTGGTGCAATATTTACGAAAATGTCTGGTGTTGGCAATCATGCGTTAGCACCATAGCTGCGCTGGAAGTTATAATAGTGAATATAGTTTTATGGTTTTCACCTACTGCATGAATTTTGTGAATACAAAATAAAAAAGTCTTTCGAAAATTTCAGCTCAATCGGATGGGCCACTCCAGAGATTATCTCTCTTAATAATTTTGCTGATATATATATATATATATATATATATATATATATATATATATATATATATATATATATATATATATATATATATATATATATATATATATATAGATATATATATATATACATATATATATATTAATAGTATATATATATATTGAATATATCATATATATTTATATATATTTAATACTAATTTTCTTCGAAAATTAGTAAAAAGAAAGCTAGAAATGGTGTCTGATATGATTTTTAGCATTCCGGCTGTTAAATATAAAAAAACTCTAGCGCACCTGAACCGCTAGAAAACTAATTTTCGAAGAAATTGAGTGGCAAAAAAGTGTGGAAAGACGTAATACACTGTTTTTTAGAATCATATCAACCATTCCTTATCCAAAGCAACAAAACTCAACTATAACACATATAATTCAGTGCTGGCAACACTTTCCGAACGAAGCAGCAATAAGTTTACCATAACAAGCTCATACTCAAATCAACGTATCTTTTGAATTTCGTTCTCTTCGCAGGATTTCATCGAAGGTTTCAGCGGTTAAACGTTGTTTGAGGCTGCCATCCGAAAAATGTTCAAAACTCGAAAAATTTAATAAAAAAGAATTCCTTATTTTTATTGCAAATGCTTTGCATATGAGAACGTTGTTTGAAGCATCTGTTGGTGCAATATTTACGGAAATGGCTAATGCTGGTTACCCTGAGTCAGCAGCAGAGCAAAATATATTCCAAACCTGCTTCACATTAAGTTAAACCCAACCAGTAAATTTCGTTTCGATTGAATCACTGCGCTGGAAGCTTAACGGGTGAAAAGAATTTTAGGGTTGCCACCCTCAAAACTTTTCAAATTTTTGAAACGTTATTATTTGTTGTTAATTTTCATTGCAGGATTATTCCCATTTGCAAATCTAATGACATAATCGCTCAGTAAAGAAATTAAACAAAATTACAAAAATGGTCATAGCTGGCAGCCCTTTCATGATTTTGGTACGAAATTTCTATGACATTTGGTTCACATTAAAGTCCATTTACTGCGTGAACTTCGTTCTGATTTTCATACTGGACCGGAAGTTATAGGGAAATAAGCTTTATTTTGCTGAGCAAATTTGCAAGATTTAGGAGACAAAAATCACCATAGCTGGCAACTCTATTCTAATTTTTCATCAAATGTTACATAAAGCAAGATCCAAGTATTGGATGAATCTTGTCAAAATCTGATGGCTGAATCGGAAGTTATAGGCCAAAAACCGGTTTTTTTGAGTGATTTTTCAACATGGTACCACTGGCACAGGGTTGCCCGCATTTCAAAATCACTTCTATCAGACCTGGTCTTAGATAATACCAACATGTCCTGTAAATTTCACTATGATCGGATAATCCGGTCGTCAGTTCTCGTGAACAGAACTTTCGAGTGCTGAAAATAAAGGTAATTTGGTGATGGGTTGCCGCTCTTGTGCAAATCGGAATTTTGAAAATTTTAATTTGACATGATGGACAAAGGTTAAAATTTATCAGTGATCTGATTTTTTTGTCAAAAATCAAAAATGTTTCAGGAAGGTCAATGATTTGAAGGTTTTTTATTCAGGAGCCTGCTGTAGCTACAGGGTTACTCGCACTATCTTAAAAATCCACATGTGCTAAATTTTAGTCAACATGAATACGCTCTGCAAATTTCACGATGATCCATTGTTTTTCTTAGAAGTAGTGACAAATCAAATTTTGAAAAAAAATCCTTGCCTACTTTAAGGCACCTTGCACCCACACACGGCTCACGATTTCCAATTTTTTATCATAAACGAGCTAAGAACATAATAAGTTTTCATTCCCAATACTTTTCTTTAACAAAACTTTACACTGCTTGGAAATATAGGAGTACCTCAAAATTCACTAAAACGCTCGCCGCCGCCAATTTAGAATATCTGAATTTGTTTTAGTTTAGAATATCTGAATTTGAGAAAGTCATGGACCTACCTACTATATACTTCTACATTCTCCGAAAATTTCAGCTCAATCGGATCGGCCACTCCAGAGATTATCTCCCTTAATCATTTTGCTGATATATATATATATATATATATATATATATATATATATATATATATATATATATATATATATATATATATATATATATATATATATATATATATATATATATATATATATATATATATATATATATATATATATATATATATATATATATATATATATATATATATATATATATATATATATATATATATATATATATATATATATATATATATATATATATATATATATATATATATATATATATATATATATATATATATATATATATAAAGAAATATGAATTTTCGGCGAAACGAGTTTAATACTATTGTTCTTCGAACATTAGGTAAAATGTCTCAAAAATAGCTTGGGAAGATAATTTTATGTTGACTTATAATAATAATACACATCGATTTATACAAAAGATAAGTACCGCAGAAAAGCGTGTAAATCGACTTCATAAAATGTCCATAGCAAAACCGTGTTAATCGAACACAATCTAAAATGTGAGTATTATTTTAGTGTGAAACTAAAGTATAGTGCAAATACTCTAATAAGTAGCATAAATATGAAAATCCTTGCATAACACAATAAAAAAAAGTCTAGCGCATCAGAACCGCTAGAAAACAGAAGGAATCTGGTAAAAATACCATTATAGGGCTGCCAGCTATTGTTGATATTGTATTTGTTTACAATATCTTCACTAAGCGACTTTATTGTAAAATTTTCAAATGGCTATGATTATGTACTGACAGTAAAAAACAAGTATGAAGTTTTCGAAAAATTGAAAACTTTTGCCACTGGTAGCCATTAATTTCTTTGTACCCCTATAACTTCCAATGCAGTCACTGGAACAAACCGAAATTCGCAGAGTAGGTTGATTTCAATGTGAGGCAGATGTGATATAGTTTTGGCTTTGATGCTGGCAAAGGGTTGCAAAGGCAACCCTTTGCCAGCATCAGTGCCTTTTTTTTTGGTTATGTAAACAAAGCACAAGATTTACATATGAATGGCTTTTTTTTGAAGAAACGGCATTTTTTCAAGAGAGAGACAATGATTTGGAGGTTTTCACTTTCAGTGCCTGTCCTAGCTACAGGGTTGCCAGCACGCTCATTAAAAGCTACATAAATCTACAACTAAATAATACCAATATGTTCCGAAAATTTCATAGTGATTGAATAGCTCTGTCAAAAGTTATCGCAATTTAAAAATTTTCAAATTTTCCCGTTCTCTTTTTAGGCACCCAGCGCACACATAGTGTTAAAAAATTCCAAAGCATTATCCGATTCACATGTAAAACACGTTCAAAATTTATTTCGTAAACTTTATTTATGCGAAAATTATTTGTGTACGAAATAATAGGTATATTAAAAATATCACTAAAATGGCCGCCTGCGCCAAAGGGTTAACAATAATTGACATTTAGTGAGACGTGGACCTATTCTGCATATACACCAATGTATCCTGAATGTTTCAGCTCACTCGGATGGCGCGTTCCCGAGATTATCTCACTGAAATTTTTTGATGATATATATATATATATATATATATATATATATATATATATATATATATATATATATATATATATATATATATATATATATATATATATATATATATATATATATATATATATATATATATATATATATATATATATATATATATATATATATATATATATATATATATATATATATATATATATATATATATATATATATATATATATATATATATATATATATATATATATATAGTGTTTATATATGGAAATATGAATTTTTGGCCGAATCGATTTTAATACTAATGTTCTTCGAACATTAGTAAAAACTGTTTTTTGCCCTATGAAATGTGAATAAGTTACCAAATTTTCATGAAATTGACACAGTAGCTGAACCTAACTCTAATCTCTGTTTGGTGGAAATTTAGTTGAAAAACTTGATTGGTGCTGCCAGCTATGGTAATTTTTGTGTCTTTGGTTTTGAACATTTGCTCAGGAAAATAAAACTTTTTGCCCTATAACTTCCAGTGCAGTCATGAAATCAATACGAATTTCATACTATTAATGGAACCTGTTATATACATTATTCAGGCCAAATATTGTTGAAAAGCCACGATAGGGTTGCCAGCTATTGTTTGTTTTGTGTTTAATTGCAATATCTTTACTAAGCGGTTTTATCGTAGAATTTTCAAATGGTAATGATATTGTAGTGACAATAAACAGGAAATATTAAGTTTTCGATTATTTGAAAAAACTTGCAGCAGGTAACCCTAAAGTTCTGCAAATTTTTCGGATCGCAGCCCCAAACACCAACTTCAGTTACAGTGCTGCAGGCACTGAGCATTTTCTTCATTGATGTTTTATGAGATGCTGCTTTGAAAATTTTTGTGAAATAAGCAACTGAGAGCGAATATAATTAACAAGTGTTGCTCTCATAAACTTTGAAATTCATGCAACTGGTGATATCTGAAACCTTTCTACCATATGAGTTATAAGACCAAAGTAAAACCTGGCGTTTGAATTAGTTTGGCAGTAATAAGCAGCTAGCGTGGTAGAATATGCACGCAAAATCTGCAGGATTCTTCTACTGTTCTTAAAACATTAGTGTTTCTAGCGGTTCAGGTGCGCTAGGGTTTTGTTTTATAGTAGTATTTAATAGAATAAAATTTAGCCACATCGATTACTCGCAGACGATAAAGTGTTTTGATTTTAGTTTCCAGCGAAATCACTTTCCTCTTCGCCTCTTTATCTTTTTTTTTCTTTTGACATTGTTCGGATTCAAAAATTCACTGCACTTAGTTTTCGAACGAAAAGTTCCACTGCTAAAATCAAAATTTTTAGAATTCATCTTCGCCCGACTAAATTACTACCCTGTGATAAGAAATTCAATTGCCTCGCTTTCGTTGGAAAAATTAAATTTGCAGAATATCATTGCATCATTGCGTCAGAGGTGTCGTTCTTTACTTCACCATTATGTGTCATATTCGCGCTAAATTCACGCAACCTCAACAGCTGAAGCGGAATTTGTAGCAAAGGTAAATTTAAAATAATTGCATAACATTTTGGCATTTATTGAATTTTTTAAAATGTTGATGAGTTTTTTGAATATTGTGAGTCGAGAGGGAGTGTTTATTTATAACGCCTCCCAATATTTGTTAATGAATAGAAACATGTGTATCTTATATTCTATGTTAAGCAAAAAGGAAAGAACCATTTGCACTCGTCATTCTTATCAGCTTTTGTCTCTCTTGTTTTCTCAGACGTCTTCGTGTGTGGACGTGTTTTCCTTCTTGCAGTGGTTTCCAGGTTTTTCGCATATATCGCAAATTATCATTTTAGTTAATAACGTTATTCGTTCTTCTTTTAAAATTACGGAACGATTTTTGCTAATATTTCGAATAGCAGCCTAAAGCAACGTTTAATCGCTGAAATTTCCAATGGAATCCTCGGAAGAAAACCATATGCAAAAGTGGTTGATTTTAGCATGAACTTGTTATGGTAGACTTATTGCTGCTTTGTTGGAAAAGTGTTAGCTGTAGTGAACATTTTCATCATGTATATTATAGTCGAAAAATGGTTTTTGTTGCTTTAGGTAAGAAATGGTTGATATGATACTACAAAAAAGTGTATTACGTCTTTCCACATTTTTTGGTCACTCCAAGACAATTTCTTCGAAAATCAGTTTTCGAGCGGCTCTGATGCGCTAGAGTTTTTGCATTTAGTTGACATATTTATTTTTCAACTTGTTCGGTATTTGCACAAGTATACCATACTGAACAGCCAATGAGAATGTTTTTATATCGCGTGATTTGCTGATAAATGAGCAATTTGTTGGTAGCCGACAGTTTAATTTTTAGTTTAGAATCGAGGTGCAAATCTGGATACTTTATGAATCTCGACCACAAAATATTGTAACCTTAACATTGAGGGGCGGATTCAGGAGGTATTTAAAATAAAATATTAATTATAAAATGATATCTTTTTGGAGGAGCTTACTCAACGTAGGTAATAGACTTATTAGTTTGTAGCTGCTGGGTATTGAAGGATTCTTTCTGGGTTTCAAAATGGGAATAATAATAAGTTTTTTTTTCAAGTTTCAAGCACTAGTTGAAGGCAACACATGTACAATGGCTTTTTCAGGAAGGTTTTTTTTGTATCGATCCCAGCAGATGACTTTACTTTCAAGTCTTTGACAAGACATCTCAGCTTAGTAGGGGACAAAAAACACTGAGGTTGAAAGTCTGATGGGCAAAAGTGGAAGACAAGGTTGGCTTTTTTCTTCACGGAAACCGTAAACATATCGTCACTGGTTTATAAACTAGAAATTTCGCGCGTTCTATTTTTAGGTTCTTGTGGATGTCCCAGAACTTTCAAGAGTCTTTTTTTTTTGCTGAAAGAATGGTAATCCAACAAGCACTTCAAAGTCGTTGTATCTATTGGTTCTGCGGAGTTTTGGCCTGCTCGTTAAAGAGTTTAAACTATGCCAACAAGAAAATTCGCATCCACAATGATTAAAATAAGTGTAATGAAGCTCTCTACCAGCTTCAACCCCTTGACCCGTACGAGGGTTGTCGTAGAATTGCTTTAACAGGAAAATTTCCAGAGCAGCATCGAACAAATATTACATATTTTAATATAAAACCTCTCTTTTCCGTTTTAAGCTAAATATATTTTGATTTCTTGATAGATATCAACCCTGAAGAAAACACTGAAGAAAAGGGTAAGTTACTTTCAAAATATTGACATCTGTCAAGAAAATAAAATATATCTAGCTTTTAAATTAAAATATTTTTTAAAGGCTTGAAAAAAATTAGTTCACCTTAAAAACAATTAAAAATTACATGCCTAACCAGTAAATTTTTTTCGCTCTGTATTTATTACCAGAATGTCTACGGCTCGAGGAGCAAACTAAATGAAGTTCTGCTTGCGAGTACTTTAGATACTCATCATATGACCTGTTTCCCGGAAACATAACTAACCGACAATATTTAGAACAAAGAATTCTTACCGTGCCACTCCGTTTTCAGGAGAGATTGTGATCGCGTTGCTTGTTACAAGGCCGATGGCGATAGTTCGTCGTGGATTACTCTGTACTGAGTTTGTTCTTTCTTTTTCTATTGAGTATACTGTTGTACGTGTTGTGCTTTCTCCACGTTCTGATCTACTGGTCTGTTGTATTTATATCCCTTGTAACTCGTCTGTCGTCACAAACGAAAGATTTTTTGCTGAACTTTCAAGCCTTATTCTCTTTTGGTTTTCTTCATCTCCCCTCCTTACATTTGGTGACTTCAACATGACTATTTTGGAGTAGAACTTCAATAACCTCAGTTTTTTCCTTTCTTCTACTGTGTTCTTGTTATCAAATTAGCTACATTTGCAATACCAGCCACAAAATCCTCGATTTAGTTCTTTCTAGCACTCCTTTAGAGTATTTCTCTCTCTCTCTCTCCTCTGATTCTCATCACCCTCCACTCCTGGTTGATGTTGACCTTAGCTTCCAGGCAAGGAATAAATGTCTTTCTATTCAGGGCTACAACGTCAATAAAGCTGACTTTCAGAAAATGTCTACTGAAGTAAATCTTATCAATTGGTATTCATTTCTCAAAGGATTGGATGTTAATTCGCTACGCTTTCTTTTCTAATCACTTTACTCCAATCAAACGTCCTCTGAAACGTAATATGTCCTTTTGCTCACATTTAAAGTTTCTTATGCTCGAAAATCTAAAAAAAAGGATGTGAAAACCAGAAAAAGACGGGTTCACCACTGATCTTCAGGTATTCCGTAGTTCGCGTTGTGCTCAAGCAGGCAATGTGTGATTACTTCTCGACTATCGAAGCTTCAATCTGCTCTAATCAACCTGAATCCTTTTGGTTCAGTATTCGTTCCTTAAAGTCCAATTCTTCAGTTCCTGATTCTATGTATCTTGTTATTCCTTAAAATCCTTAGGATATTTGTGACTTACTTGCAGCCTTTTTTTCCTCCTCTCTTAAAAAAAACTCACAAAATACCTCTATGTTTACTTCTGTTCCTCTCCTCTCTTATTTAGTACAAACCCTATGGAAGTTGAAACTCTTTCGCATACCTGAGATTCTAATACTAGTTCCCGTCCTGACAGTATGCCCAATATGCTTGTCAAATCCCTCTGATGCTCTATTTGTGTTCCTGTTGCTATCATTTTCAACATTAGCTTTGCATCTGGTGTATTCCCTTCTTTATGGAAATCCGCCAATATTTTCCCAATCTTCAAATCTGGATATCCATCTGTCATTTCCAATTTTTGTCTTATATACCTCTTCTGCTGTTTTAGTAAACTGCTTAAACATATTTTCTACAGTAGAGTTTATCCCTCGCTATAACCTATACTTGCTTCTAAGGAGCATGGTTTTGTCAAACGCTGCTATACTACGACCAATCTTATCTTCATAGTCGTCCTTGCAGAGTCATTTTAAACGGTTCCATTTCTCCTCCTACATTCCCCACATCCGCAGTTCCTCTAGGATCTATCCTTGGTCCCTTACTTTTATATGCTCCTGTCTTTTATATGCGGATGACTAAAAATTAAACAGGGCAATCAAGTCTGCGGATGATTATCGGAAACTACAAGCTGATGTGTTTGTTCTTAATCACTGGTTTGTCCTTATTCACCGCTAAACACTTTGAAGTGTCTTCAGATGTTATTCTCATATAAAAATGTTCCACATGTGCTCTTTTATTTCTTGTCTGGTGTTTCCTTTGAGTGGTTCAGAATTTGAAAGACTTTGGCGTGGTACTTGGTTCCAAATCGAAATTTGATGTTCATGTCATGAATATCACGGCCAGGGCTTTTAGGATTACTGGCTTTATCTTGCTTTCTTCGTATATGTTTACTGACATTTTCACTTGCATTAATTTATTTGTCCCCTAATTACGAAGTATTCTGGATTACGCGCGCCAAATCTTGTGTCCTCGCTTTCAGTATTTATCTGACGCCATTTATCAGTTCAGTGTAGGTTCACTCGCTCGTTGGTTTTTAAATTCAGCATCCCCTAATTGCCCCTATTCTATTGTTCATATGTCTTAGCCAGAATCACGTAGACTGTTCCTTGATGAGTGTTTTCTTTTCAAACTTTGCCAAGGCTTGTTTTGGCTCTCAGATAACCAAATGTGAATATAGTCGTCCTTGTCGATCGTCAGAGGTTTTTTCTATCCCATTTGCACGTGCGGAAGTCAATTTTTTGTGTCTCACTAGAATGCATAATGTTTTCAATCTGTCAGACCGCAACAGCGGTTTGTCTCCAACAAGGAATTGTCTGTCAACATTATTACGCTGTTAAATAGGTACAATAGTAGTAGTAGGAAAAGTAATGCGTCGGCATATATTCGGTAAGTTTTTTCCCTAATGCGTGGAATCATTACCGATTTTTAGCCTGTTTATTTATTTTTAACATTCCATGTCCTAGGTTGGCAAGGCATAGACAAGAGCAAGTTAAAGCTTTCAGTTTTATAGCTTTATTAAAAGAACTCTTTAGAAAGCCCGACATTGTATTCTTGCATTTCCGTCGTCTATGAGCAAATTTACAGCACTTCCCAAATCGGGATTTGGAATATACCGGAATTTGTGAGCTTTCGGTCGATTTCCATGTATGTGTGCGCAGACTGTGTACTTGCACGGAAGCTCCTCATGAGCTTGATTTGCGAATATCGGTTTTGTACGAAGCGTTTATATGTGTGTGCTGGATAAAATTGTATGGCTACACGAAAATCGGATTGAAACCGGTTTAAAATCTCGATTTCGTGTAACCATACAAATTTGAGCGGCGATCTGGTTTACATAGATTGTGATTTGTTTTCAATAGGGCGTGTCCAAAAGGGAAATTTCTAATATTGCGCCTTCTAGCGGCTGCTGTCCACTTCGTCGAACAGTAACGTGGCCAACCACCAAACGAAATGCATCGGAATGGAATATCATTTCGAAAATGCCTCTGAGCGGAAAGGACGTGCGCTGTAACTGAACACTAAATGCTCTTAAGGAGTTATTTTAAGTGCAGGGTGAAGAAATTCTGCTGCTGATTAATACTTCACGCGTAGGATATATTACTTTTTGTATCAGCGGATCCAATTTCAGACGAAAATGTAACTTTTATGTAATTGGCTGGGGTGCAAAGGGGAGTGCGATAGAAGTGATTTGAAAAATCCGCCAATCATAAACAGGAAGTTTCATATATTTACTCATCACTCAAAATTTAAATTATTTCTCTTTTAAATAAAAAAAAGTATATAATTCCACTATTCCACATGAAAATTTGACTTTTTCGCAATATCTCGTAATTTAAAATTCTGTAGACTATTTTGATTGCTGAACGAGATCTTAAAATCCCCATGAATTTTCTTATAACGGCATTCTGAACGTAAAGAACTGTCATACCATATTGCCTACCATATATGGCATACCATCAAATATGGCATACCATAGGCCGCCTCCATTAGCAATTTGAAATGTTATGCCGTGGGAAATCGCTAATAGAGACGGCCTGTAACAATTCGTTAATGGGTTAGAAAACATGCAGTTTTAGCGAGTATATATCACCTATATACTCGTTAAAAGTGACAGACACTTTTATGAATTATTAGCGATAGTTTTAACGATTTCAAATATATATGCTTTTACGATTTGAAACTAAGTTAAAATAATAAGGCATAGTAGAGTAAATTTTAATAAAACTAACGCATCAGAACCGCTAGAAAACTAATTTTCGAAGAAATGGTCTTTGAGTGACAAAGAAATGTGGAAAAATGTAATACACTTTTTTTGTAGAATCATATCAACCATTCCTTATCCAAAGCAACAAAACTCAAAACTGTTCAGTGCTGGCAGCGCTTTCCCAACGCAGCAGCAATAAGTTTACCATAACAAGCTCATACTTACATCAACCTATCCTTTGAATTTTGTCCTCATCGCAGGATTTCATGGAATGTTTCAACGATTAAACGTTGTTTGAGGCTGCCATCCGAAAAATTTTCAAAACTCGGAAAATTTAAAAATTGTTTTTTTATTTTTATTGCGAATGCTTTGCATATGAGTATAAAATTTTCAGCATCTGCTGGTGCAATATTTACAAAAATGGCTAATGCTGGTTACCCTATGTATGCAGCAAAGCAAAATATATACCAAATCTGCTTCACGTTATGTTAAACCCAACCAGTAAATTTCGTTTCGATTGAATCACTGCGCTGTAAGTTATACGGGTGAAAAAAATTTTAGGGCTACCACCCTCAAAACTTTTTAAATTTTTAGAGCGTTAATATTTGTTGTTAATTTTTATTGCAAGATGATTCCCATTAGCAAATCTAATGATATAACCACTTAGTACAGAAATTCCAAAAAATTACAAAAATGGTCATAGCTGGCAGCCCTTTCATGATCTTTGTACGAAACTCCTACGACATTTGGTTCATTTTAAGGTCCATCTAATGCCTGAACTTCGTTTTGATTTCATGACTGGATCGGAAGTTATAGGGAAAAAAGCTTTATTTTGCTGAGCAGGTTTGCAAGATTTAGGAGAAAAAAATCACCATAGCTGGCAGCTCTATTCTAATTTTTTAGAAAAAATACCAAAAATAAGGTCCAAGTGCTGAGTGAATTTTGTTGAAATCTGATGGCTGAATCGGAAGTTATAGTCCAAACACCGGTTTTTCTTCTCAGTATTTTCAAGATGGTACCACTGCCACAGGGTTGCCGGCATTTCAAAATCACTTCTATCAAACCTGGTCCTATAATACCAACATGTCCTGTAAATTTCATTATGCTCGCAATATCCGGTCGTCAGTTCTCGTGAACAGAACTTTCAAGTGCTGAAAATAGAGGTAATTTGGTGATGAGCTGCCGTTCTTGTGCAAATTGGAATTTTGAAAATTTCAACTTGACATAAAGGACAAAGGATAAAATTTATCAAAGATTTGAAATTTTGATCAAAAAACAAAAGTTTTTCAGGAAGGTCAATGATTTGGAGGATTTTTTTTCAGCAGGCTGCCAGAGCTACAGGGTTACGCGCTTTATCTGGAAAATCCATGTGTGTTAAATCTTAGTCAATATCAATACGCTCTGTAATTTTCACGATGATCCATTGTTTTACCTACAAGTAATGACAAATCAAAATGTGAAAAAATTCCTTGCCAACTTTTAGGCACTCTGCACCCACACACGGTTCAAAATTTCCAATTCTTTATCATAAACAAGCTTAAAACACAATCAGCTTTCATTCCCAAGCATTTATTTTAACAAAAATATGCACTGCTTGGAAATATAGCAGTACCTGAAAATTCACTAAAACGCAAGCCGCCACCAAAAAATTTAGAATATCTGAGTTCTAGCAAGTCATAGACCTACCTATTAAACACATCTACGTCCTCCGAATATTTCATTTCAATCGCATCGGCCACTCCAGATATTATCTCTATTAAACATTTTGCTGATATATACACATACTCAAAAAAGTCTGCGTACACCTTACTAGTAATATCTAAATCATGACAAAAGCCCATGAATCATTAAAGTGCCCTTGATTAAAATACTTTGATAAGAAGGGGTACACTACTAGACATGCATATATGCAGCTTTGATAAAAAATTCCTAGAATTAAAGAAAATATGGTGATTTTAATCTTAAGAAGTCTCTGATATGCCCCAAAAAAGTCTGCGTACACATCACACTGTTTGGGGATTTACAGTTAGAATTTACAGATGCAGTGCGAAAATGTTTGTATCTATACACGGAGAGGTTTAATTTGTAAAATTTGTGATAATATTTTGTGAATTAAAGACTATATTCTCCAATGGAAGCTCGAAATAAGGAAATAAGTGTTAGTGAACGGAAATCCATACTAAAGCTACGTGAAAATGGAAAAAGTTTTCGTGAA
The DNA here is from genome assembly GCA_963978885.1 of Nemotelus pantherinus. Lineage (NCBI taxonomy): Eukaryota > Metazoa > Arthropoda > Insecta > Diptera > Stratiomyidae > Nemotelus > Nemotelus pantherinus. The sequence continues at coordinate 151,686,402 of OZ022263.1, forward strand.
ATTGCGAATTTAGTTGGAAGAATGCATTCCTCAATACAAAAGGTTGTTAATAATTATAATACAACCGGTGTTTACATTTCCCAGCATCAATCAGGACGCCCAACTAAACTTACTGCACGTAAACGGCAAAATATTATTAACTCTGTGGAAAAAAATCCCCGGTTAACGGCCTTCCAACTTGCTAAAGAAACTAAAAAGAAATACAAAAACTCTAGCGCACCTTAACCGCTAGAAACACTAATGTTTGAAGAACAGTAGAAGAATCGTGCAGATTTTGCGTGCATATTCTACCACGCTAGCTGCTTATTACAGCCAAACTAATTCAAACGCCAGGTTTTACTTTGGTCTTATAACTCATATGGTAGAAAGGTTTCAGATATCACCAGTTGCATGAATTTCAAAGTTTATGAGAGCAACACTTGTTAATTATATTCGCTCTCAGTTGCTTATTTCACAAAAATTTTCAAAGCAGCATCTCATAAAACATCAATGAAGAAAATGCTCAGTGCCTGCAGCACTGTAACTGAAGTTGGTGTTTGGGGCTGCGATCCGAAAAATTTGCAGAACTTTAGGGTTACCTGCTGCAAGTTTTTTCAAATAATCGGAAACTTAATATTTCCTGTTTATTGTCACTACAATATCATTACCATTTGAAAATTCTACGATAAAACCGCTTAGTAAAGATATTGCAATTAAACACAAAACAAACAATAGCTGGCAACCCTATCGTGGCTTTTCAACAATATTTGGCCTGAATAATGTATACAACAGGTTCCATTAATAGTATGAAATTCGTATTGATTTCATAACTGCACTGGAAGTTATAGGGCAAAAAGTTTTATTTTCCTGAGCGAATTTTCAAAACCAAAGACACAAAAATTACCATAGCTGGCAGCACCAATCAAGTTTTTCAACTAAATTTCCACCAAACAGAGATTAGAGTTAGGTTCAGCTACTGTGTCAATTTCATGAAAATTTGGTAACTTATTCACATTTCATAGGGCCAAAAACAGTTTTTACTAATGTTCGAAGAAGAACATTAGTATTAAAATCACTTTGGCCAAAAATTCATATTTCTATATATATATATATATATATATCATCAAAAAATTTCAGTGAAAAAATCTCAGGAACGCGCCATCCGATTGAGCTGAAATTTTCAGGACACATTGGTGTATATGCAGAATAGTGCCAGGTCTCAAAAAAAGTTAAAAATCTTTAACCCTTTGGCGCCGGCGGCCATTTTAGTGATATTTTTAATATACCTATTATTCCGTCCACAAATAAGTTTTGCAAAAATAAAGTTGGCGAAATAAATTTTGAACGTGTTTTACATGTGAATCGGATAATGTTTTGGAATTTTTTAACCCCATGTGTGCGCTGGGTGCCTAAAAACAGAACGGGAAAACTTGAAAATTTTTAAATTGCGATAACTTTTGACAGAGTTATTCAATCATTACGAAATTTTTAGGACATATTGGTATTATTTAGTTGTAGATTTGTGTAGCTTTTGATGAGCGTGCTGGCAACCCTGTAGCTAGAGCAGGCACTGAAAGTGAAAACCTTCAAATCATCGTCTCTCTTGAAAAACTGCTGCTTCTTCAAAAAAAAGCCACTCATATGTAAATCTTGTGCTTTGTTTACATAAACAAAAAAAAAATTTGATATGGTATAACGGGCACGCCTGGTAACCCTTGCCCAATTTACCTATATTTTTAGCATCAAAAACTTCTGTTCACGGAAACTCACGATCCAATGAGCAGAATTTATTGAAATTTGCAGAATGTATTGGTCCTATATAGGACCAGGTCTGATAGAAGTGATTTTGAAATGCGGGTGATTCTGTGCCAGTGGTGCCATCTTGAAAAATCACTAAAAGAGATAACTGCTTTTAGCCCTATAAATTCTGATTGAATCGTTCGATTTCGACGAAATTTACACAGTAGCTGAACCTTATTTAATACCACGTTTGGAAGAAATTTGGTCGAAAAATTCGGTTGGAGCTGCCAGCTATGATAATTTTGGTGTCTTAAATTTGAAAAAATAAAAATATGGAAGTGAAAACATTAAACCATCGAATTTCCAAAAACTGTCCGTTTCTTACAATAAAACCAATCTGTATACAAATCTTGTGCTTTATCTACACGTTCAAAGTAAAACTTTGGAAATTTCATGTCGGACAAGAACGGTAACCCTTTCCCAGTCAACCTATATTTTTAGCATCAAAAACTTCTGTTCACGGGAACTCACGAATCAATAATCAGATACCATTGAAATTTACAGAATGCATTGGACTTAAGTAGGACCAGGTCTGATAGAAGCGATTTTGAATTGTGGGCAACTCTGTGCCAGTGGTGCCATCTTGAAAAATTACAAAGAAAAAAAACTGCTTTTTGCCCTATGAAATGTGAATAAGTTATCAGATTTTCATGACATTGACACAGTAGCTGAACCTTACTTTAAACCCTGTTTGATAGAAATTTGGTTGAAAAATTCGATTGGTGCTGCCAGCTATGGTAATTTTTGTGTCTTTGGATTTGAAAATTCGCTCAGGAAAATAAAACTTTTTGCCCTATAACTTCCAGTGCAGTCATGAAATCAATACGAATTTCATACAATTAATGGAACCTACTATAAACATTATTCAGGCCAAATTTGGTTGAAAAGCTACGATAGGGTTGCCAGCTATTGTTGGTTTTGTGTTTGTTTGCAATATCTTTATTTAGCGGTTTTATCGTAGAATTTTCAATTGGTAATGATATTGTTGTGACAATAAACAGGAAATATTAAGTTTTCCATTATTTGAAAAAACTCGCTGCAGGTAATCCTAAATTTCTTTATACTCCTATAACTTCGAATGTAATATAACAACGTGAAGCAGATGTGATATATTTTTGGTTTGATACTGGCGAAAGGTTGCCAGCACGAGTCGGTTGTGCTACTTTTGTATCAATAAATGCTTACAGTTAGTATTCATACCGGAAACATTTACAATGAAAATAAATAACCGATGTTTCAATTCCCAAAGTTCTGCAAATTTTTCGGATCGCAGCCCCAAACACCAACTTCAGTTACAGTGCTGCAGGCACTGAGCATTTTCTTCATTGATGTTATATGAGATGCTGCTTTCGAAATTTTGTGAAATAAGCAACTGATAACGAATATAATTAACCCGTGTTTTGCTCTCATAAACGTTGAAATTCATGCCAGTGGTAATATCTGAAACCTTCCACCATATGAGTTATAATGCATTCTTGAGACCAAAGTAGAACGTGGCGTTTGAAACAGTTTGGCCGTAATAAGCAGCTCATGTGGTGGATTATGCACTCAAAACCTGCACGGTTCTTCTACTGTTCTTCGAACATTAGTGTTTCTAGCGGTTCAGGTGCGCTAGAGTTTTTTTTTTCTTTGTAATTTTTCAAGATGGCACCACTGGCACAGAGTTGCCCACAATTCAAAATCACTTCTATCAGACCTGGTTCTACTTAAGTCCAATGCATTCTGTAAATTTCATTTGTACCTGATTATTGGTTCGTGAGTTCCCGTGAACAGCAGTTTTTGATGCTAAAAATATAGGTTAACTGGGAAAGGGTTACCGTTCTTGTCCGACATGAAATTTCCAATGTTTTACTTTGAAAGTGTAGATTAAGCATAAGATTTGTATACAGATTGGTTTTATTGTAAGAGACGGACATTTTTGAGGATATTCGATGGTTTGAATGTTTTCACTTCCAAATTTTCATTTTTTCAAACTTAAGACACCAAAATTATCATAGCTGGCAGCTCGAACTGAATTTTTCAACCCAATTTCTACCAAACATGGTTTGAAGTAAGGTCCAGCTATTGTGTGAATTATGATAAAATCGAGCGGTTCAATCAGAATTTACAGGGCTAAAAGCAATTATCTTTTTAGTGATTTTTCAAGATGGCACCACTGGCACAGAATCGCCCACATATCAAAATCACTTCTATCAGACCTGGTCCTATTAAAGACCAATACATTCTGTAAATTTCAATTAATTCTGCTCATTGGATCGTGAGTTTCCGTGAACAGAAGTTTTTGATGCTAAAAATATAGGTAAATTGGGCAAGGGTTACCAGGCGTGCCCGTAATACAATATCTTTTTTTTTTTGGTTATGTAAACAAAGCACAAGATTTACATATGAATGGCTTTTTTTTTGAAGAAACGG